>OX457031.1:35397119-36597119 GCA_949752745.1 Protula sp. h YS-2021 | reverse complement strand
TTCGACCTTTTGGGCATAAAATACGATATGTAAGAGGTACTTCGGTAACCTTTACCACCTCGACCATGTACAAGTTCAAAAACCGGAAGTTGGCTATTATCTGGAACACAGTTAGAGATAGAACGCTTTTGAGCTTATTTTCGACCCTATGGGCCTAAAACACAATATGAAATAGGTACCTCGGTAACCTTGATCTCCTCGGCCATGGTCAAAGTAAAAAATCTGGTCAAAGTCAAAAATCTGCCATTATATCGAGATAAAACGATTTTGAGCTTATTTCGACACTTTGAGCCCAAAAAGCGTTATGTAAGGGGTACCTAGGTTACCTTGACCTCTTCGGTCACGGCCAATGCAGAAAACCAGAAGTTCCAAAAGTAGTTAGAGGTAAGCTTATTTTCGACCGTTTTGGCCTAAAAGAGAAGTTGTAAGGGAAGAGGTTCCTTGGTGACCTTCACCTCCTCGTTTTTGGCCAATTCTGAGTTTTAAGAGTTCAGAATCGTATTTTTTGTGGCCCCAAGTGTAATTTTCGCTGCTCGGTGGTGAAAACGGTCTAGTTATTTTTGTGTTGGTGTCACGCAGAAAAAGACACAGTGCACAGCAAAAATAAAAGCATAGATGACGCTTCCACTAACCCAAGCACGACAAGTAAGATGTCCTAGCAATACTCCGACACAAAACAAAGCTCATCGTCACTCATCGTCACTTAATATCCAGAACTTAATACCATCAGGGTTATGCCCACCAGGTGCTAAAGATCGTTCTCAATGATGAAGCTGTTGCAATTACTAATGAATAAAAAAAACAGACATTTTACTTAAAGGTGCTTCAAGAACACTTTAAAATGTATCCTTAGTTTACCACTGAAGAAACATAAAATCTTAATTATATGCATTTAAATTTACGATTTGAAGACCTAGGCCTATGATGCTTGCATCTTATTAAAAACTATCCAAAAGCTCAAGTATTCACTGTTTCATTCTGCTGCGGAAACGTTGACTCAATCATTTGCTTTGAAATTTGGGTGCCATAACAGAGTCTATTTCATCAAGTTGCCATGCCAACTGTTATAAAAAAGAATGTTATTTACAAAATTAGACTAGTGTTTTTATTATTCCATGCCTGTTCCAAGTTGCAAACATACTAAACATTTTGAGTCTGCATGATCAATTGAATCCGAAAGACAACCGCCCCCCCCCCCCGGAAATCCATCAGGAGAAATTTTGGCAGCTGCGGAAAAAAACACCCAATAGATATATTTGTTGAAGTGATAACTGAGTTGGCGAGGGGGGTGTTTCTGAGCAGGCCAGAAACAGCATTGCGCTTTGGATGATTGCTCTGAGGATTAACAAAGCATAGAATTGGTTATCAACAAACCTCACCGAAATCCGGAATACGTTTAAGAAGCATAATCTCCGAAATGTGCGGAAAGTGCCAAGATGAGTATTTTTTTTTACAGAAGTGCTCCATTAAACACTATTTTACAATATTTTAATGCACTTAATACGTAGGCTAAATATTCGCGAAAATAAATGAAGTTGTATTGGGGGGGGGGGAATTCTCCGGGTATGGCTCAAATGGGGGAGTAGGGATTTTCCACAGCTCCCAAATTCGAGAAGGATTTTCTCAGGCCGTCTGATCAAATTGTTTCAGAATCAGACAATAAGCCAATTCTCAAAAATTATGTTCAATTGTCTCCATATTTTTTAAAGCTTCGAACTTTCGGCCTCAGTTATTTATCTGATGTGGTTCGGTATAACAGGGCAGGTTTCTGGCATTGTTAAGGTTAGTTTTGACAGAGAATGGTAGAAAGACACATATTTTCTGCATTGTGGAAACATTCACTTTTTTATAGGTAATTAATCTTAAGAATCTGCACTTGCCGAAAATCATTGTCATTGGTGTTTCATTGAGATAATTTTGTATTTTATTGCTTGAGATATGCATTTTGAAAGTGTCAATGGTAATTTTTATATTATTTAAACTGAGCAAAGAAAACTTAAAATATCAAAGTAATAGACCCAGTAAATATTCCAACGTCGATCCAACGTTGTGACGTCGACTTAACCAAATCACAACATCAATTGTGACTGTGATTTGGCTTTGATTGGTAACAGCCACAGGTCAACGTCTTAGCAACGTCTTTGACACAAAGTTAAATAAACGTTGTTTATATTTTTTGCTTTTGGTCGTAACCAAAACGCAACTTTCTTCGACATTTAATTAACGTTTTTGACGCAAAGTTTTTTTCCCAACCAACTTTTGAAAAATATTCATAGCAATCGACTTCATACAAATCCCGCGTGATCGGCTGATCTAGTGGTAGGTGTACTGCTACGGAAGGGCGAACACAGACGCTATTTCCACTCAATTAAACAACGCATATTTTACGATCCGAAATCGGTTAGGACGTCTATCCATCGTTGATCGAACGTTAGAGGATGTTCACGAGTTTCCGAAATATTGGGACAATTATTAACACAGAGAGTTTTCGCAACGGTACGGCATTTCAGATGCAGATATAATGAGATAGCATAAAGTGCTTTCAGTGCGTTTGATATTTCTGTTCTCTGAGATGCTGTGAGTTTCTTTCTATTTTTTTTTGCCATGCTGCAACCATTGTGATTTTCAGGAAATTTTTGCACGTATCCTCCCAAGACTATGCACGCTTGTCACTAAGCAATGCAAAATAATTCCACAGTAATTCTACACAGTATTTCCTACTTGCAAACTTCGTTTGCGACTGGGTATAAATTTGTATTTTTCTGGAACCTTCTCCATTTTTTTTATACTTTTTTCTTGCCTTTTTCCCCTTTGGATGGTTTCCAGAAAACTCCTCCTACAGTATTTGACAGAGGAAGGTGAAATTTGGCCCACATGTAGAGGGTGACAAGATCTCAGTGGATCCACAATTTTTTTACCTCAATGGTCAAGGTCAAATTGAGGTCAAAGTGTTTTCCACAAAAAGGTAAGTTTCCAGAAAACACCTCCTGGCGTTTGAGTCAGCGGGGCTTTATATTTGGTACACTTGCAGATAATCATCATGTCTCGGTGAAAGCGCAAATATTTTTGACCTTGACCTCCAAGGTCAAAATATTTTTCAAAACACCCACTAATCACGAAAAATTGGTCATAAGAATGCTCAAATCCGAGTTTGAACATATAAAACGTACTCAGTAGGGGTAACCTTCCATTCTGAATATTGACCTTGAGGGTCAAAGTCAAAAGTCACGTGACTTCATGTGGTCTTGTAGGCTTCTTGGTCATAATTTAAGACAAATATTTTCTTTAGCGGTTTCTGCAAGCGACCACTTCCACAATCTGGTGGAATTCTGTCTAGTTTTCACTTAATTTCGCAGCTTTATCCTATCTGATATTTTTTGGATATCACTGGTATTTTGGTTTGAAATAAAAATCGCACATCCTTTTAAAATGGTGTGGGAGTTTTACATGCTCCGGTCTGCGTGTATCACTGCATCCTCAGTCATTGTTGTTCTTTTAAATAGATCATGTTCCATGGAACTGACAGTTCAACACACAGCGTATTAAGATCACAAATAGATTTATCTATGAATATCTCACAAAGATGTAAAATTAAACAGGGAAATCAATGAGCCTTTTAAAACACCGAATTAACAGACAATGACCTCCAGCTTCCACCCACATAATTTTCAAAAGGAAAAAAAATCTCCCACACGTAGGCGTATTTTTAGCTCTCCATCAGCATCACGTCACAATTTACGCGTTTGCAGTTCACTCAGACAGCTTTTGGTTCTGTGTATCAACTTATGAAGTTAGACTTCCAGGTTTTAGTTAAATTTCTCCAGCCAGAAGTAAAACGTAAAATGGGTAAAGGCTGGTCAGGTGCAAAGTGTCACCTAGTGCTCTGCACGAGAACTGCCATTGAACGCACTGTTAAAACAAGATATTAGGTATTTGCTTTTCGAATTTAGTACGGTCTGCAGTAACACTTAAAAATGTGTTTGTGTTATATCTGTGATGAGTTTATTGAGGGTCTTCTCAAAAGTATGTTTGGTTTGGGATTAAGTAAGGGAAGGTGAAGAGCTTGTTTTTCTTGAAAACATACAGGTAAGGGGGCAATTAAATAGGTCTTAGCAGGCGCGAGAAAATATTTTATAAAATAAGTCTTTAACTTGCATATTTTGCCGCATTATTATTATTATCATTATTATTATTATTATTATTATTATTATTATTAGTAGTAGTAGTAGTAGTAGTAGTAGTAGAAGTAGTAGTAGTACTACTACTATTACTACAGGCGTACCCTTTGTGGGAATGTGCAGCCGTTCCGTGCCAGGGATGATATTTTTGCACTTTATAGGATTTTCATAGCTCAGTCACAACCTATTTGGTGCTTTTGTTTGAGTAAATGTCAGATATGTGTATTCAGAAACAATAAAAGATCCGTCATCTAAATAATGTAGCACTAATTAGGTCCTGGAATTGGGTATGTTGGTTAACGAGCGAGAAAACAGGATGCTGTAAAAAGTAAAAGTGAGTAAGATGGGTATTAATTTGCACAGCAAAGACAACACTGACATAAAATCGCAGTGTTAGACCCCACTTAGTTCAGGTGTCTTATTTCTAAAGCGGAATACGGATGTTTTTGAGACTGTTCATAACCTTCGAGATCAACATTGAAAGTTTTTATTGCTGGATAAAGTCTCATCCACTCTGCATGTTCAGTTGGATTAATTCCCATGGAAAGGAGGAGGGGTGCGGGGGGATACTGAGTAGCATATATGTTACTATGTGTGCGCCCCCCCCCCAAACAAAAAAAAATCGCGGAGAAAGGGGATAATTTGGCAGCCAGGCGCGGTCCGCGCCTGATGCCAATTTCATTTAAAAGGGGAGGGGGGGATTATTTTCATCTAATACTCCTGGTTTCCCACAAAAACGCCTGTACTCACAAATATATATTCTGGTGAAAAGGGTGCTTTTTATTCCTAAATTTTACACGGAAATTTACACGCGTGTCCAAGTTTAGTTTTAATGGAAGGTATTTATCAAGTTTGGTACTCCAAGTTTTGAGGTCATTTTAAAAATTCAAAGATGTGTGATATGATAACAAAGCAAGCTTCTATTAAGCCAATGCAACTTTCTTCCACGAGTTTTAGTCAATGCAGATCATTTTGATAAATTTTACGTCAGATAGACAACAAAATAATACCGTCTGCAAGTCCTAGGAGTAAGCGCATAATATAGTATATTGCCAAGACAAACAAACACATATACGAAGGTACGACAATAAGCAATTAGACAAGCTCAATCTAACCGCAGTCACATGAGTTTAAAAATGCTTTTTCCAGAGGCAAAAATAGCAAGTTTAAGGAACTGTTTAAAAAAATAACATCTGCTATACCGTAACATTTAAGTTAATCCCCTCCTCCCTCTCCAAAGCCCCAGCTTCGATTTGAGGTTGCGACATCGATCCAACCAAACCGCAGAAAAAACACTGTACTTTGGCTGTGACTATAGACCAACGTCTTATCAACGTCTTTGACACATATTTGAATGGACGTTGCATAAGCAACATTGTTTAAACGTTGCTGTTGGTCGCAACCAAAACACAACATTCTCCGACGTCTAATAAACGGATTTTGGTGCAACCTTGAATAGGTGTTGGGAAGATCGACTTGGATACACGTCAAAAATCGATGTTGCAGGGATGTCGACTCACAGCCACAAAACAACCTCCTTGTATTATAGCCAACGATGACGGATTACTTTGAAAGTATACCGAGACGAGGACGTAAATATCAATAGAGCGCAAATTTTTCCCACCTGCTTTTGAAAAATATTCATGGAATTCAACTTCATATGTGTCTTGCATGACCGGATGGTGTGGGGTACTGCGATAGAGGGTAACCACATTATGATTCTTGCTGTCTTGGCGACGATTCTAGATTGATATTTTCCAATATATATAAAACGCCGTCAGATAGACATTGTTTCGGCTTCGATACACAACGAAAAAAGTGGACGTTGCTCCGATATCGGGAGACATCTATCCAACGTTGTCCAACGTTTCGTGGGCCAGGACCTTGTCAAAACAGGTTAGCGATGCCATGGCATAACAGACCTTTTAAAGGCACCTGCGATACTGAGTAGTCGAACTGAGTAACAGACTATTGTAGCCATTTTTTTCTTGCAGTGATATCCGTTTTATGCACCGTTCAATTTGATCAATGGTAAATGTTATTTGTAGCAAACAAGGCAGAAAAATATCGTTTAAGTTTGAATGAGTTGAAGTATGGAGTTTCGCCAAGTCTCACAAAAGCACGGGGAGGGTTTTATGCCGTAAAATAAATTCGACCTGTTTTCAGTCAACAAAAAGCGGAAGTTTTCCCACCGAAAAACTGTTTCAATTGGAGTAAGCATTTGTTAAAACTATAATAATAAAATAAAAAAATTACAGATTGAAAGTCAAAATCTGTTTCACCATATTTTAAAAACGTGTTCATTTTTTTTTTTAGTAAACCGAAATCTGTTTCACGAAATACAGATGTGATGCAGTTCTTCGTCATTTAATATTGATTTATAAAAATGTACTATCTGCTCAATAACATTTTTTTGGATTTAAACTGACTATAACGACTGTGTAAATATTTCATCATTTCAAGATATATTTTTTGTGTTATTATATGTATATTTTTGGAATGACAATATAATGTCAATGATAAACCGTACGCTATTTTTTGTAAGGCTATCAAATTGGTGAATAGGTACTGTAAAATAACCCATCGCTCATTTTTCTATTTTTACCCTAGTCTTCAACGAAAGCCAGAAAGTTAACCTTTCTTGTCTCGCATCCAATGAAATAGAAGATTCGGTGTTATAATGTTCAGTTATTAACAAATCAAAATCATATGAAAATGGGCAGTAGATAACAAAAGTAAAATATTTATCTTGTCATTGAATATTTGACAAATCCTGTGATTTATTTCACCTGTGGGTGGTGTTCACGCGTTGCTTTAAACATATCCTGTTTCAAATTTTACTTTTTATATGCTCACTTTAATGTTTTATCCTTAAATAACACTTCAAATGTTATCTTCAACAAGTGTTCAACATATATTAATGGCAGACAAATCGCCAAATCTCGTTCATTTTGTGTTATTTATACGAAAACACTTGATATTATATATCGCACACAATATAAACGGAAATTTGCAGCAACAAACTAAACCAATCTTCAAATTCCACTAATGCTAATATTACAACAATACAGATCAAAAGGAATCGACTGAATAATAGCTACATAATCCAAGTATTGTACATCTCAGATAACAAACGATTGAAAAGGATCCCTTCTACGGTCAGTGTTACAAGATATGGCTATCAATTCATTTTCTGTAGTAATGTTTAAGTGACACATAGTTTTCATTGATCCTTTTCTGTATATATATCATTGAGAAATGTAACATTTCTCTTTGATCTTGCCGCCATGTTTCTATTGAAAAGCGAGTTTAAGCTGGGCGTTTAATAATTACACAAGTCAATGTATTTCACATGCCATTTGTACCCAAGAATTTTAAACAATGTTTCTAGTGATGATATGTAAAAAAAAACCTCTTTCAATAGCGTTGTTGTCCAACAGCCAGCCTCTGCGGCAGTTCGGTCGGTTGTGTAGTAGACGTGTTTTCTTCCGACTGCCCACTAATTTTAGATCACGAAGACCTGATGGGACTAACCCCGAAGTGCTTTAACCCCATTTCGAATCCCTTCCAGTATAACTAGAGACGAGATAACTTGATCGAGATCATACCGAGATCAAATTTCGGATTTGCATACACCTAAGTAACCCGCTCGAATTCACCGGTTTTATGGTAAAAATAGGTCCATGTACATTTTGTCCTTCCACTGTTTCATTTCAAATGGAAAAAAGAAAACTCCACTCGGTTTTCCATTTTCAATTTAAAACGGAAATTCAAAAAATAAAAAACACACAAAAAAAATACAAAAAAAAAAACAAAAAAAAAACAAGAAACATCGCAATTCCAAATTTCCACATTTCGTCCAAAATGATAAATGAAAATTTCGGTGGCGCTGCAGTGACTGGTATAAGCGACAAAAAATACACGTGTTATAATGCGAGTTCCGTCGATTCTGACTCAAAATATGAACATTTAAAATATGTTCAGGGGCTGTTCAGGGTCAGTTTTCGTGTGTTAAATATATCCCACGCATCACCCCGCCCAAAAAGTGTTAAAATAAAATTTGATGTTAATCCCAAACAATAATTCTTCTCCAATTTTTTATGAAGAAATACTAAAATAAAGAGCGCAACTGGTGAATTCCAGCAAAAAAATTCTGGCTATGTTTATTAATTTCTGTATCTTTTTTTATTGACACTGGCTAAGTTTAACCCTAATAAGGCTCGACTACTGCATTGTAGATATCAGTTTCATGACGTTGAAACGCTTTGAAATGTCCTGTTACACCTCATAAGGAATATGTAATCAAAACATGATATTGAAAACGTTTCAGCATCAAAATTCATGGGTTGAGGAGGTTAAAATACCAAATAGATGTTTTTGGAAATATTACATTTTCATTTAAAAAAGAATGCAAGGTTTCATGACAACAGTATACGCATACTGCTCAAATTGAGTTCAAAGGTTATTTTTTGTCAAACGGAAAGAGCTAACGGTAAGCCAGATCATGATTGATATCTGAATTTCTTTTTAGTTATTAAACAGCCAGTTAGATATATATATGTTTATATTTTGAGCCAGAATGAACCGAACTCGCATCATACTACATGTGTTTGCTCACACTACTTAAAAGCTACTACAGTGTCAAAATACTAATGCAAATCTCATTTGAAATTTTATTTGAAAGTCGTCTATTACAATTGTACAGTAGCAATGTTTTATGAAGAAATTTTATACGTTATTGAACATCGATAATCTATATTTATGACAATTATTTTCTATTTCAATTAACGCCCATCGAATAGAAGATTAAAATATTTGTGATGCTAATACGTAACGCATTGCAAAGTAACCTAATTTGGAAGTCTGATGCAGTAGAATATAGTTCAATTGAACAGCTTCATTAAGATGTAAATTAAATTCACAGTTTTATTTAGATTAAATTATATCTTTACTTGACAAGAGAGAGAGAGAGAGAGAGAGAGAGAGAGAGAGAGAGAGAGAGAGAGAGAGAGAGAGAGAGAGAGAGAGAGAGAGAGAGAGAGAGAGAGAGAGAGAGAGAGAGAGAAACTTGATCCCCATTGAAAAGATAAATCCCACTACGTTTGGAAAAAATGCAGCAAAACTAATAAAGCATAGAATGTATGGCATGCCTCAGATATCAGCCTTCAATGAAAAGGTGGTTCGTTCTGTTCCGTTGAATATGAAGAGTCAGAGGAGTGTCACTTCTCACAAGCTCCAGTCACTGTTTGAGAGGTAAAGCGATTCCTTTTACAGATTTTTTATTACATGAATTCGACAGCAATACCTTCACTGACTGCTCATCTTCACTGATCAACGTTTGACGTTAGCTAATGGATTATAACTCGCTTCTATGGCACAAGAGATCGACATCACGAATAGCCATGTAAAACCAAAACCAGCATTCTTGCTGAAATAATTTCAACACCATATAAAATGTTACTGAATACATTTGATGATTCACAAATGATTAACTTCACGATACAACACGATCAAGTACATCTATTTTTCGGCATTTAAACGATATCGAGAACAACGTGATAGTCATGAAAGCATCTCATTCATCGTTATTTAGAACAAAATTTAGACTAAAAATTAGGATGCATCTCCTCAAATAGCTCTTAAGGCGTCAAAAATAAAGATAGTCTTGATATATCAAGCAGAAATATTTAAACATAAACAGTTTATTTGGCTCGACAGGAACCAATGTATGCTGATTAATGATTAAAAGATATTTTCGCGCAATGTTTTTATTGTTTTTCGACCATAGGATTACTAAGACTTAACCATAAAAAGTGATCAAATGTAACCATTTCAGTTCAGTTATTTCTCAGAATTTTAGGCCAGTCTAAAGGTTGGGACACAAAGACTAATTTTATTACCGGGTCAGTGTTTGTTAGTCCCCCGTCGTCGCGTAGCGCGAAGCTGGGGACTATAGGATTCGGGTCCGTCCTTCCGTCTGTCCGTCCGTCCGTGGACACTTTTTTTGTCGGCGCCATATCTCCGTAACCAATGAACCGATTCAATTGTTCTCTTACACATGCGAAAACTACATAGTGAACCTGTGCAACGAGGTGTTATTTGAGATTTTCGCGAAAATTGGGAAAATGGTAAAACTTTGAAAATACAGCACAATTGATCTATTTAATGGACGCTTGTCGTATTGAAATCCTGTGAATGCACGCCTGTGGGGGACTTAGTTAGTTTTACTGACATACTTTTTTGTTCGGTTTTAGCCATTCCCGGTGTAGCAGTATATTTTGCCCCTGTACAGCTTCCCCCGGGGGGGGGGGGGGAGCTAGACTAGTCTATCTTCCGCCCCCACCTGGTATTTTTTCGTTTTTTTTTTTGTCTTTCTGTCCCCTGTCCACCCCCTTCCCCAGCCATTCTAGCTTTTCTCTATTTTCTCCAGTTGTCTTTCTTTCTCCTGCTGAATAAAAGCCACATTACAACCCATCTTTATCTTCCTTTTAATATCCGACTCCTTGATGGCCAAAATTTGTGGGTTAATCTGATTGTTTAATTTCCGTCGCATTTACCAATGGCAATTATATCTCTGCTGTATTGAAATCAAACGAATCCACATCTCTTTTGTTTTAATTTTTATTTATGTATTGTAACAGGCGATTAAAACAGTTAGATAAGAAATCCCGGATAATTTTAAGTTGCGGCATAACATTTAGTTCTGGCTGTAAGTATAAATTGGAAGCTTCTTCACCACCTGGTATCACTTCCTAAATAAATAACAGAACTAAGACTCTCCGGATATTCTGAATCATTTTGCCTCAAAAATTACTCCGAGGTGAGATGTTACTCCTCAAAGGTAAGTATAAATAGGTCAGTATTTCTTCTTGAGATTCACAATTCAAAATGGAATCGAAAGTTCAACAAACGACTCAGCGCTTCTTGATCGGCAAACCAATCTACAAGTGACTGACCCATGCTGCTGAACCAATAGCATTAAACCGACAAGGAAGGCTAAGAAAATCCATTCAGATGATTTATATTGCGAGCATTCACCATCACTACACTCCCGTTTATGACTTTTAACCATTGTGGAAATTGGTAATTGCATTTTTTAAACTGCATAAATTGGTGATTAATATAACTAAAAATTGAGCATTTATCAAATAAAAGAGTTTTGAAGTTAATTTTTTGTGGCATTTATTGAGTTTTATATGGAGGGGGCAAAATATCCCAGGGGGATAACCTAGTCTAGCTAGCCCCTTCCCCGAGCCCCCCCCCCCTCCCAAGGAAGCTGTACAGGGGGATAAGCTAGCCTGTTACACCAGTGTTAAATAAGCACACTGCAATGGAAGCTGAATTTATTCTTGTTGGTTATATGTCATGACAAAACATCTGAGGTACTATAGCTCATTCACAGTTCAAGACAATTATTCTGCTAGCCGTATGCAGAGTTGCGACGTAGTAGTAATAATTAGAAAACAACTGGTTTGAAAACGACTGAATTGAAATTAATTAACGTATGCTTGTGTTTCTGCAAACTAATGCCATGTGATGCACTTAAGAATTCAAGATAAAGACTAACAAGATATTTTTTAAATCTTATCAATTGAATTATGTAATTATGTATTTATGCATCTATAGGATATTGTTTGACTTTTTTGTCCTAGTATGGTAATTTGGTACTTTGTGTTTACAAATTCTGATTCTTTTGTTAGATATTACAGCATGCCACTACTGAAAATTAAACTCTTTTGATCATTTTGTGATTGCAAATCAGCTGCCAAGTAAACTATCTTAGACAAAGTTATTTAAAACAGTGAAACTATCATTGCACATTGTAGTCATTATATGAGCAATTCATAATAGTAAATATCTGGGAAGTTTTAGAATATAAATACACAGCCACATCTGGTGTTAAATAGATCATCAGTTTTTTTACATTTCTCTATACAATACTATGAGTTCTACTTACAGTTTATATAGTGGCAGTACTGATCAAGCAAGGTGTAGTATTTTTCCCTAAATCAGTCTTTTTTAAGAAAGAGTGAAACAATGAAATACTGAGAAAATTATATTTGCTTTAAGATAAAACACATGTGGTGTGCAATACGCACGCATTTCATTCTTTCTTGGAACGAACAACTTTATTGAAGCCCAGTATGTTCTAATATAGGTTTGTATTCTCTGCATTGAAGATACAAAAGGACGTTACACATATAAACGCGCATACTACTATATGGATATTTTCAAGTATATAATTTATTTATTTGGCATTCTGTTTAATAAGTTCATCATTAGTTTTGGTATTTAATGTAGCATAAGAGCTTTTAGCTATATCTTCCATCCCTTCTCTTACATATCGAATCCACTTTTCCTGTAAGAGAATGATGCACCCTTATGATACCAGATATAGCTGGCAGTAATAATAACAGGTTCTAAATGGTAAGTGTGATGCAAACAATAAAATGGAATAAACATATAGCATGTAGAATAAACATGTAGAACATACAAAATACAATTTTGCCATAAAACATCTATCAAAAAAATTTGGAACACTAAAAGCTTCTGTCTTGATATATAAAGGATTAACCAAGAAACTCCTACCTATCCGTTGCGAATTGATACCTTCACACGCGCCTTGCGTCTTATGCAAAGATAACTTTTCTTCATGTAGATTTGGAACACGAGGTCTTTATCGTTTTCACCACGAAATCTAAAGATATGTGGTGAGTATCAAGGCCAAATTAATAAACAGGGTTTGAGTTTGGTGTGGTCTGAATTCATGACAGGTGTTCCTATTCACACCAGTTCAGAAAACAAAGGAGTGGGACTTTTCTGCATCACTTTCAACAATTAAAAGTACACCATTAAATATGCCTTACAATAAACATACACATAGTTCATGGCGCCTCTTTCATTAAGAACTTTTAATGTTATTTTTATATATATTGACAGTGCACTGACAGCACAGTGACAGAAAATCTCTTATCTTTTACCACCTTACAAAAATCCAAAATGTGCTAGAAAAGCTAGAAAAAATGACGAGCTAAATGACTTATGCATTTTTTATCTGATATATCTAAAAGTAATCAGCGCATGTTTAAATACAATCTCAACAGTAATTAAAGACAACTCTAATAATTGCAATCAAAAATGTCTCTGAATTCATCTCTAGATCATCCATATTGTTTATATATTTCGTTTTTGCTTGAAAAGAAAACGTACTAAACGCAAAGATTTGTGCATTAAAACTGATGGAGAGAACCAGAACTTTTCAATTTAGTTTTGTTTTTATTTTTGTTGGTGTGTTGTGTTTTTGGCTAAAACATATCGAATTTAATCCTATTTCCGTTGAAATATGAATATAAAACAATCAGAAAAGTTCGAAATTATCAATAAATTTGCTTAACTATCATCTGCCCTGTGTATCTCCGTTGCAAAATTAAAGGTCAATGATAAACATACACAACGACAGATGAGTTTAAGTACAGCGGTCTAGTCTTTTTAGTTTGGCTCTCAAACAGTACATTTATATCAATAAAATGTTCTCAAAAATCATATGGATTCTAATGTAGGTATTAAATGAGAGAAACGTGAATAATTTTTGCTATAAATATGACAGTACAATAATTTGCTAATGTTGTAAATATCTGTCAATTTTTTTATTAAATTTAAAAACTCGTGTAAATCTTATAGTAACGCTTATATTTGCTTACAATATTTTTTCATAAAATTACAAAAATACAAAATCCTCATATGATGAAGTGCTTAAATAAACAGTGTTATTCTTCATGTTTTTTAAGTTTCGGTACTGTTTAGATCATCCTGGTCAGGCTTCTACATGAATGTATATAAGTGTATTACTTATATGTATGAAGGGCTATGACCACACAGTATTCTGTGTTCATTAATTAAAATAACTAAATTGGTAGTGGAAATTCATTAACCACGTGTTGTTGAAGTTACATTGAATTACCTAACACGTAGTTCAAACAGTATTTTTTTTCAATACAAGACTGGCCTTCTCTGTGGTTCGGGCGACACCACTGAAGACCTCAAAATCCAGTGACGATGCTGAGACTTATGAAGACGTGAGTCAATATATATATATACATATATATATATATATATTATGTCTGCAATTTATAAACTGGAATAATATTCTATAAAAGTTTGATTGGTATATCAAGTATTTCGTACCACTACAAATATAATGACTTTGCTTTTTTCATGATGTATTCTACAGGAAAAAAAGTAAATCAACAGAAAATGTGCCTACGTATTGCCCAGCATCTTAAAAAGTGGCAATATGTCAACAATAGTTGATTTATTGATAATGATTTGATAACGATTTATTGCATCAATGTACATATGACGGTTGAAAGTTTCGATATTGTTTAGAAAATCATTATACATTATCTCATGATTTTCGTATTTCCCATAACAGTTAAATTTGTGTAATTTTTCTATTGTTTCGTTTTTGTTATTGGAAGGCCTTCAAAGCTGGATAAACTATTTCTAAATACTTTCAAATGTAACGAATAGTCTGTTTAATTTCAGCCAGACCATGTTATTACCATGGATCAACTGTTTGAAGGCGCGCTGCTCCCTGCGGATGACATTCTTTATATGCTTGAAAATGCGGATAACACATCATGCGGGGTAAATTTTAACATTATGCTTTATACAGCAGCATAACTAGTACCAGAAATCTTGGTTTAGAAAAATGATTAGCTGATCTCAGTTACCTGTACGCAGTTAATTAAGATTGATGTTAACACGTTCGGAATGTGGGTTACTTGCATGAGAACAGAATTGAACAGAAGTTATTGGGGTAAACATAGCATTTGATTTAAACCAATCTAGGCATAAATAGTCCTTTTAATGCACTTATCCAGGTGCAAAAATTACAAAAGATGTATCTGTCACATTTTATTTCAGATATACTTTTTAAATGCAACACTTGATTATTTAAAACCATTGGTGCCTTGAGTTATCTCGGACATCGCATTAAGTCCATCTTATTTCACAGGCTAATGAAAACTGAAGGTTCGAATATGAATTTAGTTAGAAGGTTGGCATATTCTAAGATATTAAATGCTCGTTTAGCCCATACCAGAAGGTTACGTTGGTCTTCGACTGGAAAGGAGCACAACCGTTGAACTATGGAAAGCCGTGGCTCTACATAGGAAAGACGACTACGGACAATACAAGTAAGTCTTCTTGCACTCAAGCCGAATAAGCCCTATATATCACCCAGGTATAAATCTCGGAATGTAAAAAACGAGACCGATTTTTTGTGAATTTTCTGCAAAAATGTTTCACTTAAGATTTCTCAATTTTTACATATTAAGTTTTCACGAGACTTAAATGGTATATTTTTTCATAGAAATTGTATGAAAAATGGCAAAATATGGCCAAAATATAGGCTTCATAAGTTTACATTTTGAGTTCAACTGACTGCTAAAAATGCCTAATTAATATTGTGCCGTGTAAAGGAGTCGCTCATATTACTTTGAATCCAATTGAAGTGTGACGGGTGTTTGTTTCTTAGACCGACAGTATAGTACAAGGAGACAGAACAAGGTGATAAAATTCTAAACACAGTGCCTAAATTCTTATACCTAGTGATTGCATTTCATATTTTAGTTGCCATGACAACCAGAAACCTATTTTATAATCTAGATAAGTGCTGGAGAGAAAGCGTTCGATGCTTGACCTGTGAAAACGTGGGAGGGGGTCGAAGAACAACATAGATGAAGAAGAAGAAGAAGAAGAAGAAGAATATGATGATGATTATGATGACGATGATGATGATGATGATGATGATGATGATGATGATGATTATGATGAAGCGACAATGCAAACACTATCGTGTATTGTGATTGTTAATGCTTTTTTGTTCTTTTTTTTAAATTTTATTGATATTTTATTACCCGATTAAGAAATAGACGTTGGTATAGAACAGAATATATGCAGCCGTGTTGTAAACTTTGCCATTGAACTGAAATATAGCAAACCCTGAATGATACAACAATTGAAAATCGCAATTTCCATCCGAGTGGCTAAGTCTAGGGTCTCCCTCAACTGTTTAAAATTAGAGATGCTATGCTATGCTATATGAGAAACTGTTTTGTTTTCCTGCAATATCAGTGCAAAACGGAATCTAGTTATGTCTCGGTGAAAAATTAGCATGAGCAAAATTGTGCAGCCCTAGTTGAAACTTTTGCAGAACGTCGGTCTCGTTTTTTGGTAGGAGCTTTGCCATGATTGCTGAATCTCTTACAAATTATACCATGTACGGGTAAAGAGGTGTGAAGTTCTTGCTTTACATCAGTGTTTTGCTTAAAAAAGTGAGCCTTATCTGACAAAAATTAGGTAAGTTTGTCTGGCGGAATTCATGTCAATGGCGTCAGAGCAACGTAAGAAAAGCCTGGTCTGACTGGAGTCAAATGAACTCAGTTTTACTAACGGCCTGTTACTACCTTATCGTAAATTATGCTGAATGATTAAATCACTCCAGGCTGCTGCACTTTGTAAAATCGCAAATATGTCGCAAGACGTGATTTGACCGAATAAATATTGTGCTTTATTAGCGTAAAAATGCTTTTTTGTTTACTCGATTAAAGAGGTATTTTTCCCAATACTACCCCCTGGGGCATTATTCGGAAAATGTTTTCGAATAGTGCCCCGGGGGACACTATTTGGTTTCAAGGTGAGACTGAAAAATCCTCGAGTTTCCGAATAGTGCCCCAGGGGCTTTATTCGGAAACTCCCGGTAGCAACCAGTTTGACTATATTTGATTTTGTATAAAGAGAGCTAGCGGCCAGTCGTCCATTTATTAACGACTATGCAGTATCACTTAATTTTGCAAAAGTTTATGAGTTGCAAGCAAACATCGTCCTGTTTAGAATTGCGTTTTAAAAGTCTGTCAAGCAAGAGGCAGAATTTAATAATGTTTTTAATTTTAGATTCATTTTGGAGTTAGCGGGGAGTCAAAGACCAAGTACTAGTGTTTTTCTGAAAGTAGAACTGCTGGTAAGTGCTGTTGAACTCAGTAACTATACACGCAACTGTCACTTCAGTACTCGTTTATTCAAAGCGATCCAGTTTCATGTTTCAAGCAGTTTAAAGACTGGGACGGTTTCAAGTCCAAAAAGGGAAAGAAACTAAAAATCTTATGAAGCGGTTGGGTTGAAACGATGAGCTCTACATTCTTTTCTCTGGCTAATTGGAAAATGTAATGCAAACTATGTTTATCTAAATTTTAGTAGTGTACGACAGAATACCTAGACCATGTACCAACAACATGTTTGAAAGTACAAAAACGATTTCATATTTTATATATTAAGTTTTTATGTTATTAATGCCTTACTGTAAAATGATATGAAATTATTTTGCAATGGCAGGTTCTAGATTTTTCTTAGTTTACTTGCCAGTTGATTATAAATCATCAGTTGTTTAGAGCATTTATTATATGAATACTCATGAATAGATGCTTTGGGTCTGAGACACGACCAAAGTATGGCTCTCATTTCCTATACACCTGAACCTGGACGTCAGATCAGCCTCGGAATTAATCTGAAGTGGGCTAAATTCGGGGATGACCTTAACCCGGTGTTCTCCTATATTTATTCCGTACTCCAGTTAGACATGTAGAAACACACCATATCTGTGCCGCTGGTCGCCAACTCGAGATATATCTTTTTGGGGGTGTCGACTGAATGGATCAGAGTCTGGATCCAAAGAGATTGTCAGATCATTTCTCTGGAATTATTAGACGAATTACGACTAGATGTTCCTTTAAGAGTTTCGTTAGGCTGGATCTCAATCTGCATTCACCATGGTACTTCAGATCTGATTTTTTTTTCATATTTTGGTCATACCATAACTTTTTAGCCATTTTTGGGATCAAACTCTGATTTGATACACGCACTAATAAAAATGTTCATATTTACCTTTTGGGATTGCAATTGTCTAGATACTAGTTTGGATCCACAGTGGTATTCTGGGTATATAGGCTCAGATATTGTCCAAGTAATATCTCCGAACTACTTGGTGGATTAAATTCAATCTTGATACACGTCACAACCGCCGTGCCCAGCTCAGACCGTACCACAGAATCCACTTAACGAATCAAATTCATATATACTGCACACAACAATCAAGATGTGTAGATATGTCCTTAAGGCAATTTGATTGTATAGATCTGAATCTGTATTCATCATGGAACTTTGTTTCTTCAGCTCAGGTATTTGTTCCAACGATGCCCAAATGCACCTTTGGGGTTTCGAATGTCTAGACCTGAAACTGGATTCATGGTTGCACTTTTTTTTCAACTATTGTCCAGGCAATATCTCCGGTACTACTTGAAGATCAAGTTTATATTTGATATACGTAACAACCATTACTTTCGGTAAAGGAAGGGCGTGGGGTTGGATTGGTGGTGAGAATAGTTTCAATGTTATGCAAGTTGCTAGTTATTAGTTGTTTTTTTTTTCACCTGGAAAATAGTCTCACCATGTTTATTATACCACCTAGGGCTGGAGATTCTGAGTCACTGATTACTCTTATTTCAATTACAATGCAAGTTCTAGGTCTAATATAATATCAAGCATTACTGGAATAGGATATTAACACATATTTTGGTTTATGATCCATTTAGTTTGGCAATTTACTTTACCAATCTGTACAGAAATAAACGATTTATCCTTAAAATAGTTACACAAATTTGTTATATTTTCATTCGCAAAAGAGCTAGAATTAATTTCTTTTTACGGTTTGAATTGTATGCCTGCTTTGGCTTATAGGTGAACTACGACTTGTGTTTGTGGAAAGATGTAGGTGGTTTTCTTGGGAGGTTTGTGCCACAAAACACGTATCTGATTGCTGACGCACCAGACCGTATGCTGGATGGTGCTCTATATACCCTGATTTGGTACAGAGATGAATACAGCCAAGCTTGAGACATTTAAGATGCCAAATATAAATTAAGGCAAAGCATTTCAGTTCAGCAAAACCTCATGTAGCACTCACTGTTACACCTTGTTTGAGAATAAATATTTATTGTAGCATTGTGTTTTAGTTTGGATTTCTTGGTGTATTGGCAATGACATTAAAACCCGAGACAGGGGAAACTGATGTTGTTTCGTTACTGTTATTTGGTTAGATGAGTTTGAAAAAAGATGCACTGCAAATAAATCCGACAAATTTGGTAGTTTTAGGCGGGATTTGTAGGTATAAACCAGGAAAATGAACTTTGTTTCTCATTCGCCGGCTGGGTCTCTAAAATTGAAAACAAAAAAGTGAAAACAAATGTGATCGTCTGGATCTTAAAACATTCTGACGAAAGTTTCACATCGACAGGCCAGTGTAAAAAAGATTGTAGCATAAAAAGTACCTGGTATGGTATAAATGTAAAACAAACAAAAAGAAAAAGCAAGAACAAAAAAAAACAAACAAACAAAAAATACAAACAAAAAAACTATTGCATGAAAACTACTTGTGTTTTTAAGCGTTTTATTTGAAAACCAAAGAGTAGCTTGACATTTAATTATGTTAAAAATATGTAGTTAAAAATGACGAAGTTCATGTTGCTTTTTATTTTTATGAGCAAAATGCAAGACAATGAAGAACCAATAAACGAGTTTTTATCTATGATCTACAATTGCATCAAGAGAAACACCCCCCCCCCCCCCCCGGCGGAAAAAACACCGAATGGTCTTGTTTGATTGAAAGCGTCTTAAGCACCTTCATGAGTTGTAAGGTTTGGAATGTTTCATTTTCCCAGTGCAACTAACTTCCTATTGAAAGTGAAGTTGCTGTTTTTTTGTCTGCGACTAATTTCTACGCAACTCGTTAAAAACGAGAAAGGCTAGAAAGTCGAAATTTAACAAGTGTATACGGGGTGTCCGTTTTAGTGCTTTGATAATTTCGACGCTAACGATGAATGAGATGTGTATTATGGATAGAAAGTTTATGCCACTCAAGGACGATAATAAAGCTACAAGTAGTGGTAGCTATAGCGGGACTAGGCGGTCTCCCCCCCCCCGGCGGTCTCCCCCCCCTCCCCCGGCGGACTCCCCCCTACCAACTCCCGCTGGCGATCTCCCCGCGTAGGCTGACTCCCCCATCCTCTCCCCCCTCCCCCCTAGCAGATTTTTTTTAGTGAGTAAAACGTAAATCAGCCAAACTTGTATGCTTCATTCTTTTTTAATTTTCAACCTCACCTTTCATCTACTCACATAATTATCACTGGAAAATGAATCTGCTTTAAAATCCAATTACGAAATTACAATCAAACACTTACTGTAAACTGATTTTTCAAATGCGATCACGAAATTTAATTGAGAGATCACCAGCTTTACTGTGTCTCCCAAATAAAAACCACCTTACATTTTTAAGTTATACGCGATGCCACGTAAGAAATCCATTACATGGCGATTGGCAAAGTCACGTCCACGCAATGAGCATAACACCAGATCCGACGTTTCATTGCTTCAGTCAATGGTGTTAACAGGTACATCAGTAAGATTCAGCCAATGGTCTTCATACATCAGTAAGGAAAGCAAGTCTGTATAACAAGTGTGTGGTGATATGCCTGAGGTGAGCAAAATGAATGCGGGCTCATTGGTAGCCAGACAGAAAGAGCTAAAAATGACAGTTGCTGTGTTCTCTCGAGTATATGCTTTATTAGCAATTTAAATGGCAAAATTATCGAATATATGTATATATATATATATATATGGTTGTTTAATTTATTAAAGCCCCTTTAATTTTGAAATTCTGCTATAGCCCTCCCAGTCTATGGTTTCACAGTTTCCAACCGATTTTCACTCACTCCTCCTCCCTAAACCTTTCAGCTGGATTTGGAATGTTTGATTCTGTTCACCTACAGAACTTTTTTTCCGGCAAAAAAAAAAACATCATTTCAAACAAATCGCTTTTTTAGGAGCGGTTTTTTAGAGCGACCTATATCCTGCGCGCTATACATCCCTGACCTTTTGAAAACCAAGACCCGCCCTCCCTGTTCCCCTCCCCGCTGGATTAATTTTGTGCATTGAAATATATATAATTGTATCCGTTGAAAGTTTTGTTTTATGTAAATGTTAACAATGTAGAAAAGTGTATTCGACTTCAAGTGTATCGCTAGCTCAGAAAAAGCGAATCTCACTCTGACACTTCTTGCACCACTGCTGGTAGTGGAATACGGGATTTGTTTGATATAAGTCATATTCTAGTCTACTTATAATATAATTTTTGACCTTGATTTTTAAATGACCACTTAACGTTTACAACCCAGGTTTTAAAATGCATTTTTTAAAATCGAACGCTGACATCTTCATAATTTATCCATAGTCGCAAACTGTAAAATAATTTTAAAAATTCACCACTTTTGTTTTATTTTCTAATTTAGGTAACCCCACAGTTATAATACAGTGCCACTAAAAAAACAGATCAAAGATCTGGGGTTTGGGGGACACAAGGCTGAAGAGTGTACGACTTGTTCCCCGAGTAATTCCCGTATAACTGAGATCATTTTTTAACGGCCGATCTGTTGTAGATGCGCCATTTATCGAGCCTAACTGTCTCAAAGAAAAAATCTGCCATGGTGGTAAAAGGGTTGACCTGACTTCGCATTCTGCAAACTCATGGCAGGTGTCATAAAAGAGAGCAAAAAAGTGACATGTTACAGCAGGCAGGGATTAAATGATTTATTTAAAGACCATGAGGTCATATACTGGACAAACATAGAGAATGAGTTGGCAAAATTTGCCCAATGAAAGGGCAAACTTCTGCTGAATGAGTTGAGGAGTTTTGAGACTCTAATTTCGATACACCCGCTAAAGCTTCAGAGTGAAAAAAGAATCCCTGTGTGGGAGAAAGTCAAGCCGATTGTTAAACATAAATGGTAAAATAAATGGAAAACGTTTAGTAAGTTCACATGAGGCTAAAAGAAACAACTGTATATTAAATGACTATGTGAAGCTGTAGGAACTTGGTATCTACGTAAAATCCGACGATTTGGTTAAGACAATGTTACCAAGCAGTGAACGGTCGGACAAGACACCCCAAGTATTTGATGATCATCCTAAAACCATTCATTTAAGTGGAGAAATGGTTGGAAAAACAGCCTAAGGCGAGTGTGAAAAATGTCGAAAAAAGGCCACAGAATTAAAGTTAAAGGTGTTTTGCGAAACGTTGTTTTGAAGTCAAGAAAAAGATGTTGCACAGACGTTTTAACAGCCGCGTGTCCTCCCGTAAATAAGTACAAAGTTACTTTCCTAATGTTTTTTACATTACAACGTTATCCAGGCGTCTCTTCTTCGACTTACATACAACTTCTGGAAAATGAAGCTTTACACAGGCGATTGCCGCCGCCTGTATCAATGTCCACGCGACATCTACAGGGAAACGTCAAACGACAACGTGTACTTGTCAATTATTATTCGACTTTGAAACAACAGATCGCCAAAAATATAAATAAATAAAAAAAAAAAAAAAAAAAAAAAAAAAAAAACAAAAAAAAAAAAAAAAAAAGAAAAATCTGCAGCGTTTCGATAGAATAGAATTTGATTTAATGACGTCACGACATGGAAGCCGCAAGAAGTGGTTTCCCCCTTTTTTTTTTTTAAAAAAAAAAAAAGCTTTTAAGTTTCTCATATATATTTTATAACTATCTTAAATAAATCACATATTTCAGAAGCATTGATTTAATTATAACACAAATTTTCAATAACAACATTATAGATATAAAGGGCGCAATATCCGAAGGCTTTATATCCGATGAATTTTAAATAATGATTTTTTTCAGCACTCTACTCACTTCTTTTTCTTCAACTATCCCTTGAAACTTTCATGCTAATAAAGAGTGGGTCGGTGGACCATTATTAAAGATGGGACGCAGGCATTTTGGATTTTCATCCCTTTCTCCTTCTGCACCCAAATTTTGTGACACCACTCATTGGCTATAATATTAACCTGTGAACAGTACTAATCCACACCCTCGCCTACCCTCTCTCACCCCGCCCTCCCCCCCCCCCCCCCGCTCCCCGGCACATACGTACGTACATACGTAAGCTGTGGATTGCACTTGCAGTGATGTTCCTTTGTATGTGACGTGTGTTATACCAGAATATTTAAAAAGTGAACTACTTCGGGTGCCCCTGTATAGTTCTGGTTAAAGCATGAGAGCAAATACTCCTAACCCTGGATTCACGGCTATAAATAATCGCACACCAAAGCCGTGCACGGCTCTGTGACGCTGACGACCTGAACTGCATGCAATTATGGCAACCAAATCCGCACCGAAATTAAAATTAACTTATTTTAATGGAAGGGGGCGTGCAGAACCCAATCGTTTGATGTTCGCTTATGCTGGCCAAAAGTTCGAGGATATTCGCTTAGAGCAAGCTGACTGGCCAGGACACAAAGACAGTGAGTGATAGAACCAGCCATGGGACCGGCAAAAATGGTCTTATTTTCAGGGTAGGGGGTTGGGGGGGGCACATGATTGCGCATTACACCGTTTTTTTTTCAACAATGTTGATATAGTACGTGCAGTAAATAATGGAACCCTGACTGTTATCGACGAATATTTAGCACAAATAGTTTCAGTTTGCCTCGTGTGGTTTTATCAGTTAAAATTTTCCAAAATAAATTTTGGGGACATCATTCTTCAAAACAAATTCCCTAGTCAAGGCTTCAAGGTCTACGTTGTCAGTAGAAAATAAACCACAATACATGGGGAACCTTTTAAATATTTCGGCAGTTGTGAAAAGGCTAGAAACGAAATGTAATTTTTCTTCTCCTATGTGTCATCGCACAATTAATAGCGGGGGGGGGGGGGGGGGGGCGGGTGATTTCTAACAACCAGTATTTGGTAGGGGATGGAACCTAGTGGATTTCCTGTGAAGATGCTCTCACTTCTAATGACACGTCACTGTACTTTTTGAATCAGTACTGTAATTTGGATTTAAAAAAGTTTAACAACAATCCTATTCTACAGAAATCCCCCAGGATAACCTCATAGATGACTTAATGGGTGACCCCAGGGGGTGATTCGGAAGTGTGCACTTTCGCACATGCTGAACGCATAGCTTGCAACATCACCTATTGAGTGTACCATTGGCATGGGAATATCCCCCTCCCCCAACCACCATACCCCCGTCCCCCCCACGAGTACGCACTTAAGATTTCCTCAAGACACATTAGCGCTACAACAAACTCTAAATATGGTTCATTTCAGAGACTCCGTGGAAAAGTCTACCAACTCTTGAAGTAGACGGTCAAGTTATTGGTCAAAGTCTGGCGATTTCCCGCTATGTGGCAAAAATTACCAAATTACAAGAAGGAACACCTTATGAGCTGGCTAAAATGGACGAAGTCGTAGACGCTTGTAAAGAATTACAAGACAAATGGGGAGCCTATGCTTTTGCACCAGACGATGTTAAGGTTTGTAAATTACGCTTATATTTGTTTTGTACTTAATAACTTGGATCAACATAGGGAAAACGTATAGCTTGGACTAGGACATCTGTTTTCAAATTGAAAAATGTGCTAATCTAAAAAAATAGTGTGGATTTAAATGTTTACAGCCACCTCTTGATTGATTGGATATTGAAAATGTGTTACCTTTGTAAGCTTAACCGGTTATCTATTAAATTAATATTTGAATACTGAGATGGAGTTCCAATTCGATAATGGATAATGGGTAATCCTATAGCTAACACGTCAGCCCAGCAAATATCACTTATCGTTGGCGCTTTATGCAGGCTCTTCAGAATTTAACTAAGTTGGCGGGTGCTTTTCGAAACACTACCAATAGCTGTCAAGTTATTGCTGGGTCTGTAATATGATGGGGGTGATTATCCGAAACGAACGTTTTCTGTACGAACCAAACTATGAAATTCGGTTTCCACAAAACTTCAACCACCATGTCCTGTGGTACAAGTGTGGTGTGCATGTTGATATAATTTGGTAACTAGTACGGTTACCACACAGTTACATGTTTTCGGTCAGATCAGAACTTTCTTGTGGTCATATTTTTACGAGACGCCTAAATTTTTTGAAAATGCCACATTTTTATATCTATAGGAGCAAAAGAAAAAGGAGCTTGAAGACATTTTAAGCACAATTTTCACCACTCTTGAAAAACAATTAGGAAGCAAGGACTACTTTGGTGGAAAAAAGGTATTGTTCTGCGAGGAAGTGCAATGAATGCTGTGGAAAACAACACACTACAGAAGACAAACATATACACCGTCCGTCGCAGCATTCATCCTTCACCGGTGTAACAGGCTATCTTGCCCCCCCTGTACAGCTTCTCCCCCGGGGGGGGGGGAAGCTAGACTAGGCTATCTTCCCCCCTCTGGGATATTTTGCCCCCTCCATAAAAAACCGAATAAATGAAACAAATACTTAACTGCAACAGAAGTTTTAATGGTAAATGATCTCTATACAGTACAATTTCTTCTCTGTTTGAAAATTATTAAGTTTTTGCGTAATTCAACAGTCATTTACACAATTCACTGCAGTTCACTGCGCTTTTGGTCCAACCAGGTCAATGCCGATTTATTTTCATTTATTATGTCTCCCCGACCAAGGGGAGACATGTAGTGTTTGTACGTTCTGTGTGTGTGTATGTGTGTACGTCCATTTATATCTGTTTTAGTGACCACTATCTGTTTGGTTTATTTTGAGTTTTTTTTACAATGAATTAAGGTTATGTCTGCATGAATAAATATTTTATTTCAGTAATTAAAAAAAAGGGGAATTTTTTTTTGGTTGGGAGGGGAGGGGGGGATCATGGGTTTAGTCGGGGAGACATTTGTTTTTGTTTACAAAAACAAGAAACTAAGTAGGTATCGACTGAAAGTGTATAACATAAGCCTGTGCTCCTATGTTTTGTGAGCACTGGCCGCTCTAGTTTTTATTTATTTTCATTCACTACTTCTTTTCAATATTTGCTCTAATGATCAAGTTATTAATTTACAATTAAAATAAAAAAATGAAATGCTCATACCCTTTTGCATGCCATTTTAAACTTCTCAATTCGGAGTAAACTTTTGCCGCAAAATCCATTTCCCTGAGATTGCTTGTACTGTTATGCATTATTGTCGAATACAATTGATCAATCAAAATGGATTATAAAAAGAGATGTGCCTTTATTGCAGTCAACTCTAAATCCCCCGATAACTGTGAATAGAGAGCGAGTATACAGACGGATTACCCTTTATGTAAAATACAACTAAAAAAACTTTTATTTTAGGGGGGGGGGGCAAAATATCCCAGGTGGGGGAAAGCTGAACAGGGGGCAGAATATCCCAGAGGGGGGCAAGATAGCCTAGTCTAGTTTAAAATACAACTTAAAAAAACTTTTTTTTGGGGGGGGGCAAAATATCCCAGGTGGGGGGAAGCTGAACAGGGGGCAAAATATCCCAGAGGGGGGCAAGATAACCTAGTCTAGCTTCCCCCCAGGGGGGAAGCTATACAGGGGGCAAGATATACTGTTACACCGGCGTTTTAAATCTCTATAAGCTCCATAGAATAATATTTGCTTATCGCCTGAAATAGCATAGCTGATGCCGCAGTAAATTATCCAACCTATAACATTCGTGCACTGGCTAAGGAAAAACATAAGGAGATATGAAATAATCGAACACAAATTTCACCTATTGGGATGCTTCTGTATCACAGAATAAATAGAAAAATACTTACTTTCAATTTTCACAAGAGTCCTGGTAAAGTTTAAACTTCTTTTATTAATTCCATAAAACAATTTGTGTTGGCAAATATTCAAGACATTATTGAAAAAAAAATTGAATTGAATTAATGATATCATTAATTTAATTGCTGCCCACTAGAATAAAGCATAATGTTGTTTCTTTATGAATAAGCATTTAACTAATAATACATTCTATGTCGTGTTTTAGGTCTGTTGGGCGGATTTTCACTACTTCAACATCTCTGATATTTACCGAGACACTGGATTTGGTTCAACCCTAGAGAAATTCAAGAAGCTAGATGCCCTAACCAAACGAGTCGGCGCATTAAAAAACGTGAAAGAGTATCTAGCCAAAAGAAAACAAACCCCTTTCTGAGACGTATGCATGCAACAAGCTTTTAACGTCTCATTGAGTTTAACATTACCTTGAACAGTTTTTAAAAGCGTTCTCTGTTTTTTTTTCCACATTAAAGAAAACAAAACAAAAAACATTTGTAGTGAAAATTTTATAATGAAATAATGTACTGCAGTAATTAACTAATCAAACAAATAATAAATAAATAAATAAATATAAATAAGTTGATTACCAGATCGTCTGAATACAAAGTAGAAATAGTGGCCTTTGTTATTTCAGCAACGACATGCCATAATTCGTTTAGGCATTGCTCAAAAGACTTGTCACGTTATCCGTGCACAATAACATTAGCGCAGTATCCAAGATCTCCCCGCCCCCCACCTCCACGATCCCCTTGCATTTGAACTTTTATGGATGAACCTTTATGACTTAAAGTGGCTTTACTACCGAACTCAGTTTTAAAACTTGTTGTAACATGTTATATATATATATATATATATATATATATATATATATATATATATATATATATATATTTATATATATATAGGTACGGATAAATTCGTTAATTAATAATAAACAAGATCGATGAATTTCAAATACCCATTGCCGAAATACAGATGGAGAAGTAGACTGCCAGGTTGACCAATGAGGGTTTAAAGCGAAAGAGAAGATTTCTAAAATTTCTATTTCCGATGTGAACCCTGTAACATCCCTTCGACCGAAGAGGTTACATTGCTCGAATTATTTTATTTTTGCGACGTCGCAACGGCACGTTTGGAGTACCTTTTCGAAATCTTAATGATGTAACTTAAAGGTCATTATGGAATCTCGGTTTTAAGACTTTGTGACGTCACTTTTGGGACGAAAAAAAATCAAGTAACATCGCAACAACATATCTAAAGCACCAGATGCTGCCGGGGAATTCTGTTTCTTGATTTGTACCCAGATCTCTTAATAAAACCCTTTCTTATATTTTATGACAAAACGAATCTAGTATATTCTCAGGACACAGATAACTAAGTAAAATAAATGACTAGTTTTAAAACGAATCATTTGTCTGCATAATTTCTGGCACTCCGTCCCTAGTCCATTTAATAAAAAAATACACAAGTTCGCAAATGGAGTGGTTATGGCCCATGTGATTTATATAAACTATTCTATAATTGAAGTAGACTGTGCCTGGTGTAACATTCCACCCCTAAGGTGAACAAAACTGCATTTCACCCTCCTAACTAAATCATAATTGTTTTGTTGCATTTGTTATAACCACAGGAGCTGATGCGACACGCACTACGTCATTGACTTTCGTCATGGCCTTGAGAACTTACGAACGTCGCTAGAAAATACTCTCTGTGCCGTTCATGCGTTATAAACAATGGTTCCTGCTTGTTAACCGGTTGTTTCTCTATTTTAATTCATTATATTACTTGGAACTTCAAAGGGAAGTTTAAAAGGAACTTTAAATTCATAACGATTTGCACATTCTAAAGATGTGTGATGTTGAAAGAAACTGCACATGTTTAAGGTAAAAAGAATGTTTATGGGTATATTTAGCAATATCTCACATTTAAAAAACTTTTTATTGATCTTACACGTCACTTTCAGCTCCATTTGTAGTAAAAAATACTGGACGCCATGCCATGTAACAGTTCGATATGTTAATTTTGTCACATCAGATTTGGTAAACACCTATCGACCAGTCAGAAAGGAGCTTTTTATTTACATATATAACAAATATCAATTGTTAAAAATTAAATGATAAATTAACTAACATGTCATGCACTTGTTTTAGTCCTACAAGATGTGCCGCTTTTGGAATCACAATGGATAAAAAGACGCTTCTTTTTAATGCAGTTTCACATTTCTGATTTCAAAGTCAAATAGACGACAAGAAAGTATTTTAAAAGTGTAAAGCATTCACTTTCGACATCTGTAAATTGGTTTAGATCTGGCAATTTCAAAATTTGAGACTTTAAAAAATGAACTTAATGAAAGAGATATCTGTAACTTAAAATAGTTATATTATGTAATATAATGTACAAAGAAAATCAAGACCATTTTGGACCTTTAAAATCGGCTATGTAAAATAACTAACCAAGGGTATTATGAGGGCACTCATTTATTCTTTTATTCATGGTGTCAAACAACCAATTAAATGAGCCACCGACATCAAATGTAATACATGTTTTGTACAAGAATAAACATAACATACAACAGTATGTCCGATTCAATAAATCAATGAGATGCAATAATAACATTTATATATATGACCTATCACTGTCAATTATACCGTTGGCAGCACGTTCAGTTTCATCTCATTTAGAACACTAAGAGCAATTTTGACTGGAGACATACGAAAACTAACAGATCTGGAGAGTGTTGTTCCTTCGACTAGCGAACAGTGCTCGCTGTAGTTCAAGAAATAACAATTCAGTGATTTTACAGACCATTTTCTTCGATTTTTACACCGTGTAGAAGATCTCCTTTTAGTTATCGTTATTTAGTTTTCGTTTTATTTTGCAAACATGATCAATATTTATGGCCATTGGCAGTGGAATGTTGTATCAAGACTTATGTAAGCTTAAAACTGTTAGTAAGAGAAAATTGTACTATTTCAAGTTTGCCTGAAAATGTAAAGCAGAGACTCTCAATTTTTCTTCCCCACAGCAGACTTGGCACACATGAAGATTTCTACTATTGATTTTATCTCAGTTGGAAGCTTAGTAGAATTGGGCCTTGCTAAGGGAACGAGTACGGACATGCGTACTTAAAGCTTTGCTGATGACTCAGATCGATCTCTTGCAAAGAAACAATAGAAAAAAGGATGTAATGCAAGTGGGTAAAGGTAGAAGAATAAGCCTTGGTGGACATGCACAGTAAGAGGTATTTGAATCTCAAAATGAATCCGACTTACTACTTGAAATGCTACAGCAAGAAAGCGCATCGCACGACATTTGAAAGATAGATTAGACAATGGAATAAAATGGTGCATTGTCGTTTTAGCTCGATTCATGACAACAACAAATGAACAGTCAGTGTTGGCAGAATGTGTGGCTAACACTCATAAGAGCACTCAAGCTTTTAGAGCATTCAATGAAACAGATATTGATAACGATTTGCCAAATGCACTCAAGGATTTGTTCAACAAGGTTGATGAACATGAACGTCAAGGGTCTGGATGTGTGCTGAATAAGATTCTTCAGATTGCAGTCATACAGCTACATTAGAACCCTTGCAGGCCTCCACCTACATTGAGTTGCCAAAGACGATAAAGAAGCCAAAGGTGTTATCAGTATCAAGAACACAGACAACTAGTGCTTCCTATGGTCTATATTGGCTCATCTTTATTCGATGAATGACAATCTAAGCTCAGTATATAAGTTTAAACCGTTTGAAGAAGATTTGGGAAGATGAAAAACATTGCCATCAATGTTTTTGGTTAGGAAAATCAAGCCGTGGTACCCATCCACATAAGTCGCATGAGCCAACGTGAGAATGACATTGAAATCAACTTACTGCTTATCAGTGACAATGAGAAGAAACATTAATGCCTGATAAAGGAATTTAGTCGACTCATGAAGCATCGTACAAAACATCGTGATAAAAAGTTTTACAGCTTCAATTGTTTGCATGGTTTTATGCGACAAGACCTTTTGGGCAAACATTGTGAAGTTTGTGGGAAGCATGGAGCACAGCGCTTATCCTTTCCAAAGGACACAATCATTCGATTCAAGGGCATTGCAAAACAAAAGGCACCCTTTGTCATTTATGCTGGCTTTTAATGCTGTATAGAGAAAGGAGAGTGATCGTTGCCAACATCATAAGGCGAACAGTGTTGCCTATGTTGTCGTCAGTGAACATAGGAAGCCTGATCCTGTGCTTTAACGTGGAGACAATGCTGTCCACACGTTTCTACATGGCGGATGCATGCAATCACATTATGAATCGACTGAGTCACCCAAAACCCATTGCAATGACTGCTGAGGATAAGAAACAGTTTGCTCAAGCTACTCATTGCTACGTTTGCCATGAGTTGATATGAGTGGATCGTGTGCGAGATCATGATAACATCAGTGGAAAATACCGTGGAACAGCTCATAGTGAATGCAACCTGCAGCTTCGCTTAAGAAAGGACCAACAAGGAAAATGGGTTCATTCATCATCCCTGTCCTATTCCGCAACGAGGATATGACCTTCATGTTCTTATGGAGAGTCTAGGAAAATTCAAACACTTGAAGCTGTCAGTCATTCTCAACAAAGTTTTAAAGTACACTGCAATTACCATGGGCAATCTGAACTTAATCGACTCCTATCAATTCATGGGAGCATCCTTGCAAAAATTAGGAGCCAACTTAGAGGCTGAAGACAAAGATAAGTTTCATAATCACACTGCTCATGTGCATCAAAATCAATAGCAAGAGTTACTTTTGAGAAACGGAGCATATCCCTATGTTGATGAATCCTCCAAGTTTGCAGAAACAAAGCTTCCATCACAGGAAGACTTTTACAGTCAATTGTCTGAAGAAGCAATTAGTGATGAGGATTATGCTCATGCACAACTTTTCTGAATTGTATGTCACTTTGGAGTGTACCTGAGTCTACCTGAAAACAGATGTATTGCTGTTGGCAAATGTATTTGAAAATTTTAGAAACATGTGTCTGAGCACGTATAAATTGGATCCTGCTCATTACTATACAGCACCAGGTTTGACATGGGACATTAAGCTGAAACATACCATCGAAACATTGAATCGGAATTGAAAGATGATATTGACATGTATCAAATGGTAGAGCATGGTCTGCGAGGAGGTATTTCAGTGATAACACACAAGTATACACGAGTCAACAACACCTACCTTCCAGAGTATGATGTGACTAAGTCAACAAACTATATCATGTACTTTTATGATAAAACAGTCTGTATGGGTGGAGTATATCACAGAGTTTATCAGAATGTGGATTTGCATGGGCAGAAGATCCAGAATCTCTGGACTATGTGAAAGTGAGTGAAGATGCCGAGATAGGATATATTTTAGAGGTAGATCTTGCATACCCGGATGAAATTCATGATCAGCATAGTCACTATCCAGTGGCTCCTGAGAAGAAAACTGTTCGAATCAGTGAATCGTCTGAATACAGTAAGAATCTGAGAAAGCAGTTGGGAATGAAATATAAATCTACAGAAAAGTTGATTTCCAATCTCAGTGACAAAAAAGTATGTGGTACATAATTTGCAGTAATATGTATCTCTTGGATTGAAAGTGACAAAGGCGCATGGAGCAATTATGTTCCAGCAGAATGAATGGCCAGCTGGTGGGATAGCAGTTCATGCTAACATTACTAGGCAAAGTTATATAAAAACTTGTTGACTACATGATGACTAAATTGTACATACACCTTGGTGGACTGGATGCGTATACACATTACGTCGTGCATGGTGCGTGCCGTTCACACTACGTGCATTGCTGGCATTGCGTACGTTGCTGGCATTACGTACGTTGTGAGCATTACGTTTGTTGCATGGTCCACATTGTTGCTCCCTGTTACTTCTCCTTGACAATAAACACCTGCACACCTTCTTTTTACAGGAATATGAGTTGTAGCTTCATTTTCTTGAAAACAACAACATAACTCTTTAAACCATGTTAAAACTTTTCCCATCCTTCTGGAAACTGTTGACGCTGTCTCGTTTCTTTTGTAATATCTTCACGAGTTGTCTTTTTACCAAAAACGTTTTTGGAATATTAGCATCTACAATTTCCTGAGTAAGCTGCTTCCAATTTCGAGGTGGTACTTGTTCTTTTCTTCTCATAGCAATCAATGCTTCTTTCAGTAAATCATTAATGTTGGAATTTTCAATACATCTCCAGTTTTAAACACAAGTTCATTTTTATCTGTTCATCTCGCACCATACTTCTTAAGTTCTGTCAGAAATTGTGCTACTTTCACATGATATATAGGTTGAAAATGTTTTAAAAATGTTAGCTGTTGTAATTTTTCTGATTTTTCTACAGCAGCTGTTACCGCAGTCTTTTGTTGTTGTCATTAAATTGTTCGTAAATGACGACCAAGAAGTTGAAACATTTCTGTGTCAGTTTCAGGATTTCTTTTTTTTATAAGTTTATTCACTTTAGCTTTAATACCTTCATTTGAAGGTTGACATAATAATAATTTTCTATATTCTGATTCAGGAATAAGGACATTTCCAATGCATGCTTTATTTCAATAACAATTGAGGTAATAATGGAAATGCAATTCCTGCGGTTGTTCCAATAAATAAACCTTTTTGATCAATTAACTTCTCTTTACGCTTAAGGGAAATTTTCTTATCAGCGAATTGTCGAATGGTATGTTAACGCTTTAATTTTTTTATACATATGTGACTTCAATGTCTATGCAATATGTTCAAACATATTTCAAGCAACTGGCTAATTAATCTTTGTATCTTGCTTCAATAGGGATTTACGCCGTTTAGCACTGCTACGTGCTAAAAAATAAAGAAACGGTTGGTTCGCTCGAATTCGTCTAGACATCTTAACGTTCAATACCAAACTGTTGTAATTCTTCTTCATACAGTATTTTATTCATAGAAACATAATGTGTATTATTTGGTAGAGTTCCTTTGCTAATACGCAACTTATCTTCTATCTTTTGTTTCAAATCAATAAACAAATAACCACGAGGTTTGCTAGTAGCATCTTGATATGCCTCAATAAGAAACTGAGATTTCTCTGCATACATTTTTTGAGCCAATGTACTAATCTGTTGACTATTTCTCGGATTTTTAAAAAGAATAATGTAATGTGTATTTAATCTAACATTACACATTTGCTTTACTAAACAATCTGGTCATGATTTCGTCACTATGACATTTAGTCATGAGAGCATCAAAAATGAGTAAGTTATTCTGTTTTGGATTGAAAAACTTTTTGATATCCTCTTGAATTAAATATCTTCTTGAATATCTTGATGAAATGTCACTACTTTCATGCCTGTGTGCAAAGGCTGATCTTCAGCATACAGTATATCATATATAAATATATAGATATTATCAGGAAATGGTTGAATGACTTTTTGTTTAATGAGTGCTTTTACAAGACATGTTTTCCCACTGACTTTTGGTCCAGAAACCATGCATGTAAACGGATACTTCACAGTGCTTGAATATCAGATTCCTTGAACCAACTATTAAATTTCTTTGGCCGGACTAACCACTTGACAAATAATTCTTTCATACATCTTCTTTTCCGTGTCTTCAGAATTTTTTCCAATTTTGTATTTGGACTGAGTGTCTTTTGTAACAGCTTGTAATTCGTCTTCATAAAAATGACCATCAATATCTTCGTCTAAGAGGTCTTTAACATGTTTTAAGCGTATTCTTTGCTTCTTACAACTTCTTCTGTCCATTTTATATGGTAATCCCTTTGAAATACATATTTCAGGTGTGAAATACGAACATGTTGAACAATGTTAAACTTGTAAGGCTTTGGCTGTTTCTTTGATTTCAGTTTCAATTTCTCAGTATACACTTTTTCCACACTGTGGATTCAATGTTTTTTGGTAATGTCTACCGGTGATAATCCATTTGGTAAGAATCCATGAGGTCTATGATTATAATTGTAGACTAAGTCTGACAAAATATCTGTATACCGATGTGTTGCCTATGTAGAAAATAGCGATAACTCCTTCAGCTAAGTTGGCTTTTGTCTCATTCTTAGTGGTATATGCATGAATACCTTCTTTCTTTAGAAATTGATTTACCCATTCTTAAATTCTGTTCCATTGTCTGGCCTCAATGTTGTAGGTCTTCTTTTTTTTTCTTGAAAAATCTTTTGAAATGCTTGAATGAATCTAGTATGACTTTTGTTTGGAATAGGTTGCATCCACAAGTGTTTGGAAACGACTCAATGACAATTAGTAGAACATAATGATTGCCTTCATTATGTTCTGCAATGTTGGTCACATCTGCCAAGTCCACATCCCACATATCATCAATGCCACGGGTAATGATACGTTGCCGTTTAAATGTGTATTTCACTGGTTGAAATAAACTAAAGGCATGTTGGTCTTGCAACAATTTTTTCACTTTGGAATATGTTACAGATTGTTTGTTTTGTTTTAGTAGTTTGCATAACGTATTAGGTCCTGCAAATGCTCCAGGGATTCCAGGTAATAAGTAAGTATTGGTCAAGTAGTCTTTCCATGTCGTCATATCAACTTGAAATGGAGGTAATCAGGCACATAACAAAACTTTTATTGACATGCAAATACGAATATTTTAACAATTCAGAAAAAACGAGTTAAAAGAGTATATTATGCACTGCAATTTATACATATAAACCTTATAGTCCTTCAAGAATTTGCAAACGTCTATATTAACTTCTAGCTCGTCCATTATTGAACGTGACAAGCTCTCATATATCCATTGACAGTGAAACATTATCGTCAATATTTAAAATAATACTAGCAGCCACAACTAGCATGAGGCTAGCTGCCCAAATTGTACTGGCGTTGACAGATCCTGAATCAATGTCATAGGTATTCCCTGATAAATTCATTTCTTCACATTCACTAAAAAAAGATTGGATGAAAGGATTTCTTGAAATTATCCTGCCAGCTGCTTCCCGGTGTTTATGCATATTCGTCACTTCCAGTACCCAGTCAGATTCAAAATAAATAAGCTTTGAAAACACAAAGTCAATATAGTTCACTTTGAAGACATCATTCAATGTCTCTATACGTCTGTGAATAAGTAGTTGAGATTCTGACATGTTTCACTTTTCTTTGTCTTGTACTATAATGACTTACACTTTTTCAAAACGTGTTCGTATATGAAATCTTTTAAAACGTCTGCCACCTTTTCTAGTATTTTCTTCGCTTGAAACAACTCAGATTAGATTAGATTTACTAGAAAGAAACAAAAATAAACACATTTTTACTATGGCTTCAACATTGCAATGACTAAGGTTTTAAGCATTATTTAAAGCTTTTTATATCTTACCTTTGAAGCAAAATTGTTAACTTGACGTACTTCTAGTTTCTTCTTCTTGACATAAAATTCTTATAAAAGTTATCATATGATCGTGTATCCAATGCCGTACACCGAGCGTGATGAAGTTGTAGCCATCAGTAAGTTAATCATATTGTTAAAACTTTATACAGAGTTCACCATCAGGTTTCATAAATCGTATACTAAGATCTTCTGACACTTGTAGATAAAATCCTGGTTTTGAAAAGATTTAAAATAATTCTTCATCAAAGCTTGATCTTCAGGAGAAAGAATGATGTCAATTCTCTTGCTCGTAAATTGGTTATTTCCTTCAAAACAAAGTCTTTATTCCTTCCCACACATTATAAACGCTGCATCAACACTCAGTGTAACGTTCAGTTTCTATTAAAGACAAAATCCTGCTAAGCACAACGTTGAAAGAATGGTGTAAATGGGTTCAGTAGTTTAGAAGTTATGTGCTGTTGAAGATGGCATGTTCGCTTTATATACGGTATAGCCACATGGCCATATGGTTGGGGGGGGGGGGTAAAAAATGAAAGTTGTTCAGAATTACATGAAACGTAAAACTATGTTATAATCTAAAATTCCCGCCTGGGGTCCAAAAAAAAAGCAAAAATATTCAAAATTGCTTGAAAGTATAAATATGCGAAACTCTCAATTTCCCGCCTTAGAGGAAGGGGTCCGAGATAGTAAAGGAGACATTATCTCATGATACTTCTAGATGACCATCCAGAAGTCTTCTTTATCACCTACTGCTATACGACGTCAAAATTACAAAACATGATAGCTTGGGTAATTATCAGTCGCAAAAATATCACATCGCTATACCTTTCCATTGCTTATTCAACTGGTTTTAAATAACAAATGTGTACAACTGAGTTTTATTTATGCAAATCCTTTTACCAGAACAAAAATTAACTACTACATTATGTACATTTCATTCAAAATGCAGCTTTAAGATACCATGAGGCGCAAACAATGCAAAGAAACGCCTTCTCCAAGTCTGACCAAATGAAAGAATGCTTTGGACAATTCAAGAAAAATCGAATAGTCAAACTGTTAGGATGGAAAATTAGTCAAATGAAGTTCACAATTTAAATGCTTTATAATTGTAGTGAAGGGTAGTTTACTGTATATTTTCCGAAAACAAGAAATGAGTGAGTAGAGGTGAAATTTTTTATTTATTGTTGTTGCTTTTGCGTCTTCCATACATCGTTGCTAAAATACGTTGTGCAAAGTTAGATGCAATAGATATATTACAATAACTTTAGTTGGATTAAATTGTGCAACAACAATATGACCATGTTTAGCGACGTTTATATTGTCTTCTTATTTCATAAAGATTTTGATGAAATTGTTGACGCGGGTGTTGGGAATTTGCGTGCAATAAAAATCATAGAAAAAAATCTTAAGAATGTTTCGAAACAGATGCTTTGAATTGTGCAGATGTAGTTTAAAACCTTATGAATATTAGAATTTCCAACGAACACAAACAAAAGAGGAATTCTTAATAGTTTATGTGTGCATAATATCAGTAAAATTTTAAGCTGGATATTCCGTACCTTGTTTTAAGTATCAACTGTATATAAAACCGATGTAAAATCAAGATTTTTTCTTGTTAGCTAACATGTAATTTTGAATTGATCGTTTTCCTTCTTTTTATTATTTATAATGATTTTACTTTTGATAAGCACTAATAACATAATCAGAAACAGTGATTAAAATGATATTACTTTGATGAGTAGCCCGGCCCCTTCGTGACATTAGAGTTATGATTTTGGCAGGTGAAAGGGCACAATAAAATTTTCTTATCTTGCAATACAAGGTGCCGTGAAATGAAACGATTGTACACCATCTGCAAGTAGTTGAGTTTTGCAAGGCTACCGCGTAGTTTTCACCACGATGCTGGTAAGGCACGATGATGGAGGTACTCTTATGACTGTTTGTTGCGAAGTGGGTGAAACTAATGATATTAACGGTTACCTGGATTTGTGCATAATAATCAATTTTACCAGGCTGAATTAGTCAAGGTTGGTTAGTTGTTTATATGATTTCTTTAACGAAGCGGCTGGCCTTGAGCGGGTTACATTGTGCCAATACTAAAATTAGAAAGGCAAGGTTCCAGCACATCGTGCTCTCGAAAACACCCAGCAGTCATTCGAATAGCGCATATTTACGGAAGCGAACCACTCAGTATCTTTTAAGGCAAAATTAATATATAATAGCTAAATCTATTTTTGTTATCTAAGGCGAAAGTAGCTTGTAATGTAAATTGTTGTGATTGTTCACTTTTTTAATATGTAAATATCTTGCTTAAGCCAGAAACCTGTAATCTCTCATTATCACCCGTTATTCGCCTTCTCTGGAGTAGTTCCAAGTCAGCTGCTCCCCAATTTTGTCTGTCCCAGTTAGATGCAAGAGAGGTCTTCATGCGCTTATCAGGGACAAGTGCACACAGGGCTCTGCAATGCATTCTTCCTGGTGCAATATACTTGACGTTGTTATAAAGCAGCTGACCTCGGTAGCTCCGAGTCAGCTCTGACTTGTATAACATCTTACCAGTAGTTTTGCAACGAATTCCACGGATCAACTACTGTATAGGTGGAAATTTTCGCGAGTCAAAATTTTCGCAAATTGGCCTTCTTAGACATTTTTGCGAGTTTTTATTTTCGCGATTTGAATATAGGAGTAAAAAAATTTTAATATGTAAAAATCTACAATAAAAGAGAGTTCTTTGCATGTGTGCTGCGGTGATCAATTTGACCGTTTTTTATGGTATTAACACAATATAAACAAGACGTCTTGCCCACTGCTGCTCACCCCCTTTCACTGACACATCTACTCAGTATTAAGGTCACGCTTTAGTCTTATCTTGTGGTCTGTTTGATTACTTGCTATGTGGCCGTCCCGTGTCTTCAGGGAACATGTTATCTAAGTTTTGCTTTGGCAGACAAGGGATAATTATTTGCCTATTTAATGCGCCCTAATTAAAGGCCCCTTTGTTCTTTGCTACTTTAATGAGACAGCTGATCGTAAAATACAATATATATATATATATATATAAAATAAATAAGAGAAAAAGTCAAAATGAGCATTCAAAATTGGCTTATAAAGAAGCCCTTGTCAGTTACACCTACACCTACAGAGAACCATACTGGTCTCCGATGTGAAAGGTAATGAAATGCACATATAGAAATTATTTTGCAATTTTATCTTATTATTTGGAACAACATTTCGCGCGGAATTAATTTTCGCGAATTGGCCTTGCTTCGCGAAAATTAGTTCCTCGCGAAAATTTCCACTTATACAGTATTAGGGGCCAACCTTGGGTGTTGTGAGGCTCAAATTCTGCATACCTTGATAAGCCGTTTCGCAATTTCATCTACGATAGTCCTAAATTACTGTTACTGTTTTCCTCTGACAACAAGAGTTATAGTTCCGATAATGGAAGTTGCAATAGGTGTCCAATTTGCTGATCTCGGTGCATGGCATATGCAAATGGCAGCTTTTCAGGAAAGATGAATGATATAAATGATTCCATTATTGCTGATGTTAAATATCTATAAGTTAAATTACAATTTTGTACTGAGAAAAGTACCCTTTTTTTCTTGCGTTCAAACACAAAAAGTCCTGTTATTGCCCAGAACAACAGTCTTTGCACATTGCACAAGTTCTTTCTACTCAGATTGGGGGGGGGGGGGGGGTTCATTTGAATTGAAAATAATGCGCAGTAATTCTTTCCAGTGTGTATTTCAAGACAAACGCCACTACAGTTTTAATCTGTAGTTTTAATCTCTGTGCTCCAAACCACCATGCGATTCATAGTCTGTAGTGTGTCACCTTTGGCCATTTCAGTTAGAGGACCTGTCACCCTTTTTGTCCGAGGAAGAAAGAGTCTCGGACTGCATCTATGGGCTTGGGGTAACTGAGAGGGTTCCAGTTTTGGGGGATGAAAATATGTGGGAGGCAGTGGAGATAAATATGAAAATCACTTTGAAATAGATGTGGCATTCAAAAGATATTTGGGTGAAATTGTAAAATTTATTTCTAAATTTTATACAATAAAACAGGCCTCATGTGTGCAAACATATCTAAGGTTGTTGCTAATGATTTGTGTTTATTTCTGTATTTCTTCTTAAAGGAAAACATAACACAGTAGTTATTTATAATTGTCTTTCTTAATTTGAAGGTATTTAACAGGTGCTACTAAAGACTTGTGATTCGTTTAATCTTTCATAATAAAGCCACTATAGACCCCCAAAGTGAGTGAAGTTGACTTAACCGTTTCAGAAATTAGAGCGGGTGTTCGTTCTGCGAGTAAAGAACTACAGAGACTGCTTATGAGTGAGATATACAGTTGTTGTTTTTTTTTCGCTGGTTGTTAAAAGTGTGATCTTTTTTCCTATTCTAGCTTTCTGCAGGTTCAGCTTTTCCTTACCTTACTCGCTGTCAGGGCTACAACACATGCCCTTGTTCACTTTGCAGGTGCAAAGTTGCTTTGTTCTGTGGCTCGAATTTTACATATCAGCCCCCATTAAAAAAACATTTGCTGAAGTTCATGTACGAGCTGAGCGAGATATGTTATCCAGTGATATGTTGTCCCATTGGCTCCTTTTCATTGTCCTGGGTCAGAATGGGCCCAAGTCCGCAAATGAAATTGCCACAGATGTTAAATAATCATGCTATGAATGGCCTGGTGCATGCTCATGTGACCCTTGCTGTCGGAACTTTTTGCTGAAAGACAAAAGTTGTACAGTACCATTTTAACTGACAGTTAGTATATTTTAATGCAGAAAGTTTGGAAGTATTTAAATTTGTCAAAGCTATGAAGGTTTACATTTATTTCATGTCATATGGATATGCCATTTCCACACACAGTAAAACCTCTTCAAGTGAACACCCCTATTCAGTGACCTGCCCCCCTCCCCCCTCCCCCCCCCCATAATGAACATTATTTCTCGGTCCCAAATTCCCCATTGGCTTAACTATTGGAAAATTTAGCCCTATTCTAATGACTGAACACCCCGATATTGTGAATAATGAACATTTCCTCCGTCCCGACCCCAGGTCTCTCTGTGTCTAAGCACCTCTGATAACTGAACACGAGCAGGCATGTTTACCAATACGGTTAACTGCATTGCTGAGGTCACCCAGGGGATTAATTGATGATGCTCAGCCAGAGTTCTTTTTGTGGTGCGCCCCTAAACAATGGGGCATTTTATTCCCCACAGGGAATATATGCGACCGCGTGTCGGTCTGTTGGTCGGTCTGTAATCAAGAGCTTGTTAACACGATAACTTAAACACTCCTGCAAGGATTTTAATGAAACTTGGTGTGTAGCTTCTATGTGAACAAACACAGATCGGTATTGTAAATGGGCCAGGTTCCTCCAAGGAAAATGGACCAGCTGGACTTGGAAAATTTCAGCTCTTGATTGACTATTGATGGCCATGTTTAACTGATTGGGGGCCTGTGGGGAAAATTTGGGCTATGCACTCTGCTCTAGTTAAACCATATGCAAAGATAACCATGTCTCTGTGTACATAATGTAACAACGACACATGCCGGCACCTGAGATAGGGTGGTCAAACGCACTATCAATGAACTGTGTTTTGTGATACGGTCTGGTCAAATTCCAATAAATACCCAAGTGTTTTTCTTAAAGTCGACAATTAAAACACGTTCATTGTTGTTTACTGATCAGAAAAAGAAACAGACGTGCCTTAAGGACTTCTTCGTGTTAAGAAAACCATCCGAGGAAATTGTATATTGTGTAGAAACAAGCAAGACTGTCTAAAAAATAGTTTTGAAGACTATAGACACTCTTTAAGGACAGAAATTACTTGGTTTCAACAAGCAGCTGATAGAAAATGTGAATTAAAATGTATACTAGTCATCAATTGTGTTTTTAACCTTTGTTTTGAAAAATTTCCGCGAAAGTTCGGTCCTAAAAAAAAAAATCTCCATTTAATGAACATTGTTCCCGGTCCCAAAAGTGTTCAGTAAAAAGAGGTTTTACTGTACCTTCCGACGTATCATATTTCCCGTTTGAAACAGTATTTCTTTAATTTCTTCGATGAAGTAAACAAAAATAATCTTCTGCACTGAGCTGCCACGTATTTTTCCGGGTTATGACAGCAGGCATATGACTCGATCTGGCAAAATAGGGGACCGGGTCTTGGAACTATTCAGTTACCAAAACGTGGAATATATACTAGGGAGAGAGTCTGCAATTAGCATGTACTCGAATGACCTGTTAAGCCAACGCAGATACTAAGAAAACAATAAGTTACAAAAAAAATCATATATTCCCAGTATGTACCAAAATGCTCAGGGTGTCAATCCAAACATATTTCATAATTGCTTACTCCAGTGCCTGAAATGGGGACTGAATGTATAGTCCGTCAATGCGGGCTACGAACGTGAGAACTGAATTTGGTAGGAAACCACAGCTAGTACTGTTTCTTCAGCCAATGCAATACAGTCGCCCTTGCAAATTCATAAAGCGATTCAAAAGTGGTCGTAAGGATTCAAAATGTCAGACGACCGGATTTCTGGTTTCAGATGACAGGTTCGGAACTATTAAGGGATATTTTCGGAAAATTTCCAAAATATACAGTTTTCATATGTATATACAGCAGTTAAATACTAGCGCCGCAATTTATTGGTGAAACTCTTTTGTTTCAATTTGGTACAGTAGTTTAAATTGGAATCGTTATAACAGGATGGATCTCCTTCACGGCGTCAGTTACCTGAAGCAATTTTGGGGGGTTCAGACGGCTATCATTGGTGGTGCTACCGCTCTCCACATGCTTCGTGGCACGTACTTCGACAAGACGTCGAATAATAAAGATGTTGACGAGAAACTGGGTCTTTTTCAGTTTAGACGAAGGTAAGTTGTATTTATTCATGAATTTCAGGGTTCGCGTTGGCGGGGTTTTTGTCCACTTTTTGGGCATTTTTTTTACGAAATGACTCACTTTTTCGGAACCCACAGTCTTTCTGGACCCAATTGAGTCACACTTTCCTTTTTTGACACTTTCATGAGAACCCAGGACGAACCCTGCATGAATGAATTCTAGTATTGATTTCCCGGAAATGGCCTCGTGGAATTTTTGGGACATTCTGGATGGCCCCACAGACCCCAGGTATAACTTATGAACGGTGATTACAAAATTAAGGAACAGTCAACTGCGTTTGTTCAATATAAAAAGACATACTGGTACTTTTGTATGTGTATAACCCATGTCGTCAGCTCTCACATATTACAATCTACTTGAAGTGTAAAAATTAATAGTATATTATTCATTCCTGTACAGATTACCAGTCTATTACGCTGTTGGCTTGCTGGGACTGGGCTGGGCGGGCTGGAACGCTTTCTCAGTCTTCTACTGGGGTGGAGAACCAAATTCCGTGCTCGCGCGACTTGTCAGTTTTTTTACAACTCCTACGGAAGGCTCTGACACTGGTAAATAACACACAAGGGTATAACTAAACTATTTAAAATGGATTCCTGTAATACGTAAACAAGCAGCACAACATCCTCCTGAGTTCTGATTTTGCAGTATCTAATTTATCTCCTGTAAATGATTCTTTGTTCGTAACGATCACTTTACGTTTCTTAACTGTCAAATGATTTCTGACACGACTGAGCCTGTTATAAATCGGATTTCGTATCGGCCTCTTGCATTTCTTTTCTCCACATATGTAAAGAATTGGATGGACTGCTTGGTTATGTTTTTTTCAGGCCCAACGCGGATATTGTTAGCAGCAGTGCTCTATGAAATACATCTGCTGAGAAGGTTGAAAGAATGCCTTAGCGTAAGTACTCCTGACTGTGGTATACATCTGACAAAATACGACTTTCTTTGCCTCTCAAAGAGGAGGCTCTGGTTATTACGCCATGCTTTATACCGACGTGTCAGATATAATGCCATTATTTCTAGGCCCCAGCTATGTCGTTGCAACGATTATGTACTGTATGAGGTTACCATAAAAAGTTCTTTTTTTAGACTCCAACCCGGGGGGGGGGGGCAGTTATAGGATTGTCCTCTGTCCGTGTGTCACACTTTGGATGCTGTTTTGTTTCCACGCAAGTTCTCCGGAACTGTTTACTCTGGGCATATGCTACCCTGCATGATGAAAATATATTGAATTTGTGCAACGTTATTTTTATAATCGGTAAAAAATTGCCAAAATGGCGACTTGTCAAAACTTGCCAATTTATTACATAACTCGAATGTAAGACTTGGGTGGTTTTCAAGCGAGTTCTCCGAAACTATTTACATTAGGCATATGCAACCTTGCACAGCGAATATATATATATTGAAGTTGTGCCACGTCGTGTTATTTTTTAAATCGGTAAAAAATTGCCAAAATGGCGACTTGTTGTGTCCGGTTGGGGTCTGCGCCTTCGACGATGGCTTGTTTTCTTTATTTTTATTTATTTATTTTTTTTTTTTGGCTTTCTGTTATCTACCTATATTTGTTCAATATCTTTCACATTTTTACCTGCATTAGTACAATATTTTCGTTTATCATGGTACTTTTAGATCCAGGTGCTATCAAGGAAACAAGTACTGAATCCGGTCCAGGCTCTTCTGGATATGGTCTATTACCCAATGGCTGTGCTGTCCATGTATGCTGAGGCCTTTCCGTTAAAACAGCACTCACGTGAGTAAACACCATTGTGAGATCAACAAAAACTTCTACCAGGACACCGCTCCTCGTATACTTTGTGTCATTTTAACCAATGTTCTAGTGATAAGGTTTTCATTTTTTTAAAATTGTTTTTCTGATACCTTTAAACAGTTTTTTGGACACGCCGTGATTGCGGAGGTTTGTTTTGAATCACAAAGTGTTGTCTCGGCGTTAGTAAGTCGATGGTTGTTGGCAGAAAAAAAATGTATCAGATATTGTGAACATGCGGAAAGAAAATCGTAAAGGACAAGTCAGTTATCAGTTAAAAAAGTCTGAAGTACTGGTATTATTTACACACGCGCTTGTCTTAAATCCTCTTGAAATGATTGGATAAGTATTCCCCGGGACTGTGCAGTTTCCCCCTGGTGTTGCCAGTGGATAAGTATCTCAGGTCTCCACGTCATATAGATGGCCTTTCGTACAGTCACTTTAGATGAGCTTGGCTGTTTTATGTTATAGCATTGTTTTCGCTGTCTGAACTACGCCTACTAGATGTCGCGTCGGTAGCCGTGTTCTTCGTCGCCTGTTACATATCACGCCAAAGTTTCATGCAGCTGGCCGCACTCAGGAAAAATAGATTTGGTGAGGGGTTTTATCAGGGCTCGATGTGTGTTGTAGCGTCGTGATGTAATTAATTGGTAAAATCTTTAGCAAGGTGTAATTTTTGTGCTCGTGAAGGCAAGCTCAGAAAAGTAGAAGTAACAGAATGTAAGTGGGAACCCGCGTGACACGGTTAAAAGTGTAGTAGATACAGAATGGACGTGTTATTGTAACTACCGTAATTTGTTGCAGGTCACGTGACAAACACGTCATACAAGATGCCAAACGGATCGATGTTCCAGTACGTGTCCTGTCCGCACTACCTGGCCGAAGTCCTAACCTACGGCTCCATAGCCGCCATTTTGGGAACCGGAAGCAGCACCTGGCTGTGGCTGACGGGATACGTGTTCAGCACGCAGCTCTATTTGGCTTACTCCACGCATGCGTGGTACAAGCGGAAATTTGACGACTACCCAAAGAGCCGTGCACGATTAATCCCTTTCTTGTTCTAAGCCAAGCCCTAGGCCACCTTGAGAGAGGAAGGCAAGGGTCTTACTCCTTTCTTGCTATAGTGCCTATCATGACGATTGAAATGTTTAAATTCTTTACATGTATCTCTAGTATAAATCAGGTCACTTTTCTTGCAAATCACTTTGACATTCCAAGCCAAAAATATCTGTTTGATGCTCATTAGATTTTACTTGATTTACTTGGCAGTCAGCTTCATTGAACTAAAATTACTTCTATAACCTAGATACTGAAAAATAAATATTTATCCCCCGTGAAACGGAGGGATATAGGTTTGAGATTGTCCGTCTGTCCGTCTGTCCGTCCGTCCGTCCGTGCCCACAATGATTATGTTATGTGGTGGATTTTCGGTTCATCCGTCACTTATGTGGTTTTTGCTCCTTATGTGGTGGTTCTTATGAGGTAGCCACATAAGCACCCATTGAGCACAAAGCATACCACATAAGGGAGTCCGTCAAAGTCCGTAGATCAACTGTCCTGTAACACCATCTGTTGGTAAATAATGCAACTATAAAGCTAATTTCTAAAGCAAATAAGGAGAGCAGCATTTGTTTAAATCCCGCTGTGGGGTGGGGAGAATCTTAAGAATACACCCACTGCGGACAATGTTTGTATTTTTGGGAATTTTTGAAGAATAAACTTCAAAGTGCGTTTCCTCCTACAGTTTTTATCCGATTTCATTCATTTTTGGTATCTAGTATGAGACAGCCCTAGATGGGTCGGGCATACGGCTTGTGTTTTTTTACTCGATCTTGAATTTTTGAATCTTATCCTGCAGTTTTATCCGTTTATTTAACTTGTGTTAATGTATGGTTATTATTTAAACATGCACACTGGTCCGAAATATGAACCGCGCATCGACGCAATTTAAGTTAACATGCGCCGTGATCCGAAATGTGAACCGCGCATCAACGCAAGTTATACAAACATGCGCACTGGTTCCAAATGCGAACCGCGCATTAACGCAAGTGAAATAAAAATGCGCACTGGTCCGAAATGCGAACCAGGCATCAACGCAAGTTAAATAAACATGTGCACTGGTCTAAAATAAGAAACGCGCATCAACGCAAGCTGAATAAACATGCGCAGATGTCCGAAATGTGAACCACGCACTGGTTCGAAATGCGCAACCGGACATGGACGCAAGGTAAATAAACGTGCGCACTGATTCGAAATGCGAACCGCGCATCGAGGCAAGTCAAATAAATATGTGCATTGGTCCGAAAAAAGAACCACGCATCGATACAAGTTAAGTAATCATGCGCACTGGTCCGAAATGTGAACCGCGCATCAACGCAAGTTACACAAACATGCGCACTGGTTCCAAATGCGAACCGCGCATTAACGCAAGTGAAATAAAAATGCGCACTGGTCCGAAATGCGAACCAGGCATCAACGCAAGTTAAATAAACATGTGCACTGGTCTAAAATAAGAAATGCGCATCAACGCAAGCTAAATGAACATGCGCAGTTGTCCGAAATGTGAACCGCTCATCAACGGAAGTTGAATAAACATGCGCACTGGTTCGAAATGCGCAACCGGACATGGACGCAAGGTAAATAAGCATGCGCACTGGTTCGAAATGCGAACCGCGCATCGACGCAATTTAAATAAATATGTGGACTGGTCCGAAAAAGCACCACGCATCGATGCAAGTTAAGTAATCATGCGCACTGATCCGAAATGTGAACCGCGCATCAACGCAAGTTAAATAAACATGCGCACTAGTCCGAAATGCGAAACCGGGCATCAACTGAAGTTAAATAAACATGCGCAGTTGTCCGAAATGTGAATCACGCACCAACGCAAGCGAAATGAACATGCGCACTAGTCCGAAATGCGAAATGCTCATCAGCGAAGTTGAATAAACATGCGCACTAGTCCGAAATGTGAACCGGGCATGGACGCAAGTTAAATAAACATGCGCACTGGTTCGAAATGCGAACCGCGCATCGACGCAAGTTTAATAAATATGCGCACTGGTCCGAAATTTGAACCGCGCATCAGTGCACATTAACCAAACATGCGCACTAGTTCAAAATGTGAACCGCGCATCGATGCAAGTTAAATAAACATGCGCATTTGTCTAAAACAAGAACCGTGCATCAACGCAAATAAAACAAACATGCGCACTGGTCCGAAATGTGAACCGCGCATCAACGCAAGCTAAATAAACATGCGCATTTGTCTAAAATAAGAACCGTGCATCAACGCAAATAAAAGAAACATGCGCACTAGTCCAAAATGTGAATCTCGCATCAACGCAAGCTAAACAAACCTGCGCACTAGTCCGAAATGCGAACCGCGCTTCGACGCCAGATACATAAACATGCGCAGTGGTCCGACAAAAGAACACTGCATCGACGCAAGTTGAATAGACATGCGCAGTTTCCGAAATAAGCACCACGCATTAACGCACGTTAAATATATGCACTGGTCGAAAAAAAAACACGCATCGACGCAAGTTATGTAATCATGCGCACTGATCCGAATTGTGAACCGCGCATCAACGTAAGTTGCATAAACATGCTCAGTGGTCCGAAATGCGAACCGGGCATCGACGCAAGTTAAATGAACATGCGCACTGGTTCGAAATGCGAACCACGCTTTGACGCAAGTTAAATAGATATGCGCAGTGGTCCGAAATACAAACCGCGCATCAGTGCACGTTAACCAAACATGCGCGCTGGTCCGAAATGTGAACCGCACATCGACGCAAGTTAAGTTGACATGCGCCGTGATCCGAAATGTGAACCGCGCATCAACGTAAGTTAAAAAAATATGCGCAGTTTTTCCAAAGGCGAACCAAGCATTAACGCAAGTTAAATAAACATGCGCACTGGTCTAATATAAGCACCACGCATCAACGCAATTTAAATAAATATGCGCAGTTGTGAAAGATAAGTTGTAAAATATCTTTATACAGTAAAGTACCACATATATAATTCCGTTTATTTACAAATGACACACACAAAGCATAAACATTATTGACATTGACATGACGCCTGCTGGGAACCACACAAGGGCACGGGCAAATATAAACCACCACATAAGTATTTTTTATTCTCAAATAATCTTGTCCGTGACCTACCACTTAAGTGCATTTCAGGCATATCAAATGCTACCACATGATGCAGCCACCACATAAGATACCTCTCGTTGGCCCGTCCGTCTGTCCGTCCGTCCCCTCTTCAAGCTAAGGACTTTGTGGACACCACTTCTATATCAACGAAGCATAATTCAGCTTTCATATTTCATACAGGCAAAATATAGGGTATAAAGATGTGCAACGTCAAGGTTTCAGTTTGATCGAAGCAAAATTGACAAATTGACAGGCTTTTGAAAATCGTCGAAAATAGACATATGTGCACATGTATAGGACTTTGTGGACACCACTTCTATATCAACGAAGCATAATTCAGCTTTCATATTTCATACAGGCAAAATATAGGGTATAAAGATGTGCAACGTCAAGGTTTCAGTTTGATCGAAGCAAAATTGACAAATTGACAGGCTTTTGAAAATCGTCGAAAATAGACATATGTGCACATGTATAGGACTTTGTGGACACCACTTCTATATCAACGAAGCATAATTCAGCTTTCATATTTCATACAGGCAAAATATAGGGTATAAAGATGTGCAACGTCAAGGTTTCAGTTTGATCGAAGCAAAATTGACAAATTGACAGGCTTTTGAAAATCGTCGAAAATAGACATACGTGCACATGTATAGGACTTTGTGGACACCACTTCTATATCAACGAAGCATAATTCAGCTTTCATATTTCATACAGGCAAAATATAGGGTATAAAGATGTGCAACGTCAAGGTTTCAGTTTGATCGAAGCAAAATTGACAATTTGACAGGCTTTTGAAAATCGTCGAAAATAGACATATGTGCACATGTATAGGACTTTGTGGACACCACTTCTATATCAACGAAGCATAATTCAGCTTTCATATTTCATACAGGCAAAATATAGGGTATAAAGATGTGCAACGTCAAGGTTTCAGTTTGATCGAAGCAAAATTGACAAATTGACAGGCTTTTGAAAATCGTCGAAAATAGACATATGTGCACATGTATAGGACTTTGTGGACACCACTTCTATATCAACGAAGCATAATTCAGCTTTCATATTTCATACAGGCAAAATATAGGGTATAAAGATGTGCAACGTCAAGGTTTCAGTTTGATCGAAGCAAAATTGACAAATTGACAGGCTTTTGAAAATCGTCGAAAATAGACATATGTGCACATGTATAGGACTTTGTGGACACCACTTCTATATCAACGAAGCATAATTCAGCTTTCATATTTCATACAGGCAAAATATAGGGTATAAAGATGTGCAACGTCAAGGTTTCAGTTTGATCGAAGCAAAATTGACAAATTGACAGGCTTTTGAAAATCGTCGAAAATAGACATATGTGCACATGTATAGGACTTTGTGGACACCACTTCTATATCAACGAAGCATAATTCAGCTTTCATATTTCATATAGGCAAAATATAGGGTATAAAGATGTGCAACGTTAAGGTTTTCAGTTTGATCGAAGCAAAATTGACAAAATGACAGGCTTTTAAAAATCGTCATAAATCGACATATATGCAAACGGAGTGGACTTCAAGGAAGGGTGTCCAGTTTCCTGTCAATGGTAATCCATTAGCTTAGATATTGCATAGGGGTAATATTTAGGGTTTCACGGGGGATATTGCTGCTCTCTGACAGCATCTAGTTTTTTCGGGTTTTATATTTAGAGTATGCATTGTAGTATTTTAATCATTAACTGTATACATATACATATTACAACACTTTTGTAGTTTAAAAATTGAATAGAGTTCCTCTTACTAAGTATGAATCTTTTACCTGAGTTTATGTCTTAGAGTAGGATTTTCTTGGTGTGTACGTGTAGTCTGTAACAACAAAGGATCGTTCATATGAAGCATCAAACGTTCAATCACAGTGATTCGTATTCTCGTTGTGTAATGATGATTGCTAAAATTAGTTTACGTTCTTAGATTAATCGTTATTATGGTTGGTTATGTTAGTTTAAATGCCTGATTTGGACAAGAGAGATTGATTGTGTGTTACCAGGTGTTGTATTTGTTTGGTACTATGACAAATGGCAAATGTCTTGATATTGTAGTTATGATACTAGCAATAAAAATATACGTAGTGTATAAGGAGATGAAGAGGAGAGAAGAAGAGGAAGAAGAATAAGAATAAGAAGAAAGGGCATTGCCGATAGTTCCAAAATCCTTGATATGGTTTGATGCTTGTTTGGCTAGTCTTTCGAATTAGAATAAATAACATCATTTTAAAGTCTTATCGTAATTGTGTTAAAGGTGTGTATTCAATAGTAGGTGTTTTTATCAGTGATTATGTATTGTTAGTATGTAATTTGACTTGAAAAAGAATACTTCTTTTACAAAAGCCTAATATGCTGTGATGGTTTTTAAATGCCGTAAATTTTGATACATGTTCTTATTAATGCTTGTGTTATCGGAAATCATATATTTTTATACGCCTGGGTTGTTGATTGAAATAAAGTAAATACAGAGCCTTTCGTGATTTTTTATGTGTCCTCGACCAATGGGAGACAGATAGTGTTTGTGCGGTCTGTTGTGTGTGTTAGTCTGTTGTGAACAAAATATGTTTTTGACATCTCGATAGAAAAAATCCGGATCAGAATCGACTTCAAACTTGATCTGTTTATTTTTTGGGTAGGTCGGACCTTTCCATCAACCTTTGACGCGTGTTGCCTTATTAGGGGAGGCGCATGATATCATTGCGTAAAAATCTTGTGTGCAAAATTTCTCAGCCGCTGACCATCGAAGAATGTTCTAACTTGATTAGGTTGTTACGAGTAGAACAATACAGTATGGCATGTGACATAATTACGTAAAAGGTGCATATATTTGGAATAAAATATCTGCATAACAAAAAGTCATATCAATTCAAACTTTTTATGGGTATTTATTTGGTTAATCGGACGGTTCTGTCAACTTTTGACGCGTGTGGAGAAATTAAGGAAGGCGTATGACGTCATAAAAAGTATTGTGTGTCGGATTTCTCAGTCGCTGGACATCGGAGAAAGTTCAAACTTTCTGGGATTGTTGCTTGTTAGTTTCGAAAGATTCTACGAAGTTTTGTCCTGAGTATAAGGATGGATTACAGTATATGACGTCGTCACGTTAAATATGGACATATTTTGAACAACATGTCATGTGTAAGATATCTCGATAACGGAAAGCCTCATCGACTTCCAATTTTGTATGCATATTCTTTGGTCAATAAGACGGTTCTTTGAACTTTTGACGCGTGTGACGAAATAAAGGTGTATGACGTAACAACGTAAAAATATATTTATTATACCTTTTCTTTCGCTGTCCCTCTCCCCCACCCCTTTTAGGCTCTTAAGTTGACGACACATCGTAGAAGAATTGTTCTTATTACTAGGCTGGGGATTAAAATGTTTTTCAGAAAGATTGTTGATCATTCCACCATTCTTGAGGCATTAGAGTCCAAAACAGTGACAATTTGTCAGTTGAATGGTGTGGGGCAGTTTTATTTTAGGGCTCTGCAGGGCTCATAATATGGGTTAGGTTGAATACGGTCCTGGACGCATTCTGGAGAGATACGCGAGGGGAACTTTCTTTTTAGTCTGGGAGGTCTCCCATGATTAAAACTCTTGCATATCATTACAATTTCAATGTTTCTTGAATGTTTTCACAGTCGTTCCTGGGAAAAACTGCGCGTTTTCTTTAAATTTTTCAATATGAACTTTGATTATATTTGCAGAAAAAGAAATTATCCTTATATATCTGTAAAAGAAAAATTGGACCTGGGCATTGCTTGCGAAAAAAAAAGAAATTAAATAGGTCTCAAGTGGAAGTATGCGATATATCCCTCTACACTGATGTTTTGTGTCCTCTGGCCATTCTAGTTTAAAAAGTGTCCTTTAAATTTTACTTTTAGTGGGAACTTTTGGTCCGTATCGTGCAGCGAAAGAAACGGACATGCGACTGATGACTTTGACACGTAAAAAAAACGTCAAGAAACTAATTCATGTGACCAGTGCTGTGACCAGTGCTGAGTATGGCCCAAACTGGCCATATCTTTCCTCTGTTTCCTCTAAGGCTGGATTGATGGAAGGCATTGACAAAAAAGCCTTGTTTGTCTTCCCCTAGCTGTTCATTAAAGCCACAAATGTGAGGCAATGCGGTACAGTCTAAAAATTCTGGTTCAAGAGATTTGTTGGATGTAAGACAATTTAATTGATTGACAGTACAAATATTAAAGGGAAGGCTTAGTAAATGCCGAAATTAATCTTTCTGAAGAGTCAGTTGTCGTGATTTTTGCGCTCTAGCTTTTCCTTGTCAGGGTCAGTTCAGGGGCATAAAAAGAATATCAAAATATGACAGCATGATATCGTTTTATTGAACCATGCAGAGGAAAAATGAAACGAATAGGGAGAGCGGAAGTGTGTGTGTGGGTGGGGGGGGGGGGGGGGGTGGTTAGTCCTTTTGAATTCGGCACATCTTAATTTGTCAAATGCATCGTGTGGGTGAACAACGGTTCAAATTTTACAAAGAATGAAAGATGGTACAGGGTAGTAAACATAAAAGGTACTTAAATAATAGATAAGCAACTTTCACAACTTGTATGTCTCAGGTGACACACAGCGCTGGGGCATGCAACCCTGCACCCTCAAGAATCGCCGCACACCTAGAGAACTCACTCATGTCGTGCTTTTTGCAACAAAGAGAGTCTGCTTAGTTGCGTGCCACGAGCCGCAAACGTTCTATGAGTAAGAAGTCCTCAATCGCACAGCAAACTTTGTCGCCTGCGGCTATGATCGCTGTGAAGTCAGATACGGGCGTATCAATCAAACGTAAGAAGCCTAGACTCAAAGCTTTACCAATGCCCCTACTTGGAGTCACTTGTCATCACCAGGGGTCTACTTAGTTTATCCTTATCAGGTAGACGTTACATATGCAATGCGTACATGCATTGTACATGCACATACCCTATGGAAACAAACGCGGTCGTACAAGCCGTTGTTACACTGGAGGTGTCTATTTCTGCTGAGACCGAATCCCGTATTGCCACAGCGTTTCAACAAACTTTGTCACAGGTACCTCCTCGATGAATCTTGCCCTGAGTCTCAATCTTTACCCAGATACTTAATGACACGCGTCCGATGAGGATTTCAAGGTGCTACGCGGACTTGTCTCGAAATCTGGGTCTGTGGCTTCGGCTACATCACGGCTTAACACCGTGCCTGCAGCTACTGTCACCGGGGAACAAAGTTCGCTGAAGTAAATGCAGCCACCTGCTCTCCCTTTGATGACCCTTTTACAGCCATTGACGGGTGACAAGCAACCATCAGAAGTTGAGTTGGTGTATGGTTTGTCCTTGTCGTCTGGAGAGGACGAACAGAAAGAAATGAGCGAGCCTGAACTTGCCCCGCATACTCCGTGAGCGGAGGTAAAATATCCGCTCCATCTCCCAAAACAGTCATGACTTGTGAACCGCAACCACTGCCGCTGTCTACTCCACGGCTGTCATCGACTACCGCGCCGTTCGCAACACTATCGCGCTTCACCACGAGTCCTGACGCCAAAGGACTATAGGCCTTTATGAGCACACCCACCCTGCTGAGCTTGTGTTCACTGAGGTTATGAAGGTAATCAAAGGCTGGGTTAGACGCGTCGGATTGCTCATTTTCCAATATCTCGACGATTGACTGTTGATGAGTAGGGGCAGCGATGTCCTTCTATCTCAGTTGGCTACTTTACTCAAACAATGCGGTGCCTTCGGTCTGTTGGTCTTCTGCAAGAAGTTTGAGTTGGTTCTGGTTCAACGGATAGAGTTTTGGTGCGACTTCTTAGGTTTTGTAAGGGTCGGCGCGTTTCCCCCATCAAAATCGGGTTAAGTCGTGTTCACTCCCAAGCCTCGGGTCTGTATGTTGGAGTCATTTCTCGGTTTGTGAGTTTCCATGGAGAAGACAGTCGAGTTAGGCAGGTGTCATTTTCGCGAGTTTTAGCGTGTGGTTTAGAGTGTGTTGCGTTGTGGCAGGTCACCACATCATCGACAATGGCTCTCCTTACTAGCACTGAGGATCATCGATTGGTGGCATCAGACCAGTCTCCTTAAATATAAGCCTCACCAAGCAGGTCCTCTTCCATGCTCACAACAATAGTTGTATCATTCAAACGTCACATCGCGGGCAGTCTGAATGTTCTTGCGATCTGGCGTCCAGAATGGGCGAGAGCGTCCAGACGGAATGCCTTTATCGGATTACAATTTTAAATGAATTGTAACTCAATCTCCGTGGGGTCGCCTCAAGTCCGTGTCTTCGCCAATCGCCTCAGTCATCGTCTTCAGGTGTACATTTCTACTTGTCCCGACTTGGCAGCATAGGCGATTGACGCGTTAGTTTGCCGTCGGCCTCCGGTGGTGTTGTTTGCGTTTTCACCATACTCTCTAATGCTGAAAGTTCTCAAAATTTGGCACGCGAAACCTAGACATCTGTTGTTTTTAGCCCCTTATCTTCCAGAACTATCTTTGTTTCCTTCGTTGATCTGATTACCGTACGTCAAGAGCCTTCCAATTCCCCTGGGTGTGGCAGTCTGCAACAACCTCATTGAGACTGTTGTCACCCAAATCTTCAATTGTTTCAGCTCAATATCTGGTGGATAGCTTTTCCTTTACAAGAGTTGCAAAAATCTATCTACCAAGTTAAATGTTCATGAGAGGTCAGGGTCCTGAAACCATTATCGTCTTTACTGGGCAAGACATACATTGCGACTAAGGGCTTAGGTACATTTAAGCAATTGTGATACCAGCCTTGCTGGGTGAGACCATGTGGCAGTGTCGACACCGAGTCGCTGTGCTCCGTCTCCCTACTACGCCATATATTAAACGATCAAGTACTTATCGTAGTACGTTGGAGCGTCGTCTTTTTATATCTTTATGCGTAGTATCAGAGTAGAGCTTTCTAAAGCATCTATATCTAACTATATCAAGAAAATCAGGTTGATACCATATGATGATATTCGGAAAGAATCTGAGTGTAATGCAAAAAAGTTGTCATTTAAAGTTCACAAGGTCAGACATGCAGCGCCTCTCTAAACACTTTTAGTAAACACTATTTACAAGGATACACGACTGGTCCATTCGTTGCTGCTAAATCAGTGATTCATGAGTCCTTCGTTGTGTCGACTCAGCACAATCACGTCTTCTACCACAGTCGTGTTTTAACTGTTCTGTTTTGCACATGGTATAACAGCACCATGAGGGATCGGCACATATTGTTAGAACCGAATTCGGCTAGAGATGTTACACGTGGCCTCTTTTTAGAAAAAGAAAGATGGAAACATGTGCTCGTATCTGTCTGTCAATAGTTATGTTCGAACAGATAATGTTGTTGATAATGGGTAGTTTGTGGTGAACCCCACTTAACTGGTAGTTTGCAGTGAGACTGCTCTATATTAAAAGATTACATTGAATTCAATTTCCTTTGTTTCTTCCTTTCCAACACAATGTCTTGTAGACAGCGTGCCAATCAGTTTGTATGCATCTGGTGTTCAAATCCCACCATCAGTTCTAGTCTCCCATAGTCTCTTCGTAGTCTACAGGCCGATATTTTGGAAATTAAAACTTAAGTATTGAATTTTTTAATACTCATTTTTATGAACAAAAAATCTTGTAGGCGTAGAAGGCATACTCAAATTATTCCCACCCACCTCCTCATCAATTGGGATCGTGTTGTCCAATAAGTTGCGTACGGTTCGATTAAAGGACTGGCACTGCACCAACACTAATTGCTCAGTTGGTTGACAACGCATTGTAAAATATTAATAGGGATAACACGTTCAAAATTTACTTTGCAGCAATATCCTACAAGATTTATATTATGGATTGCGATAACCGACGTTAACACATTGAAATACCCATAGTCATGGCTTCTATTCTACAAGATACTTTACCCATAAAATTAAGTATTAAGAAATTTAATACTTCAGTTTCCTTGATGCAGTTTTGAACAATTTCTAGCTAAATAAAAGAATACTATATGCGTGCTTATATTGCATGTTATATGTACTTGTGTGTTTAACAGATATTACGAGTAATGTTGGAGCTCTTCGTCGTAGTGCTAGTGTGAGAACCCAAGGGCTGTTGATCTCTTTCATTCATTAATATTTTTAAAAAGTAGTAAAGGGTTTTTAAAATACAAGCTCAGCAGGCTAAGTATTTGGACATGTCCGTCGAAAAATTCGGTGCTATTTGCTTCTCAACTTAAAAAATAGATCCCGTGCTCTTCCTTCTGCCAACGATTCGAGATTTGTTCCCTTTTTAGGCCATGTTTTTCAAAAACGTTCAACACTTCAGCCACTCACAAATACTCAAATATTTTGAATATTTTCTTATCATTTCTTTATAACCTATTTGCAATGACATGGTGTCCAGAGTCCTCCCTGGCTAAGTTCGAGTTGTGATTGCCTGACTGGGTTGCCTTCTCTGGATGACCGGGGACATACCCTCCCCCCCCCCCGAGGAAGTCTAAAGAGGGCAGACTTATGCACATTTGCATAAGGCTATTTGACTTGTGCAGACCTTTTCAGCCTCACCGCCATTGAGAGACGTAGGATGAAATTGGGAGAAAATAGCAAGGTAAAAGAAAAAATAGTGGAATAAATAGCTTTTTTGGAAGTTTCATTCAGGATAAAACGCAAGATATTTCCGAAAGAAACAATCCAGAAAAGTCATCCTTTTAACCTGACGTAAAGTGCATCTTTTCTAACTCTACATTTGATTGAATGTAGGGAGAGTCGCGCTTTTTAGTAGCTGAAAAGCACATCTTTGCCACTCTTCGAGAAGCGAGAGTTGCTTGTTTGGTTAGTAACACACACAAAAAATCAACCTATTGTTGACGTCCCCAAGAGACACCAGCGTCGTACTGCCCGTTCTCTAGTTACCAGTACTACGAGGGTGGCGCCACTATCAAAACCTTCTATGGTTTTTGTTAAGCTATTTTTTTGTCTTCAATTATTATGTGACTCTTTATTATGGCTCTATTTTGAACATTCAGTGATCACTAGCAATTTGAGATCACCAGCAAATGTAACCGGGCGAATGGCGTTGATGTTCAACAGTCAACCTCTTCGGCGGTTCGGTCTGTTGCGCATAACATCTTTTTACTCAGCAGGGCCTCTCTGGATTTCGCAAAAGTAGTATTCATAAGGAGAGGAACTACGTTTTGAAATATGTTCAACAACCACCTTTCATGAAATTTTTACTATAAAAATGCAAAAATATCTTTTTTTTATATTTATAGTTAACCGAGTTACTTTTGTCGCTGTGCCTGTACTTTCCATAAACATTTATATACCCAAGCCCCAGACTTGCAGCGTGCACAGATGTCACAAGGAATATACATTTTATCCAAAAAAGTACCATGAATAAAAAATTATTCTGTTCCTTGTACAAACATTGAGCATAACTGTATCTCCTTCTTTTTTCCATTTATCATTGCATAGTTAAACTACTTGCAGCTATACTTAACGAGGATAAAAGTAGAATCAGTCTGATTGAAAAAGATATGATGGGTTTAACAAATATTAGCTATATTTTACTTTGCCACATATTTTTAAGGGAATAGCACAGCTGACTGTTCAATGAAGCGAACAGATAATTGTATTTAGCTTTAAAATGCGTTGTGTTTAAGTGCTTTGAAATATTTTAAAAATTTCCATAATTTCTGAAATACATTAAAAATTTAAAATTTCAAGTAGTAGGAAAAGGCCGGTTCTACCGCACTTGATGACGTCATCCTGTCTGGAAGTGACGTCATAGCGTCTGGACCGGAAGTGTTGTCTGGACCGGAAGTGTTGTCTGGACCGGAAGTGTTGTCTGGACCGGAAGTGTTGTCTGGAGCGGAAGTCATGATAAGCGTTAGGATAGGCGCGACCATCCATGACGTCATAATGAGGTGATAATGAGGTGATAATGAGGTGATAATGAGGTCATAATGAGGTCATAATGACGTTATGCTGTGTGGCGGCTTCCTAGGGTTTCAGTCGATGATCGTCGAAGTCAATGAAGTCAAGCTTTCATTTCCGAAGTCAATCGACAACAGACCCTAAAAAAGTGATGACCCCCTCCACCCTCGAAATTGTGATTTTTGCATATTTATCCGTTTTCAGACGATTCTTGAACATTTTTCATTTTTTTGGGTTGACCGACCCCCCCCCCCCCCCCCCTCGAAATTGTGATTTTTGCATATTTATCCGTTTCAGACGATTCTGAACATTTTTTCATTTTTTGGGTCGACCGACCCCCCCCCCCCCCCCTCGAAATTGTGATTTTGCATATTTATCCGTTTCAGGCGATTCTGAACATTTTTCATTTTTTGGGTCGACCGACCCCCTCCCCCCCCCCTAGGCGAGCAACATTCTGTCAAGTCAGCTTCAGTTCCATCAAAGGGGTATATAAGGATGAGCATACAGCAGTGACAGTCATTTCGGTGAGTGAGGCAAGGAAGCAAAAGTTACAGACAGCAATTGGATCACATCAGATCCAGGGATGGCATCCAGTGACAATTAATTCGGTAAGTGTTTATTGAAACTTTATAAATAAAAAAGTGAACTTTGTAAACAAACTTTGTAAACAAACTTTGTAAACAAACTTTAGTTATTTGCATAATTGAAACTTTGTAAACAAACTTTGCAAACAAAACTGTGTAAAACAAACTTGTAAACAAACTGTGTAAACAAACTTTAGTTATTTACATAATTAAAACTTTGTAAACAAAATTTGTAAACAAACTTTGTAAACAAACTTTATAAACAAACTTTATAATAAAATTTGTAAACAAACTTTGTAAACAAACTTTATAAACAAAATTTGTAAACAAACTTTGTAAACAAACTTTGTAAAGAAACTTTATAAACAAAATTTTTAAACAAACTTTATAAACAAAATTTGTAAGCAAACTTTGTAAACAAACTTGACTTATTTACATAATTGAAAATTTGTAAACAAACTTTGTAAACAAACTTTGTAAACAAACTTTGTAAACAAACTTTGTAAACAAACTTTGGTTATTTGCTTAATTGAAACTTTGTAAAACAATACCTTTCGTTATACTTGGTCGATTTATATGAAAATTTCACCATTTGATTCAGTTTTATGTAAAGTTTTGTTATAAAGTAGTCACAGGCTATTTGCGCAGCTGGCTGTATGCATTTTTACCGCCATTACAGTGCTTCTTCGCGGATGAATACCATTTGGCAGACCATTTAACTTCACCGCTAGATGTCTCTGCTGTGTAGCAGTGCAGCAGTACAACTGTAAGTGAAACATTCATATACACAAGTAAAATTCTGCTGAGTCAGCATTTTTGAACAATTTTTGAACAAGTTACACACCATATTTTGATTACATGGAAGTAGCATAAAAGCCTGAGTGAAACATGTCAACTAGTCAACTAGTGATACATTCTGCTGAGTTAACACACCATTGAAGTGGTATAAAAGGAAGAGTGAAACGTCTATTTTACTTCATTTCAGTTCTAGCAGTTGAAGAAACAACAACGATGGCAACAGTCTACTGTCATGATTGTGATGTAACATTTCCATCTCTGGAAGTGTTCGTGGCACATACATGCAAACCAGCTAGGATGAAACGTGCTCGTGAAGAGCTTGTTGGGCAGATTGAAGCCAAGAGACAAAAGACGTTACAAGATGATGTTGACAGACCTGATCCAGTCCTCTGCTGTAAATGCGCCAAGATATTTTCATCTTTGGATGCATTTGAGACACATGCATGTGCTGAGATGGAAAATGTGTCTCATGAAGAACAAAGAAAGAAAGAGACAGGACAAGTAGGCAGAGGCAGAAGAGTGAGTCTTGATGAAAACGCGCAGGAAAGGCGGTTTGAGCCTGAAGATGGATCGGATTTGCTACTTGAAATGCGACAACAAGAGAACCGGATTAAGAGACATTTGCTAGAGACGTTAAACCATGGCATGAAATGGTACATTGTGGTACATGCACGCTTCAAGAAAATGACACCAAATGCTGAAGGCGTGATGGTAGAACACGTGGATAATGCCTTCATCAGTAGTCCAACATATGCAGCATACAATCCAGCAGATATTGAGAAGGACTTGCCAGAAGCCTATAAAGAATTGTTTACCAGGTTTGATGAACATGAGCGACAAGGTTCTGGCTGGGTGTTGGATAACATATTATTCATCGAAGTACATACAGCGCCACTGGAAGCGAGCAGTTTTATCCCACTACCGAAGAAAGTAAAGAGTACGAAAGGTGTATTAAACATTCAGAATAAAGATAACAAGTGCTTCTTATGGTCTGTATTGGCTCACCTTCACCCTTCAACAAGCAATGACCCACAGCGTGTGCATCAATACACACCATTTGAGAACGAATTGAAGGTAGAAGGCATGACATTTCCAACACCGATTACAGACATTCCAAAGTTTGAAAAGGAGAATGATGTGTCTATTAACGTGTTTGGATATGAACATGATGTCGTTGTTCCCATACAACTCAGCCGAAACACCAGCGCGAGAGAAATCAACTTGCTTTTGATTAGCAATGACAAGACAAGACATTACTGCCTCATCAAGAATTTCAGCAGACTTATGGCTTATCGATCAAACCATCAGCATGCAGCATTTTATTGTTTCAACTGTCTTCACGGGTTTAGGCGACAAGATCTGTTAGACAAGCATCGTGAAGTGTGTGGCAAGCATGGCGCACAACGTTTATCATTCCCCAAGGAACCCTTCATCAAGTTCAAGAATGTAGCAAAACAACAGCGAGCGCCCTTTGTCATTTATGCAGACTTTGAATGTTTCATGAAAAAGCATGAAGAAGTTAGGTATCAGCATCATCGTCCAAACAGCTTCGCCTATGTGGTTGTGAGCCAGTATGATACACGTGCTCCAGTCGTGTATCGAGGAGACAATGCTGTGAAAGTCTTTTTAGACCATATGGTGAATGAGCGTGATCGTATTGTGCATGGTTTACAACAGAAAAAGAAAATGGTGATGACTCATGAAGATGAAGAGCATTATAAGAACGCCACAGATTGTTACATTTGTCATGAGCCTCTAGGAGCAGATCATGTGAGAGATCATGACCATATCAATGGCAAATACCGCGGAGCTGCACATAGTCAATGCAATTTACAATTTCGACTTCGAAAGGATAAGCAGGATGTTGAAGATTCTTTCATCATTCCTGTGTTTTTCCACAATTTACGGGGCTATGACAGCCATTTGATCATGGAAGAAATTGGAAAGTTCAAAAATGAGACGATTACGGTCATTCCCAACACCGTTGAGAAATATATTGCATTCACCATGAGCAATCTGAAATTTACAGACAGCTTTCAGTTCATGAGTACTTCTCTACAGAAGTTGGTATCCAACCTGGCGGCAGAAGGGAAAGACAACTTTTATAACATGACGTCACACATTCACGATAGTGACCAACAAGAGTTACTGTTGAGAAAGGGAGTGTACCCTTATGATTACGTGTTTGCTGAAACACAACTGCCGTCCAAAGACAAGTTTTACAGTCTACTCAGTGAAGAAGACATTAGCGATGAGGATTATGCGCATGCGCAGAAGGTGTGGGAGACATTCCACTGTACTACATTTGGTGAATACCATGACTTGTACCTGAAATCAGATGTGTTGCTGCTGGCTGACGTGTTTGAAAACTTTCGTCACGTATGTCTCAACACGTATGAATTGGATCCAGCTCACTACTATACAGCGCCAGGACTGTCGTGGGATGCCATGTTGAAAGCGACAAAGGTGAAATTGGAATTGATCAACGACATTGATATGTACCAAATGGTTGAACAAGGTCTACGGGGAGGAATATCTGTCATCACACACAAGTATGCGAAAGCAAATAACCCCTACGTAGCAGATTACGATCCCTTGAAACCGACCAACTACTTGACGTACCTGGATGAAAACAACTTGTATGGCTGGGCCATGTCGCAAAGCATGCCGGAAAGTGGATTTATGTGGGTGAGCGAGCCAGAATCCATTAACTTTATGGATGTGGATGAAGATGATGAGATTGGATACATTTTAGAAGTGGATTTGGAATACCCATATTCAATCCATGATCATCATAATCACTACCCAGTGGCTCCGGAACGGAAATGTGTGAAAGTGGGAGAATTGTCAAAACATAGTCAGAAGCTGCGGAAAGATCTAAACATGAAAGGCAAACCTAGTGAAAAGCTCATTCCCAACCTGTGCGACAAGAAGAAATATGTGCTTTATTATAGAAATTTACAGCAATATGTCTCACTGGGATTGAAAGTTACGAAGGTGCACCGTGCCATCATGTTTGCACAGAGCAAATGGTTGGCAAAATACATCTCCTTAAACACGGAAAAGAGAAAGTTGGCCAAGAACTCGTTTGAGAAAGACTTTTTCAAACTGATGAACAACTCGGTGTTTGGCAAAACCATGGAAAATGTGAGAAAGCGCATAAATGTGGAACTTATTCACAAAGAAAAGCGGTTCAAGAAACTTGTGGCCAAACCTTCCTTCCACAAATTTAGAATTTTCAACGAAGATTTGACCGCGGTACATTTGCGCAAAGTGGATCTGCTTCTGGATAAACCCATTCAAGTTGGTTTCACCATTCTCGACCTCAGCAAGGTGCTCATGTTCCACTTTCATTACAACTACATCATGACCAAGTATCCCGACGCCAAGCTGTTGTTCAGCGACACCGACAGTCTATGTTATGACATAGAAACGGACGATATCTACAAAGACATGCAGGAAGATGCCGACTTGTTCGACACAAGTGACTATCCCCCAGATCATTTCCTGCATTCCAACGTGAACAAGAAAGTGCTTGGGAAAATGAAAGATGAGACGGCGGGCATTCCCATTGAAGAGTTTGTTGGACTTCGACCGAAAATGTATAGTATGATGTATGGTGGGAAAGAAAAACGTACGGCCAAAGGCATTACTCGCGCGTGTCAAAGACGTATGAAACATCACCAGTATAGAGACAGTTTGTTCAACCAAACGCAAACGATAACCACAGGGCACATCATTCGAAGTCATGACCACCAGATCTTCTCGGAGAAGTTGAGGAAAGTGGCTCTCTCTCCTTTTGATGACAAGCGATATGTGATGAGTGATGGCTATTCCACTTTGGCGCATGGGCATTACAGTATATAAGGGGGAGACACTTCAACTTTAGAGTTAGTTGAGGTGTGAACACTGAAGCGTCAACATGAATCGGAAAAGATCTGCAACAACGGATATGGATACTCTTGCTGATACAGTCAAAGACATGACTGTGAAACATCCTGACAATACCATCAAGAAATTAAAAGTGGAGACGACGGTGCCAACACCACAGTCGTGGGATGGAATGCTTTCTCTAGGCAATGGAAAGTATATCAAGATTATGAAACAAAGTAATGAAGGTGTGGTAAACATTCGCAAATACCTCAGAGATGAGGGGACTGGAAAAAACCGTCCAACGAAAAAGGGTATCTTGCTGACAATACCTGAATGGAAAATGCTGAAGAAGCAGGTGAAAGAAGTGGATAAAAGGCTTCGTAGACAAGAAGGTGGCTCATAACAAGGTAACAATCATGAATGCACTCATGTTGAACGGTGGTGTTTACCTTACTGTCAATGAGAGGAATGAAGTGATACTAGATTCTAAGACGAGTTATCATCGGTTTAAACCTGGAGTGTGGAAAGACTTTAAAAACATACCACTTGAACCTGGGTTTAAACGTAGACTTGAAAATAAAGTGGAAGTGACGGTAGCTGAATATGATTCTAACATACGTGTAGAAATCTGTAGAAATCTTTTACAGGATTATCCAAAGGATTATAAGGGAGCTGTGCCAGATACACCATATACAGATTTGATCCTCTTTGATATCAAGAACTGGCGCGCAGTCTTACGATTCCTAGAAGTGATACAACATCCGCTCTTCACCATCTTGCGAGCATAAAAACGTCTTTGCAGACAAGGAGACAGCTCATAGTTCATCTGACTGTTGAACGAGATGGAAGACTTTTTAACGGAATATATACCAATAACGCATGGATTCTCATATCTGAGAAACGAATATGATGACATTGTGCTAAGACATTTTGGACAGTATCTCGTCCTATCACTTGATGACCAATCCGTGTTGAAGGATCACCTAGACAAGTTGGGAATACCCGGCTTTCTCCTAGCAGTCTCAAATGAATTAGAAGTGCGTGTGACTGAGAACGGTCTAGACGTGTTTGTACAATTTCGTCAGTATGACGAGCTTACAGAATGCTACGACTACATCACCCTCAACACAGTGGAATGGTACGCTCTGTTACAAGCATTGGATTGGAAAGAACCTAACGCTTGAATTCAAAGAGGGAGGAATACAACTCAAGCGGGGTACCAAATCCATTGAGCTGACACAACCTATGCGTGTGATAGACATTGACTTAGAAGAAGGATATGAACTGAAACTGTCTGAACATGAAACTGTGAAAGTGATAAAGTTTGGTGATGTGTGTTATGTGAGCTTTCATAGCATTTACAAACACGGGTATAATGTCTATGATACCTATATCAATTTAGATTCTGATGAATGGCATGCATTGATGAATGTATTGAAAATAAAAGTTTGTAAATAGTGTAAATAGACTTTGTAGTTAAGAGTTTGTAAATAGTGTAAATAGACTTTGTAAATAGAATTTGTAAATAGAATTTGTAAATAGAATTTGTAAATAGTGTAAATAGCGTTTGTAGTTAAGAGTTTGTAAATAAACGTATGTACAACACAATAAACAAGACTGTTTGAAAACTTGGTTTGTTTTATTTAACAACAACAACAACTTAACTAATATAACAACAACTTAACTAATATAACAACAACTTAACTAAAACTTAACTAATATAACAACAACACCATTAATAAAACAGTGGTTTATAATGTCTATATACAAAATCCTTTACAATAAAATCACCATCCTTTCTTTTTAATATATTCACAATATCAAACATACTCTGACCTCGAGCTCTATGTAATATATAATATACACAATAAAAACCACATGATGATGATATTGGCGTTTGTAATGAGATAGAATTATACATATAGTCATTTCTTAAAAATATGTCTAAACGATCATCGAGAGGGAATAGTCCATAAGAGTCAAAATATTCCACAGGGTCTTTATCATAATACACTGCCACCCAATGTTCTCCTGGTTCATTTTGATCGTCTGTGTTGATCACATAGGCTCCGCGTTGTAAAGACGGTAACTGATCCATGGCAAACACGCCTTGAAACAAGTCTTTGGTCATGACATCATGACTCAATATGGCATCAATCTGCTTCGTGTTCATGACTGGTAGTCGAATTGGATGCTGCGATTTGCACTTATTTCAATAATGTTGTCAAATTCAGCATAGACAATGACATTAATGGTAGGTTGCAAAGCCGTAGCAAAGTTCATTTCTAGCCGCAAATTCCCATGCTTGATCAGGGGGAAATGATCATCGCCATCATAATCCGGTGTTAAGTCAAACGAAAATAAAGCATAACCTCTAGGCCAATCTTCCCGTTTTATAATGGAACTTTTCTCACCCTTCAATCGATCAAACGATTTGTAAAGCGTTTCAAAAGCGTCCAGGTATTTGTTCTGTGTAATGTCAAGCTTGAGAGGTTTGGATAGAACTGGTTCACCATCCGTGTACAGTTGCATATAGTCCAGATCAAAATGTTTGAAATCATATGGATTCCTCAATACTGATCCACCAAAAGCTTCATTATGAACCAGACCAATGACAATACGATTTGGTAATTGACCCAAAAAGATGTTATCTTTCACAAAAGACTGAAATCCTGCTGGAATAGCTAAGACTTTACATTCTTTTCTAGTGATGATGATCTTGGCAGGACTTTTCATCAATGCATCTGTATGTCCTAACTGAATACCTGGACTCACCCTCACTTTGCGAATGGTTAAAAATGCCTCTTTCACTTCTACCTTATAGGTATTATCTGCAGCCATCAATACATAGTCATCTTTTTGTCTATGGAAACGCAATTTCAAACTTATGCCATTCGGAAGATAACGATCCTGCTCAAACAAATCTATCCTTAAACCACCTGCGAGCATAACATCACGGCTAAGACGAGTATGCAAATAACGATGATGTAAGCCATTATTGCCTTGCTCAGCCAAGTCACCACCGTCGGCATTGACATGAAACCCGGATACATATTGTTCATGATTAGGTCTTTTCACCTCATGGCTATTCATTGACCCAGCAGTATCCTTGTACATGAGACGCATAGAGCGCTCAGAATGCAGACTTTCTTCCGAGTCATGGATGAGATGAGAGATAATGCTGGTATAACCATGAGTATTGTTACTATGCGAAACCAAACGATCATTCAGAAACAATTCAATATTAGACCATAACCCATTAAACACATCATTGATGCAAGAGACATTGTCATCTGCGCCACACTCTGTTCCATCGGCCTTTAGAATGCGACATACAATATGAAGTTTGCTGTTCTTTAAATCCAAATATTCTGTACTCGCAGGAATGTAGAATTCTATTGGAGCGCCTTCTCTAATGCTTGTAAGTGGTTGATAGTCAACATTATAACTTTTCTCTACAGCAGTTTGCGTTGGTGGTACGTGAAACCATTCCAATGGAGAAAGACTACATTCACATGAATGATTATGAATGAGAGACATGATTTCAAAAGATATCTTTGCGATATTTTGATGTTATCCGTCTGGCTGTTTTTCGTCTTCTGGCACGTTTCGTCGGTTGCACACGCTTTTGTTCTCCAAACACACGTTCTGCTACTCGACCCGTCACATCTTTCGCGACATTCTTTGCAGCCTTCTTAAGATGTGGCGCAACGATCTTAGCCCCAGCCTTAAGTAGTGGAATAGCTTTGCGAGCCAATGATCCCAGTATTGAACCAATACCATCGCCATATTGGATTCGCGCTCCTTTGAATCCTGGTAATTCCCCTCCCACTTGACGAAGAAAATGGTTGCGATATGCCGACGGATCGTGTGTATAAGCTTTCATAATGCTTTTGGTCGAAAATGAAGTTTACAGATCACCTTTCCAGTTTGAAATGGAACATTATGGCCTGTGTCGTCCTTAATATTCATTTCTATCATGTCAAATTTGGATGTGTTTACAGGAACATAATGCGGTTCGCCGTACGTTTTCATGATAATGTCGCCATCATGACCTTGTATGCCAACAGAACGTAGTAAGGGAACATAATAATCACCAACAACTTGTGGTTCACAAATGCTACAATACACATACAGTGTATAAAATCCCTGTTTCACATCCGCTTTATGGTCAGCTGTACATGTTTCAGTATACCAGTGATCTGGGATAAATCCTAAAATCTCAGCTAATCCAGCGGAAAAGGACACTTCATAACCATAATCGAGAAATAGAAACACACGTCGTCTAATCTTATCATACTTTATCCGAATAGCTTCTGTAAGTTTCAGAGCATTAGTCGCTTCTTCATTGACTGCCTCACATAGTTCTTGTATGGTTCTATAGTACCCATAAGGAATATCGAGAGTTCTAAGAATAGGATCATCGAATAGTCCTTGTCGATACTGAATAGAGTAGTCCATACCCTGTCTCATCGTTGTCCATGTATGTGGATATTGAATTTCAGCTAAAGCCACTTCATATTTTCCATTCAGATAAATGGTTCGAGGCATACGAATTTGATAATTCGAAGCCTTGTTGTTGGGATAATAGGTCATACTCGCATTGCTAGGCAAAGTGATGTAAAAGCTTGTCGACTCCATGATGGGAACTAAATGGTATAGGTGCGTTGACGTTGTCTATATACTTCACGATAGCGCGCGCCATTCGACCAAGTATGTAAATGATCTTTCACATCATGATGATGATCTACATGGTCTATAACTTCTCCTTCACAACAAGCACTTGTACATCTTATTTTTACAGGAATAGTTGTGTCTTGGCAACAACATAGCTCTTTCAGCCATGTTAAAAATTTTCCCATCCTTCAGGAAACTGTCTTTGTTGACGTTGTTTCATTTCTGTTGTAATGTCGTCACGAGTGGTCTTTTTACTAAACATTGTTTTTGGAATATTAGCATCAACAATTTCCTGGATAAATGGATGCCAACCATGTGGTGGTATGGCTCGTTCTTTTCTTCTTGTCGCCACCAATGCTTCTTTCATCAAATCAACCACGTTGGAATTTGCTATAATATCGCCCGTTTTCAACACAAGTTCATTCTTCTCTGTCCATTTTACACCATATTTCTTCAGTTCGGCTAAAAGTTGTAGTACTTTTCCATGATAGATAGGTTGAAAGTGACTTAAAAATAACTTTTCTGACTTTTCAGGTGATGATGATGATGATGATGAGGGCTTTTTCTGTCTAGACTGACTTGTTCGTAAATGACGACCAAGAAGTTGAGACATTTCTATAGCCTTTTCACGTGTTCGTTTCCCACGTAAAAGTTTATTCACTTTCGTTTTGATTTCACCATCTTTTCCCTTCTTTTCTAGCAACATTTTGTATTCATATTCAGGAATGAGGACCATTTTCATCGTATGTTTCATTTTAGCAGTAGTTTGGCTAACAAGGGCAATGCCAATCTAGCAATAGCTTCAATGAATCCTCCTTTCTGATTAATCAACTTCTTTTTTCGTCGAAGGGATATCTTCTTATCTGCTAGAGTACGTAGCGTATGACGTTCACGTTTAAATTCCTTAAGCCGTTTTGAGCTTAAGGGTAAATGTCCTTGCAATATATTCAAACAAATTTCAAACAAGCTTGTTAATTCCTCTTTTGTAGCTTGCTGTAGCAAGGATTTTCGTCGTTTAGGCCCACTGCGTGCAAGCAAATGAAGAAACGGCTGGTTCGCTCGAATACGTTTAGACATCTTGACTGTGAATGGTCAAATGAGTTGGTTCTTGTTCATACACTGCTTTATCAATATATACATAATGTATATCTTTTGGTAAAATGCCTGTACGAATACGTAGTTGATCATTTGTCTTTGGTTTTAAATCAATGAATAAATAACCATGAGGTTTGCTAGTAGCATCTTGATAGGCTTCTATGAGAAATTGAGATCTTCCAGGATACATTTGCCGCGCCAATGTACTAATTTGTTGACTGTCTCTCGGATTTTTAAACAGAATGATATAATGTGTATTCAAACTAATATTTCGCATCTCTTTCCCATGATGGAATAAATTATGCACAATAAAGATAATGCTTAGATTTTGATGACTGCTGCCAACGCTAAAGAGACGTGTCATACGCTCATCACTATGGCATTTGGTCATTAAGTCATCAATGATAAGTAAGTTTGGTTTTTTCGGGTTAAAACGCTCTTCAATGTCATCTGGAATGCCTTGGTAAAATTCCACGCCTTTCATTCCCTTGTACAAAGGCTGATCTGCTGCATAGAGCCATAAAATGTTTTTCAGAGAGGGTTGAATCAACTTTTGTTCTAGAATTTCCTTCACCAGAGACGTCTTGCCACTGCCTGTAGGTCCAGAGACTAAACATGTAAATGGATGCTTCATTGTTGAATGTCTGTTTCTTTCACCCAACTGTTAAACTTGTTTGGCCAACCTAACCACTTGACAAATAATTCTTTCACACCTCCTCGTCTTTTACGTGTTTTCAAGACCTTTTCAATTCTATAAATAGATTCAATATCTTTGGTCACTTTCTGCAGTTCTTTTTCATAGAAATGTCCATCAATATCTTCGTCTAAAAAGTCTTTCACACGATACAAATGTATTCCTTGCTTCTTACAACGATGTGTGACAATGAAGACTTCTTGCGTCCATTTGATGTGATAATCGCGTTGAAACACATATTTAATGTGGGAAATGCGAACATGATCGCCACTGTTAAATTTATACTTCTTCTTCTTCTTCGGTTTCAATTTCAGTTTGTCGACATACATATACTTCCACACTTTTGATTCGTTGTCTTTACGAATCTCGGCTGGAGCATATTTATTAGGAAGAGAACCATGAGGTCTATGGTTGTAATTGTACACCAAGTCTGGAAGAATGTCTAAGTAACGGTAAGTTTGATTATGTAGAAAATACCGATACATCATTCCCTTTTGAGTACGAATGACTCTTTCAGCAAAGTTGGCTTTGGTTTCATTCTTTGTGGTATAAGCATGAATTCCTTCTTTCTTCAAAAATGCTTTTACCCATCTATTTTTAAATTCTGTTCCTTTATCAGACCTTAGAGTTCGCGGTCTTCGTCGTGTGTCATGAAAAATCTTTTGGAAAGCTTGTATGACGCTGGTATGTGATTTATTAGGTATTGGCTGTACCCAGACATATTTGGAAAACACATCAATGAGTAAAAAGCGTATGTCATCATTATAGGGAGCTATGTTTCCCATATCAGCCAAATCAATATCCCACATATCATCAATACCACGTGTAATGACACGTTGTCTTTTGAACCTGTATTTGACAGGTTGTAGTAAACTAAAAGCATCTTGATCCTGTAGCCATTTCTTCACTTGTGAATGTGTGACTGGTTGATTATGTTTTCGTAAGATGTGATACAGTTTGTAAGGACCAGCAAATGCTCCAGGCTGTCCAGGTTTGAAGTAAATATTGGTCAAGTAGTCTTTCCACGTCGACATGGTCACACCGAATGAAAACCACCTTCTCAACAGAACAGCTTTTATTTTATAACTCAACCAACATCACTTAACTAACATGCATTTATAACTTAACTAACAAGTTTTTTACAAATCAAGTATGGATACAATGGTATGAATCACTGGAGACCATTGGTCTTCAATGAACACTAACCAATGACTGAGTTCATCCAATGTAATAGCATCTACACCATATTTCTCACAACGTTGATTTGCATTCTCTAACACTTTATCTAAATGAATGTAATATTTAGCTTCATTCCAATATGTATAAACACATGCAGTATGACAAGTATGTTCTTGACACTCTTCATGTTGACAAGCAGGACAGACTAAATATGCAAACTTTTTTACAGCTGATAACATTTCTTCACAATAAGCTTTTTGCACAATATATTGTCTCAGTGTCATGTCCGCCATTATGCAGTCTTGTGAGTCTTGAATCAATGCAGCACAAGTCTGTCAGGTTTAGCAAGTTATGCTGCTCCGGCAATGTAGCACAAGTCTGTCAGGTTTAGCAAGTTATGCTGCTCCGGCAATGTAGCATAAGTCTGTCAAATTCAGCAAGTTTTTTCCAGTTGCTGTTCACTTAACACACTTCTCCATGTTCACACGTCTGCACATCAAGTCTCACAGAACAGTTCTAACAACTTTCCCATAATATTCTGACCAGGATATCCAGATGACACTTGTTTCACACCAGCTCCCCACCAATGATCATACGTTGCTTCAACTAAAGTTTTGTCTTTACATTCTTTCAACTTGTTGCGAAACAATACACACTGATTCCATTTGACTTGTAAAACATCTTGCATTTTACTTCTCTTCACTGGTAAGGACATGGTTTTATCCCTTTAGCAATACGTTTTGCTTCATATCCATTTCTGGATGACACAATGGCTGAAGCAATATACTTTTCAAGTCGTGTTGGAAACATGTTTGAAAGAACGTCCTTATGACTACTGAATAGTACAAGATTCTCCATGTTGACTTTGTTTCTGTTGTTTTATTCTGACATGTCGGTTTCTTCCTGTAATAAAATATCTTTTAATATATTTGCTGCCTCTTCTATCATGTTCTTTCTTTGTTTACGTTGAAACCACTCACATAAAACTAAATTTGCTAGTAAGAAAAACATTGTTATGTTATCAATTCACTATGTTGTTACAAAGATGATTAAAAGGTTTTTATATCTTTAAAGTTACCTGATAAAGCTGCTCGGTTTCCTCTTCTTGTAGTTCACAACCATCTCTCAAATGATCAACTACGGTGAAATATACTTCAACATCAGTACGAGCAGAATAAAGTGCAGAATCAAAGTCAAAGTCAGGATCTTCTTCTATTCCAATTTTATGACATTCTCCAAGAAATCTTGAATGCAGTTCAATCACATCAAGACTATGATGTACAACATCCCAAAAAGCATCCAAATGATAAAGTTGATAGTCTGGAGTGCCATAGCAAGCAAGTTTAGCAATCATCAAGTCAATATAAGCATTTTTAAAACATGCGTCCATCTTGTTTCAATGTCTTGTGTGCTTTTACTTTGCTTCACTGACTTTAAGTACTCCACACTTGCCGCAGAAGTTGTTTGGTTCACACAACTTGCAATTATACTTGTGGCAGTGGCAATGATAATCTTCCACATATCCACAAGCACCACAATAGTCGCAGGTAAGTCCAAGTTGATTTTGCACGTTCATGTTCTCCAACTGAACTTCAGTCAGCCTTTTCTTGGATAGCTTTGACACCTTCATCCGACCATCCTTTTGCAGCTTGATGATCGTTTTCTTGTCATGACATTCCTCACATGGTGATAGGGCTGAGTTGATGTTGTCCATCTCCTGAAGCAGTGTCTCCCATTCACCATCATTCATGTTGATGTGATGTGTGTATTCTTTCCCTTCAAACCGTGACGTGCGCACAAAACTCACATAGCGCATATCCAAGTATGAAATGACTTCAAGCCACTTCGTTTGCGTTAAGTATAGTTTAAAGCCAATGTCGCGTAAATTTTTCAAGCTCTGGCACACAATCTTCCACAAAGATGGTGAATAAGCACACCATCTCTCTCCACGTGTGATGCGTAGAAATGGCCCATATTCTCCATGCTCCACAGTAATGGTTAAGTTAGCACTAATTTTATAGCTGCTGCTGCTGCTGCGCTGCGCTGCTGCGTTGCTTGTCTTGTTCTCCATGACTGCCACAATGTATTGATGATCCACTCCCTCCAACTATCTGCTGAGAAATGACTCCACTCTGCTGAGTTCACTCCCTTTTATACCCAACTATCTGCTTTCTTTTCAAAGAACTTGCAAACTTTTGAGTTCACTTCAACTCGTCCATGGTTGAATCGAACAAGGTCTGATACATTATTTGGAACATCATCATCATAATGTAGAATAATTCTAGTAGCTACAACTAACATGAGGTCAGTTGCCCAAATTGTATTCGCGTTGATAAATGCTAAATCAATGTTGTAAGTTGATAGTAAATGCAGTTCTTCACATTCATGTAGAAACGAGCGGATGAAACGATCTCTTGGAATAGCCTTTCCCACAGCTTCCCAATGCAGATGCAAATTCTTCACTTGCAGCATCCAATCCGATTCAAAAGCAGGAAGCTTTGAAAACACATAGTCAATATAGTTCACTTTGAAGACGTCATCCATAGTCATTCATCTGTCAAGAAGTAATGCCGACATTGTGAAGTATTTTCTCGTCACTCTTCCTTTTATAAAACTTTGATGGTATATGGTGTGTAACTTGTTCAAACTTATTCAATACTCGTTCAAAATTGTTGACTCAGCAGAATGTATTACATATATGTTTCACTCATGCTTTTATGCTACTTCCATGTAATCAAAATATGGTGTGTAACTTTTCAAACTTGCTCAAAATTGTTAAAATTGCTGACTCAGCAGAATTTTACTTGTGTATATGGTCGGCCAAAAAAAAAAAAAAAAAAAAAAAAAAAAAAAAAGAAAAATGTTCAGAATCGTCTGAAACGGATAAATATGCAAAAATCATAATTTCGAGGGGGGGGGGGGGGGGTCATCACTTTTTTAGGGTCTGTTGTCGATTGACTTCGGAAGTGAAAGTTTGACTTCATTGACTTCGACGATCATCGACTGAAACCCTAGGAAGCCGCCACACAGCATGACCTCATTATCACCTCATTATGACCTCATTATCACCTCATTATCACCTCATTATCACCTCATTATGACGTCATGGATGGTCGCGCCTATCCTAACACTTATCATGACGTCACTTCCGGTCCAGACAGCACTTCCGGTCCAGACAGCACTTCCGGTCCAGACAACACTTCCGGTCCAGACAACACTTCCGGTCCAGACGCTATGACGTCACTTCCAGACAGTATGACGTCACAAAGTGCGGTAGAACCGGCCTTTTCCTACTACTATTTCATGATTTTTTTTAATTTCAAAATTTATACCAGCCCTGGTCTAGTACAGATCTACTGGGGATTCCCCGAAAATAACCGATAGACCTCACTAGAGGTCGGCTGTTGCATAACAATGGGGCGAATGGTGCAATGTTTAGTAATAATCACTAGGATTATAAAAATAAAAATAGAATCCTGCTAAAGCTGGATACCTGATTGCATCAGAAACGCCAAAAACAGGTATCAACTGCATGAAGGAAGACTGTGTCATGCGTTTAGTGTTTTATAGGCTTCAGGAATCACGTTAACAATCACCTCCAAATCACAGTAAGTATGTAATATGTTTAATTAACAATTAAGACTGCCACTTCTGCGCATTAGACTTTGCTAGCCATGTGGTCGAAGCATACTGAGCGATATTGTGAGGTTAAAACTGCAGGCATGTTTACGGTTAGTCCCAGCGGACCCTTTCTGTCTTCCATCTAGGGCTAGTTTACGGTTATATGTGTAATGACTTCCTTTGATATTGGCAGCTACTCCACTATATATGATACTAGGCAAAAAAAAAAAAAAAGGATTTTAAAATTCAAAGAATAAGAACAACTAGCTCCAAGTCAGCTCTTCATTCTTTATACTTGGTATATTTATTTATCAGTAGCGGATGGCTTCTTGGAGCTAAAGAACTACTATGAAATCTGTCTTGTATACGGTATATCCTCAGCACACTTGAGAGAGTATATCTCATAAAATTTTAACCTGATACGAGGTCAGCGAGGTAAAATCGGTGGAAAAGTAAAAAATTGAACTTTTGGGCGATAACACAATATAGATAGAACAAACACTGTGTTATGACGCATTCACGTGTATTAGACATTTTATTAGGACATCCTTTATATTATTCATTGTTAAAAACGAGAGGTGTTTTGTGGTTCATTGCAATATATTATGCATGAAGAAATGCGTAATCGGCTTATTGATTGTTCAGGCCTGGCTGTGGGTACTACCAGTAGCCTAGGTCAAATCCGCCTGTACCTGTACCGTCGCCACCTCCCGAAAACAACATTTATCCCGGAAATGATATTTTTTGCCGAACCTCCCGGCAACTGCCACTGTTTCTCGAATGCGAAATACCGAGCTGCTATAATAAAAACTGGCAGTATACACATATGAAGTCGGGTTTGTGCTCATATGCAATCCTTATAGCTCTTAGCAGTCATTTTGAAAAGCGAGTTGATAGTCTTACAGTTTGCACTTAAAATTAATATTTCGGGATGATAGAAGAAAGTGGCGAGTTACAGCTGGAAAATCCTGCCCGAAAAAAATACATCTTCCTGGCATTTTCATAAAACATAACATTTTACTTCGTGCATAGCAGAAAACTTCTGTAAAATTCTATATTTACTACATACAAAAGCATATCCAAATCGCGTCCAAAGCAAGCAAAAACCATTGAAAAGTGGCGAACGGTCCTAGGTTACTGGTAATGTAATAGATATCAGTATTTATTGTGTTCTCTCAATCATTATCTCAATATGGCAAAACACAAAGTGCCCGTTTATGTGTTTGATATCAGTGTAAACAAGGGCAAATATACAGATTTCATTGACTGATTACATTGAGCGGTTCGATATTGTTATCAAAGGGATTAAAGCATTTATCCTGCCCAACGTCGTTTCGGTGCAGTTGCAAGTAGACTACTCATGGCAAAGTTCTCCTTTCCGTTTTTTTGTAGTTAGCATTGTTAGTCCCCCGACGCGGAGCCGCGTCCGTCCTTCTGGTGACAGTTGGAAGCACAAATTTGTGAAAGCGACATCTCAGCCGCTATTCAACCCTGGCTTTTGATTTTTGCTACAGTGAAAATATACATATTGAAGTTGTTCGACGTCGCATTTTTTTTCGATTCGACAAAAAAATGACGAAATGGCGACTTGTTGAAAATAGGCAATGTTTTAGTATTTCTGTTGCCTACAATGCAATTTTGTACACGTAATATCTCAGGTGCTATTCAACACTTGGCTTTTGATTATTGCTACAGTGAAAATATATATACTGAAGTTGTGCGACGTCGCATTATTTTTCGATTCGACCAAAAAATGACGAAATGGCGACTTGTTGAAAATAAGCAATGTTTTAGTATTTCTGTTGCCTACAGTGCATCTTTGTGCACACGATATCTCAGTGTTGCTACAGTGAAAATATATATATATATTGAAGTTGTGCGACGTCGCATTATTTTTCGATTCGACAAAAAATGGCGACTTGTTAAAAATAGGAAAATATCTATTGGTTTTAAATAATTCAAGGTAAAGTTCCCTAAAATCATTAAAATCGAAACTTTTCTCTCGATTACTTTCTCCTACTTTCAGTTCTTAGACATCCTATTGTAAAACACTTCGTCCTGGTAATTTACATAGCAGTCCAATTGCTTTTGTGACCGCAAAAAAAGCGATTTCGAAATTCGCCGAAAAGTTTTGACGTTCCGGCCGTATTATCTTAGAATACAGAGAAGCGAGAAGCAGCTGAATAACATTTTTATATCGAAATTTCTGATGTGCCAGCAGACACGAAAACCGAAACACTAACTCTAAAAGAGACTTTAATTGAACATTATGGCTTATCAACAACCAAAACAACAAACTGCGAATCAAAGACCGTTTCCATATGACAGAGAAATATCTTGGTTTTCAATGTACACCCTACAACAGCATTTGCCTCAGTGCACTGGTTTAACTGGAGCTGAATGACCCATAGATTGCCACCCCAGGCTATAGCAGAGAGTAGAACAGAAGGGAAAGTCACCTGGGACTGCTTTAGTATGATTCAGCGCGACTAGGAGTCAGTGCTGTTACTAATCAGCAAACCCTGATGGTTTTTAAAAGTCTCGATATTGGTTATTTAAATTTTTAATGAGCAGTTTATTATTTCACCATAAAATAAGAACTATCTTTTGTGAAGACATGCGGTGGATTTTTCCCCACAAGTAATAAGAAAATACATAACCGATACTTATTTTCACACCAACCCATTTCCCATCGTTTTCGCAAAATTTCGCGAGAAGGGTCAGTTCAGAAATTGTATTATTTTTTCAATATCAGAGAACCTTGACATTTGCAAAAATGTGTCCCAATTGCTGTTTCAGGGTGAATATATCGACCAGCAAATGTTTTACTGCTTTTGTTCATCCGACTACACTCTTGATATGGGCAATGCGGTGTTATAACCCATAGTTTTGGAACTACAAATTCGCAAATTGCAAAATGACATTCAAAAAAAAAAATCAAAAAGAGATTGCAGGTAAATGTGCAATGTATGGCTCAAATTATTTATCACAAAATATTGCACCGTTCTTTTACCAATCTTCCCAGTCTGATGGTCGTCTGTGTTTTTTTAATCGGTTGCAGATTTCAGAAAAAAATGTGTTGTTTTTGTGGGTGACATTCCCAAGTTTTCTAAATTTCAGGGTAATGGAGTGTCCAATGTCTACTGCAGAACCCGAAGCATCGCTGCGACTTCAGGTTTCTGATGAAGGCGCTGGCGAAAATTCAACCAAAGGAGAGCGGCGATGCGATACCGACACCTGCAAAGAGCCTGGAGTGGCAATGATCAAACCTGAGTAAGTTTATGGGGTGGGAAGAGAGGGGGGGGGGCACTGTGGTTCGGGTCTTTAGTGTCATTAATCCCTAATTGAAAGTCTGTTCGCAGAAGAGTTCTACAATACTGTACAATGCTAAATCAAACATTCATAAATAAGTATTGGAAAAAAGTTGCGCATTGATGTGACATTTTTTTCAGATTCATAGTGCTTGACCACAAGATGACTTTGTCCAAGTATTTGCCGCAGCACATCAGCGAACAAATTGCTGTTGAAACAACAACGAAAAGGCCAAACGAGTAAGTCGAAGCGTATTTACAGGATATGGGACGTAAAGTGTTATTATTTAGGTGAATAATAGCGATAGATTTGCTCTTCCTGAAGTATGTGTTCCCTTACACTGTTTACTAAATTAAAATCTAAATTATTTACCAAAACCCCCTGTGGGTTGGGGAAATCTTAAGAATAGACCCGCTGCCTTCTCTTCTGCGCATGTCATAAGAGGCGACTAATCGGAATTTCTTTCTTTCTAGCTCTTCTCTTGCTATTTCTTCATTCTTCCTTCTTTTTTTTCCCACGTCTTAACAACCAAACAAACGAAACTGAAATCAGAAGGTCGGAAGGCATTTGGTGCTTTCATTTTGTTTCTGCGGTTCGTGTTAATCTTGAAGCAACCAGAAAGACAATACGGAGGAGGGACCACCAGCGAAGAAGGCGAAGCTTAAGGGCAGGTTTAAGAAGAGGCCACGGGAAAAAAGACTGCTGTTTGCGAACAAAGTGTGTCCTGCCGTGGTGAGAGAGGAATCGTGTAGCTTTGGAGAGAAGTGCAGGTGAGAGGCTGGAAATTAAAAAGACGCACACTGTCCTTACGTTTTTACCTCGTAAACATCTATGTAGTCTCAATCATAATCTATTATTCGATTGCTGACAGGTGCATTTACGTTCTAAATGACTTTGCCTGGAAAAAATATTGTAAACAGACACGCAACAAAAAAAAAAAAAAAAGCGTGAAATAAAAAATGCTTCCACAAAGCACAAGCAAATGTTTCCTTTTTTTTTTTCTTGAAAGGTTTACACATGACGTTAAGCAGTTCCTTGAAGACAACCCCCCACGAGAGGGCGATTGCTATGTATACACCAACTTCGGAAGGTGCCCGTTTGGAGTGACGTGCTTGCATGCTGGGCAGCATTTGAGTGGGGACAACAAGAACATCACGAACAATGACTTGGTGAAGAAGTACGACGCCCTGCCTGCCCGCGTCACAAACGTGATTCCGCGAGATGTGGCGAGATTGCTAAGCAGGCGACAGTACGATTTCCAGTTGAGTGATAGTGTCGTAAAACTCGTGCAAAAAGGCGAGAGACCTGATTCTTCCGACTTTGTAGCAAAGCGACCGTCAGAGGTGTACCGCGCCAATGAATCGACAGAACATACTAACGCAGGAGCGAGTACGAACGATAACGAGAAGTCTGAGCCTCTTACTGCGTCATGTAATGTAAACGAAGGCTTGGCAACACGTGGAATAAGTTCAAACAATCCGACCGAAGACTCGTCGAATCACGTGAGCAATGCTGTCAAAATCGAAACGAATTGCGGTAGTAAAGTTGGTAGCCTGATAGAAGAAAGCGATAAGCGAACCGCAGGCAGTGACAATACCGACACCCGTCCCGACTCACCCGCAGATGTTGCAGGCGTTTCCAGCGGTGCTTCTCTGTTGTCTGCAAGTTGTACATCAAACGAAACCGATGTCCAGTCTATATCTCAAAGTACTGATAATGACCTTGGAAAGGTTAACACGAAAGTACCAAGCACAACACCACTCAGCATGTTAGATTGTGAAGGGATACGCTTGAGACCCCAAGAGAAAAACAAGGTTGGCGTAGTTTTATCTGACCCAGATAACAAAATGTATAGTTATCTTTTTTTCAGTTTTAGAGAGGTTGTATTACTTCTTGCGCTTGCGAATCTCGCAGCAGGGTCTAGTGTTCTGTTGGTCACATCATTGGCAGCGTTGTTGTGTAATAGCCAGCCTCTGCGGCGGTTGGGTGTGTTGTGTGTTTAACCTTTTTCCGTTGACTCACTGCGGATTCCGCGATATACTCCTTAAAAGAGCGGCACTGATTTTTAAATCCGTCCACCTTGCGGTGATAACAGCTAGATCTTGCTAGAGGTCAGCTATTTTGTTAAAGCACAGATTTTACTTTTTGATCATGACCTCTGTTTTCAACTTTCGACAGGTGGCTTTTCGAGACAAGCTGTATTTGGCGCCTCTGACAACGGTGGGATTTTCTCTTTTTATTTTTCAGCCGCAATTAATCGCTTTTCTACATTGTTGCACTTATGTGATAGAGGGCAATCAGTAAACAAAAGATGTGTCTAATTTGTCGAAGCAAGAACTGTAATCTATTAGTTAAATTTTGGTCTTAATAGCTTTCTTATTCCTTATTTTATCTGCCCATTCAGGTTGGCAATTTGCCATTTCGTCGCATCTGCAAGGAGTTTGGCGCGGATATCACGTGCTCGGAAATGGCTACCTGCACAGGCCTGCTGCAGGGCTCCATGTCCGAATGGGCACTCATGAAACGCCATCACACGGAAGACATCTTTGGTGCCCAGGTGCGTACATGCATCAATTAATTTGATTGTCATGTTGGACTGCCATATTTTGCAACAATAGAACACAACCGTTATGGCTGCCCAAATATTTATATTTTTGAAATTTTATAAAAGATTCAGATGTTGAGAAATTGAAATTCTGAAAATTCGGTTTAGGGAGATTTTGAAGTTGAAATTCCTTTTAGATTTGCGGTGCATATCCAGACACCATGACTCGGTGTACTCAGGTACTCATGGAAAATACCGATGTCGATTTCATTGATGTTAATTTGGGGTGCCCCATTGATTTATTCTTCAAGAAGGTAAGTGCTGTATACATTTATTTCACAATGTGCACCTATTTGATTGTGAGTACATATGCAAAGGAAAACAATAGTATTTTGATTGCTAAATACTCCCGGTAAATAAGCCGTACTCGACGCTCTACCAGTATGAAAAACGTAGCGTTGTGGAGTACTGAAAGTGCGTACGTGACATCGCTACAACTTCGTAAATGCACGGCTGAAGGTTTCACAGAGGAGATCATACATATGTAATTTACAAGAATATATATATATATACCAAAAATCATGAAATAAAAATAAAACTACACTCGCGTTTGGAGTGATCCGAAAGCTTAACCTCAGTCTTACGGACTGTTCCCACTGGCCTTTTCAGGCTCGTGCTACCAGTGCTAAAAGGTGCGGGAGGGTTTTTCGCATCAGACCACCCACTCCTGGGGTTTTATCATTATTTAAAATGTATCAAAGGGTTCAAAGTATGCATCAAAATTTCCAATAGTTATGTGAATTCCCACGTGTTAATTTAGTTTAAATTTGTTTCTTGGTCAGAATTTCACCAAACAAATTGCACATTAAGTTACATGGAAAATTTTCATCAAAGTAAGTAGTAGGTTATTTTTTTTCAACGAAGGGAGAAGGCTGCGCGCTAATGGGCAAAGCGAGTAAACTGGAGACCATTCTCAGCAGCATGCGTGCTTTGATGAATGTACCGCTCACGGTGAAAATGAGGACGGGGATATTTGAGGACAAGCCCATTGCCCACAAACTCATACAGCGAGTCAATGGCTGCGGCGTGTCTCTGGTCACCGTGAGTAGCTTCTTCTGTTTGTGTGTATGCCAGTGTCTATTGGTTACAGTCAATTCGTGGAATAAGTCATCAGGTGTAAAGTCCGGCTAACTGTTCGGAGTGGTTCCGTGTGTAGCCATTGCTTGAAACTATCTGATGGGCATTCATTGTATAGTGTATTAGTGCAACTGACCTCACGGAATCCCTTTTCTGTAAAGCGGGAACTTTTGTCTTTTTAATGTTAAAATCATCCATTGTGTGCACCGGGAAGGGCGCGGATTGAAATTGATTGGTGGGTTGATTTTGGTGCAGATTCTATGACGTCACATGGCCGTTTGAAGTTGTCATATTTAATTATAGATTCACGGACGGTCGCGGGAGCAGCGCTACACTCGCCTGGCGGACTGGCAGTATATCAACCAGTGCTGCTCCATGGCTAACTCCACGCCCGTATTCGGTGAGGAAACCTTCACGTGTCGTCGCTGTTCGACGGCATGTTTGGTCTTAGAGATCAAGTGGTGCAGTAGATCGAGGCAGTCGTCAAGTTGTCACGGGATCGGGGGTTAGCACGCGCTCAGTATCGTTCGGGGCACCCTTGATTTCCTTCACCGTCGCACTCACAAAAAAGTGGATCAAGTGGTTTGCTTTAACGTCAGTCAATCTTTGTTTCTCACGAGAGGGAAATAATAAAAAGGACTGGAGATTGGCGATCCAGCTGAAATCTTTCTCATCGAGAGGGTTTCTGTCCACAATGTATAATGTATGTTTATTTATTGTTTTGTTGAATAGGTTGTGGTGATATTTTATCATACGATGACTACAGACAGAAAAGAGAGGAGACTGGGGTCGCTGGGTGCATGATTGCCAGGTGCGTAATATGCGGTGGGTGCGTGATTGCCAGGTGCGTAATGTGTAGTCAGGTGTGTGATTGCTAGGTGTGTAATGTGTGGTGGGTGCATGATTGCCAGGTGCGTAATGTGTGTGTGTGTGGGGGGGGTGCATGATTGCCAGGTGCGTAACGTGTGATGGGTGCATGATTGGCAGGTGTGTAATGTATAGTGAGTGCATGATTGCCAGGTGCGTAATGTGTGGTGAGTGCATGATTGCCAGGTGCGTAATGTGTGGTGAGTGCATGATTGCCAGGTGTGTAATGTGTAGTAGGTGCGTGATTGGCAGGTGCGTAGCCTGTGGTGGGTGCATGATTGCCAGGTGTGTAATGTGTAGTCAGGTGTGATTGCAAGGTGTATAATGTGTGGTGAGTGCATAATTATCCCCCGTGAAACGGAGGGATATAGGTTTGAGATTGTCCGTCCGTCCGTCCGTCTGTCCGTCCGTCCCCTCTTCAAGCTAAGGACGTTGTGGACACCACTTCTATATCAACGAAGCATAATTCAGCTTTCATATTTCATACAGGCAAAATATAGGGTATAAAGATGTGCAACGTCAAGGTTTCAGTTTGATCGAAGCAAAATTGACAAATTGACAGGCTTTTGAAAATCGTCGAAAATAGACGGGGTCATGCAAGACCTCCACAACCTTGGCATACGAGGTCGTCTCCCTGAATTCATTGAAGGGTTTTTAAATGATAGGCGATTTAAAGTCCGTCTCGGTTCTGTTTTCTCGGACTATTTTGAGCAAGAAGAAGGCTATCCTCAAGGCTGTATTCTATCAATTCTCTTGTTTCTAATCAAAATCAATAGTATCAAAGGCGCAACTAAACAGGGAATAGACAGCTCACTGTTTGTAGACGATTTTGCTATGTCTGCAAGGGGTAAGAATATGAATCTGATCGAGCGTCGCCTCCAGCAAAATATCAACTCTCTTCAAAAGTGGGCTGACCAAAATGGTTTCAAATTTTCGCAAACCAAAACAGTTTGTATGCACTTCTGCAACAAGCTAAAGCCACACGACGATCCCATTTTATACTTATCAAACACTCAGATACCTGTAGTAAAGGAAAACAAATTCCTTGGTCTAATTCTGGACTCGAAGCTAAATTTTATTCCCCACATAAAAGACGTGAAGAGGAAATGTCAAAAGGCACTCAATCTGCTGCGAGTCGTCTCCGCACAAGACTGGGGAGCAGATACCAGTACAAAATTAAAACTGTATAGATCATTAATAAGATCCAGAATAGATTATGGTAGCATCGTCTACGGATCGGCAAGGCCATCGTACTTAAAGATGTTGAACCCAATTCAAAACCAAGGCCTACGCCTCTGCCTTAACGCTTTTAGAACGTCACCTGCGGAAAGTCTTCAAGTTGAATCAAATGAACATCCATTAGATATCCAACGAATCAAACTTTCAATGCAATATGCAATAAAACTATACGCAAATAAGGAAAACCCCACCTATAAGGCAGTGTTCGAAAAAGACCATTCAGAAATCCTAAATACACGCCCCAGGGTTATCGTACCCTTTGGCACTAGAATCCGTAACCACCTTAATAATGCCGGAATCAAAGTCGAGCAAATTGCAAACTTAAAAGTTTCAAAACACCCAACATGGAAAATACAAAGACCAACCATAGTCAAAACTCTGACAAACTTTTCCAAAGACGCAACAAATGCTGAAGAGTTCAAAGTTAGGTTTGCCGAGATAAAGGAAACCTACCTTCACCACCATTTCATATACACGGACGGATCTAAACTCGATAACAAAGTTGCTGCCTCAATAGTTACAAAATCAAATACCCTGAAAACAAGATTACCAAACGGCTCCTCCATCTTTTCCGCGGAGGTTCGGGCACTCCAGTTAGCCATGGAAATTGTCAAGATTAGTAGGTACAAAAAATTTGTTATCTGTGTCGATTCCTTATCGGTCTTACAGTCACTAGAAAATCTGCAAGTGTCGAACACAATGATTCTAGACTTAGTAGAACGTTATGAAAGGGCAATCAAACAAGGCAAATCCCTGGTATTTTGCTGGGTGCCAAGCCACGTGGGCATACCGGGTAATGAAGCTGCGGACCAGGCAGCAAAAGAGGCGCTAAACTACAACATATCCGACCTTCTCATACCATACTCCGATTTTAAACCCCATATTTCAAGTTATGTAAAAAACCTTTGGCAACAAAAATGGAACGAGCAAAGAAATAACGAACTCTTTCAAATCCAACCAACAGTTGGAGAAAAACACCTAGCTCTTGGCAGTATTCGCGACACAACGGTTATGCATAGAGTTCGAATCGGGCATACATACATCACCCACGGATATCTTCTGAGAGGCGATGTGCCTCCACAGTGTATTGGTTGTCAAGAACGTTTGACTGCAAAACATATTCTACTCAATTGTGTAGATTTTCAGAACATTCGTTCACGCTACTACAGTGTGAATTCCATGAAAGACCTTTTTACAAAGGTAGCACCAAGCAAAATTATTTCTTTTCTGAAAGAAATACACATGTACAGTAAGTTTTAAACTGAATTTAGTTGATTTTAGATTTATACACTGCTTGTTTTGTCTATCTTAATCGATTTTAGTTTCAAATGACTCTTCGTATAGCAACAGAACTGACACAATATGACCCTAACGGGTTGCTAGTGTCGTTAAACCAATCAATCAATCAATCAATCAATCAATCAACATGTATAGGACTTTGTGGACACCACTACTATATCAACGAAGCATAATTCAGCTTTCATATTTCATACAGGCAAAATATAGGGTATAAAGATGTGCAACGTCAAGGTTTCAGTTTGATCGAAGCAAAATTGACAAATTGACAGGCTTTTGAAAATCGTCGAAAATAGACATATGTGCACATGTATAGGACTTTGTGGACACCACTTCTATATCAACGAAGCATAATTCAGCTTTCATATTTCATACAGGCAAAATATAGGGTATAAAGATGTGCAACGTCAAGGTTTCAGTTTGATCGAAGCAAAATTGACAAATTGACAGGCTTTTGAAAATCGTCGAAAATAGACATATGTGCACATGTATAGGACTTTGTGGACACCACTTCTATATCAACGAAGCATAATTCAACTTTCATATTTCATACAGGCAAAATATAGGGTATAAAGATGTGCAACGTCAAGGTTTCAGTTTGATCGAAGCAAAATTGACAAATTGACAGGCTTTTGAAAATCGTCGAAAATAGACATATGTGCACATGTATAGGACTTTGTGGACACCACTTCTATATCAACGAAGCATAATTCAGCTTTCATATTTCATATAGGCAAAATATAGGGTATAAAGATGTGCAACGTTAAGGTTTCAGTTTGATCGAAGCAAAATTGACAAATTGACAGGCTTTTGAAAATCGTCGAAAATAGACATATGTGCACATGTATAGGACTTTGTGGACACCACTTCTATATCAACGAAGCATAATTCAGCTTTCATATTTCATATAGGCAACATATAGGGTATAAAGATGTGCAACGTCAAGGTTTCAGTTTGATCGAAGCAAAATTGACAAAATGACAGGCTTTAAAAATCGTCATAAATCGACATATATGCAAACGGAGTGGACTTCAAGGAAGGGTGTCCAGCTTAGATATTGCATAGGGGTAATATTTAGGGTTTCACGGGGGATATTGCTGCTCTCTGACAGCATCTAGTTGCCAGGTGCATAATGTCAATGGGTTCATGATTATGAAGCGATTAAAATCTGTGTCTGTGTGCACGATTGTTCGGTTAGAAACATAAAACATTACCAATAAATTAAAAAAAGACCAATATCAAAGCTTAAAATATTAGTTTAAATGGAGTTTGGTTTGTATTTCATTTCAGAGGTGCGCTTATAAAGCCGTGGATATTCACGGAAATAAAAGAAGAACGCGACTGGGACATTTCCTCCAGCGAACGATTCGATATGCTCAAGCGATTCACGAACTACGGCCTAGAGCACTGGGGATCGGACGCGCAGGGTGTGGCCAACACGCGCAAGTTCCTCCTGGAATGGTTGTCATTTCTGCACAGGTGAGTTGTTTTTGTGGGGGCTTTTTCACTGTAATTTACGGAAGAATATTGACACCCGAGTACCTGTTTTGATGACTCTGTACCAGAAGAATTATGGTGTAGCAATTCGGTTTAACTGTTTTACTGTCGGGGTAGGAGAAGGTTGGGGAGGGGGGGGGGGGGGGGGTGTGTGTTGCGGCAGAAGTTGAAAAGGACTTCTTAGCTAGTGGTTTCGACAATTGTTTTACGAGTTCGTTGTTGAAGTGGTGATCGGCATAAACTAAAGTGTAAATGCCTATTCTTCGCACATACTTGAGCTACATTCGGAACGAGATTGCAAGTGTCCCGTTATCACAGTACTGTTATACCTGTCAATAGGTATATCCCAGTGGGTCTACTTTCGCGGCCGCCGCAGCGCATCAATGAAAAGCCTCCGCGCTTTGTGGGGCGCAATGATTTAGAGACATTAATGGCAAGCCGGAACTGTGGTGATTGGGTCAAGATAAGGTCAGTGTAATGATGGATCTGAAACCATCGCGTTGAATACAATTGTGAGTAAGAACTGCAGTCTTAATCTTCAGAAGAATTGTGAAAACTGAACTATTTTGTTGTCCGTAATGATCCAGAAATTGGTTAAATAAGAGAGAGAGAGAGAGATTAAATAGAATTTTAGCGGAATTAAATACAGCTCAAGTTTCATATTTTAAGTTTTTTTTCTTTGCAGTGAAATGCTCCTGGGAACGGTGCCCGATGGATTTGAATTCGTACCAAAGCATAAAGCCAATGCCTACTCCTAGAAATATGCTGCGGTTTTCCTAAAAAAAAAAAAGAAAATAGTTGTGAAAAAAAAGAAAAGACGCAAATCAGACAAATGTATATGAACACTCGACCTCTCGTCTAATTTACATAAAGGTCATAGTTGGATCCATGAAATTGTTCATTTCCCATGTGTTGTGTGGCGTGTCCAGCCCCCCTTCCCTTGCCCACAAACCTTTTTCTAACTGATCTGCCGTAAATGGGGACATTATGTACGGGCACATTTCCAACACACTTCATTCTCTCTGTTGCGAGATCGGCCTTGCAGTAGCAGAGAAGTTTCATTCTGTGATCTTGTTAGATATGATAACAAGTAGATATGATAACTGTTATGGCGTTCAGTAGCAATTAAGCCTTAAGGATAAGCGAGTGTTTGATGCACCTCTGTTGTTTGTGATATATTTTGTAAATTAGTGGTTTTAAATTGGATATAAGTTTTTATTTAGGAGCATTTGAAGTAAACTCTAAAATTGCTGTTATTTTTGCGTTTATTTTTGTAGTTTATTCCCCACAGGGGGAATGTATGCGATCGAACGCGTGTCGGTCTGTCGGTCTGTCATCAAGAGCTTGTTAACACGATAACTTAAAAACTGCTACAAGGATTTTTATGAAACTTGGTATGTAGCTTCTATGGGAGCAAACGCAGATCGGATTTGTAAATGGGCCAGGTTCGTCCAAGGAAGATGGACCAGCTGGACTTAGAAAATTTCAGCCCTTGACTATTGATGGCCGTGTTTAACTGATGAGGGACCTGTGGGGAATATGTGGGCTATACACACTGCTCTAGTTACTGTTTAAGGTATTTTCCCAATGTCTTGGAAAAAACACATACACAAATAAAAATAAGAGAGATACTAATTGGATGATTTATTTTATTTATCTTGGTCTCATGTGGCTGGACACGCTATACATACTGGTCCATTTATCACAGTCGCCTTTCAACGAAATTCGCCTTGAAATTATACAGAGTGACTCGAAAAAATCGTATATGGAACTATAAGCTAAGACTCGTCAATTCGTATAATGAGCTATTATACGCAGTGACTTGTCAGATAGTGTTGGTTTTGCTTATGCTGAATTTAACACAGATGTGTTGACCAACCAGTACGTGTTTTTCAGCTGACTAAACGTGTTTGCAATAAGACAAGCACAGGCAGGTAATTGCGGTTACAAACACATTCAGTTCTTGTAGATAAATGTTGTGAACATATTGCAAACATGTGGTCAGCATATGTGTTTAGTTTATGCAACATACAATTATTTTTTCAGTAAAATCATTTATTTAAAACCTCTCGTCATAAAACATCCTTGGGCATAGGGACTATCTCCAGTTTCGCTTTTAATTGTTTAATGTATGTTTAATGCACATAGAATTTGACGTAAAATCGTACATAAAAAGTTGGCCCATCCTGGAACGGTTGCTTAATAGCCGTGGACAAGTCAAAACTTGCGATCACAGCACGTGGAGTAGATCACCCTATGCCCAACCCCAAACAAGCCACCACTCTTGTTTACTGAGTGGACCTCTTTAGGTGGATTGTCCATCTAGTACGGGGTTCAAGAAATCTTAAATCTTTCTTGCCAGTTTTAATAATGGACCTCGTATATTCAGAACTTGGTTTGATAACTACGCGTAGACACTGCATACTGACAACACGCACACGGATGCGAAATTAAACGCAGATGCGAAATTAAACTATTAAAACTATACAAATTATATTTTTGATTAATAAATAATAAGCAGTTATTAAATGCCATGTAAGTATTACAAAAGAACACTTATACATTTAACACCAACAAAGGCGGTCTTGTCAAGGCCATTGCCAACTCGCTTATTTTTCATTTCATTAACTCACAACTGAAAAGTTGGAGAATATTTCTCAAATAGCGACCGTTTTACTCATAAAGCACTTTCTACTCTATTAACGACTGGCAAAATATCACAGCTACTTCGTCAGTACTTAGTACTCAGTATTAATACTTAATACAGCGTAAAGAAAAAATAAACACTTCAGTCTATAGCTCGTGGCTATTCATACTTTTTATAAATAAATGGTTTATGTGAGATGTACCTGTACGCTATATAAATAAGCCAGAAATAAAACGTTTCTACGGAATGTACGGGTATAGCAACAATATTCATAGTATTCAGAACTGCAGGGGGCAAACTTGAAATAATATTGACCTTGTAAGTACCAAAGCCAGGAAACTACCGTGAAATCCTCGTAAAATCTGGGACTACATCAAAAACGTACGCACAGGATCTGCTCCCCCCACCCCCACTCCTCCTTACGTGCGAACGTACTTAGGATAGCCGCTTGCAATACAAGAAATATAGTTAAATTTAACTTTTTTCCAGTAATATTTTCACAGCAATATTGAGGTTTGAGTTTACCTGATTGGTACTTGTCGAGGTCAAGCTTATACTGGCACGACACATACGCAGTCCCACCCGAAAATTAACCAAAGGCTTAGCAGTAATTTTTTTTATCATTTCTCTAAAGTGTCTTGGAGCCGAAAGTGATTACGATGCGATAAAACATGTTTAACCGGTTCATGAGGTTCACAGCCTGAGTTCTCATAATAAGTTTCTGCGAACACATAAAAGATTTGATTGATGTTAGTCACTTTAAGATCCGCTAAGTCTATTACCGCAAATGGTTAGATATATCTCGCAGACATACCAATACTTTTTACAGTATTATTTTGACATAACAATGATAATTAGAAGAATTAAATGACACTTTTTGTGTGGGTACACGATCGCTAGTCTTTGTGGCCGACGAAAGCCCTTTCATCAGGATCGGTGCAGTGGTGCTTAGTGAACAGTTATCGAAATGCTGCACTGGAATAGAAATTTGATGTAATCCACACCATGAACATTTCAAGCTGCGAGCGAATTCGAGTATTTGTATTTCGAGTTGTTCTCAGTCCCTAAGATAATGGTCTCCTTTTAGACCTCTCCTCTCCGGAAATTGTTTTCACTATATTTAGTTGACAATAAACTGTATTTAACTGATTTCAATAATGCCAATCTTTTACTGTTATATCAAAAGAGGTCACATATGGTTTCGTAAAATTTTACGAGACAAATGCAAACATATGGCGTAAGGGTTTAAATGCGGTTAATGTTAGCATGAAATAGGGGCAATTAAAAATTGCTCTGAGCGATATTCAACTGGTTTAAATAATATTCTTTTAATATGCTAAGAATGTTAAAGCTTCAATGTTTTGAATAAAAGCTTAACAATATTACTGTCTGTATGTGCGAAAATCGATATGGTGAGAGGATCAGCTAATATTACAAATATCAACTCCGCAACGTGGCAATAATATGAATAGCAATAACATTAGTCAGCATTAACCATTTTTTGCGTTTTATCACATACATATGTATAGCATTTTTTAATTTGAGAGCATTGTTTTGTTAGGTTAGGATTAAGTAAGTTTCAAGTGTTAAACTATGTTTCCCAGTGAAAAGCACAGATAGAGGTGGTGTCATAGGCTAACGGGTCTCTCATGTCCCTCACACCGCCCTCTGAAAATATCTGCTGGGAATTTCCCCTGGAAACTTGTGACACAATCTGGCGTGAGGTTATCAGTATGGAGCAGGCCCAGCTGGTGGGTACGCCGGGTCATTGCCTGAAACAGAGAGTGATTCTGAGTAGAACCTGATAATGAGAATTAGAGGGGGCGGGGGCCAGTTAAGACCATATGTAATGTTTGAGGCTTAAGTAACGTTTGAACGCTTTAGGAGTGCAGCTTTTAATGCGTTTTCTGTAAAAACAAAACAAAACAAAACACAATAAACAATATTTTATAGAAAAAATGGGATAAGAAGCTTCACCGCGAAGCCTTCAACGTTACCTAAGCCTCATACATTATATATGGTCCTTACTAGCCCCCGCCCCCACCCTCTAATTATCAGATTTTGTGACATTTTTGACAGTTTGACTGTACTTTGGTCTAGTTGAAACGCCAAGAATACATGCTACGTACCATGGTGGGGAGGCGGCGGATATATCGATCCAGGTGGATAGACTGGATCTCCGTACGAGTGCGGATGTGACGTCATTGTTCCCATGGGGGCGTGCAGCGAGTAAGCAGGTGGTTGGTGACTGGGGGCACTGTACGGTGGTGGACTTTTAGCCCGCGTCAATTCCGGTGGCTTAACTAAAACCAAGAGGTGCTCATTTCGTATGCATGTAATATGAAACTGTTAATGACTGTTCTTTATGTGGTTCAGTAAAGTTTCCTTTGTTGACGTTAATGTTTGTGTCTTTATGCCACGTCATGGATTATCATAAATAATATTTATCTGCACTATAGGATCAGACGTTAACAAAAATCTGGAGCCAGAAGAAATTATTTTGCAAACTGGAAGCACTCATTTTAAGTGGCTAGAGTGGCACCTCTGCGGAATTAAAGAAGAAGGAAGAGTCTAGGGGAGCCAGGTTATCTTATATGTTATCATGCGTGTCAAAAAAAATGCAGAAAAAGGGGGAATTTTGAGAACAGATGCAGTCCGGGCGGGGGACAATTTTGTTTAAAAATGGGGGCATTTTTCATTCAATACTCCGCGTTTCCTACAAAAAGGGATTATTGCGGAATTTCACTCTGCGTTAAGTTAAAAAAGGGGTATTTTATTTCAAAATTAGCACTCAGCATTCGGGGGTTGTTTTAAAAAGCCATGGACACGCATGGTAACCAGTTGGTACGTGAGTGCCTCTCCCCCCCCCCACCCATTCCTGGGAAGAAGAGACTAGGATTCGGAGCATTTGTCAGTGTTTTGAGTACCTGCAATTGTTCTGTGGCGTGCTTGGTGGCGTTTGATGCAGTAAATGATTCCTAATCCAATGAAGAACAACACCCAGAACATCAGAAACCTGAAAACCGTTGACACCATCAACGTTCAGTAAATTGTATTGTAATGTAATTAACACGTTGACGTCACAAAGATGACAGTCATTTGGAAGGCCACAGCATTCAATCGATAAACAGAACCTGTCCGAATAAAAAAACTAAAATTTTGAGAAATCGAATATTTGATATACCAAATAAAATTCTTCGTGTAAAGTCTTTCGACTGCGGACAACAGGCTATAGTATATTTCGAGTTTGTCGAAGATCGAGTTATCAGATTTCAAAAGTATTATAAGCCAAATATTTTGGGAGCTGATTCGCAGGCGTGTAAGGCCGGGCAGGATTGGGAGGATAAGCTTGTTTTGCCATTGTTATACGATGATTAAGCTCTGTTGGCACTTACCAGAAGTACCAGGCTGTGTACAAGCATTCGGCGGTGCTGTTGCATGCCTCTGCCACCTGCAAGCATAAAGATTGTTTGAAAATCTGGTTGTGTTTAGATCATGCAAATATACATTTTTGTAAATATCCCTGCGAGATTTCCGGTGTTCCAAGAACGTTGTCACTTCACTCTCCTCTGCTGAGTGTGACGCAGCCCTAGAATATTTCCGTCAGTTTTAGGGATAACGTCAGTCCTCCGGTGAAGCCGACTTCTTACATTTGGTGTAGATTAATCATGCAGCTGAATCCGGGACATCGCGGTCTGGGACATCGGGGGCTTAGATAAAACGGCCCCAGAATACCAGTCTGGTACATGAATGAAGAAGAAAAGAAAGAAAAAAAAAAAACAAAACAGATAAGTATATGGACTTGGCAATATTTCGGTTCCCTTTCTTTTTATCACTAGGTGATTATTACACATGATATACCTATTACCAAGTAAAAAATCACCTTTACTTCACAAAAGCTCTGAATTTGCTTTTCTTCACTTTTGTATCGGTTTCTCGTCTAGCTCTAAAAGAATCAAAATAGACCGAAATTTTCTCATCGTGGCTCAAAAATCTCCAACCAAGATCTCCACCAATCAGAATCGTCTCTATTCTAGTACCAAGTCTCATTCCCTTTTTGCTGTGTTGCCACACTTGGTGCAAGCGAAATATTTTTAGCCGTCAGCTCAAAGATGTTTTTTTCCACTTTTTAACTTTAATTCTTTGGATACTGTGTTTATTTATCTAGGACTGGAGAGTGAATGTAACTGGTTCAACCTAATTTCACCTTGTCACTTCTGGTAAACGTGAGTTTACATCCACGGAGATTCCCCTTCCTCCCTCCCCCCCGGAAAGTGTTATTCTGAGAGCCTCCACTGGTTTGCTAGAGTAGGACGCTCTGGCAGACGACCCACATTGGAGCACAGGTAGTTTCAGTATGCTTGTGTCTGTCTCTCTTGATCTCGAGCTACCTTCCGCTTTCTGGGTTATACAGTGTAGCATAGCTTGGTGTTTCCCAGCAGACCGCCTGTAACTTCATAGCTGAGCTAGGTTACTTGGTAGTGCCAGGATGACATTGAAGAAGCTGCTATACTGTCCAATTCTGACGCACTGGAGCCTAGCAGACTCCTGGCAACAACGGTCACACGCCTAGGCCCGGCTTCGTTTTGGGACGCTCTGGCGAGTGGTGAGTGCCCACCAAGGATTAGTTCGGTCTTGGTACAAGACATCCGCTAGATATCGGGGTCTTGGATCTGACTTAGAATTGAGTTACAACTGCGTACCTAGCATCGGTCTTGCTCCACTGAGTACCAAGCACACACCCAGTTCTTGGCTCAGGGACCAAGCTTTGATGTCTTGGTCTTAGCCTCGTCGCTCCTGCGTCCGCACAGGCCAGATGTCACCAAGTACCTACCGGAAAGCTGCAGGTAGCTTGGTACAAATATTCGGTGCCAATTATATGAGTGTTTCGCACTTTACAGACAAATTGCTAATACACTGTGTTCAGAGATGAGAGAAGTCAGTCTTCAATAAGGCAAAGCCAACATCCTTCATCCAGCATCCTCGGTCATCAACCCACACTCGCTGTGTGACAGGGGCAGGAGATACCGAGACATACCGTTGTGTGACCCACTACACACTGGTTCAGAGTGTGTCCGCTTTTCTCCCCAGGACTGGAACGCTTTGGATAAGATGAGAGCTTAGAACATTTAGACACGAGTTCGTCACATCCTTGGTCATTATGCCTAACTTAAAGGCGAGTTCACTCATGTCCCGTCGGGTCTCTTGCCCGGTACATTCAGACAGGGGTACAGAGATGCCAAGAGACTGACACCAACAGCGACTTCTGAGACAGTTGCTGAGCTGGACATGCTAGTTGGCGATCAACGCTGTGTTATAGATAAAGTTTCGCTACATTAAGATACAGAAAAAATACTGTCCGAGGATGATGAGCTCGCGTCACCCACGCTCGTCACTTAAGCTACTGAGGATGTGGGGGTTACTCACAATACGTCTGGGGAATGCTTCACCAGCCGTTTGGGGGAATTCGATCTTCCCCTCGCCCAGATGCGTCTCCGTCGGCAGCGTTGAATGCTCCAGTACCTTCTCTCAGCGTTTACCTTATCGCACCTCCAAAGACAAATCTAGGAGTTGCAGAAGGCGATATTCGAGAAAGAGGATAAATCCAGACGCATGTACGCACCGTCGGCCACCGTCTTGCGCCTTCCGGACCAACCACCTGTTTTACCAGTATCACTCCTGATGAACGTGTCCAGCCAACGAGGAGTATGCAGGTCTCCCCTGCCTGTTACCGAAGCCACGCGTGCTGTAGAGGGTACATGGTCAGTAAGAGTATGTCTTTGGGCATACCTCCGTCGGGTCAACTCTAACATAACGACGAGGTGCTCGCACCGCTGCATATGTCTCCGCTGTTTACTATTCTTAGAAACAAGGAGAAGGCCATGTGCATCCCAAATTGAAACTCAAACCAGGCCAGGCTTCTCACAGGAAGAGGAACAGAGTTCGGACGAACGACATTCTGGAGAAGTAGATGTTTCTATAGACGATTCTCCAAACTGTTTCTTGCCCCTAGTGCACCTCCTCCTACGAAAGGCCGATCCTATCCTCTCTGCAAAGCCCAGTTCATAACAAAAAACATTTGGCAACTGTGTGAGGGGTGCGTCCATCGCCCTGTCGGACGCGTACCTATAGAAAGGCCTCCATCCTTCAGCGAAAAAGTGTCTGTGCTTCCAGGTGTGGGAAAATACTTGTTTCTTGCTCTGCTCTTCGGTCATTCGTCTTTCTGCTTCCCAGATTTTATGCAAATTCTCGTATGCGAGGTATATTAGTCTTCTAGTACCTAGACGACTTGTTCTATCTTATCCCGAGCGAAAGACAATGCATCTGCAGACATAGGCATTGATTAAACAGGCTATAATTAGGTCTCTTGGTCAGTTCCTCCAAGTCAGAGCTCCATCCACAACAGGTTTGATTTGAGCAGAGTGAGTGTCTCTTATCCCGAGCGAGCTTTCGATTAGCTATCCGAGCTATCAAAACTGGACTGGAGGTAAGTCTAGCCAAGATGGAGCCTCTTCTCGGATGTTTGGAATTAATAGAGAGGACAGCTCTTTTTAGGAAGCTTCATTACCTTCCGTTCCAGTCCGTTATCAAACACGTGCAAGGAAGACATTCCAAGACTGTGATGATTTTATTCGAGAAGGCACACCATGGGCTTGGTGGTGCGACCCAAAGATACTTCTGTCTACTTCCGCCCAGAGTTAATAGTACAGACATCAAGCTAACTCACCAAGTGAGAGGCAGTGACGCCTAGTTTTACCTAGGCAATTCCAAAGCGGTAGCTTCACTAAACAAACAAAGTGGCACCAGATCCCTTCAGCTCACCCAACCAACTAGCAGAATTTTAGGCATAAGGGATCCCATTATAAGTCCGCAATTTAGCAGGTCCTTTAAATGTGTTAGTTGGCGTTATATCCAGAGGCGGTCAGGTCATACACACCTTATTAGTGGTGTCTACCATCTCGTGCGTGTGCAAGTGAGTAGCAGATCGACTTCAGTGAGGACGCCCGATACTAGACCTGTTTGCGAACTCGATGATGACCAAGCTGACTAGGTACGTTCCCCATGTCCAGACTTTTAGGCTTGGGTGATCGACGCACTGAACGGTGCTTGGCCAGGGAACGAAGTTATGCCTTTCCAACCCTTCCATGTGAAGTCCAGAGGATTCTACCACTCAAACCCGAACGCTTGCTCGTCATGGCTCCTTGGTCACCAGACGCACCTTGGTTCCCTCTTCTAACCAAGTGTATGCCTAGGCCCTCTCTGAGAATACGATGCCATTCGGAAATCCTGTCCCCGTCCCACAGGACATATTTCCACCCAGCTCCAAACCTTCTGGACCTGCATCAGTGGTTCCTGTCTCTGCTTTACAGCAAAACAAGGGTTTTATAAGAGAGTGACGGAGAACATTGCAAGTGGTCATCATAAAGGATCCACTGCTAAGGTATATCGGTCACGATGGAATAAACTTACTGGCTGGTGAGCTAGGTAACGGTTAGATCCAGTTCAAGTCGGGCTTAGAGATCTATAAAACGTTAAAGCCCATCAAGTATAGCAGGTGGGCCAACTCAGGGCTCTGCGTAGTGCAGCCTTAATAAGTGTATTAAAACGGGTTGTCTTACTTCTCCAAAGGCTTTTATTAAATATTATCTGAAGGATTTTTCTCCGTGCGAATTATTAGGGCTTTGCTTCATAGCCCTTTTTATCACAGCTGAGTCTGTGGTCTCTAACTAACCCTTATATGTTATAGTGAACCGACATCCAAGGGTGAGAGCAAGACCAAGTAGAACACCTTCCTCCGCCACTCTCGGTACGGCTGTGGCACGACCAAGAAAGGCCAAAACTAAAGTCAGTGCTATATTGGCCCTCCACGCACTCAGAGGACTGCCTGCGTGTGTGTCTTGAATTTACACTTAGTCTCAGTGCACTGTGTGCTCTAGTTTGGTTCAGTGACCACGCAGCTGTGGTGTGCTTATTCGGTTTTTGACACATAAACTTTGTTATGTCTCCCTTTTTCCACACACTCCTTTTGGGCCCGATTTGACCCCTGGGGGTCGGTCTCTCTAAAGGCTAGGCTTTTGACATCAAAATAAATTTTGTTATGTCTCCCTTTGCGACTCTGTTGCTCTGCTGTCGCCCTTGAAAGGGGGTGGTGTTCATGTGTACTCCGTACCCACACACTCCTTTTGGACCCGATTTGACCCCTGGAGTCGGTCTCTCTAAAGGCTATGCACCGATGCTCTGCCTTGATTAGGTACTGCGCACTCTTTGCTGAGCACCTGGTTTTATGCGAGTGTCTTGTGTCATTTCTTTTAGACTTACAACAGAAACCCGTATGAAAGTGGAAAACGCGAATAACGGTTGTAATCGTGAAATAACGTTAGGTTTGTTTATTTGTTTTTACACTTTATTTATTTAAGCTCTTTTAAGCCAAAGCATCTTATCTTGAAAATAAACGAAATTAGTGATTACAAAGCATTCATAAAGTATGTACACAAGGATTCGGAATTCTGAAACCCTGCACGCAAAAGTAAAATCAATGTAGTCTTTGGAAGTCTTCGATTTGCCAAGTGTTAAAAAAGAGAGAGTCTAGTTTAGGAAAAAAAGGGAGACACTCAGCCTCAATCGTTTATCGCCGCCTCAGTGACAAACCATGGCTTCGTTGCTATATTTGTGTACTCATATGCCAAGTAAATAACTAAAAGCCTTAGATTACATAACAACCACCAAAATAAATCATAATTAATCCTGTGACATACGGGCTCTTATGCCCTAAAACTAAATTACTTTTGCAAATAAAATATTTTATGCTGAGAAGTTTGTCCAAATAGCTAGAAAATTTATTCAGCCCTTCCATTCATTTTAGCCATTTCGTGAAATGTCTGAAAATATAAACTGATTAAAATTTTTAGCCATTTTGTGAAATGGCTGAAGTTTTCGCTTTGCCATTTCATGAAAATATATAAAAAGTTTAAATTTGAACATTTTATTTGCAAACGTTGACATCATCACCACACTAGTAGAAGATACTAGAACAAGACCTTGTACTAGTATCTTATACTATTCATCCCAGTGAATATTTTAAGGTGGATTAGAGCTTACACCGTTGATCCGACCACAATACAACCTTAACCTTGGTTGTGCATCACCTGTGTTTGGTTGCGACCACAGACAAACGTCTGCACAACGTCTTTGATACAACATTGAATTGAGGATGTGCGAGCAATATTGTTTAGACGTCAGTTAAGCTCACATCCACAACACAACTTTCTCCGATGCCTTTGGAGCAACATTGAATATACTTCGGAAAATCGGCGTTGGATAGACGTCGAAAAATCGGCGTTGCATAGATGTCATACTCACAACCAGTATCATTGTGTTAATACTCATCAGAAAAGGCAACAGTTCAAGTTGAAAACAGACCAATTTCACGAGGGCGAGTTTTTTTCTCACATACTTTTGAAAAATGTTAATACAAATACACTTCATATGCATCCCCGCGGTAGACTGCTATGAGTGGTGATTGTCACTATGTTGATGGGGATTCTAGATTAATATTTTCCCGACTTTCCCGACATCTATACAACGTCAGGAGACTATTGTTTCTGCTGCCATTTGCAACCTTGACGCAACGTTGTTTAGACGCTGGATAATTGACGTCTATCCAACGTCTGCAAGTAGACGTTGTTTCGATTCCATGAGCAACCGAACTCCGATATTCGACCAGGCGTCCGGTGCAACATCTGTCAACTGTTGATCCAACGTCGTAAAGTTAGCTGGTATATTTATGCGATAATCGTATCAAATATTCTCTAAATAAACTACTGATATCGGACATGATGTTATAACTACTAAACTACTAATCTGACATGATTAACAGTTCTTTTTACAAGTAAGAATACCGTGGCGTCGACTTGAACATTTTGTGCTGTTCTTAAAGCATTTACACCGATTAGTCGCACAACGCTTGGCACCAACTACACTTGCAGCTCACGAATCCCCGCTCTTGTGGGGGTATTCATTCCGCATCAGACTGATTTTTCTATACTATTTAAGAACATTATAGACACACAATACAACAGAATTTCTGAGTGACTTGTTAGAATTACAAATTTAGTTGCAAATTGGGAATCGTGGTCATTGGAAGATATGTAAAAGATTTTAGTTGAAGAAAAATAATATTATTTAAACAGGCAGTCGCATTCAAATAAAATAACCGTATCCCAAAATAAGCAACAATGCCACGAGCATCCCTTGCTGCAATGAATCGCATGAATCCCAACAAATTTTGAGAAGTGCAATGCAATCTCACTCCTCTACAAGATTTGGCAATGTCTCAGGTGGAATGTTGCGCTCGCGTACGGCTTTTCCAAGCATATCCCACGCGTACTCGATCGGATCGAAAAAGCAGGCCCGGGCAAGACCCTGACGTTTTTCGCTGGGAGATATTGCTGCGTACCTCTCGCGGAATGAGCACCTGCATTGTCCTGTTGTAGAATTAGACCATTTTGACCTACAAAAGGGACCATCGATGGCTCGATACTGTTCAGCATTAAGAATGTCGTTGACAAAACGGAGTTGAGTGTAATGAGCGAACGATATGCCTGCCCATACTGTCACACTTTGAGTGTACCATCGGTCACTTTCTTGAACGCATGCGTCACTGTATAGCTCTTCCCCCGTCATAGTTCAAACAAAAACGCGATTCATCGGTAAAAATGACTTCGTTCCATTCTCTCCGTGTCCAGTGCAGATGTGCATTGATCAACTTAAGTCGTGCGCACCTTCGGGGGTGGGGGGGGGGGTGGGGTGGGGCAGGGTTAACAGCAATCATCGATAGGAGCGGCACCAGCGTAAACCATATCGACGGCGCTGGTTTCTCAAGCTGGCTACAGATACGGTTTTTGTTGGTTTCAGGGATCTGTCTGGCAGTGACCGGATTTCCAGTTTGGGGCATCTCGATCCCGCGTTGTGCTTAATCACAGTCAGTCTTGGCATTACTTAGGTTTATCAGATCAGGTTGAAACTTCGTACAGCGGGCCGTCTATGATTTCCGATTTTAACCGTATAAGTTCGATTTTTTTAACTTCAGCGTGCAATCGAGTGTCACAAGGCATACCGGTTACTTACGCTCCGCGGTTAAATTCACGGTAATCGAGTATTAGCCACAGAAAGTTTGACAGAATACAATTAACAATTTGATTGGAGGTATATTCATATATAAAAAGTGATTGGAATCCGGTTATGTAAAAATAATGCACAAAATGTGCATTGCGTTTTTTTAAATATGTTGAATATATATATATATATATATATATATATATATATATATACATATATATATATATATATATATATATATATATATATATATATATATATATATATATGAAGCGGAGAATAATGTTGAGATGTTGAGACAAATTAATAGGGTTTGTCAAAACTTCGCGCCCTAATGTTTGATCTATTATATTCTTGTTAGTGTTATTAAAATGCTTACCTCAATAATACTGTAAAAAAGCACCAGTATTGCACTAAACAGGTTGAGTAACTCCATTATTTTTTGCGAACTATAAAGTATTTTATATCCTATAATAACAAAAAATATATGTATATTACAACATAAATGCAGTATAAACGAATAGCTTAGAAGCAACAGCTCACAGTCATCCGTTTTCGAACATTCATTATTTGTGAAAAACTACAAAAAAAGAAATATATTTTCTTGATGATTGATTAGATCCCCATTGCGCTCTTGTGTTGTGTTTGTGGTGTATTGTTAATGCGACTGGTTATTTACACGGAGCGACTTTAGCTTGGATTTCCATGTTTAAGTTATAGATTATGCTCATGTCGCTAGCAAAACAGGTGACAGGAGTGAAGGGAGGTTGGTATAGCTGGACCCCCCCCCCCCACCCAATACCTACTCCTTCCAGCGTAATGAATTAAAACATATATTTGTTTGATCTCTATGTTTAAAAGATGAATTTGTACACGTGCAAATGTGGTTGATTTTTGTGTGCAGCTTGGTCTAGTTTTCGCAAGCGTCTTTCTACCTCAATATAAAGTAGGCCCATCTATAAACACCACTGGACTGCTCTGATACACATTGCTTAAATCAAAGAGAACAATGGGTCCTATTCCAGGGGGTCCAATAAACCAAGGTCCAGACTCGACCAATGCTAATACGGACGCTCTTTTTACGCAGCCAAAGCAACACACAAAGATATGAAAGGGATTTGTGGTTCCTTCTGCATTGTTAGCCTCCAACTTCATATGGATCGATCCCAGAGCGTTAAATAGGCCATGCCAATCCACGTCGTTGCCTATATTTGTCACTGTTGTTGATTTATTTCTCAGATTGATTTGTGGAACATTTTATGACATTCTGTTATGGGCATCTATAAATCATATCCCAGTAAACGCTGTGCTGTTCGTTCAAAGTTGAATGGACGTCACAGTCGACGTGAGATCAACGTCGGGTTTTGGTTGATTATGGAATTTGAAACAACACTTAACTGTCCACATATACTATACGCCGATTATCCAACATCTGATCAACGTGGCGATTAAGGTGCTAATGGAAGTTGTATTAAGTCGCACAGATGTAGAAAGAGCAACTATAAATGTAGAATCGACATCTGGATAGCAATAACCGTAAGGTTTCGCGGTTACTCCCACCGTCAAAGTACCCCCTCCCATTTGTCATTGGTAACGCAGGATATGTATGAAGTCAATTTTCATGAACGTGTTTCAAAAGTGTGGAGGGGAGCGGGGGGGGCGTGTACACTGGTGAAACCCTGATATTCTCTAGAAGCCACCTGCCATGGCTGCCACTTCCGGCGAGCGCGAACATGATAAGATTGTTGTTTGTGTGTAGCCCTGACGTAGATTTTTCGACATCTGTACAACGTATATTTTCCGACATCTGTTCAACGTTGCAGCAAAGAGTTTGATTATGCGTCGGAGAAATGGTTGCTACAAAAATAACGTCTAAACAACATTGCATATCCAACGTCTATTCAACGTTGTGTCAAAGATGTTGATTAGACGTTGCGCTATGATCCCGATCAACCACAACCAAATTACAACCAGATTACTGTTGTGACATCTCAAATCGACGTTGTATCGATGGAGCAATGTTTCCCGGGGAGTGCATTTTTAACAATAAATTCTTTGGAATATTTAAGTGTTAGACGTGTAACTACCTCTTCTTGCCTATCATCTTTGTGTTTGCGTGTGAGTATATATCTTTGTTTTTATGTCTGTGCATACAGTCTGTTTTTGCTCGGATGTGGTCTGCTGTCGCAAATCGATGTCGGTTTACAAATGCATTAAAGATGGTGGTTTTTGGGTAAAATGTCCGTGAATACGTATGTTCGGTATGTATGCAACAGCTACACATTTCTACTAGCTATGTAGAATCTGGTATGATGATATCTTATATGCGTCTTATTTAGTTGCCTGCTGCTATGGTGACTGTAGGATTCATGTCAGTAGTAGGGAAATGGGTGTTCTAGGAGACCTTGTGACGTCATAATGACGGTATCAAACACATAACCAACCCCCCATAGGCGGCGTAACCATACTATGTGACGAAAGTTCTGGAACACCTATGACGTCATAATAGGCGGCGTAACCATAGTGAGGAATCCCCCCCCCCCCAGGCAGCGTAACCCTAACAATACTATGTGAGGAAAGTTCTGGAACACATTTGACATTATATTAGTGAGGACATCTGTTTTTAGACTGGGAAATTTTGCAACATCTATTTTTCGTTCTGGAACACCTATGAAGTCATAACGACTCTATTTTAGAGTGGAAAATTTTACAACATCTGTAATTTTTAACCGATTTTAATCAAAATTTTGAAGTTTGATCCACTTTTATTTCTAGTTTTTGCATAAAGTGTCACAGGCTATTTGCCTATCTGGCTATGAGCATAATTTTTTCGTCCCAAATTTTTATTTAGTAGCTTTTTAAAAGTAGATAACTTTTGTATTTTTAACCGATTTTGAATCAAAATGTTACCGTTTGATCCAGTTTCATTTCTAGTTTTTGCATAAAGTGTCACAGGCTATTTGCATATCTGGCTATAAGCAAAATTTTTTCATCCAAAATTTTTATTTTAGTAGCTTTTAAAAATTAGACAAATTTCGTAATGTCTAACCGATTTTAATCAAAATTTTACCGTTTGATCCAGTTTTATTTCTAGTTTTTGCATAAAGTGTCACAGGCTATTTGCATATATGGCTATAAGCATAATTTTTTGCACTTTTATTTTAGTTACAGTAGTAAGGAAATGGGCGTTCTACAACACTCAATCATCGTGACGTCATCAATCACGTGACATCACGGGCCGCCCCTGAGTAGGGGAATAATGAAAGTTCTGGACCACTCAATCGTTGTGACCTCATCAATTAGGCACCGCCCCTGAGTAGGGGAAAACGACAGTTCTACCACAGTCAATCATCTTGACGAAGTTGTGAAGAAGAAGTGATAATGGTGGTAGTTGTTGTTGGAAGTAAAAAGTTGGGTAAGTGAAATTGTTCGTTATGTTTATTTGAACAACTTGTTGAACAATTTTTGGACAACAACTTGTTGAACAACAACTTGTTGAACAACAACTTGTTGAACAATACCATGACGTAATATGTTCCAAAAATAATTCGAACACGTCTTTGAATGGGCTGCTCATTCGAACACATCTTTGAATGGCCTGCTCTTCCCACATGACTAGCCAAAAAAAATAAACAAATAAATAAACAAACATAACAAATGAACATAACAAACAATTTCACTTACACAACTTTTTACTTCCAACAACAACAACTACTCCATTGTCACTTCCTCTTCGCAACTTCGCTGCCACGAAAGGGCTTGATTGATGACGTTACGATGATTGAGTGTGGTAGAACTCTCGTTTTTCTCCTACTCAGGGGCGGGGCCTAATTGATGAGATCACAATGATTGAGTGGTCCAGAACTTTCGTTCTTCCCCTACTCAGGGGCGGGGCTTGATGTCACGTGATTGATGACGTCACGATGATTGAGTGTTGTACAACATCCATTTCCCTACTATTGTTACTAAAAAAATTTTGGGACGAAAAAATTATGCTTATAGCCAGATATGCAAATAGCATGTGACATTTTATGCAAAACCTAGAAATAAAACTAGATCAAAAGGTAAAATTTTGAGTAAAATCGGTTAAAAATTACAGATGTTGTAAAATTTTCCACTCTAAAATAGAGTCGCCATGACTTCATAGGTGTTCCAGAACTAATAATAGATGTTGCAAAATTTCCCAGTCTAAAAATAGATGTCCTCACTATGGTTACGCCGCCTATTATGACGTCATAGGTGTTCCAGAACCTTCGTCACATAGTACGGTTACACCGCCTATGGGGGTTGGTCACGTGATTGATGAGGTCATTATGACGTCACGAGGTGGCCTAGAACACCCATTTCCCTACTACTCAGGTCTGTTTCTATAGTTATCCGTTTGACCACCCTTATAACAGGTCAAATGAAATCGATGAAATCCAGCCACCGTCATCGGTCCAGTGTAGGACTTGTTAGTTCTAGGCACTATAATTCTTGACGAAATGTAAATGTGCACCTTCTGTATGATTTGTCCTGGTCACTACCTTCCTACCTGTTAGCTGGCTAGAAGTATCATGTTTATGCATCTTCTCTAGTTCCTCCTGCTGGAAGGGACCTGGCAGCATCAGAAGTCTCAAATCATTTCCTTGTAAAGCGTTTAGATCATAGTTAGATAGCTAAAGACCTTAATTGTTTTATTATTGTCTAAGCAAATTCGTTTTCCATTAAAAACCAAGAATTGTTAAATGTAGTGTTTGGAATGTCACGTAAAAAGTAATAATAAGCACGGGTTTGCATAACATGGTTCAGCAAAAAAAAAAAAAAAAATCTTGGTGGAGGCATTATGCAAGGCATGTGCTTTCGCACTCACAATGTGCTCTAACAATGCAGTACTTGAATGGAAACCGTGTGGCACAGCTAAAACAAGCAAACAAACAAAACCAAAAAACAAAAAAAACCCAAAAAACAAAACAAAAAAATACAACAAAAACAAAACAACCAAGAACATTAAGAGACTGGTCCGTCGCAAAGTACAGTCTTTATCGATTTAAACCATGCCAAAGGTTAGCTCGTTGATATTCGATCAAGTCTGCTTCCCAGGGTATTTGGAAAGGGGAGCAAAGTCTGGCGTGGGAGGAACCAAGATTTCGGAGAAACTTGAGCCAAATGCTATCTCTAAGACGGTCGCCGAGCTTGACTTACTACTGGCAGAGGAGCACTGCATTCTCGACCAAGCCTTCCGTCAGGATGCGGGGAGGACGCTGTCTTATGTGGCCAGCGTCTCTTAAGCTTGGAAAAGACGATGTGAACATCACCATCGGGAGCCGCGGGAATGCTTCACCAGTCGCGTCGGAGAGTTTGGTGTTCTTTTCCTCTCCCAGATGCCTCTCCGTTCCCGACGCTGGACACGCCATTGCTATACCAAACTGACACCCTAAATGTCACGGCTTTTCTGTCTATGCAAACTCACCTTCAGATACATACAACTTACTTCTTTTCTATGTAACGATGTTGGTGTTGGACTTTTGGCACCTTAAGTGGCCTTGCGTCGCATCATTTGTCTTTTTATGTATTGCTCAATGAAGACAAGAAGCGGCGAACTACAGTTTACCTAAAACGTTACTACCTTTATTCGAGTTCAATTGACCGAATTTCGCCTGATTCTATTCTACAGACGCAATTAAGTTATTCGGATATTATAGCGGCTAAAGACTTAAGTTTTAATCATTATGTGGTGGCCGGCTGTCCAGTGGCTATTTGGTATGGACATCAACTGTTCACAACTTTAAGCCATTTATAATGTGAATACAGCTTAATAGCAAGGGTTATTACACTCAAAGGTGAGGTGTGACCCTCTCTGAAAAATGTGCTGCTCAGCCTGACCTCAAGGTACATCACACAGCACACATGTGCAATATTTAAACAATGTTTGTACTACAATTCGTGAAAAACTAAAAATCGTGAAAATTACAAAACAAAAGAACTAAAAAAAGTGTCAAGTGAAAGTACAGATTAATTTGTGTTCAATGAAGTTTATAATGATTAAATAGAGTAAACTGAATTGATCGACAAAAAAATCCCGACATATTATGAGCTGAAGCGGTTTGTCATCGGGTGAAAATTTGGGATCTGTCTTATCTTGTAGAAAATGTTCGAGTTTTAGCACAGTAAACTCGATGGACCAGAATTATTTTGTTTATATATTTATTCTGCCGCTTCGGCTGAAATCCAGTTTTCCTTATCGTGTCAGGCCCTGAATGACCACACATTCAAGAAAAGTGTTTTTTCCGCACGCACGAAAATACCATTCAAAATAGGAAAAAAACGGTTACTTTTTTATTTTATTTTATTTTGTCAAGGATAGGTATCCTGACACGATAAACTGCACTTTAAATTCAACTTTTCTTATGAAAACACAGGTACAACAATTTATATTTGTGTCACACAAATTGCAGTTGCTTTACTTTTACAATGACTATTTTTTGTTGTTCGTCTGTTAAGTGTGTCAGCTACCTTACTGCGATTTATCAAGGAACTATTTTTTAATTATAGCCTTGTTGTTTGTCAACCAGGAAGTAAAGCTCTTTGATTCCGGATATTCCGTTCAACACCTCACATATCGGCTCACCCACGCACCATCGAGTAAAATGAACTTGGAAAGCCGATCTTTTAAGTAAGTAAATGTAACTGTCTATTACTTTCGTGGCTTTCTTATTACGAGTGTCTATTTTAACAGCTGAGCGCAGTCTCCCCGGGGAACTCTTATTCAGACACCTCTTCTGAATCACATACAGCCGACCATAGCAAAACTACAAATCTTTTTCGAAATGAAGTTTATTTTACACAGTCATGAGTATACAGGAAAAGCTTTGTTTTGCTAAATTTAATGTCCATTTTAATTTTAAACAGCATTGTGATTACGTAAATGCTTCAATGCGAAGAATGACAGTCTTCTTGATTATTGTTTATTTTGCATAATGACAATCTGTAAAGGTTCATTTTATTGTGAATCTAAAAAGACGCGTGACTGGAGTCGAAAATAATGCCCACCACCCAAACATCTCCATACGGAGCACTGTCTGATTGGGTTGGAGACCACACGCGGGCACGGAGTAAGCATGTGCTGACAGTTGGGGGGGGGGGGGGGTTAGCACGCGGTTTTGGTAGGAAAGTGGATGTGGGAAGTGTTTGTTTACCTCATTTCCGGCTCAATAATAATAGCTTGAAAAGCTGCAAGAAAACAGTTGAAAACTAGAACCCTCATTTCGCGAAATGTTAAACACTTGACAAAAATTAAAAAGCAAAAATACTTCCTTCAATGGGTTATTTCTTGAATAATATATTGCAAACAACACAGCTTGAATACGTCTTATAAGCCGAGTAGTGTTTGATTTTGTTGACTTAAGGTTTCATTGACTGATCGGGCACACAGCCGTGTTATCTATTTACGCAGTGAGAGCTCGCACAAAGCCCCAACAGCTGTGTGTTCTGTGATGTGCGTTAAATGCTCCGCGTTTACATGCAAAAAAATATACTCTTTTCACATGGCGTTTTGATAAAGAAAGCTAAATCGAAGATGAAAATAAAAAAGTGACATGCACACGTTCAGATCAAGCGATTCCTAAGTGCTAAGTTTCATAGTCCTAGGGCCCATAGTGTCAGAGAGAAGAAGACAAAAAAAAAATCAGAAAATTGTGAAGAAGAAAAAAGGACGAACGGCTGCTCGCACAAATTCATATAACCCTTGCAAGCCAAAGGCTTGTCAAGTGTTAAAAAAATATTTTAACCAAACAATATTGCTCGTTTCGTTACGAAGTAGTTCAAAAAATAAATATAAAAGCATCCGCAGTGACCAAACGTGAGATGGACAAATATCGGCATTATTTCAAGGTTTTAGAATAAAAACATTTAAAATTATTGTTCTTCCTCCATTAAATGGTCAACTCTGAGCATTTTGCTTTCAGATAGTAACGCTACTGCTTTTTAACACACGATACTGACATTTTGTGGGCGCTATAACGACAATGTACTTTTGCAATCTATCGCAGGCGTATCTTTGCTGATTTTCAAAGTACTCTTTTTGGCGATTTTATGAGAATACGCGGTAACACTATTTTATCAGGATGTTTAGTTCTTCACCATGACTATTCAGAAACACGTTTGCAGAATATACTATACATCTCAACGTTTTAAGCATTAGCAACGTTTGTTGTTTGAAGAGATACCTCTTCTTGTAGGCGTCTCCACAATCGAAAACAACACAACGACATGAGTCAGATCAACTAAATATTTGCTTCAGATTCGTAAAGATTCTCCATCAGCGGTGCCCCCATATGTTCATTCTCAGACACAGTTCTTTCCTCCTCCTTCTTGAACATATCCAAAGGGATGCATTTCATAAGAAAAGATGTGGCACTTTCGCTGTTATCACAGTTTGTATTTAACGAGGACGTACCCGGGTTTATATCTGCCTCATCTTTATTTGAACACGTGACAGAAATGCTCAAATCATTGGCTGGGATTTTATCAGAGCTTTTATGTTTGGAACATAGCTTGGTTTTACGGCATCGTTGCGCACAGTTCACTGCACTTATTGTCAACAAAGCTACACTTGTCAATACGAGGGACGTCAACATGACAACCACTTGTAAACTTGAAGTGCTGCTAGATTTGCAATGATCAGCACCAGAGCTATAGTTCAATAACAACTTCTGTGATTCCTCAGACGGCTCCAAACACTTGGTATTTCTCGCGTGAACCAGAATGTGTTCGTTGGATCTAAGCCATGCTATTAGCGCCTTTGACTGGCAGCAATAAAACGGGTTCCCTGCTAAATCCAACCAATGCAAATCGAAGGAGTCAAATAGTTCTATGTCAACAGTCACAAAATTGTTGTAAGACAAATCAAGTTTGGTTAGATTGGTTAGGTTGCGTAGTTGCGATATTTTTATAGCTGATATTCTGTTGTGACTCAGTATGAGTGTCTTAAGGGCTGTACCACTTTTAACAAACTGGTCTGGAATCGTTTCAATGTTATTATAAGATAAATCCACAGTGGTTATGTTGCTACTTAGTATTTCGATCTCAACATTGGCTCCAAGGGCATTATAACTCATATCCAAATACTGTAACGTTTCAAGCCCCATCCAAGTGTCTTTGTACACAGTTTTTATATTGTTTCTACTCAAACGAAGCTCAGAGAGGGAAGTTAGCCCGCTGAACATCATTTTCGGTAATTCCTCTATAGTGAGACTATTCTCAATCACAAGTTTAGTTAACCCAGATAACGTAACAAAACTTTCCTTTCTAATGAAGCCTATGGGGTTTTCCGATAGATCCAGAGTTCGTATACTGTAGATATCGAAGAATAAATCGTTATCTATTTCAGAGATGCGATTATTCCTTAAATTTAAATGTTTCAGTTGTGGGAAAATATCACGACTGAAGGCTAAATAGCCGGCTTTGTCATCAATGACATTTCCTGACAAATCCAACGTTTGGAGATGAGGCAAACGGGGACTTATGGCCTGATATTGGCAGTCCGTTAAACAACTCAAATAGTTGTTTTTTAAACTTAGTATTTGTAGTTTATGGTTTCTAATGAGCGCATTGTGGTGAATTACTCGAAGTTGGTTATAATCTAGATAGAGTTCCTCCAAATCTACTAAGGGTGAAAGGAATGACCTTCGCAAGAATCCCTTAAATCCTCCAAAATTGTGCTCAATATGAAGTATTTTTATTGTATTGTTTTCTAGACTTTCAAATAAACTGCTATCTTCAAACTTTAAGTCTACTTTGACATTAAAAATGAAGTTTTCTTGCATATCTATTCTATGCAGATTTTGAGAATTTTTGATTGCAGAGAAAATGGAAAATGTTTCATTAAATGACAGGTGTGTTTTCGAAAAATCAAAAATGTTGATGTTTGTTAGATTATTAAAAGCCGTTGGGGAAACATGTAAGAGTAAATTACCTGCGATGCTTAGCTGCTGAAATTGAGAAGCATTTAAGTTGGAAAGAAAATCACTGGGTATGTGTTGAATTTCCATATAATCCAGAAATAATGCTCGTAATTCAGGAAGACCTAAAAATTCCGCTGGCAATATAGTTGGAGTTCCAAATTGGTTCACACCGCAATCAAGGACATGAAGCTGGGGTAAAAAGGGAAGTACTGGAGCAATGAGATCGATTGTCAGCAAATTTGTCCTCAGTGATAAAGTCGATAGATTACTGCAGCCCTTGAATGCTTCCGGAGCGATGTATCTTATCCTGTTACCGTCAGCGTAGAGATGTTGTAGTTTGTTGTTCAAGCAAAGCTGCGTGTCGTTGTCAATTCTTCTGATCTTGTTATAGCGCACACTAAGAAACTGAAGCAGTGGGACGCCTTTTAAGAGGTAAGCTGGTATAGCGGAAATGTTATTAGACTCAAATAACACCGATGTGGCGTTGCCCGGGAGTGTTGTGATGGCTGATTGGTGGGATACTCTTGCGGTGCAGTTTAAGTGCTCGTGTGTGGCATCACAAGCGCAAGTGTCCGCGCATGCGTCTTGGCCAACCACGGCAGCGCTCAAGGCGCACGTTGCTATGGTGACCACGAAAAGAACAACCTGCCATCCCAGCCCGTTCCACATGCCTTTCGATTGGATCATTCTGGAGCCACACAGCAACAACTTTCCATTCAGCTATGTTCCTGCTTATCTCTGAAAAGTACAAACAAATCTCTTTAAAATCAAATTTTAAAAAAAAATCAAAATATCACCAAAAAACTGGTAATTCACAAAAATCCAGATGAAAAAATTATGTGTTTTTTAATAATGATAACATGGCGTGCATTTCCTCCTCGGTTTTAGAACAAGTCGAAATATAAATTAAACCTGTAAAAAAAATCAGGGGCGCCCAAGGACATTGCAATCAGTTCATGCTGGTATCTAGCACAAACCAATCCATAACGAAAACTAAACTCAGTGTAAAGACTAAACAGTTCACTGAGATAATTGTACGCATCCTAGACTAAAACTCGAAGAAAACCATTGCGCGACGAACACAGATTTAAAAACAAAAGTTTTTTTTATCAAAAACAGTGAATGAAAGCTTACTTTTGGTTACCAACTGAAAGTGAAGTCTTCTTATACTTGCATGTTAGCTTTGGCAGCAACCAAGAAATCTGAAATTATAATTTAATAAGCGAATTCACAGTTTCATTTACAAGACTGACTTAAAACAGGACTCTGGTTTTGATGATAAAGATAGAAACATACACTTAGAAGCATAGAAGTCAACGGAGAAATACATACAAACTCATGTTAAAATAGAAATAGAGCTATTTCTGTGTAAGAAACCCATTTTTATAATGTCACAATTAAATGTTCTCATATTCTAATTAAGTTTTGACATCTTATTGGTACGTCACGACAAAGAATATCAACTTTTAATACGTTTTCCTTATTTGTTTCTTTTTGTTTTTTTTTCTCCACTGTAATCCTGCGAATTTATTCCACTGAGCATTTGCACTTGAAACCGCGAACTGATTTATTGTCTAATAAATTATTAAAAATCCGTCCTACTTACATGAAAAGTCGTTTTCACATTTATGTCGAATTCCTTAATTCTCTAAGTGCATTTAAGATATCTCTTAATGAATTTTAGAATCTGAAGTCAGTTTACATGTTTAAGAAATAAGACATTAAAATGCGAAAAGCGACTGTCATTTTATATTTATTTGTTCGTTTTATTTTATCCCAAATCTGACACGTCACACAAAATGGAGGCCAAACTGATGCCACTCCGTATCATTGGTAGATACTTTTTTTTATGTGTTCCAAATCCATGATACATTAAGTTGTAAGTGGCAATATCTTTTAGCTATGCCTGTCATGAAATCCGAGTTCAAACTTGTTGTTTTTGACATGTTGATTTTAACAGTTCTTGCTTGTTTTTCACTCTCCAAAAGTTAGATGTTTATATGAAAAAAAAAACCCGACGCATCCTGATGTTTTCCGAGAACTGGCACATAATTGTGACTACTTGACATCCGTTGACATCATAAATATTACTGTGTTTGCACTCAATGGAGAATCAATACCATGCAGTCTTGCCTGGTATCCAACTCCTGAGCGTTGGTATTCATAAGCTTAAAGCATTCCAACAAATAGTTTTCTTATGCAAGAGCATTAACGTTTGATAGGAAACGCTTTCATCAAAGCTTTCAAATCGCCATAAAAGGGCGAAATGTTTGATGCAAAAGGCACCCCTCATGAAGGAAGTGCTCTCAACCTTGTTTTAACCATTCATAGAGATTTTTTTTACACATTCATGCATTTTAGCAGATCGTTCAATCATGTCTGGTTTTCATATCGATTCTTTAAAGATACCGTAGGTTTCTCCAGAGAAAGTCTGGTTTCACCATAGCGATACTTGTTCATATATTCAGCATATTTTAAGCCCCGTTAGTAGCATATTTTCACATAATTTAATGATTCATACTTTCTGGTGGAGGAAATTGAAGGCACTTGGTAGCATATTTGTTACCACGCTTGCACCCCCCCCCTGCAAAAAAAAAAAACTGCATAGAAAGGGGGAAATTTTGGTGTCAGACGTGGTCCATGCGGAGTGCCAATTCGGAATTCCATTTAAAGGGGTTCATTTTCACTCGGTGCTCCTCATTTTCCACAAAAAGGTGGGAGGGGACATTATTGGAACTGCCCCGCATCCAACGAAAAGGATGGCCCAAAACTGTGTACACCCACTCGATCGTCAGTGTAAATGCCTGTCTGGTTGTCGTTCTGTGATGGCCGCTCATAAATATACAATTTGGTGAAAAGAGGTGTTACTCTGTGTTGAGGGAGCTAAATTTACAAGGGTGTCCGTATTTGTCCAAAAGGGGGGGGGGGGGGATTTTCAAGATTAGCACTCCGCGTTTAGAGGTGGGGGCACTTTTTTCAAACTTGTGCTGTGGGATTTATGCATAAGTGATTCACCAAAAAATCTTTTTCGAAGCACTTCAACAGGTATTTCGTATCGCTGTGGTATTTATGTACAATTAATATGCCAGAAAATATCTAATTCTGGCACGAGCCAGTTTTTTTCTGTCATCCAAGGCACCAATAAATTTTGCACGTGATTTTTAGTATTCTCAAATTGAATTACAGAATTTTTATTGACGTGAATTAAATTTTTCGCATTCCAAAGGTAAGAAATCAGAGGAGGTATTACAAACTCGTGATAAAACGCACGCTCAGAGAAACGTTCTCACAAACACAGGTTTGGAAGAAGTATATGATTATTTGTAAATAAAAGCGGGAAACATCATGGCGAAGTTAAAGAGCGCGAAACAAATATAGTCAACAAGTAATCGTAGATTTCACACGCCCCCCCCCCACCTTGTGGCGAACAGTTACCCGGTGAAAAATGCTTTCGGATGAGTAAATTTTGTGACTGAAACGGAATTGTAGATATAAATTTCGAGTTCTGATTAAAATTTAAAAAATTGGAATATGCGTGGTTGACATATCGGAGTATCTTCTCTATGTACAATGCAAAAAATGATAGTGACCTGGATAACATAAATGATGGATTGGGAAAGAATTAAAAGTCTTCTGGTATATTAATTGTACATAAAACCACAGTAATATAAAACAACTATTGAAGCGCGGATGTCGTGAAATGTTTGTCTAATTATACCGCCATAATGCCGTGCGCTCTTTCGTCCACCATGCATCATAATCTCGACGTCTGTCCAGAAGTTCTTTAGAAGTTTTCACTCAGAAGTGATGTCTGTTTAACATCTTTAGAACGCCTTTATAGCTATTTCGCCGGACCATTTGCACACGCAAACTCTAATGGTCCAAAATTGTGTTGTGTCCTGGTATGGCAGCCCGGGAGGGGGGGGGGGGGGAACTTGGTATTTAGTATGAAATATGTTACCATGCGTGTCAAAAAAAAAAACATGGAGGGGGGGGGGTAATTTTGAGGTTAGACACAGTCCGCGCGAAGTGTAAGTTTGGTTGACAAGGGAGGGGGGAGGGTAATTTTCATTAAGTACTCCGCGTTTTCCACAGAAGGGGGGTTCGAAATTTCACTCCGTGTTTGGCCAAAAAGGGGCTATGATTTCAATATCAGCACTCTATGATTAGGGGTCGTCTTAAAATGCCATGGACACGCATTGTAAGCGGTTGGTACGTGAGTGCCTCCCACCCCGCCGGGTATATTTCAATGATCCCTAACTGTCCAGCCTTATGTGATTTTGCCCTTTTCGAAAGATGTGAACGGTTTGAAAACATCAGAAAGTTTTCAATGAAATGTGATGTATCCTGACAAAATTGTGGTTGTCATGACTAATCCTTTGAATACGGATCCAAATTTGTTGCGCTAATTTTAATAGCTACGAAGACTCCCCCCAAAATAGGCGAGAATACGAAAGAATCACGGAGGCCTGAAAATGAGTCACAGTGATACTCTATCCATCATCGCTGCGCTTGGTTTTTTAGATTTAAGTGTTATTTTTCTCTATCAGTTATTGTTTACTGAAGAGGCGATGAAATCAGAAACGCCTCTTAGAAATGCGTATTCCAAATATCACAGTGAACTTTCAAAGTTTGCTGTACTTCCCTGCGTTTTGGCATAAACGTCTGTTTTGTTGCTGTATATACGCATAGACTACAATAGAACATCCCAGCAGATACACCAACCCAGTGGACACTGTGTGTCGTTGGAACAAAGTAGGATAGGTGTCCCAACCGATGTCGGATTAACAATCCGATTTTGGTTTGCTTATGGAAATCGAAACAACGTGTACCTGCAGATTTTGGATCGAGATCGAGGTCGATTATCCGACGTCTAATCAAGGTTGCAGAAAGGCTGTAAATGGGCATCGAAACAACGTCTATCTCCCGACGTTGTATAGATGTCAAGAAAATTTTTAATCTAGAATCGCCATCTAGACAGCAAAATCATAAATGTCGTGGTCACAACTCCGTCAAAGTACCCCCATCCCACCCTTGCGACATCTGGTAACGGGGGTTATAAATGAAGCCATTTTCCTGGACATTGTTCAAAAGTAAGCGGGTAAAAACTCACATTTTTACTCCTCAGTTTGTTCTCTTTTCGAAAATTTTATTTCCGGTGAGTGATAAAATGATGACGTTTTTGATTTGTTGTGAACCCGACATCTATGCAATGGCGATATTCCTATGTCTATTCCACGTTGATTAGACGTCGGATGAAGTTTCGTTTTATTTGCGACCAAAAGAACGTCTATGCAACATCTATTCGACGTTGTCCAAAGACATTTATTAGACTTTTCTAACTGTTGTCGCAACCAATAATCAAATCACAACCAGATTTAAGAGAGAGAGACTTTATATGGGATTTCCCTATTTGCAGTATCATAAATTGTGAATTGAATTTTTCTACACGTGGAGGCTTACCATGTCAACAAACATGCCCAAAATTACCTTATAAAGATATATCGGAAACAGTCGACTGTTTGGGGCTGAGTAACATCCCATTACTCATCATTCCTTTTTTTCCCTCAGTTCCCCTGCGCCTAAGTGGATTTTAAAGTGGGGATGGATAAGGACGGGTAACTGAAGGTCTAAAGATGGAGAATGCGAACTACGTTTTTTCTCGTAAAACAGCGTTTTACGAAAGAAAAACGATAGTTTTACTGTGTAAAACCTAACGTTCGCTCATCTGCATGCCTCGTGTAGAAAAGTTCTTTTAATGCGGACTACATTTTAACTGATATATGCATTGTATGAGTGAAATGAAATACATCAAAGTACCTTTGTGGTTTAAATGAGTCTTTAAGAATTAACAATTATGATGTACAATGACATATATACTCAAGGTAGAATGATATGCCGTGAAAGAACGACACATTAAAAATCCATATGGGTGGCGCCATGACCGAGGTTGGTTCCAGTGAAGCCATGATAGAACCCTATGGCTGTGACCACATGGGTGGAACCATTCACTTAACACAAGCGAATAATTGCTATGACTCGAAATACTCAAATGTCTTACTGCCATCCCCTTTGAACCTCCCAAGGATGGTACGCCCAACCGATGCCGGGTAACACACTACGAATTGACTAATATACGGTAATCTTAACATAAGGATGATATTCTTTATTGTGATGAAATCATACGATCTCTAGAAGCAAACAGCCTGTGCGCAGATTAGTGCTAAAGATCCACTAAAATGCAGTAATTTGAATAATTAAGATTAATTATCAAGTTCGAAGGATTTTTCTCACTTAACTTAACAAACTCGATAGCGAGACATTAACTTAAACCATTACTCTACAACAGTAATGAGACGTGGTGAAAATGCCTCAACCCACTTCTCTAAGCCGACCGACGGCTCGAGTGTACGGAGTCATTTAGGTAAAAAACAGTCCTAAAGTCTATGGATGTGAGTTGCCTTTGGGCTGCTTTCCTGCTGTGGGTTTGGCTGTTGGGGATAACTTGGTGCCTAGACCCCGTTTGTTTAATGTGGCTCCTCTTTGGCTCTGGCTGTAGTTTTTGTTATAACAGACAGAATCTGAGATAGAAATGACTTTTGCTTCCACTATGAAGGGGCCTATTGAATAGAACCCCGTCAGTTCATTTTGAGTGAGTTCCTTTGGATAAAATGTTATAAAGGTATTCGGGGATGACCAGCATCCTGTGTGTAAAATATCGTCTAACGGGATATTGTGTGTAAAGAGTTCAAGGAATTAGCTACCTGTCTCACTTGATGAGCTTTGAATTTGCAGCAAAGCAAGAATTCAGGGTATGCCTCTATAATTATCCGCTTAATATAATTAAAAACAGTCTGTTTTGAAATGTCTCTGTTTACACTGGGTCTGTATAATTGGATTAGTGCTTTCTGTCTTGGTCCTCTATAATCTCTGGATAACTCCATATGTATTCCTAAGAGCTCGCACGGGGCACAGCGTGAGTGTTGGCTCTTCATATGGTGTGGGAGTGGGAAGAGATGTAAGTTTAAATTCTTCAAATGTCCCTACCCCCTTTGTGGATATGTGTGTCTTACCCAGGAAAGATGAACTTGGTTTAAGGATCATTGTATCTCCGGAGCCATTTACATTAAAGACCTCTTGTTCCAAGGCATGGAGCTCCCCTTTGATGATGCTAGAGCCAGAAGAAAGGTAAATTGGCGTGTGGTCCATCTGAGGAAAATGGTTGTTTCGTCAAAGGTTTCTCTGTCAGTTAGGAACCTGAGAACGAGGTCTAGATCCCATTGTGCCACGTTTAACCTGTCTGATGGTGACACTAGTTTGAAAAGGTTTTATCAATTTTGAGACTGATGAGTCCTCCCCTAGGTCGTAGCCTGAAACTAGTTTGAGTGTCGTTGCAATTGCAGACTCTGTACCCTGCTATGGAAGATGATCTTAATTTTGATTCTTCTTGTAGAAAATTCAGAAATTCGGCTCCGACCCCTGGAGAAGCTTTGATTGGGTCAAGTTTTTGCTTCCTACAACAATTCGAGAATTTGTTCCACTGAGATCGATAGATCTTAGATATAAGTGGTTTGTATGTTTGGGTCATTTTCTTAATTACTTTATCCTAAAACCCCTGGTCTTTTAGGAAGACAGGAATAGGTGTCACACCCGTAGGCCTAGAAGGTGAGGGATGGGATGACTGTGATCCCATTGTGGTTGGTGTAGGAGTTTCGGATCGCAGGGGATCTGAAGACACCTCTATACTCTGTATCGCGATAGTAGAGTGAAACACCCAGCCTCTGTCTGCCATGAGGCTATTAGGATGAACTTGCTCCCTGCGAATACTAGGGCTCTGAGGAGTGCCTGTTTTAGAATGGTCTGTGGTGGGAAGGCATATAACACTTGTTCGTGTCATTGACATTTGAGGGTGTCTATCCCCCATGCGTTTGGGTCTAGGCAGGGGGAGACATATCTGGACAAACGGCGGGTTAGAGAATTGGCAAACAGATCCAGGTGTGAGGGACCCCGAGGGGATCGAGCCACTACCCACTGAAAAGAGTTCTGACTTAAGTAGCACCCCGTTTGGATTACCTTGCTCACTCTGGAGACCTTATCTGCCATCACATTTAATTTACCGGTTATGTGGTCGGCGGTGAGCCAGATCCCATGACTTTTTGCTAGACAAAGGATCTCTTTTGTCAGCTGGGTTAATTCTGCCGAGAGGGTGCTCCTTTGTTTGCGGAGTTAAGTCTGTGGTGACCCCTCCCCTGAGCCACAGCAAGTTTTATTGCCCCTTGATACTTTCTGTAGTGCAACTGGGCGGACTGTCTTCTCTGCTGCTATAAGTAACCCCAGTAGACTCCATTTGGGTAAGCATCATGGGTCAATGTGAAGCGATGTTCTGGATACTGATATGATTCCCTCCCACCTGTCTCCCGTGGGGTAGGCTCTGGCTAACTCCAAGTCCCAATTTCTCCCAGAAAGGTCATTTGTTGTTTGGGCATAAGTTCTGATTTTGCTTAATTGACTATAAGCCCTGCCCGTAGCGCTTGCTTACTAGGAGAAGTGTTTAGAGCCTGGTCTGAGCCTCCTTTTCCAATCGTACAGGTCCAAATACACGAGCATAACCTGCAGTCTGCCCCTATATTTCAAGACTTTCATTACTTTTGAAAATACATACAGGGCTGCAGACAGCCCGAATGGAAGTTCCAGAAACCAATATCTTTTCCGCTCTGTTTGAAAACAGGTATTTGCGGCTCTTCAAACTTATTGGGATGTGAAGGTATGCGTCTGATAAATCCCATGACGTTCCCCAGCTGCCTTCCGGTAGCATTTCTTTGATAACCTATGCGGTGTCCATTTGAGAGGTGACTGTCCGCAGAGATTGGTTCAGCTCCGACTAATCTATAACTAATCTTCAAACCCCTGTTCTCATGGGAACTAGGAATACACGACTGAAAAGCCCTGTTCGGATTCTGGCATTTCTTGCATAGCTCCCTTAACATTTGGTGTGGGACTTCTGCTCGGATGATTTGCTGTAGGAGGTGGCTATGTATTTTGGAACCTTGTAATGGAGAAGCACCTTGAGAAACCTGCCCTTGTTGTCCCTCTTGAAAAGAAGGGACTAGCCTTGTCGCATCCAATTGACTACCCGGCGTGGAGCCCCTATTTGGACCCAAATTAGGTAAAAATAGCCTAGTCTTCCTTCTACGGGAAAACAGACTCTGTAGTTCAATAGCTCCTCTGTTTCATGAGATAAAATACGAGTCCTTCATATCCACGCGGTACTGGTTGCTACTTGTACTGATGAGAGGCATACCGTCCCTATGTAGTTATATGATTGAGCTTAGCTGGCTTGCTATTTTTTCTTGCATCCCGCTTTGCAATTTGGACACACTCTAACAGTTTTAGCACTGCTGGGTCCGAAGTCCCCCTTTGGACTAACGCATCTTTCAATACTTTTAGTGTATGATTCTGCATTGAGGCGATATTTAATGTTTGACGGGTATGTCCTCCTAATGCTTAAGCGTCTTTTTCCACAAGGGGGATATCCGAGTCGGGTTTTACTTTTGGCATCCACGCTGTTCTCTTTTCGGGCTGCTCGAGTGGTTCGACGGGGATGACGTTATCAGCAGATCTACACGTGGCTGTTCTGATCCCAAGTTGTTTAGACGATTGGAGGCGTGCCGTGACTTTATCCTCTCTCAGATCTTTCCGCTGGAATTCCCTGTCTGGCCGTTACTGCGTTGGCCAATCAGGCACCAGTCGCTAGAGCCAAAAATGTCTTCTGTTCTTGCTCCTGCCTCTGCGAGGTCAAGGGGATGGGTGGCTTCTCTCCATCGGCGTATGAATTGCCTGCTTCTATCCCTGCCATAATTGTGATTTCTTTTATCACATCTTTGAACGGAATATCTTCAGGTAGTAGTATTCGCGTTGTTTCTGTTGTTGGTTGGAGTATCGGGGCATTCTGGGATGGCAGGGTAGGGGAGATTGGGTGCGGATAGGAAGCCTGCCTGTCGCTTTCGGTTCTCTCCAGTATTGCAACCTAATGGGTTAGGTTAAGGCCTCCACCTCCCCTTCTTCGATTGCGTCATCGGAGTCCAAATCCTTTCCCCTGATGCCGGATGTGATGGCTCGTTATCCTGATTTGTTTCCTGATCGCCTTGTGTTGGCCGAAAGTTCTTATCCCTGTCTCCGGGGGAGACCAGGATAGGGGAGCTGGTTCCTGACTGTGTATCTGAATCTCAGGGATGCAGTGCTGACGTGTGACCTGATGGGGGAATTCCTGTCGATGTCCCCATCGCTAATGGGACAATGAGTGTAATGAGAGTGTGTATAGGGAGGCTAACTGAGCTTTCGTTCTGGAGACAGCTCTGGCCGGATTTCCAGGTTGCGTTTGAGGAGGTGGCTGTTTGTGGCTCCAGATTCTATGATAGGGGGTGCCTAACTCTCTCTCCTGTAAAACCATCGCTGGGAAAGATGCTGCGACTAACATTTTTAACCGATAGAACCCCGCTTTTAAGCCTTGCAGTTCTAGTGGTAGGGTGACGATGGGATAACCGTCTCTGAAGACCTCTCTGTCTACCGTTTCGGAAGATATAGAGTCGTTTAATTTAGTCTTGTTCCTACTTCTGCTCGGTGGCGGAGCCCCTTGCTGGGTATCCTGCGAGGATAAGGTTGGCGAGAATTCGGGTGTCTCTTTCGACTCTAAAAGTGCCTTCTGTTTCCTGCGTTTCTCACGCAGCTCCTTGCGCCTCTAGTTTTTGTGCTATTTGTTTCTATTGCTTTCCACTCTGCCAGGGTGAGATGCTCACATTCCACACCCGTGTTCTGCTCCTCGCAAAGGGCTAGCCCTTCTGTGGCTCCACAGAGGGAGTAGGGGTTGCCCGCGAAAGACGGGTGCCTATACTCTGTTTTGGATAGGGAGGGGGCACGACATCACAAGGGCTATAGGCAAGAGAGATAACCGACGTGGGTAGCGCCACATGGGTGGAAATACAAGGCAATACTCTCTCTTGCTAACCCTGCTACCGAAGTGGGTAGATCCAGTTGGCTCTACTCTATCAAACTGGTGGTGGTAGAGCCACTTGAAGCCTTGGTAAGCCCACGAGGGCAGGGGGTGGCTGTGACCTCGTTAATCTAGCTAGAAGTGTATAACGCCGAGTCACGCTCTGCTAAGTCAGACTCAGCAGCTCTGGCAAGCCAAAGGCCCTGGGGTACAAGGAGCTGTGTGGAGGCAAGTAACGAGAGAACTTTCCAGCGCCACCGCTTGTCTCCGTGCCTCTCCAACACATAATCTGACACTAACACTCCGACAGACGGTCAGATTGACACAGCTGCAAGTGTCTCCAGGTAAGGTTGAATCTGCTGAACCGAGAAATCATGTTACGATGACACAGACCGAGTTTGTTTACTCGAGGCCAACACAACTATTTCTGGTGCCATTTAGCTTTGCATTCAAAATTCCATCAAACGCAAGTCGTACCATAAAACCGTTGTACAAGAGTATATGTATCCAAAGACAAAATAAGCACCTTCTATCCTGGAAACTAGGTGAGAAAATCTTAAAAAGATTCTTTTAAAAAATCATCTTGTTTGTTCCGCACATGAACCTAGGTAATTGGATGTTACTCAATCTCAAACAATCGACTGTTTCCGATATGTCCTTATAAGGCAATTTTCGGCATGTTTGTTGACATGATATGCCTCTAGGTGTAGAAAAGTTCATTTCATAATTTACGCGTCGATACCGCAAATGAGGGAAATCCCGCATAAAGGTGGAGATAAGCGAACGTTAGCTTCTACGAAGTAAACTATGTCAGATTCGGTTTTGAATCTTTTTTTCTATCATCTGATGGTTGAAAATGTGTGCTATTTAAATGGCTGTAAAAATAGCTCTCTTAATTAACGTGTGTTTTTCTATTTCCTCTTTTTGCAAATATGCCCCGGCCTTTTCTGGCAATAATCGCATTACGTAATAGTCTGCTGTTTACGCTTTGGTCATATATTATAATAAGTGGCCGTATTTGAACATCTCATTAAACCCGTACCAAATTGATTTTATTGTCCCACTGTGCGCTATCTCTGCCTGAAGGTGTTTCTAAATCAAGGGGTGTTTTTGGGTAACTGAATTAAAAGAACTGTGATTTTTGTGATTAACTTAAGATTTCAAAGAAATTAAAATATGAATTGGGTAAAGTTTAATATAGGTGGATTTTGACTCGCAGTTTTTCGTGGTGAAAATAAAACAGTCCAGAGCATTCGCAGCTCAAAGTTGTTTTGTGGAAACACAAATTACTGACTCACAAGTGACCAGGATGAAAATCCAGCCAGCTGTGATTGTCGCTTGCCTTTACGTACAGTCCGGACCCTCAAATGGGTGGATTCGCGGTAGTTGGGGGGGAGATGGCAAAAAGGGACAAACAAATTAGATTGAGCATGGACAAAGAAAATAACAAAAAAAACAAAACAAAAAAAACAAAAAAACTTCGTTTCGCTTCAGACATTATTAGACATTATTACAAATTACACAAAGCTTAGAGCTCTAAGCTTTCAGTGAAAACGTAATAAAGCGCAAGCTCGTGTTTTTGTCAGGACCTAACAACCAATATTTGGCCTCATTTTCGGACCTCAGCCTGTATATAGTCTATATGGAATTATATAGGGGCTGTTTAATGTTATTAGCATTGGACTTGAGTTCAAGTTCAAAGGTCATATTACCTGTGTAAACTCAGAAGCTGATAGACACAGTAAACCAAGAGATCACATGAGCTCTATATCTCGGAAAGTTCATTTCGGAAAGTTCATTTCGGAAAGTTCATTGGGCTCCAATTGTCCTAAGATATTACGTAAGGAGTAACATTGTAATGTTAACCATGGCCGTAATTGTCTTACTTAACGTGGGTATGTTTCAGTAAACATTAGCTAAATTAAGTCTAGTTGGAAATGAAATGCTAAGATTAGTTTTTATCAAGTCGTTCTCTTTGTTGCTGTCCCATTAAGCACACACTTGTTGAAAGTGCAAGAAAAAATAAAGACAATGCTTCTTTACTCACAGCCGTAAATAGCATTAATAATCCCCAGGTCTCGTGATAGAAATTAAATGAAGTGTAATTAATAATAAAAACTCCTGTGTGTCATTGTGAATACTTCAGACTTAACTGTCTTAAAAATTCAGACACTTTTTTCATTGGCCAAGTGATATCTCTACTTATTTCAGGGTGTTGAACTATAAGGTATTTTATGTGAAAGTGACTTTCTGTACATGACTGCATTTGCACTTTGAAGGTTAACGTCTATAAAAAAATAAACGAAAAATAGCAAATTTGCGAAAACAACTTAGATCTTGTTTTTGTCGTGAAGTCGAGCCTGCCTGAAATTACACTTGGGGGCCACAAAGATACGATTCTGCACTCTTAAATTCAGAATCAACCATGAATGTGAAGGTCAAGGTCACCGAGGTGTCTCTTACATAATGTGTTTTGGGTCAAAAGGGTCGAACATGAGCTGAAAAATCGCCGGAACCGGAAGTTGACCCTTATCTCGAAAACGGCTAGAGATAGCAATTTCGAGCTTATTTTCAACCCTTTGGGCCTAACAGATGCTATGTAAGAGGTGCCTTGGTGACCTTTAATGGGTGCGGAAAAATATGAACTCACTTTTTATGCCTTGTTCACTTTTGCAGCGAACAAAAACAATAACATGTCGTAAAAATATCTAGGAGGGACAATGAACGGTGGCTGAATTTTCCATTTTTGGTTGGTGGCCAATTTCGAATTGACTTCATGGACAGGTTTATAAATAACAAGTTCTCAAACCCTCCAGATGGTTTAATACTTGACAGCCTTACCTCGTCTTCGCTGACACTACTTTCTCCCTTTGACTATCTCATCGCTGGAGCTTCTGATTAGGGAAAATATATATCCATTTTGTCGGAAGGCAACATGCAGCTTATAACCAGGTTTTGAATATTGCAAAACATGTTTAAAGCTTCCGTATATACTGTTCAATTTCTCTTTGAACTTAACATCCGTATAGTTTATTCATGACGAACATGCTAGGACATTTAACTGCAGGCAGTGACCGCCATTGTAAAACTAGGCTTTAGTGTGTGCCGTGTGTAGAAACCCAATTAAGTACTGAATGCCTTTTTCAAATTTATCAGGCAAACACCAACACCAGAAAGAACAATTTGTGAACAAACATTCATTTTTTTATGATATAAATTACTTTTGTGCCATCTGTAATTATCTTTGTGATACCACTAAATAAATTTTATATTAAAAATTTTTTTTTTACATCGCTAAGCATTTTTTGCCTAAAAATATTTTTTTTGCTGTCTATAAATACTTAAAGATATCCGAAAACATTTATTTATATTACATGACCCTGGATGAAACAATGAAAGACCCTTGTGTCCCTTTCTCGGAACTTTTTATCAGGCCCCACATCTGATGTTGGTATCCCTTTGGGTTCGAATATAACAAGCACTTTTTGAATTGCCCACATGTATGACAAATGCGCGGAATTCTGATGATGTCATCAACATATTTTAGTCATATAAACACAGAGTAAACACACAACCTCTTGTGAAAAGAGAGCGGCTTATACAACTGTGATGCTGATATGCAAGGTATCAGAAGATCTAAATCAATGTTCAACAAGAAACTATTTCTCGAAGGCGAAATATTAAACACCTGCTTCAAAATAATATTTCTAAATTCACTTTCTGATTTTGAGTAGAATTTTAAACACTTTTTCAGGCTGACGTGGTTTGCATTTCATTTGCAGACAACCGCAATCTTTCTAAGAAACTTTTTTGCAAGTTCGAAACCTTTCCAGACAAAACAGCTTTGCTACTTACTCTATGAAACGGCATCCATTCCCCAATCCCGGAACCTCAAAAGAATTCTCCGTAACTCAAGCTGATTTTGTATATATGAGTCCTTCCTATAAAACCAACACACGTATTTCACTAAGTTATGCGTATTTAGCGAAAGCAAATATCATTCATGTAATGCACAGTGTGGCTGATATGGCTTATGCGATATGCTTGTGCAAATACTGCTGCGGCCCGTACGTGTTGCTTTTAGTGAAAAAATACTGTTTTTTGTTTGTTTTTTTTGCTTCGCGTTTTGATCATAAAAATGAGAACAAAAATAAGAATTGAGGTGCACAACTCCAGACCCAACACATACATTGGATCCCAATTTGGTGATCCTACGGCCAGTATGGTCAGATAAGTAGCAAAGACAAAATAATCGATCAGTAAAGCATGAAAAAAGGTCCGAAACATTGGCCCCGAGCGATTTCATGCGTCTGCCTCCTACGGGCAAGGAGCCGGGACGCTACACTTGTCCTTTATGTTGGACAAATGTTAAACCTGCATTTAGATACACGGATGCAGTTGGTGAGCTGCTCATCCAAGGTGCGCCCATCGCATTCTGTGATTGACATTTCTGAGCTGTAGCCTTGCAACCTGGCGGCTCTCGGTGTTGGCGGTAGTAGGCGCCCTTGGCGGTAGCTCTGAGACACGCTGCTGTTGTACCCTAGAGCCCTTGCTGTTGTCGCTTGTGTGTAGGTCTGATGTTGAACTCGGGAAGACTGTCGACAGGGAAGAAGGCGTATTGTCCAGTTGCATTGCTGGTCTAAGACAGTTGCATCTCCTGTAACACGTTGCAGCGGCGTAACCCGCAAACCAGCGCACAGCAGGGACTTGTTTAGAAAACATGATACCAAGTGGCCACCCCGGGTCTAAGCCAGGTTTGTGAAATTAGAATGCAAAATGAGGGCGTGTTATCCATGAAGTGGGCTGTCCTCAGACGACTGCTTTGGTGGAGTGTTTCACAAACAAACATACATTCTGGATCGAAAATCAAACACATACCAAACATTCTTATCATGTGACGAGCGACTTATCACCTTGGCGTGAAGTACTATTGTGTCGAATGAGCTGATGTCATAATCTAGCAACGAAATATATTTTCTGTTTTACATACAAGACGTTAGACGCATTAAATGACATCAGCATTATCATGTGATAGATGGTTTTTAAAGGAATAAAAACTATAATTTGAATAATAATGCGTTTTTTAAATAAAAAAGTAATGTGATTGATGAGATCATTAGCTGGTTTATTTATATCGTTGCCTTTACAAATAAAGAATTTATAAACAACCACTTCAAAAAGGCAACGAACATTGCAGACTTCTGCTGGAACCAAATCGCGAGCCAAATACCAGCTATCTGACAGGAAGCGAAAAGTGCCAAGTTTGAAAATTACCCCGTCTCTTTCCAAACGCGTGCACCCGTTTATGGGCACGGAAGGCAACACATATGCCACCAAGTGCCCACTCTCCTGGGGAGGGGGGGGGGAGGTGGTGGTCTATATTTAGCACGTGAAATTACATAAATTTCGCAGAAGGTGGACTTCTCGGCGCAGGAAAATGACTTATACAGCAGAGAAAAGTTTACTCCTTGTGGCCAATGTCTTAGCAATCGATAAGTAAAATGACAGGTGAACTTTCTACGCAAGGTATCTATTATTCAAAGGCATATAGCAACACTTTTTAAAGCAGTTATGCAAATATATTGCTAAATGTTTCCTTGAAGTCCCATTAACGGGTGGTCAAAAGCTAAGTATTGGCACGAGAGTTGGTGAATACTGGCAAAAAATATTTAGTGTATGGCGTTACTTAGTCGGGATAGTAAGTATTACTAGTATTGAAGTAGTAGGGAAATGACAGTTCTGGGTCACTGACAGTTCTGGGTCACTTGATGACGTCATACTGTCTGGAAGTGACGTCATCATGTCTGGAGCGGATTTCTGGGTCACTTTATGACGTCATACTGTCTGGAAGTGACGTCATAGCGTCTGGACCGGAAGTGTTGTCTGGAGCGGAAGTCATGATAAGCGTTAGGATAGGCGCGGCCATCCATGACGTGATAATGACGTCATGATGACGTCATAATGAGGTCATACTGTCTGGACCGGAAGTGACGTCATAGGCGTAACCAAGGCGTAACCATGGTGATAATGACGTCATCAGTCACGTGACCAATGAAAAGCCAATGAGATCAATGAAGACAATGAAGCCCCGCCCACTTTCTGTCTATCATACTGTCTGGACCGGAAGTGACGTCATAGACGTGGTCATGGTAACGAATTGAAACTTTGTAAACAAAAGTGAACTTTGTAAACAAACTGTGTAAACAAACTTTGTAAACAAAATTTGTAAATAAACTTTATAAACAAAATTTGTAAACAAACTTTGTAAACAAACTTTGTAAACAAACTTTGTAAACAAAATTTGTAAACAAAATTTGTAAACAAACTTTGGTTATTTACATAATTGAAACTTTGTAGACAAACTTTGTAAACAAACTTTCTAAACAAACTTTCTAAACAAACTTTGTAAACACTATTTGTAAACAAACTTTGTAAACAAAATTTGTAAACACAATTTGTAAACAAACTTTATAAATAAACTTTCTAAACAAACTTTGTAAACAAAATTTGTAAACAAACTTTGGTTATTTGCATAATTGAAACTCATTGAAACTTTGTAAACAAACTTAGTAAACAAACTCCCCCCCCCCCACACTCTCTCCACACATACCACGACTGAGCATTTCATAAGCCACATAGGTATTTCAACCTTCTGATGACAACTTTTTTTTTTCCCCTCACACACACACACACACACCACGACTGAGCATTTCATTTCATAAGCCGCATAGGTATTTCAACCTTCTGATGGCAACTTTTTCCCCCACACTCTCTCTCCACACACACACACACACACACCACGACTGAGCGTTTCATTTTATAAGCCACATAGGTATTTGAACCTTCTAATGGTAACTTTTTCCCCCCACACTCTCATGCATACATACCAACACCATGATAAAATGTTTTGCTTATGTTGCTCTTTATACTCCATTATTTGTTTGTTTGTTTGTTTTTTCTGTTTGAAATGCAGTGTTTACTTAGAGAAAAAATGGCGTCCTGCAATCTGCAATCATCAGCAGCAGCATTTCGTCATCAGTGTAATCAGACTGCGTCATCTATGGCCAGCGTAATCAGACTGCGTAATCAGACTTCGTCATAAACAACGTAGACAGCGGTGTCTGGCTTTATTGTTTTTTCTGAGGCAGCAGTGTCTAGCTGCTTGGAGTTGCAGTGTGACCCTAAGTGTTATACTTAACCGATTTGTCTGAAAATTTCACTGTTTGATTCAGTTTTATATCTAGTTTTCACAGAGTCATGGACTGGTTGCGTAGCTAGCTGTATGCATCATGAATTCACCTTAAAAATGACAAGTTAAAAGTGGAATAACTTTTGTTATGATTGACCGATTTACATGAAACTTTCACTGTTTAATTCAGTTTTATATCTAGTTTTAACATTAAGTGGTTATAGGCTATGTGCTGGCTGTGTGCATATTTACTACCATTTTAATTTTGTAAAAAGTGAAAAATTGAGATAACTTCCGTTATATTTGGTCGATTTACATGAAAATTTCACTGTTTGATTCAGTTTTATGTAACGTTTTAACATTAAGTAATAAAAGGCTATTTACACCGATGGATGTATGCATAATGTGACATGCCGCCATTTTAACTTTGTAAAAAGTGAAAAAATGAGATAACTTTCGCTATAGTTGGTCGATTTGCATGAAACTTTCACTGTTTGGTTCAGTTTTATATCTAGTTTTTGTTATAATGTAGTCATGGGCTATTTGCGCAGCTGGCTGTATGCATAATTTGACGTTTGCCATTTTAACTTTTTAAAAAGTGGGAAAAGTGGGATAACTTCCGCTATAGTTGACGGATTTGCATGAAAATTTCACCGTTGGATTCAGTTTGATGTTTTCGTTTAAAGTAGTTTGTGCATAGGTGGGTTATTGGAATGGCGCGCGCCCCCCACCATTCAAACATGTGTTTGAATTATTTTTACGTCAAACTATGGTTCAACAAGTTGTTTAGCAATTGTACAACAATTGTTTAACAAGCTGTTGTTCAACATGTTCAACATGTTGTTGAACATGTTCAACATGTTCAACATGTTCAACAACATGTTTAACAAGTTGAACATGTTCAACATGTTCAACATGTTCAACAACATGTTCAACAAGTTGAACATGTTCAACATGTTCAACATGTTGTTGCACAAGTTGAACATGTTCAACATGTTCAACATGTTCAACTTGTTCAACACTTGCTGTTTAACAAATTGTTCAACAAGTTGTAGTTCAAGCAAAGAAAAAACAAGACATATGTTGAATAGGTTTATTAATACATCAAAATATGGTGTGTAACTCGTCAAAAATGCCAAACTTGTAAAAATTGCTGATTTTGACGAGTTACACACCATATTTTGATTACATCTAAGTAGCATAAAAGGAAGAGTGAGACATGCATTTCATCCATATCAAACAGCAATAAATTCTGCTGAGTCAGTTTTTGATAAAGCATGCGCCTGTTCCAATGACGTCATTATGACGTCATAATGATGACGTAATAATGACGTCATAATGATGACGTCATAATGACGTCATGACGTTAAACTCCCCTAGGCATAGACAACATGTTCAACAACATGTTCAACAACATGTTCAACAACATGTTGAACATGTTCAACATGTTGTTCAACAAGTTGTATATAAGGCTATGTTTAAAGGCTTTTTCATCATTTGAAAAGTGCATGTTGAACCGAAAGGATGTATAAATGTAACATTTGTTTGAAATCTTACAATTGGCCACAAAGTCTTAAAAGGCACTTAAAGAATGCTCACACTTCAGAAGAAGAAGAATTGGAGATAGATGTGGAAAACCCTGTAAAACCACCTATCACTGAAACTTTAGATGAGTCTTCTATGGAAAGTCAAAGCGTCAACATGACTGAAAAGAATGCACATGCTTGTACAGAATGTGGTGCATTATACAACAGTCAAGAAGCTTTGTTCAAACATATGGAACATTGTGTTGAGGGTGATGATGACGGCAGCTCTGAAAGTGAGTCAGAAACAGACTCTGAAAGTGAGTCAGAAACAGACTCTGTTTGGTATGATATGGTTCAAGAAGTCTACGATGAATATGATAAGAAATTTCAAGAAAAGGTTTCAGAATATGAAGAACAAGGGCTTGAAGATGCGCGTGAAATAGCAAGTGATGACTTTCGACCCATTTATAAGCGTCGACTTAAACAACTGTTTATGAGACTATTCAAATATGCCCAACGTCTACAACAAAACGAACATTATGAAACCATTTTAGAAGACTTCAATTACTTTGTTGATGAAAAACATTACGAGTATTCAAAGGCACTAAAGGCGGCTATAAGAAGAAACGATGCATTCTTTGAAGAGCTTCTAGATGAGGAGGAGGAAGATGAAAGCAGTGACGAAGAAAGTGATATGGATGCCAGTGAACAGAGTGAAGCAGATGAAGAAAAATAGACTTATTTGACTAAACATTATAATAAAGACTTTGTAAATCAATAAATGTTATAATATTGTTATAGATTTAAGCTGTATATATTTAAGTGTATTTAAGTGTATTTAAGTGTATTTAAATGTATTAATAAACCTATTCAACATATGTCTTGTTTTTTCTTTGCTTGAACTACAACTTGTTGAACAATTTGTTAAACAGCATGTTGTTGAACAAGTTGAACATGTTGAACATGTTGAACATGTTCAACTTGTGCAACAACATGTTGAACATGTTGAACATGTTCAACTTGTTGAACATGTTGTTGAACATGTTGAACATGTTGAACATGTTGAACATGTTGTTGAACATGTTGAACATGTTGAACATGTTCAACTTGTTAAACATGTTGTTGAACATGTTGAACATGTTGAACATGTTCAACAACATGTTGAACATGTTGAACAACAGCTTGTTAAACAATTGTTGTACAATTGCTAAACAACTTGTTGAACCATAGTTTGACGTAAAAATAATTCAAACACATGTTTGAATGGTGGGGGGCGCGCGCCATTCCAATAACCCACCTATGCACAAACTACTTTAAACGAAAACATCAAACTGAATCCAACGGTGAAATTTTCATGCAAATCCGTCAACTATAGCGGAAGTTATCCCACTTTTCCCACTTTTTAAAAAGTTAAAATGGCAAACGTCAAATTATGCATACAGCCAGCTGCGCAAATAGCCCATGACTACATTATAACAAAAACTAGATATAAAACTGAACCAAACAGTGAAAGTTTCATGCAAATCGACCAACTATAGCGAAAGTTATCTCATTTTTTCACTTTTTACAAAGTTAAAATGGCGGCATGTCACATTATGCATACATCCATCGGTGTAAATAGCCTTTTATTACTTAATGTTAAAACGTTACATAAAACTGAATCAAACAGTGAAATTTTCATGTAAATCGACCAAATATAACGGAAGTTATCTCAATTTTTCACTTTTTACAAAATTAAAATGGTAGTAAATATGCACACAGCCAGCTGCGCAAATAGCCTATAACCACTTAATGTTAAAACTAGATATAAAACTGAATTAAACAGTGAAAGTTTCATGTAAATCGGTCAATCATAACAAAAGTTATTCCACTTTTAACTTGTCATTTTAAGGTGAATTCATGATGCATACAGCTAGCTACGCAACCAGTCCATGACTCTGTGAAAACTAGATATAAAACTGAATCAAACAGTGAAATTTTCAGACAAATCGGTTAAGTATAACACTTAGGGTCACACTGCAACTCCAAGCAGCTAGACACTGCTGCCTCAGAAAAAACAATAAAGCCAGACACCGCTGTCTACGTTGTTTATGACGAAGTCTGATTACGCAGTCTGATTACGCTGGCTATAGATGACGCAGTCTGATTACACTGATGACGAAATGCTGCTGCTGATGATTGCAGATTGCAGGACGCCATTTTTTCTCTAAGTAAACACTGCATTTCAAACAGAAAAAACAAACAAACAAACAAATAATGGAGTATAAAGAGCAACATAAGCAAAACATTTTATCATGGTGTTGGTATGTATGCATGAGAGTGTGGGGGGAAAAAGTTACCATTAGAAGGTTCAAATACCTATGTGGCTTATAAAATGAAACGCTCAGTCGTGGTGTGTGTGTGTGTGTGTGTGGAGAGAGAGTGTGGGGGAAAAAGTTGCCATCAGAAGGTTGAAATACCTATGCGGCTTATGAAATGAAATGCTCAGTCGTGGTGTGTGTGTGTGTGTGTGAGGGGAAAAAAAAAAGTTGTCATCAGAAGGTTGAAATACCTATGTGGCTTATGAAATGCTCAGTCGTGGTATGTGTGGAGAGAGTGTGGGGGGGGGGGGAAGTTTGTTTACTAAGTTTGTTTACAAAGTTTCAATGAGTTTCAATTATGCAAATAACCAAAGTTTGTTTACAAATTTTGTTTACAAAGTTTGTTTAGAAAGTTTATTTATAAAGTTTGTTTACAAATTGTGTTTACAAATTTTGTTTACAAAGTTTGTTTACAAATAGTGTTTACAAAGTTTGTTTAGAAAGTTTGTTTAGAAAGTTTGTTTACAAAGTTTGTCTACAAAGTTTCAATTATGTAAATAACCAAAGTTTGTTTACAAATTTTGTTTACAAATTTTGTTTACAAAGTTTGTTTACAAATTTTGTTTACAAAGTTTGTTTACAAATTTTGTTTATAAAGTTTATTTACAAATTTTGTTTACAAAGTTTGTTTACACAGTTTGTTTACAAAGTTCACTTTTGTTTACAAAGTTTCAATTCGTTACCATGACCACGTCTATGACGTCACTTCCGGTCCAGACAGTATGATAGACAGAAAGTGGGCGGGGCTTCATTGTCTTCATTGATCTCATTGGCTTTTCATTGGTCACGTGACTGATGACGTCATTATCACCATGGTTACGCCTTGGTTACGCCTATGACGTCACTTCCGGTCCAGACAGTATGACCTCATTATGACGTCATCATGACGTCATTATCACGTCATGGATGGCCGCGCCTATCCTAACGCTTATCATGACTTCCGCTCCAGACAACACTTCCGGTCCAGACGCTATGACGTCACTTCCAGACAGTATGACGTCATAAAGTGACCCAGAAATCCGCTCCAGACATGATGACGTCACTTCCAGACAGTATGACGTCATCAAGTGACCCAGAACTGTCAGTGACCCAGAACTGTCATTTCCCTACTACTTATTGACCAGTAAGTATCGATGTCATTCTTCTACCAGAGTCATAAATATTTCAAGCACGTTTCACTTAAAAGAGACAATAAATGGCAACAATACCAGTGAGTGATGTAAGGATCAAATTTCGTGCTCATATGACCACGAAAATTACAGGCGAAAATGGAGCTCAGCGAAATGAAATAAAATGCGCCATTGTATGCCTTTGCAATCCTTGATCGTAGACGAGAACATTTCGATGGCTTGTGTTTCTACGATTTTGTCTCGTAAAGGGGAAGGGGGGGGGAGGTTCTTTTCGAACTGCACTTCGCGTTTGGTTAAGAAAGGGGCTATTATTTCAAATTCAGCACTCTGCGTTGAGAGGTCGTTTTAAATAATTCATGGACACCTATGACACGCACAGTTGGTGAGTGAGTGACACCCCCCTGGTGTCATTTGCCACTTTATCTTAAATTATGGTCCAGTGGGTGGTTCAAAAATATGACGTGCAGTGAAAATATCTTCGCTGGAGATGTGTAGTGTTTCATGCCGATGCTTTCCATATACTATCACGATAAGTTGTATATATGAAAAACCTAGACGCAATCTACTATTTTGTAGCCATTTTGCCGAGAGATTCCAGTTCAATAATGTCTATTCCGTGTTTGGGGCTTGCTCTTTACGCTGTGTGTTATTTTTTATTTTTCTTCAAATAACTTAATTTAAATGTTGGCTCACGCAGCCTCCAACCCGGCCTTCCGGTCGCCAAATCGCGGAGAGCGTAACGGATTAAGGCCAAACCTCACGAATATACAGCAACTGATGGATGACACTGGCCTCGAGGCGATGGCTTTAGCGGCGTCAGTAATGGGCAAAAGTGAGGGGAGAAACATGGCGTATCGCCATACGCAGGCTAGTATTAATGTGAGTATACAATTCTTGTACAAAACAACATTTTCACTTAAAACGCGGTCATTCTGAATACACAATAACTTAATAAATACCATGTAAGACCATCTGTGGGACTGTCCGAGAGTGGGTGAATTTTCAGGCTAGGCTTCCTGGTTCCTGGTGAATATACAGTTAAGAGCTGTTTTACCTGGAGCAGACCTTTGTTTTATGACAATATGGCGACTGTTTTGCACTCTAATTCGAACCTTATATGTGGAAAAAACTGGGGTTATCGCGTTACAAGCTGGATAAATGTGCAGGATGACTGGAGGTCATTTCTTCCGTGACTTGTGTTGCCAGAGTATAAGAGCTATTGCCTCACTTCTGCAAGAAATATTATTGAGTAATATAATAAAATACAATGTAACATACACAAGTGTGGATTTGCAGTATTATGCTGAGTCTAGATCCTCCCTCCGACTCTTCCCCCGGCTCTTACACCTGGTCCTTCGCCCTGCCAGTTAAACACGATTTTCACCGTAGTCATTTCCCAGTTTCTTGCCCCCCTCCCCCTTGCCCTTTCTCAACCAAGGCGACATTTTGTCAGAAAATGTAAAATATTTAAATATGAAATTATGAAAAAAACCTCACCCTTCCTATTTAAGAAAGTTAGATATGGCAATTATGGTTCTATCCAGTTGTTTGTGTACTTTATTTATTCATTACTCTATTTAGTTTTTTTGTCCTTTTTATTTTCTTATTTATTTACTGTTTAATAAATTGACTATTGTGTATTACCGCTTATTTGTTGGTTTTATTTATTTTAGTTATTTGTACTTTCTCTAATATTCTCCATTTCTTTGAGTAATTTATGATATTAACAATAAAACAATAATATAAATTACAGTTTATTAATTATGAAACGTGAATATAGCAAAATAATCAACTCTAAGCTATGAACTACTAATACAACTTGGCTTATTGTATAAATAAAGATCTACAATGTGCTTATAAAAATAACAATTTATAATGCAGAAACTCTTTCAGATAAAAAAAGAATGGCGGGAATATAGCATAATATTTTCGAAATTTTACTTGCCAGATTACAAAGGAAATGTTAGCGAGTATTATCAAGTTGAATTTGATTTAATGTTTAACTGAGCCAAAACAAATTAAGCAAGCGACGTCATGTTTATATTTTTGTTCAGTTTAAATAACTGAAGTTGTGATTTAGCAGCGAGTGTATGCTCGCTATTTGCCATCCTGCTTCAGTCGAGATACTTGCATTCCTAACGTTTTCTGTGTTGCTTGAATGCACTGGTATTTCATTTCTTGCGCTTCTCCAGTTTTTTCTCATACATCTTGAGTGAGTTCAGCAAGTTGGCAAACGCTCCTAAGTCAATCAGTCCGTCTTCTCCGATGGAGCTTTTGATAAAGAAATCCACCTCTCGTTCCTCAAGCTTCCTGCCAGCTGTAATCATATTTAGACTTTTTATTGGATTATCGCAATAATGCTATCATTTTCAGAAACAGCGTGCGTATTCAGATTATTATAAGCAAATGCTTAATGATTTAATGATTTTGTTAGATGGGATATTTATTAATGCTTTCCAGCTGAAATGTTTATTGCAAATGCAATATTTTATTTCGGAGGAGTGGTAGTTTAATTATAGATTATTGACATTATTGATGGCGCAATGAAGGATATAAATCATAAGATAGGTGAAAAACAGACCCCGCAAAACGAATTTAAGATACTTACTTCGGAGCTAACGCAAGCATATACACATAAATTTGATTTTTTTTTTTGGCTGACAAACAATTTCAAAAATTGATTGTTTAATAGTTCGTTTTGTATTATAATTATTATTATTATTGTTATTATTGACAGTCACTGTCAAGGCACCCATTAAGGTAACTTGAACCCATTAAGGTAACTTGAGCCCATCATTGAAGGTACAGAGATAAAACAAGGTGCTTGAAAGAATTAAGTAATAATAAAATTTAAGAAGATTAAATTATTCAACGGAAGAAAAGTGTATTTAATAAGAAAACTATTTCTTTCATTCCTTACATATGGTGTTTCATAATTGTCAAATATAAAAACGGTATTCTACAATATATCAGAATTGGGTAGCGATCACCTCCATTTTACTACAGTGAATTCCGGAAAAGGTCCATATCACCTGTGCTGAACAAAGTACTCCGAATTGAAGGGTGATCCTGCATGTGGGCTTCTGGAGGGTGACTATATCCGGACTACTGGACAGTTGTCTTGTTTGCGGGATTCTGGAGAGTCCTTCATCAGGACTATTGAACCCTGATCCTGTTTGTTGGATTCTACATCAGTAACTACATCACGACTATTGAGAAGTACATTAAAACCTGCCTACACCGGACAATGGGGGGACTGGCGGATTTTGTCCGGTATATAGAGGTGTCAGGTATTTCAGGGTTCATGTAAACCAATGGGAAAAAACGGGACTGAGAATTCTTGTCCGGTATTAATGCAGTTGTCCGGTATTTCAGGGTTTGCCCAGAATGAGGTTTTACTGTAGTCCTATTTGTGGCGGGAATTCGATCTATTCATCACAATGTGGTTTTACGTCATTTTTGGATGCGTTATCTATCTTATGATTAAAATAATCTTTGCCCCCTCTCTTTATGTTAAAACGCAAATAACACTGACACATGTCCAGTTCCATGAGTCCTTGTCTCGCTTCGTCAATATCCAATTTGCCACTGCCATCCTTGTCTAATTCTTGGAACTTCTCTACCATTTTTGTGGCACTTCGAAACAAAAACAAACCAAAGCATTCTCAAGTAGATCTGAAAATAATAACTTTTTTTTTTAGTTTAGTACACCATTTATAACGTATTTTGAAAACGGATAGATACTAACAGAAGGAGAATCTATTTCTTAAAGGCGAAATATTAGACACTTGGCCAAAAATAAGATTATCAAATTAATTTTTCTCTTGAAGAGGAATTTAAAAAAGAACTTTTCAGCGTGTTTTCAGTTTGATTTTCGACACATTTGCTTCAATTATTTCAAATCCTTTCTAGAAATCTTTTTATTAGTCCGAAATTTCCTAGAAAAAAAGAACATAGCTTTGCTACGCACTTTATAAAACAGCATTTCTGACCTCCCCCACCCTGTCCAACAATTGTGCGTAATCCGTATTTGATAATTTATAGCTGCAGTGTTGCTTATGCAGTGACTTGTGAAAAAAATATAACTATTTTTACTTCCCATTTTAACTATGGAAATGAAAACAAAGGCCTGCCTGTGTGCAAAATTTGATGGTCAGAAGGCCAGTATGGTCGTCGGAGAAGCAGGGGCAAAATGGGAGACCACTGTCAAAATAAGGCATAAAAAGCCTTGTCTAATGCTATTTTTAAAACACCATTTTTGTCGCCAGCAACTTTATCTTCATCTACCACTTATCTATCGGTAAGTGTGAGTTCACTGCGAGGAAAAATGATGATGAATAAAGCAGCGAATGATAACAAACATTTGCACAGCTTAGCAGACGTCTATTAATCACTCCAGATACCTATTGGAATCTGACCAGGCATAAAATTAGAGAGGAGGGGGACTTAACCTGTAATCTTGATTCAAGCAGGTATACTATGAGTCTTTTCTCAAGTAACTCTTTTACGTACAAAACGGCTTAATGCGGTTGTACTGAATCGCTAACAAGGCACAGCCACAGTTCGACAACTCTCTGTTTCACTGTTGCAGATTTTTCAGGTAGAGTGCTTAAAAGAAATTCTATGAAAGATTTGTAACTGAAGAAACCTGTTTTTGGAACAAGTGAGACATTCTGGAATTTAGTTTTGATATTTTGATATAAACAATGTTATAGCTGTCCGAACAGCCCTGGGAGTCTGACTATTGCTGACTGGTAGGCCCAAATGAAAATGAATAACCCTAGTCTTACAGCTAGTGTTCTGCTTGAATGGTTATAGGAAAAGGCCTCGTTATTCTTTTTCGTCTTCTTGTGGATCTCAAAATTAAAAATGTAAAATTTAACTTCAGCTTTTTAAATCAACATAAAATGTGCGTGTCCACGTATTTCAGTAATGCTAGAAGAAATGCTTGCACTGTTGTAACGGAAAGTTGAGTTTTATTTTTATTAACATGGATTCTAATTTGACATAAATAAAGAAATATCTATGAAACACAATGCAATAAAATACAGACTACTGCATCTATTTACGCGTCAATTACGTACAAACAGACATGCTCAATACTCATGTTAGAAGCTTCTCTATGCAAGAATAAAGGTAACCGCAAGTAACAGATCCGACACACGTATTCGCGATGGGTGTCGGCTTACCTGGAGCCAACACTAGCATAAAAGGCCTGGAATTCCCATATACTCATAATGCCATTTTTGTCTCGATCAAAGCTGTCGAACATTTCGTTTGCCTGTGATTCCGTTAAGCTATAAAAATAGAAACAAATACAAGGAATGCAATTGATGCACACACTTCTGTGGATGGGAATTTTAACAAAAAAAAATTACGAAAACATATTAAAGCCATTGTCGTGCTGTTGAATTTTTTTATTACTATATCAAAATTTAACCACCACACTTATTATATATATAGCTGTTATACTGACATGGCAAACACTTCAAGCATCATTTATATTAGCTAACGACTTAGAAAACCTTTATAATTTCTAGAAATTATAAAAAGAATACACAACTCATTGGAATTATATAATTGGAAGAATGCAGCTTAAGTGGACACGATTAATTAGTTAAATCGCAGGCTGCCTTGTTTTGCGGGCATAGATTTTGTACAGGCATTAGTGTTCGCGAAAAATATCCAGTCAGCAGCATGAGGAAGGTCTGAAGGGAGGTTTCAGGGCTAAGGCAATCTCCCGTTAAGCAGGAGGATGGTTTCATCCATTAATTGTTTACAGAACTGCTGTTCATCAACAGCTGAATTTGTTTATCGAAACATTGTACAGCAATTTGATATCCTTTTTTAAATGTAGCGTCTATTCATTTGCGCATTTCATTTCAGGGTGCTGCGCAAGAACATCTGGGTAGCTGCTGGGCATCTTTTAGTATTGGAAGTGGCTATTAGCACCTGTATCTCAACAAATAGGCCAGCCAGCGACATTTAGGACAGATCATATAGGCTAGGGACATTCAGCACAGCGACATAATGGCCTCCTTGTCAACTGTGACATTTGAGTTCTTGATAAACAGATAGATCGCCTTTTCGTATATCATCAGACGCGGTAAATGCAATTAATTTAATTGCACTTATTTATAATTGCAATGAATCATTTATATATATGATAAGTACTCGCGGCTATAGTGTATTAGTCTTTGGGAAATCGGTATAGAGATCGGGCTGTTGGAACGGGATTAACTACGAAGTGCTGTTTACAAAATTATAATAAATGTGAAACCGTTCCCATGATTGATCAAGACATCTGTCGTTGCAATCGCACAATTGCAATGCAAAATAAATTTTGGAACTGTTTTTACTGTAGTTACGCACATAAATACACACAAAATATAGTTTAAAAAAAAAAACTTGGCTTTAATATAGCAGTTGACAGCGTCCACTATGTAGCTGGTCTAAATGTCGTGCTCTAAATGTCACTCACCTTTTTGTCGTACATTCATTCGCACCGCTACATTTGGACTTAACATGTTATTCTTTTATAGCTCATTCGCAATTAAGCAAATCGCGAATGGAATCTGCCTTTATTATTAATAAAAAATCAATAAAATGACATTAACTACAATGCAGACAAGAGGGCATACCTGAATTCAGTCACCATCATGTGAACGGCTTCTTCTCGTTTCAATCGTCTTACGTTATTGTGAATATATTTGTCAAAGATTGCCTGAACTTCTTTCCTGAGAAATCGAATACAGGCAAAAATATTTTCTGGCAATAACACCCTTCTTTATTTTTTAGTTGTCAGTGTTTGCATTTGATCTATTTACCATTAATTATAAGGAAAAGCTTTATTTTTTTCAGAATACAGTCTTTTGATTACGACTGGACCTAAAACAGGGTCATTTTTACAGCTTTTTGTTATTAATCGTAGGTGGTGCTAGTAATTGTAATATTACAGTTAACTGTGCGTTACGTACGTCACCGATTCATAGGCATCTTACATACAAAGCAATTGACAAAATCGAATGAAGCGGAAATATGACCACCAGAGAGGCGGAACTCAAGTGGCCCGATTTCCGGATTGATCCTATTTATGCGGTTCTTGATAAAGGAACGCACCTATGTAAAGACTATTTCAAACTGCTATCCCGGGGTTTCGATATACTTCAAACTTTCACCAGCTGGTGTGCACAAAGTGGAATTTCATGTTTTCTAAAAGGTGTAACGCTTTACTAAATTGTTAAAAATCTGTCTATTAGAGAGAAGCCAAAAACCTCGAAGGATCTTACTGACCAATGGTTTTGTTGAACACACACACACACACACACGCACACACACACACACACACAGAGAGAGAGAGAGAGAGAGAGAGAGAGAGAGAGAGAGAGAGAGAGAGAGACAAATATATATATATATATATATATATATATATATATATATATATATATATATATATATATATATATATATATATATATATATATATATATATAAGCTGCCATTTATGTTTGAGATACGACGTATTTCAAATGAGCTACATGAAGTACAGTTGGCGGATATAAATTTAACGTCTCAAACAAAATACTACACTTACGGTATTCTTCGTGCAGCCATAGTTTTATCCAGTAATTGCTTTGTTTAAACTGATGTTGTTATTTACGTCAATATTGAAAACTCAATAGCTGTTACAAAATTTCTGTGTAAGAGCAAAGTACATTGATTATCTCATCCGAAATAAGTTTGCAAGGTTGCTATCAGTTTCCGCAGCTTCGTAAAGGCCCAGACTAGAAGATTTAATTCCCAGCTAAAAAAGAAAAAGAGCAGCCTGCAAGGAGTTTTAGGTGAGCAGAGAGAATATATATGGCTTTATACAAACATGTCAGACACTTTTTGTGGCAATCTCTCCTTGTTTACAAATTATCCTAGCGAACAGACATGAAAGGCTTAACATATTAAACATTGGCAAGTTAGTTTTTTTTACTTGCAGCAACGTAATTTTGGATCGGCAAGAGCATCACGTAATCAATGATTGCACAAGAAACAATAAAGTATTCTTATTTTATCAATGATGTACCAAAAAGAAGCGAAGTTTTCTAATTTATTCTAATTGTTTTGAAGTTTTCATTATGAGCAGAACTACAATATTTCTAAGCAAACAATAACGATGCGCACACAGGAAATTACTCCAGAGTTGGTTTCTACTACCTGGCCTTATTAAACGGAAATAATCAGGTTATTTATATTTATGTTATGAGTTGGAATGCTTCCATTTGTGTTTAAAACAGCTATTTTATCACATTAATCATTCTTAATCAACAGAAATAAAACACGATAACAACAAATGTCAGTAACAAAATCCCATCCGAAGGTTCTGAATTCGTTTATTCAGCTCTGGATATTGGCTTCAAATGAAACATTTCCAAAACCATAAAATAATGCTAGGTATTTCAGTTTGTGGGAAAAATTGTCAAGGAGTGAGGCCAGAATTGTGAAGGGCTCCTGCAGACGAAGCAAATTCTACGTATCAAACTGACAGTTCTCGGGAATGCCCGGGCAAAGGAAGCCAAGCTAAAGGAAGTGGACCAAGTTTGAAGCAGCAAACCCAGAGCTGACAAAACATACACAGATGTTACCACAGTATGGATGTGAGCATAGGCCGTTTGTGGCCCTAAGCAGTGATTCAGCGAGACACCACATCCGACACGGTGAGCACAGCAACGACCATACCTTTAAGTCTATGCCGAATATATTCAACGAAGATGAGACAGTTTCGCTGATAATCATATTAGATTTTCAGACTGAAATTGCCAAATCTAGTACTATGCCTAATGGCTTAGTATCCATCGCAGAACAATCCTATGCATTAAGAATCTAAAAAGTAATTTTCATATTAACATGGGATATAAAGTTTTTAAAACAGAGTAAAACTAAACATTCAAGATTATTCTATAGTACTGGTTGACTACAGCATTAATTCTAACGCTGTAATCTCATATGTGATTAATATAGGGCTGTCAAAATTGTATTTTCTCAAAGTGATCTGAAGTGACTGTCCGGGCTCATGTAACGGTGCTGGGGCGCAGTCGTTCTTAGGTTACCTTTAGATCTTAGAACAACGAGAAAACTTTCTATGTTTTATATTTTTGCTTCAAATTCGAGTTGCTCTGAAATTGAGCTTTTTATGTCGTTATTTTTTCGCCAGCATTTTTATTACATTCTATATGTTGGATCGACGTTGTTGACACGTCCAAAGGCTAGGGCAATACCGCCGTCTGAGAAACATGCTTGTTTAGTAAATCTGTGGGAAAATTAGTCACTGACAGTTATTATGTAGAAACTATTTCTACATTATCGTCAGACTGATATTGACTGGGCGATATGGCATTTATTTGTTTTGTTTAAGTAAAAGTCAGTCATATGAAATTATTACACTTTGGGATTTTCATTCCCCTATTACTCGGTAAATGTTTCCGCATGATTCCTTTCTTGCCAACAAAGCCTTGCCACGCGAACTCACGAAACGGCCAGGGCTGGGATGACCAAATTTGGCAGACATAACGTATCATGTCGCAGCATATATGTGACAGTGAGTTTGATCTCGTCGGCCATGGTCAATGCCAAAAACCGTACTTGTTGTCGTGACAATATCGTCGTTCTTTTGCATCTTTTTAGCTTCTGTGTACAGACTGTTAATATCACAGACTAAAAGAAATTTTCTTTGCTTCTCTGCTTAAGTCTAAGTAAATATTTTTTTGATCACAGCAGCAAGGATGGGCGGGAGTGGGGTTGGCTTTTCGGGGGTGGGGGGTGGGGGGGGGGGGGGGTAAGTGATTGCAACACAGATAAATATCATCAAGAATTATCATGTATGCTAGAAAATGTTAATAACATGTGGAATGTAGAATTTCAAGGAGGGGGCATTGTGACTTAACTAAAAAGAGTTATTTTGCAAACATCGGCTCGTTATGTCACTGTTAACTAACAGAAATTTCCATTTAAGAGATTACATTTCATTTCGCTTTATCTAGATATGAAATATTTAATATATTTTACTGTTTAAACACAAGAATCTTAAGCGCGTGTCCAAATTTTTGTATCGTCTAGGTTTACAAAATAGACATGAAAAGAGACTTCACTGCTTGGATTTTATTCGCATATTCAATGTGGCAGTACTTAATTCTATATATTCATCTGTCTGTGTCTAAAAGTTATTTGGGGGGTGCAGAGGGGTGCTGCTTGATTGTTGTTCCACAACCCTAAAAATATAAAAAATTCTCCTCTGTCATCCTTCTTTGATGATTACCAGCTCAAATACTCTGTCTCGGCAATGGAAGGCTATGTACCAAGCGCTTTGGCATAGGAAGCCCTATACATAGCGATTCTCTCAAATACACGCCTTTATGGATGCCATAGCTGTTTAAATTATTACTATGATTTATTTAACACTTAATGATTTTTAGATCTACATTTCGACCACAGTTGTTTCAGTCATTCGTCGGGCTGGAGTGCCATCGATACACTGCTAACCCTGAGAATATGAAACTCAGAATGCCTGTGCTTCGGCACACTGTTTACAAATTCGTTTTTAAGAGTGTGACAGTAGTAAGGAAACGAGAGTTCTGCTGCAGGAAGTGACGTCATTCTGTCTGGAGCGGAAGTAACGTCATAGTGTCTGGAGCGGAAGTGACGTCATGGACGGGAAGGGACGTCATAGATATAGCCATGGTAACGTGACGTAGTCATGGTAACGAAGCACAGCCATGGTAACGATAGGCGTAACCCTGATAACAAAGTGATGACCCCCCTCCCCCCCCCCTAAGCGGCAGTCGGGACAGACCCTATAGTAAAAAGTGTGGACCCCCCCTAGGCGGCAGTCGGGACAGACCCTATAGTAAAAAGTGTGGACCCCCCCTAGGCAGCAGTCGGGACAGACCCTATGGTAAAAAGTGATGACCCCCCCCCCCCAGGACATACTATGTACCACCCCCCCCCCCCAGTCGAGCACCATTTTGTCAAGTCAGCATAAGTTACACACCACAATTTGATTACATCAGAGTGGTATATAAGGGATGAGTGGTAAACCATGTAGGGACAAGAGACATCACGAACAACACACCAGCTATCAACATTGATGACTTAACAGCGTTTCAGGCGGATGAATCTGTTTACATCATGGACAACACATCAGCTACTCAGAAAGTGACCATACAATGCTACAAGTGCTGCGTAAGGTTGGAATATGAAGGACAGTCACACAACTGCCCGGTGCACCACAATGCACCTCAGCGCTTTTGCTGTAAAACCTGTGGTGGTCTGCTCTGGTACAGGTCTGCGGCGATGCTACCTGGGCCAGGACCAATATGTAATGACTGCTGGTGGTGTGGTATGACTCTGAAGCTGAAGAGCTATTGCAACAGCCATCCGTTCAAGTGCGCGGGAAGACCATTTACGATGCAGGAGTACTACAAGTACAAATGCCGCTGCAGGAATCCAACTTGCTGATGTACTAAAATCTTTCGGCCCTTTTAAGGGCCATCCTATATTATGAAATGAAGCAAAACAACCTGTCTGTCTGTGTGTGTGTGTGAGAGAATACATTTTTATCACATTTCAGGTCTAGTTGGCGGATGAATACCATTCAGTGGATGAATGCCATTTAACTTCACCGTCAGATGTCTCTGCTGTGTAGCAGTGCAACAGTACAGCTGTACAACTCCACAACTGTAAGTGAGACATTCATATCAAGCAGTGATACATTCTGCTGAGTCAGCAATTTTGAACAATTTTTGAACAAGTTACACACCATATTTTGATTACATGGAAGTAGCATAAAAGCATGAGTGAAACATGTCAACCAGTGATACATTCTGCTGAGTCAACAAGTGACACATCATCGAAGTGGTATAAAAGGAAGAGTGAAACGTGTATTTCACCTCATTTCAGTTCTAGCAACAGCAACAACAACAACGATGGCACCAGTCTACTGTCATGATTGTGATGTGAATTTTCCATCTCTGGAATTGTTCGTGGCACATACATGCAAACCAGCTAGGATGAAACGTGCTCATAAAGAGCTTGTTGAGCAGATTGAAGCCAAGAGACGAAAGACGGTGCAAGATGGTATTGACAGACCTGATCCAGTCCTCTGCTGTAAATGCGTCAAGATATGTTCATCTTTGGATGCGTTTGAGACGCATGCATGTGTTGAGATGGAAAATGTGTCTCATGAAGAACATGTTTCAAAGAAAGAAAAGACAGGACAAGTAGGCAGAGGCAGAAGAGTGAGTCTTGGTAAAAACGCACAGGAAAGACGTTTTGAGCCTGAAGATGGATCAGATTTGCTACTTGAAATGCGACAAGAGAACCGGATTAAGAGACATTTGTTAGAAACGTTAAACCGTGGAATGAAATTGTATATTGTGGTACATGCGTGCTTCAAGAAAATGACGGCGAATGCTGAAGGCGTTATGGTAGAACAAGTGGATAATGCCTTCATCAGCAGTCCGACATATACAGCATACAATCCAGCGGATATTGAGCAGGACTTGCCAGAAGCCTATAAAGAATTGTTTCCCAAGTTTGACGAACATGAGCGACAAGGTTCTGGCTGGGTGTTGGGTAACATACTGTATATTGAAGTGCATACAGCTACGTCAGCGCCACTGGAAGCAAGTAGTTTTATCCCACTACCGAAGAAAGTGAAGAATACAAAGGCTGTGATAAACATTCAGAATGATGACAACAAGTGTTTCTTATGGTCTGTATTGGCTCATCTTCACCCTTCAACAAATAGAACCCAGAGCGTGTGAATCAACACAAAACAATTGAGAAGGAATTGAAGGTGGAAGGTATGACATTTCCAACACCGATTACGGACATTCCAAAGTTTAAAAAGGAGAATGATGTGTCTATCAACGTGTTTGGATATGAACATGATGTAGTTGTTCCGATACAACTGAGTCGAAACACCAGCGCGAGAGAAATCAACTTACTTTTGATTAGCAATGACAAGAAAAGGCATTACTGCCTCATCAAGAATTTCAGCAGACTTATGGCTTATCGATCAAAACATCATGGAGTAGCATTTTATTGTTTCAACTGTCTTCATGGGTTTATGCGACAAGATCTTTTAGACGAGCATCGTGAAGTGTGTGGCAAGCATGGAGCACAACGTTTATCATTTCCCAAGAAACCTCACATCAAGTTCAAGAATGTAACCAAACAACAGCGAGCACCGTTTGTGATTTATGCAGACTTTGAATGTTTCACGAAAAAGCATGAAGAAGGAGACAAGTATCAACATCATCGTCCAAACAGCTTTGCCTATGTGGTTGTGAGTCGAAATTGGAAATATCTGGTACATCTCCATCATAATCCTCTGGATAATCCTGTAAAAGATTTTTCCAGAATCTAACACGTATGTTAGTATCATGTCCAATCGCCATCACTTCAACATTATCTTCAAGTTTGCGTTTAAACCCAGGTTCAAGTGGTATGTTTTGAAAGTCTTTCCACACTTCAGGTTTAAACCGATAAGCAGAATTTATCATCACTTCACCCATATCATTCACGGTGAAATAAACACCATCGTTAAACACAAGTGCGCTCATGTTTTTTACCTTGTTATGCGCTGTCTTCTTTTCTGCAAAGCCTTTTATCTACTTCTTTCACCTGCTTCTTCAGCATTTTCCATTCAGGTATTGTCAGCAAAATTCCCTTTTTCGTAGGACGGTTTCTTCCAGTCCCCTCGTCTCTGAGGCATTTGCGAATGTTCACCACTCCTTCATTGCTTTGTTTCATAATCTTGATATACTTTCCATTGCCTAGAGAAAGCATTCCCTCCAACGACTGTGGTGTAGGTGTCGTCTCCACTTTTAATTTCTTGACGGTGGTATCGGGATTTTTCACGTTCAAGTCTTTCACTGTATCAGCAAGAGTATCCATATCCATTACAGATCTTTTCCGATTCATGTTCACGCTTCAGTGTTTACACCTCAACTAACTCTCAAGTTGAAGTGTCTCCCCCCCTTACATACTGTCCATGTGCCAACGTGGAATAGCCATCTCTCATCACATATCGCTTGTCGTCATAGGGAGAGAGAGCCACTTTCCTCAACTTCTCCGAGAAAATCTGATGGTCATGACTTCGAATGATGTGTCCTGTAGTCATCGTTTGCGTTTGGTTAAACAAACTGTCTTTATACTGCTTATGTTTCATACGTCTTTGACACGCTCGAGTGATACCTTTGGCCGTACGTTTTTCTTTCCCACCATACATCATACTGTACATTTTCGGTCGAAGTCCAACAAACTCTTCAATGGGAATGCCCGCCGTCTCATCATTCATTTTCCCAAGCACTTTCTTGTTCACGTTGGAATGTAGGAAATGATCTGACGGATAGTCACTTGTGTCGAACAAGTCTTCATCTTCCTGCATATCCTTGTAGATATCGTCCGTTTCTATGTCGTAACATAGACTGTCGGTGTCGCTGAACAACAGCTTGGCGTCGGGATACTTGGTCATGACGTAGTTGTAATGAAAGTGAAACATGAGCACTTTGCTGAGGTCAAGAATGGTGAAGCCAACTTGAATGGGTTTATCCAGAAGCAGATCCACTTTGCGTAAATGTACCGCGGTCAAATCTTCGTTGAAAATTGTAAATTTGTGGAATGAAGGTTTGGCTTCAAGTTTCTTAAACCGCTTTTCCTGGTAAAGGAGTTCCAGATTGATGCGCTTTCTCACATTTTCCATGAACAACACAGAGTTGTTCACCAATTTGAAAAAATCTTTCTCAAACGGGTTCTTGGCCAACTTTCTCTTTTCCGTGTTCAACGAGATGTATTTCTCCAACCATTTGCTCTGTGCAAACATGATGGCACGGTGCACCTTAGTGACTTTCAATCCCAATGAGACATATTGTTGTAAATTTCTATAATGAAGCACATATTTCTTCTTGTCACACAAGTTGGGAATAAGCTTTTCACTAGGTTGGTCTGTCATGTTTAGATCTTTCCGTAGCTTCTGGCTATGTTTTGACAATTCTCCCACCTTAACACATTTCCGTTCTGGAGCCACTGGATAGTGATTATGACGATCATGAATTGAATATGGGTATTCTAAATCTACTTCTAAAATATATCCAATCTCGTCATCTTCATCCACATCCATGAAGTCAATGGATTCTGGCTCGCTCACCCACGTAAATCCACTTTTCGGAATGCTTTGCGACATGGCCCAGCCATACAAGTTGTTCGCATCCAGGTACACCAAGTAGTTGGTCGGTTTCGTGGGATCATAATCTGCTACGTAGGGGTTATTTGCTTTCGCATACTTGTGTGTGATGACAGATATTCCTCCACGTAGACCTTGTTCAACCATTTGGTACATGTCAATGTCGTTGATCAATTCCAGTTTCACCTTTGTCGCTTTTAACATGGCATCCCACGACAGTCCTGGCGCTGTATAGTAGTGGGTAGGATCCAATTCATATGTGTTGAGACATACTTGACGAAAGTTTTCAAACACGTAAGCCAGCAGCAACACATCTGATTTCAGGTATAGGTCATGGTATTCACCAAATTTAGTACAGTTGAATGTCTCCCACACCTTCTGCGCATGCGCATAATCCTCATCGCTAATGTCCTCTTCACTGAGCAGACTGTAAAACTTGTCCTTGGACGGCAGTTGTGTTTCAGCAAACTTGGATGGTTCATCCACGTAATCGTTGGGGTACACTCCCTTTCTCAGCAGTAAATCTTGTTGGTCGCTATCGTGAATGTGTGACGTCATGTTATAAAAGTTTTCTTTCCCTTCTGCTGCCAGGTTGGATACCACCTTCTGTAGAGAAGTACTCATGAACTGATAACTGTCTGTAAATTTCAGATTGCTCATGGTGAATGCAAAATATTTCTCAACGGTGTTGGGAATGACTGTAATGGTTTCATTTTTGAACTTTCCAATTTCTTCCATGATCAAATGACTGTCATAGCCTCACAAATTGTGGAAAAAGACAGGAATGATAAAATAATCTTTAACATCCTGCTTATCCTTTCGAAATCGGAATTGTAAATTGCATTCATTATGTGCAGCTCTGCGGTATTTGCCATTGATGTGGTCATGATCTCTCACACGATCTGCTCCTAGAGGCTCATGACAAATGTAGCAATCATCAGCGTTCTTGAAATCCTCTTCATCTTCACGAGTCATGACCATTTTCTTTGGCTGTTGTAAACCATGCACAATACGATCACGCTCATTCACCATATGGTCTAAAAAGACTTTCACGGCATTATCTCCTCGATACAGGACTTGTGCACGTGTATCATACTGACTCACAACCACATAGGCAAAGCTGTTTGGACGATGATGTTGATACTTGTCTCCTTCTTCATGCTTTTTCGTGAAACATTCAAAGTCTGCATAAATCACAAACGGTGCTCGCTGTTGTTTGGTTACATTCTTGAACTTGATGTGAGGTTTCTTGCGAAATGATAAACTTTGTGCTCCATGCTTGCCACACACTTCACGATGCTCGTCTAAAAGATCTTGTCGCATAAACCCATGAAGACAGTTGAAACAATAAAATGCTACTCCATGATGTTTTGATCGATAAGCCATAAGTCTGCTGAAATTCTTGATGAGGCAGTAATGCCTTTTCTTGTCATTGCTAATCAAAAGTAAGTTGATTTCTCTCGCGCTGGTGTTTCGACTCAGTTGTATCGGAACAACTACATCATGTTCATATCCAAACACGTTGATAGACACATCATTCTCCTTTTTAAACTTTGGAATGTCCGTAATCGGTGTTGGAAATGTCATACCTTCCACCTTCAATTCCTTCTCAATTGTTTTGTGTTGATTCACACGCTCTGGGTTTCTATTTGTTGAAGGGTGAAGATGAGCCAATACAGACCATAAGAAACACTTGTTGTCATCATTCTGAATGTTTATCACAGCCTTTGTATTCTTCACTTTCTACGGTAGTGGGATAAAACTACTAGCTTCCAGTGGCGCTGACGTAGCTGTATGCACTTCAATATACAGTATGTTACCCAACACCCAGCCAGAACCTTGTCGCTCATGTTCGTCAAACTTGGGAAACAATTCTTTATAGGCTTCTGGCAAGTCCTGCTCAATATCCGCTGGATTGTATGCTGTATATGTCGGACTGCTGATGAAGGCATTATCCACTTGTTCTACCATAACGCCTTCAGCATTCGCCGTTATTTTCTTGAAGCACGCATGTACCACAATATACAATTTCATTCCACGGTTTAACGTTTCTAACACATGTCTCTTAATCCGGTTCTCTTGTCGCATTTCAAGTAGCAAATCTGATCCATCTTCAGGCTCAAAACGTCTTTCCTGTGCGTTTTTACCAAGACTCACTCTTCTGCCTCTGCCTACTTGTCCTGTCTTTTCTTTCTTTGAAACATGTTCTTCATGAGACACATTTTCCATCTCAACACATGCATGCGTCTCAAACGCATCCAAAGATGAACATATCTTGACGCATTTACAGCAGAGGACTGGATCAGGTCTGTCAATACCATCTTGCACCGTCTTTCGTCTCTTGGCTTCAATCTGCTCAACAAGCTCTTTATGAGCACGTTTCATCCTAGCTGGTTTGCATGTATGTGCCACGAACAATTCCAGAGATGGAAAATTCACATCAAAATCATGACAGTAGACTGGTGCCATCGTTGTTGTTGTTGCTGTTGCTAGAACTGAAATGAGGTGAAATACACGTTTCACTCTTCCTTTTATACCACTTCGATGATGTGTCACTTGTTGACTCAGCAGAATGTATCACTGGTTGACATGTTTCACTCATGCTTTTATGCTACTTCCATGTAATCAAAATATGGTGTGTAACTTGTTCAAAAATTGTTCAAAATTGCTGACTCAGCAGAATGTATCACTGCTTGATATGAATGTCTCACTTACAGTTGTGGAGTTGTACAGCTGCACTTTTGCACTGCTACACAGCAGAGACATCTGACGGTGAAGTTAAATGGTATTCATCCGCTAAGTGGTATTCATCCGCCAACTAGACCTGAAATGTGATAAAATGTATTCTCTCTCACACACACACAGACAGACAGGTTGTTTTGCTTCATTTCATAATATAGGATGGCCCTTACCACCTCAGGTTTTACAGCAAAAGCGCTGAGGTGCATTGTGGTGCACCGGGCAGTTGTGTGACTGTCCTTCACATTCCAACCTTACGCAGCACTTGTAGCATTGTATGGTCACTTTCTGAGTAGCTGATGTGTTGTCCATGATGTAAACAGATTCATCCGCCTGAAACGCTGTTAAGTTATCAATGTTGATAGCTGGTGTGTTCATGATGTCTCTTGTCCCCACATGGTTTACCACTCATCCCTTATATACCACTCTGATGTAATCAAATTGTGGTGTGTAACTTATGCTGACTTGACAAAATCGTGCTCGCCTGGGGGGGGGGGGGGGGGGGGAGTCGGTACATAGTATTTCCTGGCGGGGGGTCATCATTTTTTACCATAGGGTCTGTCCCGACTGCCGCCTATGGGGGGTCCACACTTTTTACTATAGGGTCCGTCCCGACTGCCGCCTAGGGGGGGGGGGGGGGTCATCACTTTTACCATAGGGTCTGTCCCGACTGCCGCCTAGGGGGGGGTCCACACTTTTTACTCTAGGGTCTGTCCCGACTGCCGCCTAGGGGGGGTCCACACTTTTTACTATAGGATCTGTCCCGACTGCCGCCTAGGGGGGGGGGGGGAGGAGGAGGGTCATCATTTTGTTATCAGGGTTACGCCTATCGTTACCATAGCTATGCTTCGTTACCATGACTACGTCACGTTACCATGGCTACATCTATGACGTCACTTCCCGTCCATGAGGTCACTTCCGCTCCAGACACTATGACGTCACTTCCGCTCCAGACAAAATGACGTCACTTCCTGCAGCAGAACTCTCGTTTCCTAACTACTTGTGACCACTCCTAATTAAAATTATACCTGTGTAAATCCGTGCAAATGCGACGATGAATAACAAATACCCAAATAAATATCATATAATTTAACAGACCTCTTTATGAAGAAATGCAGCAAATTAAACTGATACAGCAAACCCACCAACCCTTTTATAATGTCATTCCTCTCTTCTTCAGCCGTGTGATAATGGCTGCGGGCACGAAAAACGTACTTTTAAGTATGTTTAGTGACACAGTTTCCAACATCCAAATTAAATAGCATGTCGCATTCGAGAGCTGGTTACAATGCAGCTGCGGGTCACATCCCATCTACGACATTTCACGTGCTTTAGTTGCTTTCTTTCATTTCGTTTCAGTCTACGCCCACAAACAAATTACAAGCAGCGATCCATGACATGTGCTTCTTCTGACAGGTGTATTACATGTCTTCAAGGTGATGCATTTGCAAATACAAGCAGTGGGAACTGTTGAGGACTGCAACTGAAAGGTGTATGCACACAAAGGAGTGAGTATCTCTCTTAATATCTTTTTGGTCTTTTAAGTTTCATGAAGAGCTCAATTTTATCAACAGATATTGAAATTTTAAGATAAATCAAGAGAATTTGATTTTCTAGCAAATCGTTGCAACACGTTACTAACAAACCCAGATTGAATTTGAGACGGATAACAACGTCAAGAAATTGTATATTGGGCGTCTCTTTTACACATCGTCTGAAAGGCATGCATGCATCTAAAGTAAAGGTACCTGTGAAATGCTTCTTATTCCTTCTAAGTAATAAATTATTCATCACTTAATTATTTACAAATTTTCCAGTAATATTTCATGTGAAGGCAATGGTGTAAACATCTGTGACGTTTTATATAATTCAGAGAAAGCTGCTGCTGTTGCATCTTGTAGGCTGTACAGTTTATTTCTGTCGGTGTATATGATATATTTGGATGCTTCCATAGAGTCCCATGGAGTCGTTTGGATGGCTGACCCATAAAGACGCACACAAATAGTTAAGTTTTAACCGAGGACTAACTTGAGAATGAAATATTTGCTCCTTGACTGTTGTTGTATGTAAGATAGGTGGTTCTTAGTTCCTGCTAATGCTAGCACTACATTTTGCGTGGAAGTAAGTTCAGAGACATGTAAACTGTTAAGGGAAAAAGACAGGCTTACCTTGAATAACTCTAGTCTAGTAAAATCATTGCAATTGCCATACTCTATTAATTTGCAATTATAGCAATTCTAATTAACACAGAGCAAAACATGCCTTAAACCCGTAAGTTCTGGAAAATGTATAAAAACAATAGGGGAATTATTATAGCCTTCCAATGTTGATATAAATGCATAACTAAAACCTGCAGTTGGTAAACATTTATAACTTTATGCATTTTCGACTCTCAGCGAAATGAATAGCATTCAACAGAAACATAAAATTATTCTTTCGTCATATGTTACTTTAAATATATTCGCTTTTTTATTAGAGACGGAGAAACTTGTTGTGACTATAACAGTGTTTCAATAACCGAATTCAAATTAAAATGCTAAGAAAACCATAATAGAAACTATAAATAATAAAACTTGACCAAAAAGGAATTGACTTTTAGTAGTATGTCATCACATAGCTGGAAGATATTTTGCCAAATTTATTTTTAAAACTTGCCTAAAACAGAATAATTGATATAATAATTCTGTCAAACGTTATAAACACCTCTTGAAATAGAACTCTTCGAAACGTTTTTACCGATTAATTGTAACTTGCTATTTTCTGTGACAACAATGCCCGAATGCATGTCTTTGAAATGTGTGCAAAACAAAGTCTAAAACAAGGTTCAACATCAATTTGCATCAATAAAAAATTGAAGTGAATTGTAGTAGAGTGATTTGTCAGTCAAGGCGTGATTTCAGCAATTCAGGTTTTTTCTTTTTTCCCAGGAGCTGACACGGTGAGATAGCTATAAAATTCAGTTCAAGTTGCTTGTTATTACTTTTTACATTGGCCATCGCACCTATTTTAGCATCATTATCTCTTATTGAACTCTGGTAGCAATAGAAGTAGATGAATTACTAAAAACGGTAACTAAATATTTTGGTATATTTTCTCAATGATGTTATTGCCAAACCTGAAACTGGTTGCAACAAAAAGCGTTATTTTGATGATGTCATGTAGGTGTAATCTTTTGAAGCATGTTTTAGGTATGTCATCCGCAAAATATACATTTATAAGTGGGATGAAATAAGGTATGTTGAAAAAACCACAAACAGCACCATCCGTGCTTTTGGACATTTCAACATGTAAAGCAAATTTAAAGGGGGCTTTTTATACTTAAGTATATAGAAATAAAGAAGGTACCAAGAGAAAAGCAGAATTTATCCAAATTAGCAGTGAACTCGCAATTTAAAGAAGTCGTTCACTCTCATGGATTTAGTTCCGTTTACTGTTATTGAAGCCTTAACAAGTTGAGTATTGAATTCATATGATGAAGGAATTTTCAATGCCACACGCGAAGGACGCCTGCCAAAAAGCGTTACGTTTCTCCCGGTACCTGCATCGGTAAAATGAAATGGGGTGAATCAAATGATTAATGTTTTAATCATATCTAAGAATTCAAAACAATGTTATCAAGGTTGTCTTTAATCTTCTCTTTAGAACTGCAACAATTATCAGAGAACTGATTTACTAACAGCATGCATTTAGTAACGACTACAAATGACTTTTTGTAAAACAGCAATTATTTGAAAAAATGTGATACAACATTCTAATTTGTCGAAAAAAGATGCACTTAGTTTTTGTCCGTATATTTTGCAATTTAGGATCTTGAAAACCATTGTTGAGATCATTTGTTGGAGTTTGGAGGCAAGGTTTTTTGGAGGGTATATTCTAACTTGAATCTTAAAACTGGAAGTAATTTAACACAACTGTGTCAGCCACACAAGTTATACCTCCGCGATCTCATAATATTTAAGAAAAATGAACAAAGTGGCAGTAAAAACAATTTAAAAAGTCACTATTTTGTGCTTGTTTGTAAATAATTTATCTAAGCCTATGCAGTATGTAACTCGACCCCAATATGTCACAGATTATAAATTTGCTGGTTACTGACCAAAAGGCAAGATATTGGAATTTCTCATGGTGCAATCAACCATGATATAATCTGAATGTTTATATTAAAATAAAATTGAATCAGGCTACGCTGTTTTCGGGTTACACTAGTTTGTGAAGATGAGTCTTTCTTGTCAATTTATTAGTTCCAAAAATTGATACGAAGAGACTTCTAGATTGGTATTCAAGGTAACTTAGAAAAAGATTGATTTTAAGAAGTCCATGCGATGTTAGAATATAACACGCATCATCTGTGAAGGAAATGCTTCAAATGTTGGAAACAATTTTTCTTATAAGTCAGGGGATAGCTGGTATTAAAAATATAGAACTAGTTATTCAGTTGTATGTAAAATAATAGGCGTTTTTCTATTTTTGAGAAGAATTAGTTCAATGAATGTATTTGCTATATATTTGTGTACTGCGGACAACAGCACATTTTTCTCATATAAGTTGCATCATTGTAACATGCAACTTAGAAAATGCATCGCCAAATTAAACAGCACTATGAACCTAAGGGTATACAAGAGACATTGGTGGGTGAAACGGAGGCAAAGTGAGCGCTTCTCTTTGTGCTTACACAGTAAACATTCCAAGGTTGATCGAACGTTGATTTGAATTTGCGGTTTCGATCCGACAAAACCGCAACATTAACTATGGTTGTGCTTTGGTTTTTATTTCTCAGGACCAGTTTTTGATGCAACGTTGAATGACGTTGAAAGCAATATTGCTTAGACGTTGTTTTTGGTCGCAATCAAAATGCAACTTTCTCCGAAGTTTAATCACTGTCTTTGGCGCTACGTTGAATGTCAAAATGGTGTATAGGCGTCGGACACACAGCCAAAAACAACCTCTTGCAGTCTCGCTCACCGGCAAGAGTAGCATGGCAGGCCATTTTGAAAATAGACCAAAAGGAGGACGTAGAATGTGCGAATTTCATGTTTTTACACCTAGTTATGAGGAATATTCATGGAAACCGACATAATGCATGTTCTGCGTGACCGGATGACCCAAGGGTCATATTTACTGAAAATCTATACAACGGTGCTTTTCCGACCTCTATACAGTCAGTATCGCAAAGTTGATTAGACGTCGGAAGGTAGACGTTGTATCGACTTTCATAAATAACCAAACATCGCCCTTGTCCCAACGTCGGTTGCGATGTCTATCCAACATTGATGCAACGTCGCGATATTTACTAGGTGGTAGAGTTGAATTTATCATACCGTTTCTGATATCTCATTTTTATGCAAATAAATTTATTTTCTTGTTAAAACTCTCATTCCTGATATCTCTAACCTACAATGAATTCGATCAAATGTCAAAATATCAAGCTAAAAATTCAATATTGATATCGTTTATTTAATAAAACAACAAAATAGTATCAGTATTATGCATGCAAGTGAACAAACAATTTTTATACCGAACTAAAGTTTTATTTAAAGATCCTGTCAAAAAAATTCATGTTTTCCTGGTCACAAGTCTCACCGTATTATGTATTGATAAAGACTGATACTTCAATCACATGAATCAAGGGACGAAATAGTTTTGTATTTCTCCCTCTCTCTATTCAACTGGTAGAATAATCGCACGGTAATTTGCGCTATAAGTAGTGTAAGAATAATGTCCTTTAATCTGTAGAGCAGAAATAATGCCCTGTTATTTGATAGCAATTAATCAGTTATTGCAAAAGTTCTTTCGCTTTTTATTTTTTGTAGCTTTTGTGTATTGAGGCTTTTAATAAGCCATTTTTCAAAACTTGCCGGCTGTCAGAATGATGAACATATCCTATTAGATTTAGTCTGGTTTTGTAAATACTTGGAGAACTCTTGCCTCAACTCTTTCTGAGGCAATTCTCATCAGAAGTAAACGAAAATAGCATTTTAAATAATACATATATATAATAGATGTCTAGTATTTCCTCGTCAACCATTAAATGTATTTTGAGTATTTTAAAATTACCCTTCTTCTATGTAGCAATTTGCTTTTTATTTTGATAAAACATGGATAAAGTTAGTGCACCGATGGTTTTGGTTTTCTTATTTTTCACGGACTTTATTTACTTTAAGGTTAATATAAGATATTCAGACAAGTTGAAATGGTTACTTGAGAAAAATGGTTTCTCTGAAACACAGTTCATTGCGGTTTTACTGTGAAACTTTAATTATCTTATATTTCCCTCGGGTGGATACAACACCCACGATTTATTATGCTGTATCCTTGACTATTACTGGTACGCAATCCACCCTCTGACAAATTCTTCTGCTTAATATGAAACGTGATGATTTGGGATTCGCAACAATGCAAGTTTTTTAATGTGGATACTGTGTTCACAATTGACAAACTAGACCGAATTTCGCTACACGTAGCGAAATGACACCCACTTGCAATGGTACAATCTATCTGGTCAAAGACACATTTTTCAGTCTGTCCACATAATTGTCACCTTCAGAATTATTATCATGAACAAGGACATCGAAGTAAATATAATGTAATCTCAAATAATCAAATTCAGTTTTCTAACCATTTTTCAGACAATGGACAACTTCCGGTTCTTGACCTTGACCGTGACCCAGAAGGTCAAGGTCACCGAGGTACCTCTTATATAACGTCTTTTAGGTCCTAAGGATCGAAAATAAGCTCAAAATCGCTCTATCTCTAACCGTTTTCGAGATAATGGTCAACTTCCGGTTTTTGACCTTGATCTTGACGGAGGAGGTCAAGGTCACCGAGGTACCTATTATATAACGTCTTTTAGGCCCAAAGGGTCGAAAATAAGCTCAAAATCGCTCTATCTCTAACCGTTTTCGAGATAATGGACAATTTTTCTCTAACGGAATTCAATATACAAAAGTCACATGATCTTGACCTTGACACTAAATGTCGATATTCCATCCATGATGTTACTGCCTACTGACACCGTACACGGGTTGAAACAAGGATTTGAGCGCTATTTCCAGCAATTTTTCGTGATGGAAGAGGTTTTTAAAAAAATATTTTGACCTCAATTTGACCTTGATTTTGAAGGCCAAGGTCAAAAAATTTTGCCGATTTCACGACATCTTATCACCCTCTATCTCTGTGCCAAATTTTATCGTCCTACGTCAAATAGCCTAGGAGGAGTTTTCTGGAAACCACTTTGAGGTAAAAAAACTTTGACCTCAATTTGACCTTGACCTTGAAGGTCAAGGTCAAGAAAATTTACGGATTTCACGACATCTCATCACTCTCTATCTCTGTGCCAAATTTCATCGTCCTACGTCAAATAGCGTAGGAGGAGTTTTCTGGAAACCTCCGTGACGGAAAAAAAAACAAAAAAAAAAGGAAGGAATAAACGCCGGAATTCTTAGCAAACCATACCCATTTGCAAACTATGTTTGCAAGTGGGAATTACTAATAAGCATCTTGTATAAACATTTTATATATCCTTACATATTTTTATCCACTGAGCGACTCTGTGCTTCTTTTTTGCTAAGCATCACTAATAAATAAGTTGTTATCTATGTCAGTACATCGACACACCTACTCAACTTTCGTGTATTTTGTTTTATTCTCGATTTTACGTCTAACTTTCTAAATTCTCAAAATAAAAATTGATAGCAATTTACTTCGTCAGAAAAATATTTCATATCTTAATTTAGCAACTTAAGATTTTTTGAAAAGAAAAGGTATGCAAAGAGGTAAAAAGGCTGAAAGTTTGCGAAATAAGAGACTTGAAAAAATGATTACTGCTATCACTGCAAAGGATTCGTAAAATATTTTCCTTACGCCTTTCCCTTATCTCGTCATAGGCATTTTGTAGATTGCACTGAAGGAATGCATGAGAATATTTAAAAGTTATTGACCTAAAATGTATATTAACAACGCGAAAGTGCGTAAAATGATTCCAAAGAGTTACTGTTAATCTTGTTCATTGATGTCACATAATCCTCTGCTATAACTTGAAAAATGTCATTAAATACGAGTCACAAAATCCAATTATTCAAAGTTCGCCATCTCTCTCTATTACAATACTTTTAACTTGATGTTATTAGTTTTACCTTTCGTTTTTATTTATGTTGAAATTTAGATTCAATCCTTACATTTTGCCACTTCACATTATTAACAGCAATGATTAAATCACACAAGTTATAACTTAGTATTTTGGGTCCAGTTTCTAGGAATATATAACTGTTCCAAACTTATAAATCAACTTTATATAAAGGTGCCCACCGAACGTATTTTTCCATGGCAGAACCGTGGTAGCTGATCAGCTTTTAACAACGGTTTTCAAATTGTAACCAAAGATACTGCTTCTCACAAAGTAAAACATGTGTAAACTAGAGCCTCATTTCGCTTCTTCTAAGCGAAGTGATATACTTAGAAACGCATAAAATATTATTCATTGTTAACCTTTACAAATTACAATTTTTAACGGATTAATGTGATTGATAATTCAGAGCAATAAACTAAAACTGGAGGGAGGAAGGGCTCTTAGTCTCCAAAGTGTCAGGGTTGCTTGGCGAAAGACCGCCCAGGCTATAGCCCCATCCAGGAAAAGTGTTCCCATAGCGCACTCATAAAAACGAACTATTTGAAATGATGTTGCGGAAAAAGTGTCGCAATTCGAATGGTTCACGAATTGTTTCCCTAGAAAGGTTCTATGGGTGAATGTATTCACATATTCTGAACCAGATGAAAAAGGGGAAGGAGAAATTGGGGGTTAAGAATCGATGACAAATATAATAGAGTGGAGTGGGAAGGCTACAGCGGGATTTCACAAATTATCTAGAGAAACTAAGCAAGGAATTGTATTTGTTTGCGATAATTCTATGTTAAAAACCGATAAATCACACAATTGCAAAACTTGTCCTTTTATGTAATCCTGTCTTGCTACCAAATTCATTTTCTTAACTCATGGCACACAAAACAAACACTGGCTACTTCTGTAAGAGCTCACTGTTCTCGGTTCCATTAGCTAAGGCTACTCATGCTTTGTTATCGTTCATATTGGTATACAATGTTTGCGAGAAAACACATCTGAGGTAACTTTCATCTAAAAATTTCACACACCACCTGTCTGAATATCTCGGTGAGACTCATGTAAAATTTCGGCTTTCTAGCCTTTTCCGTATTTGATTGATTGCACGGAGCGATTTGCAGAGAAAAAAGAAACTTCGCTTTCCAGTACGAGCTCAATCAAACCAGGAAAGTATGACGAGTGGCATATGTCGTTGTTTGAAAAGGGTTCCTAGTTAATATTGCTCGCTGAGAAGTATTTTCGGTATCTGGGTAACTCAAAACATGGAATAGTTTATTGCTGAGAAATTGCCACTGTTTATACACGCCTACACCATAAAATGCCTACATATTTTATTTAACAAAGGCATGCGCATGCATTTGATGCTTTTATTATATAATTTCAAAAACTCACTGACGTTAAAATATTTGTGCACATTGGTTACAAAGTACATAAGATTGTTTAAAACTACTTCAATGTACATAAACGCAATAGATATCGGCAGACAATGTGTGATTTCATTAATTTTCAGATGATTTGCGTGGGTGCTTGGATGGTTATTTTAATGTCGGTTGCAGTTGTAGGTACAACAAACGACCAAGGTGTGTATATAATCAAACAATCTCACTGTATGTCATTAAAGATCTAAGTAAATCCTTATAATGTATTCTTTGCAAAATTAGGCCGTGTAAAGACGCTATATAAAGTCAGAATGACCATCTCTCAATGCGGAGTAGCCAGTGAGGTTTGCGTACACGTGAAGTATTGTCTACTTATTTAGTTTATGCAATTTTAGGATGTCGACGTCCCATTGACATCACTTTCGTCGTCGATAATTCCGGAAGCATATGCGATCCTTATTTAATAGAAAATCACATTTCATGCCAGTCTGGATGTGAGTGCCCAAATTGGAATACGGTAAAGCGGTATGTAATCTCCTGCATAATGGCAATGTTTATGAATGCCACAAATAGAACTTTCGCTATTTTATTTGAATAACATCCTTTTCTCATTAGTCTGTCCAATATTATTGCAATGTGTTCAGTAAAGTTATGGTATTAATGATGAAGTGTTACGAGCTTCGAACTAAAATTCACATCGGACAGTTTGTTTCCTTGACTAAATGTAAGATGAGACCTGCAAAGTACTATATGAAATACATAATTTTATTTTTAAATATCACAACAAAATCTAAATATCTGTACTAATAGTTTTTATCCATCTTTGTCCCTTTGAAATTACAGATTTGCTTCTCAGTATAGTGTACTGATATGATAAAACATGGTATCCTTTTCCCCAAAAATCTTACTTCTTTGACCAAAATTAAAATGATAACCTTTAAGTATATAAGCAAATTAACAAGATTTTCTATAAGAGTAATTTACAAGTATATTATTTAGAAATAATGTGAAAAGATTTAAAAAGCAGACATTTTTTAATTCTTCTACTTTTCTTCTTTTTCTCTTGTGGTATTTGTTGCCTAGTTGTAAAAATAGACTTTGCTTATGGTAATGTTTTATGAGAATAAAATAATAATAATAATAATAATAATGATAATGATAATAATAATAATAATAATAATAATAATACCAACAACAACAGTAATGATAAGGAGCAATTCCAGTGTGTCTCTGTACTATATGTTTTCATAGATTTCTGAGCGACACAGTTGACAGATTTGGAGTAGGGCCGGGTGAGCTAGATGTCCGCGTGGCGTTGGTAGAATTTGGTAATGGAGCAAGTATTGCTTTTCTTCTTGACAGGTAAATTAGCCTTTTTACATCGTTTTCTGTTTCATATAAAAATAGTTAAACCCTTGTGCTAAAATTGAAACTACATCTAACATATAATCATCGAAATGATAGACAAAATATTTGAAAATTCAGAATTTTTGAGCAATAATTAGTAAAACTATTTCTAGCTTTGGAACCGCTTTTTAAATAGCAAGTGGGTAATGTGGCTGTTTTTTTTAATTTCTCTTTCAACACATCAAGGCTGAATTGTATTATTTCCTTATTAATAAATCGATGTTTAAATGTTTTTGCTTAACCACGTTCTTGCAATCATTAGACAAGATACTTACAATACTGGGAATAGTATAAGTATTTAGATACTAAATATCAGTCTTTTATTTTCAGTTACACGTCAGTGGCAGAGATAAAAGAGGCTATTGACAGACTGCAGTATACGCCATTTCAAAACACGAATACGCAGTATGCCCTCAGGGTTATGAGAACAGAAGTATTTGGAAGAAGAGGAGACCGAGACTTTGTGCAGAATGTGGCTATTGTCATAACGGATGGATTATCTACAATCATTAGGTCAATGCAGGATATAATACTTCGCAAAACAATAAGCGCAGAAAAATAGCAATTAGCCAGGGTGTAATTTCAACTCTTGTTTCGTTTGTACTACACACATATTACATCTTCTAGCTGCTACACCGCGCAGCATCAGAATGCCAATTCCAGCTTTGATATAAACCTTGTTCCCACTTGCAAACATAGTTTGCAAATGGGTATGCTTTGCAAAGAATTCTGGCCGTTTATTCCTTCCTTTTTTTTTGTTTTTTTTTTCGTCACGGAGGTTTCCAGAAAACTCCTCCTACGCTATTTGACGTAGGACGATGAAATTTGGCACAGAGATAGAGGGTGATGAGATGTCGTGAAATCCGTAAATTTTTTTCCTTGACCTTCAAGGTCAAGGTCAAATTGAGGTCAAAGTTTTTTTTACCTCAAATTGGTTTCCAGAAAACTCCTTCTACACGGTTTGTAGTAGAAAGACGGCATTTGGCAGAAACATAGAGGGTAATGAGTTGTCGTGAAATCCGCAAATTTTTTTACCTTGACCTTCAAGGTCAAGGTCAAATTGAGGTCAAAATATTTTTTCAAAAACCTATTCCATCACGAAAACTTTCTGGAAATAGCGCTCAAATCCTTGTTTCAACACGTGTAAAGTGTCAGTAGGCAGTAACATCATTGATGGAATCTCGACATTCAGTGTCAAGGTCAAGGTCATGTGACTTTTGTATATTGAAATCCCTTAGAGACAAATTGTCCATTATCTCGAAAACGGTTAGAGATAGAGCGATTTTGAGCTTATTTTCGATCCTTTGGGACTAAAAGACATTATATAAGAGGTACCTCGATGACCTTGACCTCCTCCGTCATGGTCAAGGTCAAAAACCGGAAGTCGACCATTATCTCGAAAACGGTTAGAGATAGAGCCATTTTGAGCTTATTTCCGACCCTTTGGGCCTAAAAGACGTTATATAATGGGTACCTCGGTGACCTTGACCTCCTCCGTCATGGCCAAGGTCAAAAACCGGAAGTTGACCATTATCTCGAAAACGGTTATAGTTAGAGCAATTTTGAGCTTAGTTTCGACCCTTTGAGCCTAAATTACGTTATATAAGAGGTACCTCGGTGACCTTGACCTCCTCCGTCATGGTCAAGGTCAAAAACCGGAAGTTGACCATTATCTCGAAAACGGTTAGAGATAGAGCCATTTTGAGCTTATTTCAGACCCTTTGGGCCTAAAAGACGTTATATAATGGGTACCACGGTGACCTTGTCCTCCTCCGTCATGGCTAAGGTCAAAAACCGGAAGTTGACCATTATCTCGAAAACGGTTATAGTTAGAGCAATTTTGAGCTTGGTTTCGACCCTTTGAGCCTAAATGACGTTATATAAGAGGTACCTCGGTGACCTTGACCTCCTCCGTCATGGTCAAGGTAAAAAACCGGAAGTTGACCGTTATCTCGAAAACGGTTAGAGATAGAGCGATTTTGAGCTCATTTTCGACCCTTTGGGCCTAAAAAGACGCTATATAAGAGGTACCTCGGTGACCTTGCCCCCTCCGTCATGGTCAAGGTCAAAAACCGGAAGTTGACAATTATCTCAAAAACAGTTAGAAAACTGAATTTGATTATTTGAGATTACATTATATTTACTTCGATGTCCTTGTTCATGATAATAATTCGGAAGCTGACAATTATGTGGAAAGACTGAAAAATGTGTCTTCGACCAGATAGATTGTACTATTGCAAGTGGGTGTCATTTCGCTACGTGTAGCGAAATTCGGTCTAGTTGTCTTTGCTTTTAGAGATAACACTGTACCAGAAGCTATGCGTGCTATCGATAGTGGTATCACAATTCTAGCTGTAGGAGTGGGCGCCTCCACCGACATATTTAGACAAGAGCTATCGGTATATGTGGAATTTTCTATGTTGATATGAACTAATTAAAACTGATTAAGAAGTATGTAAAATAGCAAATATTATCGTTTTCAGTTATACACTTACAAGTACGCTTTGAATATGTGTATTGTTGATATTTAATTAGTGATTTCTATAACATAAGCGGTATTGTTTATATTTAATTAGTGATTTCTATAACATAAGCGGTAAAAAAGGAAAATATTCAATAAGGTATTTCAGTGATGTTCTTCTACTTTTTCCTTTAGAGTATTTCTTCAAGAAATCCAGTCAAACATAAAACATTCTTCATGAGTCCAAACGTAGATGCACTAAGCAATATTTTGCAGGACTTAGTTCAGGTATGTTAGTTGCTTTTAGATTCAAATTGAGGTCAAAATATTTTTAACGTTTTCTCAGAGGTACCTCGGTGACCGGGACCTCCTGGGTCAAAGTGTTCCGAGTATGAGCTGTTTTTTTGCAACATTCCATCTGTATTTGTTCTATCATTTCATTCATTTTTTACCCGGTTCCTTTGCATTCGAAATTCAAAATTCTTGCGTATTTTATTTAAAACATCAAAGTGTGATTAGGCATTTGGCAAAAAAAAAAAAAAAAAAAATCAGATTTTTCACTTGTTGATTGCATTGAAGGAAAGCGGGACAGGGTGTTAAAAATTATTCGTCTGCTCCAACCATTGGAATCACGGACAAAGACAAGCAGTGGAATTGCGAAGGAACAAGTGAACTTCCAAGTCTTCCAGTTTTCACGGATGGTTTTATTCATGAAGGAAAGGAACCAGAGCGGGAGTATGACAATAGAGCCCTTTTGTCAATTGCCTCTATTTGCTGGGTTTTCCTATTTGATGGGTGTTCCTATTTGCTGGGTGTTCCTATTTGATGGGTGTTCCTATTCCGGGGTTCCTTTATAATGACAGAGCAGGCTCATTCTGAGAAACCATTACATAATTGTAACAGAACTAACAAAAAGTTAAGTAATATCTTGTATTTTGGGGTTGGTAAAAATAAATTTGTGTGTCCTCTTGATGCTTCTGTCGTGTCATAATTTTTCAAACAGTTTGAGTTATTTAAGATCGACAAAACCATGCTGGGCTAACCAGAGAGGAAAGCGTTTCGTGTACGTTTGCAGTGGTGTACTTTTTTTGGATAGTTTAAAGCCAAATTTGACCTGTTGTCGTGACAATGTCCTCGTTCTTTTGACTCTTTTTAGCTGCGGTATACAGACCGTAAATATCACGGACTAAAATCACAAGAAAATTTCTTTACTTTTGTACTTAAGTCAAAGTAAATATCGCTTTGGTCGTAGCGGCAGGGATGGGCGGGGTGGGGTGGTGTGTGTGTGTGTGTGTGGGGGGGGGGGGGTTAAGTGATTACAACAGAGCTAAAGATCACCGAGAATTACTTTGTATGCTACAAAATCTTAATAACATGTGGAATTTAAGATTTCGAGGAATGGTGTTGTGACTTTCCCTACATCACGTTATTGAAAAAGATGGGGCTAGTTGTGTTCCTGTTGGTATCCTGACAATTGGGACTGGGACAATTGGGACTGGAGCTTGGATTGGGACAATTGGGACTGAAGATTAATTTATGATACATTTCTGAGACAAAGCTATATTAACTGCGTTCTAAGCGCGCCTTTCTGTAACTCGTTGACTGTTTTTATATGATTTTTTTTCGTGATGTACCGATTCTTTCGTGAATGTCAACCAGTCTAGGGCACAATATTGGCATATCTAGCTTACTTCACATATTATTAGCATCTGTAAATCAATCAATAGGTGACGCTGGTGACATTATACATGCCTCAAAGAAAGCATTGCGCTCTGACAGTGTGGCATGGACATGCAAGTTAATTACAAACAACTAAACATTTTGGTGTATAACACAAATAAATCATACAAACTTATCTTCAGTCCGAATTGTCCCAGTCCCAACAGTCCCAGCCCCAATTGTCCCAGTCTCAATTGTCCCGGATTCGTTACTGTTAACTATCATGTGTTTCATTTTAGAGATTTCATTTCATTTCATTTAAGTATATCTGGTATAATCTAATATATTTTACTGTTTATAAAATGCATAACAGTTGACTGTGAGTTGAAATACAATATTAAAATACTTGAATGTTTAATTACGGTGCCGGTTTGGTTGTGTCTGCATCTCGTTTTACATCTCATTTCCCAAACAATACAACCTCAAAAAAAAAAAAAAAAAAAAAAAAAAAAAAAAAATACAATGGAAAATTTTTCAAGGTCAGGCGGAAACCTCAATTCTTCCCCAGGCTGAACTGCAACGGAGTGTTGTCGCCCTCAAAATTACCTTCTCCCTTCTAGCGACCTAAAATAAAGATATAAACGAAATCTTCATCCCAGGGAACATTGTAAAATCTCTCGCTCGTTTGTATGAGATCGAGACGTATATATCGATCAGTTTGAACTAATTCTAAAATGTTGTACTTGCTTGTTTTCGTTGCGAGCAATAATGCATTGCCTGCCCAACTTTTTTTTTTGTTGTTGCAATTTTGGAGGGACGTCGGGATTTGGTTGTACATGGAAATCGAAGCTACACCTTTCTCACGTAAGGGCATCGGGAACACAACCAAAAAGTATCCTTATCATGTTATTGTCAAAGGAAATGGTAGTCATTATAGGTTTGTTAGACAATAAATAAAACTGATGTTTAAAGCGCAAGAATCTGAAGGGTGCACAACTTTGTGTATCGTTTATGTTTACAAAATAGACATGAAAACTGACTTCATATTCGAACACACAGGGTGACCTAAAGGCGGGTGTTTACTTCCATAGAAGAGCTGCTTTGATATCTCGAGAATGACCATTTCCGCATCACTATACCGCGGTCTTTTATCAACGTCTATACAACGTCGTTGGACTGAAGCCTATCTAAAGTCGGGGGGGGGGGGTGGGGGGGGGGGTAGGCAATTGTCAAAGCAAACAATTCCGTGTGATAGCAAATAGAATGGGGTACATATTAAGAGGAAACAAAAAGACGTTCGAGTACCTTCTGTACATGAGAAGCCTTTCGAATACGGAGATTTGCTCAAAATAAATGCAATTAATAATACTAAATTTGAACTGCGCTTGGACGTCCCACTCGGGATCTCGTCTTTGGATTTCAACTCTAGCTTCAGATCAGAACTCTAATTGCAATAGGCCGATTAAAACAGTAACTGCATAGACATCTCTGGTTTTGGATCCTTGCAGTACTTACAATGGATCGTTTTATGTATCATCAATTTAGGCTTAACATTTCAACTTTGAGCTCAACTCCGATTCTCAATTGGCCCCTAATTCTGCATATAAATCGCAAAATTTTTACTCCCACCATAAAATGTAATATATATATAAAAAAAGAATTTCTATACATGGCCGACAATGAAGACGTAAACGGAAAGATCCTTCACTTCAGGGTAAAGAAGATTTAATTAATTTAAATAAAAGACAAATTCAGAGAAAATTTGCAGAACAATTCGGAGTTAGTAAAACAGAAGCTCAATCAGTTTGAAAGCAAAAAGCAAAAGTTTTAACTGTTTTTGGAGAAAATTTCTAGCCAGACAAGAAACGTTTTTCTTTTGAAAGAGACCATGAGAACATTGATACCGCTGTATGGGAATGGTTTGAAGTTGCTCGAATGAATAACATCTCTTTCACTTTGATACAAAGATGTTGATATAAATAGAGTTTGATTATGTAAATAAATGATTATGTGATCGATGTTTGTTATTATTTCTTATTCACCAACATTCAAGAGTTCATTGTAATCCAATATGTCCCAATACAGGACACCTTGCTTGGAACAACACAAATAAGACCATCCCTCGAATACGATCACTTTGGCCCAGTCCCGCAGGTGGTCGTATTTCCGAGGTTCTGGTGTATAACGAAATCCCCACATCAATTCAACGCCTATAGAGCATCGCATGTTAGATGGGCAAGTAGTTAATTCTACATATTCATCGGTGTCTAAAAGTTAGCTGGTGAGAGTGGGAGGGGGAGGGGGTGTTATTTGGGTTTTTTTTCCACAACCCTAAAAAAATCCGAAAATGCTCCTATTCCTATGCCATTCTTCTTATTCTTATTATTACCAGATCAAATACTCTGTGGGAACAACACAAGGCTATGTAGCAATCACTTTAGCATTGGAAGCCCATGCATCACGTTTCTCTGTCACAATACACAAGGCCTTTCTGGACGCCATAACTGTTTAAATTATTACTCAGATTTATTTAACGCCTCATGAATTTTTTAGATCTACATTTCGACCAATATTGTTTCAGTCATTCGTCAGCCTGGAGTGCCATCGGGTACACTACTCATCCTTAGGATGTGAAACTCAGAATGACCTATCCTTCGGCACACCGTTCACTAATTTGTTTTTAAGACCGTGACTACTCTGACTTCACATTGCTAAACTGTATATCCCTGCAAACACGAGGGTGACTAACAAATACTCTATAAATATCATATAATTTAGCAGACCTCTTTATGAAGAAATGCAACAAATTGAAATTGTGCAGCAAACCCACCAACCCCTTTATAATGCCATTCCTCTCCTCTTCAACCGTGTGATTTTGGCAACGGACAAGAAATACTTAGCTATAAGTATGTTCAGGTGACACAGTTTCCCGCATCCAAATTAAATGGCATGTCCCATTCGAGAGCTGGTTACAATGCAACTATGGGTCACATCCCTCCTTTTTATGACATTTCACACGCTTCAGTGGTTTTCTTTCACTTTCGTTCCAGTCTGCGCCCGCGAGGGTAAACATAAACAAACCCACAAGCAGTGAGACATGACACGTGCTTATTCTGACAGGTGTATTACATATTTTCAAGGCTCATGCAGTTGTAAATACAAGCAGTGAGGACTGTTAAGGATTGCAACTGAAAGGTGCATGCACACAAAGGGATAGGTTTCTGTTTAAAAAAATACAGTCCCTTTACGCTTCGTAAAACAAACTCTGTTTTAATAAACAGAACACAGATAATAGAAATTATTCAGATAAATCAATAGAACTTAATTTTCTAGCAAATCGTTACAATACTGAATTTGAATCGGACTGAATTTGAAACGGATAACAGCGTGAAGAAATTCTACTTTGGGCGTCTCCTATGCACACCGTTTGAAAGAAGCGACGCATGCCTGCATATGAAGTAAAATTGATGCATTTTGAAAGGTATGGTAAAATGCTTCTAAATAATAAGTTATTTATTACTTAATTATTTTATGACACGTCCATTATTATTTCATGTTCAAGCTGCGTGAAGGTAATGGTGTAAACATCTGTGACGTTTTGCGTGATTCACAGAAGGCTGCTGCTGTTGCATCTTCCATGCTGTACACTTTATTTCTGCCGATGATTGGATGTATTAAGATGGGTTAAAGACGCGTGCAAATAGTTCAGATTTTTAACTCAACACCCCAAGTACATAAAATTTGTGACGTCACCCATTGGCTACAGTATCAGGGTACGAGTCCCCATCCATCGCTCCTCTCGTCTGTACGTGCCTTACATATCCCTGTACATCTGTTAATTTTTATAGAAAACGCATAATACTATAGGAACAGAAAACGCGAGTACAGAAGAACCCCGGGAAATGGCAATCACACAAACAGTTTCCCCGTACAAATATGATCACTTTTCGATAGTTCTGTTCGAGGTACCCATCACCATGAAAAACAAAAACAAATAGGGAGACCCTGGAAAGTAGGACCCCTTTAGTTCAATCCTACCGTTGCTCCTACTTCCGGTGTTTCACTGTATTTCTAGGAGACTTCTCGGCACAATTGCAGATACTGTGGGACATTGAAATAATGTGGCAAATGTTAAAAACAGAGCCTCATAGCTTGTCCTCGCGTATCTATCTCCCTTATGAGTACAGCCTCTGAGAAAACATATTTCCATTGGCAGGCAGATCAGGAAAATTATATATAGATTCTTATCTCCGGCAGCCTGATCAACAAAATTGCACATAAAAATTAAGTGCCCCGAAATATGGATGAAAAAAAGAAAGAAATTAGGCCTGTTAGATTTTACAAATTTCAAAGGCTGTGACTGATTATAAAATACAGAAGTTAGAGCCGAAATTGCCCGAAGAGAAATTAAAAGCTACAAAATGATAGCAAATAGAATGACTGATATAAAAGGGTTTTGCCGTATTAAAGGTTTTATTGACTAATAAAACATATTTTCTGAATTAGAACGAAACAAGAACTTTGACCGATGACCGTTCAAATAAGCTTAAAAAATGTGAAGGGGTCACATCCCCTTGAATGCAGGCTGTGGAATATGACCTTTTCCCTTCCTGGCCATGATACACTGCCCTTTGTTCATTCCCGCGCACATGCATACCCATCCTAATCAGCGCTACATCAGCCGCTTTGGGTTATTGACACAGGGTCACATTTCGGCGGGTTGTAGATAGAGCGGAACGCCAGAAAAAAAGAGCCGCAGTGGGACTGGACTACTTTGTGGGGTTCTTCAAAATGGAAGACACCTAGAACGGAACTATTTAAAAGGTGGTCCCATCTAGAGGTGGCCCATAGGTGGTCTTATCTGGGAGGTGGCCCAAAGATGGCCCTATCTGGGAGATTGCCCAAAGGTAGTCCTACCTGGGAGGTGGCCTCAAGGTGGTCCTATCTAGGAGGTGGACCAAAGGTGGTCTTATCTGGGAGATGGCCCAAAGGTGGTGTTATTTGGGATGTGGCCGAAAGGTACGTGGTCCCATCTAGGATGTGGTCCAAAGATGGTCCTGTCTGGACGGTCGCCCATTTGTGGGGTGATCTCATCACAGACTCCCCCCCCCCCCCCCCCCCTGTATGCCACTTAGTCGTAACTTCATACTGTACAAGTACCTAAAATGCAGTTAAAGCTAATGAACGAATTGCAAGCTGGTTTTCTTTTAAAATGTATTGGATTAACGGTAAACAGGTTTTGCCACAAATGACTGAGCGTTTAGGCCCTAAACTGCTGTGTAACCTGCTGAGGGCATGTGAATATATTTCTGGTCATAAGGAGTCATATAAAGAAACTTCACCGTGTCACGATTCGGGGGTTTTTTTACAAGCTACCCCAATCCGAGCTAAATCACTTAAAAACCAAGGGCGTTGCCCCTGTATTGCTTAAAGCTACAAAATTCTGGCAAACTAGTGCGTTTAAAAATAGCTATAAAACATTGATAACCAATTATTAAGGACAAAAAAAAAAAGAAAAAAAAAGAAACTAAAATCATTCCTTGAAGTATTTAAAAGGGCCACAGTTTTCACTTGCAGGAATAAGTGGGATGCTTTTAAATCATTTTATTTCGGCGTAGTAAACAAGATCGCTTTTTTAATTTGCTGTTCGAAAATGCCCTACCCACCTAACAAGTCTTGGAGAATAACCCAGGAACTGAGGAGGGGGGGGGGGGGGTGGGGAACGAGGGTTTTCCCAAAGAGAGGTGAGTCAATCTCGACTTCAGCTCATTTAGTACAAACGCAAACCAGACGCAGATATCTTATAAACGTATAGGCAGTATTTACAGATGAGCCGTTGGTAACTTTCTGTATTTTGCAGAAATACTCTAGACCTTGTGATAGAAAAAAAATATTTTATAATTGCAGCAGAAAGAATAACAAACGGACACACAGATTCACACACAGCAACACATGGAACAATAAGAAATGTATAAGAAATGCATTAAGTTTCGCTGAACGCATCAGTTTGCACAATTTATACCACCAACTAATCTAGGATTCTGGGTGTTTCAATGATTGCACGTTTAATAAACAAACAACCTGCCAAAACGGAAATGCATTTAAAAAATAGAAATGACATCGGACTTAATTTGGTGTTTTCTATCAGATTCATATATTTTGTGCATGAAACAAACCGCATACAAAATGCTAATTTGCCTCATGGTTCACATAGCACGAAATAGTCTGTGTTACGGGTTGGGGTGGGAAGGGGGAGGGGGGACGGGACCCTTTTATTATCTACGTGTAAAGAACATTAAAGAGAACGTGCATTATTATTTCACGCAGGCGTCTTCAAATTACAATTTGGAAGAAATAAAATACTGTTCTGTTACTGTCTAAGCCGATATGTTGTGTTTGTTAAGTGCACATAAAAATAACATTATTGTCAAATGTTACAAGTGAAAATACATTTTTATGCTTTAAACATAGCGAAGTTGAAAATAAAGCAAGACAGATGGCTTAAAGGTGCATCTCTTCGCTCCTAATTAAAACCGAACGCTTCATAGTTGGCGACTTCAATTCACTAATGTTATGACGTATTGATACCTTGGGCAAAGTAAAGCACCAAAGGAGCCCCATAACTAGAACTCCGCTAGCCCGATTTTTCCTCAAGATGTAATATCATATAATTTATCCTGAGTTTATACATAAAAATAGAAATATGAAGCGTTTTCCTTTTGATTAGCCCGAAAATAGCACGACTCTTGAATAGTCCCGCTCGAGATACCCTCAATGATGAAGAACTCCATAAACAGGACCAACCCGAAAATTCGGAAGACTTCTGGTCCTATTTCTGGGGTTCCACTGTACTTAAGTTCTATACAGAACATGTGACGGAGGGTGAACTTGGCATGAACTATCATCAATTTCGATGTCAAGCGAAGGGCAGCCAGGAACCACCTTCTATTTCTAACCGCTTCGTAACAGCTCCTATGCCTTTTTTTAACTTTAATTTAAATATGAATGTCCAACGTAGCCCATGGCTTAAAATGAATTATTGCTTTTATTTTTATTAGCAGTAGTAGCTGAAAAAAAATAAAGTGCTAATTTTTGTGCGAAACAGGACAATCTTCTGCTTGTCTTAATCAAAAGAAATGGTTGAAGAGGCAAACAATCGACATTAGTTGATGCTTATTTATTTGTGGAAATGAAAAAAAACCCTTTAAAATACGTGCAAAATACAAATTCAATGCCATAAAGGAGGCTTGCGATTCGGTGACCTTGAAATAACGTAGGAGTTTCTCTTGTCTGCATTTTGAATATTGCTTTGTATTTATAAAGCATCCTCTACATGAAGGAGGGGCTGGAATATTATCACAACTGCTTTCAATTGATGTTAAAAGGCAAATGTTCTCACACTAACTACAGGATTTGTAGTTTTTATTAGATAAAAGTCACACGTTTTTTTTCGTTCAAAGCATTTTAATACTGTGTTAAAACACATTTGATCATTTATTTCTTAAAATAATATGAAGGCAGAATTCGAGTGGATAACAATTAATCTACAGGCCTAAACATTGCCATTTTTTCGAGGTTCATTGTTGTTTGTTTAAGTTGAGAGAAAAGTTTCACACATTACGTATGTTCATGCCCGAGGTCTGCCTCAAAAGGCCATCCACAAAACACGTGCAGGCGGGGAGGGCTACTACTGCTAATGCTACTACTTCTGCTACTACTACTACAACTACAACAACAATAACTACTACTACTACTACTACTACTACTACTACTACTACTACTACTACTACTACTACCGCTAATACTATTACTTCAGCATGCATAAGCGTTCTTATTTTTGCAAAAAATGATCTTAATATGAGGTAGTCTTGTCAAGAGGTTTATGTTAAAGTTTCAAAACTGAAATATTGCAAACGAACACGCATGGATTCTTGTACATGCAAAAATGTTTGAACGGTTTGATACGCAGTGCTTACTACAAATGGGAAATGGTTTGATTTAGGCCCTAGCTGTTGTTTCTTTTTTTGCTGCTTCTGCGACTGTGTGTAATTTACGCAGGCAAACGTGGACTTTATACCAAAAGCATCCATCTGACATAAGATGTATTAGAAGAGCTTGTGTCAAATTTCCATATGAATAAAGAAATATTATTAATGACGCAGTAAATTTCAAACGCCTGTAATAATAGTACAGTCTTAGCATACAATCTTCTATTTTTTTACATAAAATTAACCTGTTGCGGTTGACATATGAAAAAAGTTTACAATACTTTTTGAACTCGTCCAAGAAATTTAGTTCAAATTTAATTGACACGACACACAAAAAAAAAAAAAAAGGAAAAAGGAAAGAAAGGAAGAAAGGAGGCTGAATTGGGAAGACTAACTTTAAAACTAGAATCGTATTTCGCAAGCGAAATTTTCAACACTTGACAAACATTAATAGTTTAAAATATTTCTTTGAACGGCTTATTATTTCTTGAACAACATTAAGTTTTTTACAAGCCGTATAGTCTGTAATACCACTCAGTAGAGAGCTTATGGCGCAGCACGGATGCGGCTTATAAGGCTCATCTGCTTGGTTATGTTGGCTCAAGAGCTTTATTGATTGAACAGACTAGCACTTTTGCTCTATGCAGGCAGAGCTCGCGTAACGCCCATAAGCTGTGGTGTTTTGCTCAACCGTTACTTTTCTTTTAAATGCGCTATATTATTTATTTATTCTAAAATCAGCTGTGTTCGCATGGCGTTTTAAGCATGAAAACGAAATCGTAGACGAAAAAAAAGCGGATGCAAACTCTCAGATCAAGTTCTACATAAGTACAAAGTTCTGTGGTCCTAGGGTCTGTAGTGTCAGAGAAGAAGCGGAGACAAGAAAATGAATTTTTACTGTCAAGAAAAAATAGCCCAACGGCTCCCCGCACAAATTCATATAGGCCTTGACCAAGTCCTACTGTTGTTGGCTCCTCGACTGTTGTTGTAAGTACGATAGGTGGTCCTTAATTGCTGCTGGGGGGGGGGGGGGGAAGGCTTGCACGTCAGCTTGCGTGATATTCACTTCAGAGATATGTTAAGTGTTAAGGGAATAAATACAGTAAGGCGAATAACTCTTGAGTCTGGTAAAAAGCATGGCAATTGCTATACTCCATTAATTTGCATTTATAACATTTCTAATTAATACAGAGCAAAACATGCCTTGAACGCAAGAGTGCTGGAAAATACGTAGCAAAAAAAAAAATAAATAAAAAAAAAATAACGGGATAAAAATAATGGTCCAGTGTTGATGAAAATGAATGAATAAAATCCGCAGTTGGCAAAGAGTTATAACTGCCAAATAACAAAAACTTTTGTGCATTTTCAGTTCTCAACGAAATGAATAACATTCAATAGAAACAAAAAAATCCATCACTTGTGTGTATTCTTTAGTCATATGTATCTCTGATACAAATGACTGAAGAATCGCTAAAGTATCGCTTTTTTTATTCAAGAGAGTTGGAAAATTGTTCTTACTGTAACAATGTTTAAATAACTTGGTTCAAGTTTAAACCGTTAAGAAAACAATAAAAACTAGACCGTTTTCGCTTCCGAGTAGCGAATATTACACTTAAGAGTGGCAAAAAATACGATTCTAAACACTCGGCCCCTTACATATCGTCTTTTAGGCCCAAAGGGTCGAAAATAAGCTCAAAATCGTTTTATCTCTGTTTTCAAGATAATGGTCAAGTTCCAGCTTTTTGGCTTTGACCATGACCCAGGAGGTCAAGGTCACCGAGGTATCTCTTACATATAATCTTTTAGGCCCAAAATCTCTAACCGTTTTCGAGATAATGGTCAACCTCCGGATTTTTACTTTGCTCATGTCCGAGGAGGTCAAGGTCACCGAGGCACCTCTTACATATAATCCTTTAGGCCGAAAGGGTTGGAAATAAGCTCAAAATCGCTCTAACCGTTTTCGAGATAGTGGCCCACTTCCGGTTTTTGACATTGACCATGGCCTAGGATGTCAATCGTTCTCTGAGGTTATGGTTAAAAATGTGGCTTTCACGGCTTCTAATCACCCTCTGTCAGTGAGCCAAATTTCATCACTCGTTAATTGGGAAAAATCCAAACGCTGTAGCCAATTTAAACTTGCACACGCATGCTGTGATGGCTTTCATTGACAGTTGGGCGATCAATACACCGAGGCTGATATCATGCCAGTTTAAACTACTGCTTTCAGCTTCTTGCCGCCCGTTTCGCATATTTAACACTTGACAAGCCTTTGGCTTGCAAGGGTCATATGAATTTGTGCGATCAAAATTCGTCCTTTTTTTTCTTCTTGACAGTATTTCCGATTTTTTGTGTCTTCTTCTCTGGCACTATGGGCCCTACGACCATGAAACTTGGGACTTATGAAGAGCTTGATCTGAACATGTGCATGTCACTTTTTATTTTCGTCTTTGATTTGGTTTTCTTTGTTAAAACGCCATATGAAAAGAGTGTATTTTTTTGCAGATAAATGCGTAGCATTTAACGACAGCACAGAATACAATCTGCTCAGTGAGCTTTGTGCGAGCTCTGCGTAAATAGATAACAAGGCGTATGCCTGATCAGTCAGTAAAACTTTAAGTCAACAACAACCAAACACTACCCGGCTTATAAGACGTATTCAAGCTGTGTTGTTTGCAATATATTATTCAAGAAATAACCCACTGAAGGAAGTATTTTTGCGTTTTAATTTTTGTCAAGCGGAATGAGCTTCTGGTTGTTTTGTCGTTTTTAATTGAAAAATAAAGCGAATTGGGAAAAAAATCCAGGAGGATGAACTAGACATACTGAAGTTTTTCATATCCAAGTTTTAACTTTCTAACCCTAACGGCCTCTGACTAGTTCCATGGACAAGCGAAAATTTTCGTACAAATTCAAAGCACTAGGGGATTTTGGAAATGTTTTTTGGCAAATCCATTTTAACACTCATCTAGAACAGAATTATTGATATAGTAATTCTATTAAAAGTTAAAAACACATCCTAAAATAGAACTTTTCGTAACATTTTTTACTAATCAATTGTGACTTGGAATTTCTGTGGCAACAGTGCCTAAATGCGTTGCTTTTAAATGTGTGTAAAACAAAGCCTAAAACTAGACCATTTTCGCTACCGAGTAGCGAAAATTACACTTGGGGTCACAAAAAGACCTTGATTGTGGGCTTCACAAAGAAACACTTGTGCGAATTCAGTAAACTAGGGGATTGAAAATACCCAAGTGTAATAACGTTCATCATACATTGTAGTAGAGTGATTTGTCAGTCAAGGTGTGATTTCAGCAATTCAGGTTTTTTTTGTCTTTTTCCCCAGGAGCTGACACTGTTAGATAGTTGTAAAATTCCATTCATTTCTTTGTAATTACTTTTTACATTTGCCAACGCACCTATTTTCCCTCGCTATCTTTATTGGGCTGTGGCTAGCAATAGAAGTGGATGAATTAATAAAAAATGCTAGCTATTTTTTTTTGCATATTTTCTCAATGACGTCATTGGCAGGCTTGCAACAGGTTGCAACAAAAAGCATTATTTTGATGATGTCATGTAGATGTAATCTTTTGAAAATTTGTTATTAGTTATGTCATCTGCAAAATATACATTTATAAGTGGGAGGAAAGAAAGTGTGCTGAAAAAAATCACAAATGGCAGCATCGCTGTTTTTGAACATTTCAACATGCGACGGAGAGTTCATTTCAAACTTAAAGGGGGGGAGGGGCTTTCTATGCTTGAGTATAGGGAAATAAAGTTACAAAGAGGAAAACAGAATTCATCCAACTTAGTGGTGAGCTCGCAATTTAAAGAAGTCGCATTCCTTGATTTAGTTTAGTTTACTTTTTATGATGCTTTAACAGGTTGAATATTGAATTCATATGATGAAGGCACTTTCAATGCCACACGCGAAGGACGCCTGCCAAAAAGTGTTACGTTTCTCCCGGTACCTGCATCGGTACAATGATTTGGGATGAATCGAATGCTTTGTTGTCATCAATTGTAAGATGCAGAACAGTGATATCAAGGCTGTCTTTTAAGCCTCTCTTAAAATTGTGACATTTATCAGAGAACTGCTTTACTAACAGTATGTATTTAGTGGTGGCTATAAGTGACTTTTGTAAAACAGCAATTATCTGAAGGGAAAATTTGATACCACATACTAATTTGTCGAAAAAAGATGTAGTTGTATAAAGCCAAGCTCGTCTACAACTGCATTTCTACAGTTCCACCTTTTTGTCCGTATATTTTGCAATTTAGGATCTTGAAAATCATTACTGAGGTCGTTTAACAGTTTGGTGGCAAGGTTTTTTTTTTCCAGGGGGGGGGGGGCATATTCTAACATTAATCTGAAAACTGGAATTCAGCCACAACTGGGTCAGCCACATCCATCACACCCTGTGCAGATTAACTGTAACTGGAACGAAAACCCCGATATTTTACAGATTAAAACATTTGCTGGTTACTGACCCCAAAAATAAGGTATTGAAATTTGTCATGGTGAAATAAAGCATGATATGATCTGAATTTTTATATAAATATAAAATTACATGGAATTAGGTTACACAGTTTTGAGGTTATACTCTTTTATGAAGATAAGGAGGCCGTGGCAGTTTATTAGCTCCAGAAACTGACACGAAGAGGCGTTGTAAATTGGTATTCAAGGTCACTTAGAAAAAGACAAATTTTAATAATTCCATGCGATGCTAGAACTTAACACGCAACATCTGTTTGGGGAAATACTTCAAATGTTTAAAAAAAATTATAAGTCAGGGGAAAGCTGGTATTAAAAACATAGAACGAGTTATTCAATCATTTCAATGAATGCATTTTCTATATATTTGTGTGCCGCGAAATACAACACATTTTTCTCATGTAAGTTAAATCACGATAAACGTAGAAAATCTATTAACAGATTAAACAACAGTATGAACATAAGACAACCAGGGGCATTGGTGGGGTGATAGGAGGGGGGGGGGGTGAACGCTTCTCTTTGTGCTTGCACCACTTAACATTCTCAGGCTGGTACAACGTCGATTTGAGGTTGCGGCCTGGATCCGCCCAAACCACAACATTAACTTCGATTGTACCAATGAAAGAGCAACGTCTTAACAACCTTTTGGCACAACGTTGAATGACTTTGCAACGTTGGTTATACGTTGGTTTTGGTGGTAGCAAAAACGCAACTTTCTCCGATGTTTAATCAATGTGCAACGTTGAATCGACTTAAAAAAGAAACCTCCTTGCAGTATCGCTCACCGGAAACGGTAGCCATAACAGATTACTTTGAAAATAGAACAAAACGAGGACGTAAAATATAAGCATTTCAAGAATGTGGAAATTTCGTCCCCACCCGGTGTTGAGGAATGTATCGATTGCATACATATCATCTGCGTGACCAGATGATCGACAGGTTGGGGACACTGTGACGAGGTGGTGATCAAACTATGACTGTGGCCATTAAGATGCGATCCATATTTCCCGGAAATCTATACAACGTCTATACAACTTCCATTTTCAACCTATCAACGTCAACGTTGATTAGACGTCGGATAATCGACGTCTATCTGATGCCGGAAGATAGACGTTGTTTCGACTTCCATAAACAACCAAAACTGCAATGTCGGGAGCGGTGTCTATCTAACGTTGAGCAACGTCTAAATGTTTATCGAGTGGTGAATTGGCGAGTTTGTACACACTGTTGGTAAACCTGAATTTGTGATACCATTATTCACATCATTAAGGCTAGGATGTAAAAGCGCTAAATAAACATTGAAAAAAGGCATCAAAAGCGCCAAAAGAAAGTAGCCAAAAGCGCTGGTAAAATGGGTGATCTTTCAATACACCAGGAAAGTGGGTTAACAGAGTTGTGTTCCTGAAATAATTTCTGTGGTAAACGGCGCCGTGCAGACGCGCTGTGCTGAGAATTATCTATCCCGTTGCTGAAATTATAATCCCCTGCGCAGTGTCATCAGCATCATAACAATGGTTGTGAAGCATTTCACTCTCATTTCATTCACACAATAGGTCGATTTTTTGCATTTCTGTAAGTCGCTTGTGGTATTCGAACCACGAATTACCTCACCATTAAGAGCCTGGATACGCCAAAACCAGCCACAAAACAGGAGCAAGAAAAACGCCAGTTTCTCCAGAAACAACATACAAATATAATAAATCACGCAATAACACGCAAAGACTTAGTTATAAGTATCGCACATAAATTTCGAGCAGTCATTTTGTAACAATGAAAGTAGTATTTAAAGTCACTTTGTAAAGATGAAAGCAGTATTTGAAGTCACTTTGTAAAGATGGAAGTAGTATTTTAAGTCACTTAAGACAATTGTTTGTGATTTAACCCGTAGATGTACTCTCAGAGTTGGGTTAAATGGCTGTGCCAACTGTGTTAAACACCGTTGTCGGTTTAGCAGTTGTATCTTAACCTGTGTTTTTTGCGCTTTTTCTACATAAAAGATTTGCGCTTTTACGTCTTTTTTGCGCTTTTACGTCCTTTATTTTTGCTCTTTTACCTCACAGATTTGCGTTTTTGAGTTTTTACTATCAGTAAGTGAACTAAAAATATAAAAAAAATATACATATTTTTATGCAAATAAATTCATTTTCTTTTCGATTAAATGTCTAATTTTCAGGCTAAAATTGAATTATGATATCAAATATGAAAAAATATGATATAGCGTTATCAATATTATGCATATTGTAAATTGTAATTGTAAAAATAGATTTTCGTGCCTTAATCAGTCAAATATTCAAAGACATGGTACAACCAATAGAATCATTAAATAGTATGAACCATTAAAACAGAAAATACCCTAAAACACAATGCAAATACTATAACTGAGACTAGATGTACATCACAGATATGCCTGACTGAATAAAAAGGTTTTGAGTTTTTTTTTCTTGAACAATGTGTGGTTTGTCTCTTTTCGCAGTTCTGGTGGCAACGCATTCCACTTACGCGGTGCTGAACATGAAAATGTTCTGTCTCCATAGGATTTTGTTCTGTTTTTTTTTGGTACAACCAGCAAAAGGACAGTCTGGACCGTAGAGGCCTTGTTGGACAGTAGGATTATAGTAACTCAGATAGGTAGGAGGGCGCTGATCCATGTATCGCTCTAAACGCCAGTAGCAAAATTTTGAAGTCAATTCGTTGATCAATTGGTGACCAGTGCAGCTCTTTCAGAATGGGTGTAACATGATCGAATTTCTCGGGACCAGAAACTATGCTAACCGCGATATTTTGCATCCGCTGTAGCTGATTAATTCGGTACTTTGGAAGTCCGTTTAATATGGCATTTGCACGTCTAATCCTGAAGAGAGTAAGGCATGAGCTCATTTTGCACAGGCATCCTGGGATATAAATCGACGTATGTACCGAATATTCCGTAGATGAAATATACATGTTTTGCACCGTTGTCATATTTTTTTATCCATTGCCATGTACGAGTCAAATATGACGCCGATATTTTTGGTACTATCCGTAGGCATAATATTGATACTGTCGAATTTCACTTGTTTTTTGTAAGCGGGCGGGATAATTAATATTACCTCTGTTTTCGACTCGTTCAGTTTTAATTTATTTTTAGTCATCCATAGTCTGATTTCTTCAACACAATTTTCTAGTCTGTTTTTTTCGAGATTTCGAGGTCACTGGGATAATTCAGCGCACATGTGACGTAGTTTTAGTTTTAGTTGTCATAGATATGAAAGCCAATAGCGTGTCTTTTCATGATGTCTGCAACCGGAAGTGTGTAAATTTTATAGTCTTTTGGTAATAGACCCTTGCGGGGCGTCAAAAAGGACAGCCACGTTCCCTTATGTTGCACTGTCAATAACAACAGATTGTGATCTTCCCGTGTGATACTCCGATAGCCAGGCTCAGCGCTGTGCCTTCGACACCTAGACGTTTCTGCAATCGCTGGAGTAGGCTATGGTGTCGAAGACCGCTGACAAATCGAGCATTATAAGAATAATGCCGCACGTGGTGTCCAATGCTCGAAGAATATCGTCATGAATCCGCACTAGTGCTGCTTCCATGACCAACTCTATACGCTGATTGTAACTTTTCTTAGAGACCATTTTTCACATATGTGTTTGTTCAAACTTTTTGCAACAGCTTTTTCAATAATTTTAGACATGTATGGAATATTAGAAACTGGACGGTAGTTCTTTAGTTCTGCTGGGTTAAGACTCGGTTTCTTGATAAATGGTCCTACCAGTGCTTGTTTTAAGGAATCAGGAAACTGTCCTGACTGCAATGATCGATTAACAATGCTAGTTATAATCCGTAGTAGCGATGGTAAACATGTCTTCAGAAGCGGCCCTAGTATTGGATCTAGAGTGCACGTGGCATTACTAGATTTTGAGATTATTTTGAACATTTCTTCTTCATTGAAAGAGGCAAATTCCGAAAATTTCAATTAGCAGCATGGCTCTATAAAAGGGGAATGTTCAAATTCATTCTGATAGTTTTAATTTTGTCCACAAAAAATTGCTCAAAACGTTTGCTAGTTCGTTTTTGGATGAGTGGCCAGGAAGGACAGGTTCAGTTTTAGTGTGTAGAATTTTATTTAAAACACCGAATAGCTTTTTTGGTCGGAACCTCATTTCTTGATACGGCTGGTATAGTAGGTTTGCTTGGAATTTTGAAGAGAATCGACATAAGCTAGTCTTTTTTACTCGAAATATGTTCACGTTTTCGTCAGATTTAATTGGCGCAATCTCTTTCAGTTTTTCGTCTTTCATGCTTTAATACGGCTATTTCCTCAGATTACCATGGTACTTTTGGTTGAATTGTCACAAAAGAAGTTTTTTCCGAGGCGTGTTTGTTCAAAAGTTAATGGTTGTATTTTGCGATCAGTGAAGCTATGGAATCATCGGGTAGTGGCTGAATGTCGGCGAATTGGTATGGCTGTGCTGAAGGCATCAACACCAATGTGTTTGACTTTCTATAGGATATCCGCTTTCTTTCAAATCTGGATTTTCTTAATCGGAAATATCCATGAACCGCATAGTGGTCCGAAAGAAGGACTCTGATAGAGTAATCCGACATAATTCCATCATCTGATCTAGTTGTAATAAAATCTAGGGTGTGACCACCCTTGTGTGTTGAATGGTTGACATGCTGTGTCAGGCATAATGATGTCAAGAGTGATCGATCTAGTTTCAGAGTTATTCTTGGCGTTCCAGTGGATACTGAAGTCACCTAAAATAAACAGCTTTCCGGGTATAACAGCTACGTAATTTTGCAAAATCCGCTAAAGTCTGTAGATTTTAGTTTGTTTTTCTCTGAAGGTGGTGGCCTATATATCAGAAAAATATTAATATTTCGTTGCACACTGAGGATTTAATCACCATTAGCTCAAAAGAAGGATAGACAAAAATTAGTGAGTTTGTTCAGTACATTTCATTGACTTTTGAGCAATTATTGCAACACCACCACCGCGCTTACCAGTTTGCCCTAATGACATACCCCTCTGGTACCGCGGTGCGTTGAGCGAGATCGTCGGGAATATCCACGGGCATCCACATTTCAGTTAAAAAACACATGGGCAGGGTATTGTCACATATACAATCCAGTAGAACGTCGATCTTGTTTTTCAATGACTGGCAATTTATTAAACACAGGGAGAAGCACTAGCGCGCCGGTACATGCTCTTGGAGATCAATCTGTTTCAGGGTACTTATTCGTGGTAGATCAGCTGATTTGCTGACCTCCTTTATCAATTAAGTGTGAACTAAACTGGGGCAATCGTAATCATATGCATGCAAGTGAATAAAAAGCTTTGTACAAAAATATAGTTTTTGTCAAAAACTTTCAGGTTTTCCTCTTTGCAAGTCTCACTGTGCTATGCATTAACAAAGATATTTAAACGTCAATCAAATGTTTACTGGGTGGAAAATTGGTAATCTAATGTAACTGCATGTCACACTTATCTTGTCGTTCTTAGAAACTTGAAGCTTGAAAAACAACGAAAAGTAAATCCAGTCCGAAGGGTCTTTGTGCTTCTCTTTTTATTCAAATGTTAGAATAATCACACTGTAATCTGCACTATAAGTAGTGTAGGAATAATGTCCTTTAATTTGATAGGAATCAATCAGCTATTGCAAATGTCTTCCGCTTTTTACTTCTTGCACTTTTTATTTGTGGGGTTTTCAAGAAACCGTTTCTGAAAGTCTACCGACGATATCCTTCGGAATGATAAACATGCTGTATTAGGTTTAGTCTAGTTTTATGAATATTTTGAAAAAGTCAGTGTGAGGATCACTTTTGCTAGTGGAAATGACACAGCTCATATCAAATCTTTCTGAGGCAATTCTTATCAGATTGAAAATAGTATTTAAATACAAAACATATAAAACAGATATCTAGTATTTCTTCTCCAAGCTTTTTATGTATTTGTAAGTATTTTAAAAATATCCTCTTTCTATCCATCACTTTTTTTATCTTAATGAATCGCAGCGTCGTTGGTTTCTGTTTTGTGACTTTTCCCTGGACTTTGTTTACTTTGTGGTTAACATAAGATGTGCCTTTACAGACATTTTAAAGGGGTTGTTTGAGAAAGACTGTGTCTCCTAAACATAGTGAACTGCGGTTTTACTGTGGAACTTTAATTGTCGTGTATCCTTAAACATTACTGTTACGCTAAGTTTTTATTGTTTCAAGTAGAGGCCTTTTCAACGGCCAAGCTCGTAGAATTTAACTGTCAACGCATTAGCTGTAAGATTTTCATGTCCATAGTAAAAGCCTTTTCCACGGGTGCTGAGGAGGAAAAACTTAAGCTTCAAGAGCGTGCGTTTCCCATGCGTCGCTAACATTCAGTTTTAGACATTATGTCTACCTCTGGAGAGAGGAAGAACTAACAAAGAAACAGTCAATGGGAAGAAAATCATAGAGATGTTGAGTTGGCAGGTAAAATATACGGGCTTGGCGGGAGAAAAGGCTTTTTCTAAGTCGAAACAGCCTGCCATTTCAATAATAAAATTTGACTTGGGTTTCTTAAACACAGGGCATTTCTACGCTGCTATCTGTGGAAAAGTCCTTTTTCTTTCAACCATCAACCATGAAAGCAATATACATTTAAATTGATTTATAAGCTGAAATTTTTACGCCTTAGGCGGTAGAAAAGTCATTTCAACAACAAAGCTATACATTGGATTCTTACGCACAGGTATTTTGAACGCCACTATCTGTAGAAAAATCATTTCTACAGATGGAGCATGGTCTCCAGCTCGAGGTTAGGCCCTTTTCTCGGCACTTCTTTCCAAGAAATTACCCTTCATCTGCCCTTTCGTTTTCCCTTGTGCTTTTTCCCTTGGTCTTTCCCGCTTCCCTTCTAATAATTGACTCAATTAAATCCTGGGGGATGGATCACTTGGTATCTATGTGTTTCCATGTGTATCCAAAAACAAAACACAGAAAAAGGCGGCAATTTTGAGGCCAGATGCGGTCCGAGCGGAGTGCCAATTTCGTTGAGAAAGGAAGTAATTTTCATTCAGTACTTCGCCTTTCTCACAAAAAGGAAGTTATTTTGCAACAACACTCAAAGTATGGTTAACAAGGGGGCCTTATTTTAAGATGAGCAATCTGCGTTAAGGGTCATTTTAATAAGTCACATACATGCATGATAACCATTTGGTATATGAGTGCCCCCATATGGCGGTATATTTGTCAAAAAAATCGTATCTACATCTTCAAAATTGTAGTTTTTTCTAGCGATCATTAAAATGACCCCACGACAATTTCTATTGTCGCGCAACAGATTTATTTTATCACATATTTTAGTTAATATTTTTTAGGGTACGCAAAATTAATCAGTGTAAATTCTGTAATTTATTTTCAAAATAATAAGAACCACTTGCAAAAAAAACATTGACTTGGATGACATAAAAAGTGGTTTGCGAAAGAATGACATGTTTTTAGTGTGTTAATTGTACATACAAAATACCTGTTGGAGCATTCGAATACTGGAACAACTTAATTCTACAACTTGAGTTGTCGTGTAATCTTTTTGTAATATTTCGCATTTGTTTTAGAAAACATCTTGCCTTGGGTAGGAATAGGCCCGAGGTGGGGTGGGGGTAAGGGGTTTCCAGCAGGGAGGGGTCTGAGAGAAAAGGAGGTGGTCTGTTGCTCTGTTACTCCCACACCATCTCTTTATGTCAAAACACGGCATGTTGGAAATTAATTTGCGGGTAAGCCGACCAGTTAATATTTATGACGAAACACACTCTCACAGCGTTCGATATATCGTTACAGAATATTGACATTATTTTGGAGGGGGTGGAGGGGTGGGGCGACGGTCTGAGGGGTGATGCTCAGGGAATAAACAAGATAAACGGGTTTGATAAAATAAAATTCAATTAACCAGTTTCTTAGTCAGTACCAAAAAAACGCCCCAGGACTACCAAAGCGCATCTAGCAAGCGGTGGTACTGAGTCCCGTGCTTTGAAGAACTGTGCGCAGCTTTATGTGGATATACAATGTAGATTCAATAAGCAAATTACGAAAAGCTGTCAATGAATACATAGGGCAAATTTACGGACAAGGAAAAGTTACTCGAATGTCAGCGTAAGTTTTCCTTGTGCGTAGAAAAGACATTTTCTACGAAGTACAAATCTTACAAGAGGGAAAACTTACGGGCAAAGCAATCCATCCCCCTGAAAGACTTAACTACTTAATAGGAAATATGATGTTTAAACGTTCGCAACAATGCAAGATTTTAAATGTGGATACTTTTCATACAATTGAGCAATTGCAAATAAGTATATAAAATGAACAACTTATACACCATTGACTCTTTATCCACTAGGTGTCTCTTAGCCTCTTGTTTACTAAGAATTACCAAATAAATGCGTAGTAGGTGATGTCAGTAAATCGACACACGTACTCATTTCTCATGTATTTCCTCTTATTCTCGGTCTCATATCTCATTTTCTAATTTTGAAACATGGAAATCAATAAAAGTTTTTCTTGTCAGAAAAATATTACAGATATTAATTTGTTAACTTCAGATATTATTTTTAAAGTTTGGAAAGATACAAAAAAGTTTAAGTCGTGCGTAATAAGAGACTTGTTAAAATGACAATTATTACTATTTTCATTGCGTAGGATTCACAAATATTTTTCATACATCATTCCTTTTCCTCTTGATAGGTATTTTGTAGAGTGCATTGAAGCAGCGTACGCAAATACTTAAAAATTACTGACCTGAAAATGTACATTAGCAACGCAAAAGTGCATAAATTAAATTGAAGCTGTGGTGTAAGCTATAGATGCAGCGGATGATAGTGATTCCAAAGGGTTATTGTCAATCCTCTTCAATGATGTCACACAATCGTCTGATATAACTTGAAAAGTTTGAGTATTCAAAGTTCACATCTCTGTATTTATATTAGAATATGTATAACTTGCTATATTTTTTTCGGTTTTGTTTTTGTTTATGTTGAAATTTAGATTTAACCCTTACATTTTTCCACTTTATATATATTAACAGCAATGATTAAATCACACAAGTTATAGCTGAGAATTTATGCTCCAATAAATCAGCATGGGAAAGAGGTGGTTTCCCACTGCAGAACCGTGGTAACTGATCAGCTTTTAACAACGGTTTTCTAGCTGTAACTAAAGATACTACTTCTCACAAACTAAAACATGTGTAAACTAGAACCTCATTTCGCTTCTTCTAAGCAAAGCGATACACTTGGAAATGTATAATATATTCTCCATTGTTAACCTTTATATAAATTAAAACTTTTAAGGGAGTATTGTGATGATAATTCGGCGCAATAAACTAAACCGGGAGGGGGATATCTTAGTGGCAGGATATTCAAAGTGACAGGGGTGTTAGGCTGAGGACAGCCCAGGCTATGAATTCCTTCCAGAACAAAGTGCTCCTAAAAGTGATCCTAAAAGCGGTTTATTTGAAAAGATCAAATAAAATAATAAATAAAATAAAAAATAAAGCTAAGTTTCGTAATGCGAACAGTTCGCTGATTGTTTAGTCTTGAAAAAGGTTCTATGGATGGACATATTCAAACATTCTGACACAACCTGGCTAAAAGAGGAAGGAGAAGGAATGTGTTAAGAATCGGTGAGAAATGTAATACAGTAGACTGGGCGGGCTACAGCAGAATTTCAGAATTACAACGGTTAGGTAAACTAAGCAGCCAGCTGTATATGTTTTCCATAATTCTGCGTTTAAAAATGACAAAGCACATATCGTCACTACACAAAGTATGTACTTTTTATGTATCCCTGCTTTGATACCAAATGGTTCGGATTCATTCTTTACCTCATGCAACGCGCCACACACAACAAACACTGACTGCTTCTGTAAGAGCTCACGCTCCACTGTTCCACTTCATAGAGCTACTTATGCTTTGTTATCGTTCATATCGGGTATAAAAGTATTGCCAATAAAACACAAGAGCTTATGTAAAATCCCGGCCTCAAGCCACTTGCGTTTTTGATGAGCTGAAACGATTTGCAGAGAACGTTGCTTTCCAGTATAATTAACACTTGACAAGCCTTTGGCTTGCAAGAGTTATATGAAATTGTGCGAGCAAAATTCGTCCTTTTTTTTTCTTCTTGACATTTTTCCGATTTTTTGTGTCTTCTTCTTCTCTGACACTATGGGCCCTACGACCATGAAACTTGGGACCTATGAAGAGCTTGATCTGAACATGTGCATGTCACTTTTTATTTTCGTCTTTGATTTCGTTTTCTTTGTTAAAACGCCATGTGAAAAGAGTGTTTTTTTGCAAGTTAATGCGTAGCATTTAAGCCACATCACACACAGTCGCTCAGTGAGCTTTGTGCGAGCTCTCACTGTGTATGCTAGATCAGTCAATAAAACCTTAAGTCAACAGAAACTAAACACTACTCGGCTTATAAGACGTATTCAGGCTGTGTTGTTTGCAATATATTATTCAAGAAATAACCCATTGAAGCCAGTATTTTTGCGTTTTAAGTTTTGTCAAGTGTTTAACATTTCGCTAGCGGAATGAGCTTCTAGTTAATCATAAAAGTATGGTGAGAAGCATATGCTATTGATTGAAAAGGGTTCCTATTTAAAATTGCTTCGTTGAGAAGAATTTTGGGTATGTGGAACCAAATCAGACTATAACACAAAGTTGGGAACAATTTATTTCTCAGAAATGGTCATGGCTTATAAACAACTATAAGCTGCCTACATATTTTACTTAACAAAAACATGTGTTTGACGCTTTTGCTATATAATTTCAAAAACTCACTAAACATTATAATATTTGTGCGTATTGGTGACACAGTAGAAAAGATTGTCAAAAAATTAATCCAATAAACGTAAAAGCTATCGGCGGAAAATGTATGATTTAATTTATTTTCAGATGTTCTGCGCGGGTTCTTGGATGATTGCATTATTATCGGTTGCAGTTGTAGGCACAGTCAACAGCCAAGGTCTGTATAATTATAAAATAATATTACTATATCTCATTAAAGATCTAAGTAAGTCCATATGATGTGTTCTTTGCAGGAATAAGGCCATGTAAAGATGCCAGAGTCGCTATTTAAAACTCAGAATGACCATCTTTCAATGCAGAGTAGCCAGTGGAGTTTGTTTATGTCTACAGCATTGTCTACATATTAAGTTTATGCAATTATAGGATGTGGACGTCCCATTGACATCACTTTCGTAGTCGATAATTCCGGAAGTATATGCGATCCTTATTTAAGAGAAAATGGCATTTCATGCCAGTCTGGATGTGAGTGCCCAAACTGGGATACGGTAAAGCGGTATGTAATTTACTACATAATGGTAATATTAATGAATGCCATAAGTGGAACTTTCGTTTTTGTATTTAAATAACACCATTTTCTCCTTAGTCGGTCCATTGTTGTTGCAATTTTTTCAGTAAAGTGAAAGTATTAATGTTAAAGTGTTTAGAGCTTCGAAATAAATTTGTTTCCTTGACTACATAAAGAGTGAGACACGTAAAGTATTATCTATGAAACATGCAATTTTATTTTTAAATATCAAACGAAATTTAGATGTCTCAACTAATAGTTTTATCTATCCTTTATTTCTGAGACATTAAGGGTTTCTTCTCAGTGTAGTATACCGTTGTGATAAGAATAACATGGTATCCCCTTAAAAACTTACTTCTTACTTCTTTAACCAAATTCAAAATTACAACTTGTAATATGGCCATTAAAATGTAACACATATAAACAACTTAATAAGCTTTTCCAAAACAGGAATTTAAAAATAAATTCTTTAGAAATAAAAATATAAAAGATTGATAAAGTACTCATTCTTGAATTTTTCGACTTTTCTACTTTTTTTCTTGTTGTAGTTGTTGATTATTTGTAAAAAAACAACTTTGCTTATGCCAATGGTTTTATGAGAAAAAATTATATATACTATACTATCCTATATGTTTTCGCAGATTTCTGAGCGACACAGTTGATAGATTTAGTGTAGGACCTGGTGATCTGGATGTCCGCGTAGCGTTGGTACAATTTGGTAATGTAGCAAGCATTGCTTTTCATCTTGACAGGCAAGTTAACCTTTCCACATTATTTTCTGTTTCATATGAAATAGCTAAAACCCTGAGATAAAAGTGAAACCACATTAAACAAATAATTATTAAAATGATAGACAAAAACAAACAGAACTTTTTAGCAATAAGGAGTAAAACTTTTTCTAGTTTTGTGAAGAATTTTAAATAGTAAGTATTTAATATGGTTGTTTTTTAAATTCTCTTTCAACACACCATCGGTGAATTGTTTGATTATTTCTTTGTTGACAAATCGATGTTTAAATGCTATTTTTCACCAATCATTAGGTAAGTTACTTACAATACTGGAAGTATTAGATAAGCAATTCCATTCTTTCATTTTCAGTTACACGTCAGCGGCAGAGGTAAAAGAGGCTATTGACAGACTGCAGTATACGCCATTTCAAAACACAAATACGCAGGATGCCCTCAGGGTTATGCGGACAGAAGTATTTGGAAGAAGAGGAGACCGAGACTTTGTGCAGAACGTAGCTATTGTCATGACGGATGGATTATCTACAATCATGAGGTCAATGCAGGATAAAATACTTCCCAAAGCAATAAACGCAGGAAACTGACAATTAGCCAGGGTGTATTTTAGCTTTTGTTTCGTTTGTACTATAAAAATATTATATCTTCTTGCCACCACACAATATTTAGTGATTGAATCAGAATTTCAATTCCAGCTTCTATATAAACGTTGTTGTCTTTGCTTTTAGAGATAACACTGTGCCAGAGGCTATGCGTGCTATCGATAGTGGTATCACAATTCTAGCTGTAGGAGTAGGTGCATCTACCGACAAATCTAGAGAAGAGCTATCGGTATATGTGAAATTTTCTATGTTGATATGAGCTAATTATAATTGACAAAGACTTACCTAAAACAACTTGTATTATCGTTTTTGAATATGGCATTTGAATATGTGTATTGTTTATATTGCATTAGCTATAACATGAGCGGTAAAAATTCAAGAAAATATTCAATAAGGTATTTCAAAATTATAAAATTGAATTTTAGATAGTACTGGCATCATAGTGATGTTCTTCTGCTTATTCCTTTAGAGAATTTCTTCGAGAAATCCAGTCGAAGATAAGACATTCTTCATGAGTCCAAATGTAGATGCGCTCAGCAATATTTTACAGGACTTAGTTGAGGTATTTCAGTCGCTCTTAGACTCCATTGGTGAAAAATACCTTGTTGTGAAACCTAAATGTATACTAAAATGTCAAATCAATAAAATAGAAACGGATACGACAGCAAAAATTTTGAGAAAATTATAGAAAAAATAGCAATAACCTATATAAACGTATTGCATTTTTTCCTCAGTATTGTTCTTTGTGTCAATATATCAATGTTTACTTTATGTTCAAATTATTAAATACTGTTTATATGTTTAATTACACGTCCATGAAGGAAACTTGTCCTGCTGAACCTTGCACGGATCTCATCATGGACCTTGCGATATTGATGGATAGTTCAGGGTCAATCTGTGGAGATCCACCTCAGGTAAAAACGACTTTCTTATAATTACGATATATGTCCACCTCAGGTGAAACAAACGAAATATTCTGGCAATTGAACATTTGTGGAGATCCATCTCAAGTGAAAAATCCATCTGTAGTGATCCGCTCCATGTAAGAACATCCGTTCCTTCCCTCTTTTAGCACAGTACATTGCTAAATGATATACACAACTATGTGGATGACATTGGTTTCTATATAGACTATATAGAAGTTAGGTGTATTTTTTGCATTTTAATTCAAATCTTCTTTTTGCTTATGTCAACGGGACATAAGGAAGATATAGCAAGAAAGTCTTGTAATTACATCTGTATCATAATTTACTCACACATGAATAGATAAACCTTTGACGAAAACTTGCAATATATTTGTTCCAATATCGTATTATGACGTCTGCGAGTGCCAGATATCTTGTAATTACCTTTGTAGGGCACCGAGACTTGTGATAATTATGAAAGAATGAAGGATTTTGTTATCGAAATGCTGGAAAGTGTACAGATTAGTGAAAGCCAAACAAGAGTGGCTTTGATTGTGTTCGGTAATGCAGCTTATCTGGAATTTAATTTAAATAGGTATGTATTGCTACAATTCTTGCGCCTCCTCAGAGAAACTAGCTATCATTTTCTGAATATATGTTTGTAGTTGCAGCATTCACTTTCTATCTCCTCATTATTTTTATATGTATTAATAACATAATTATATATATATATAATTATATATATATATATAATTATATATATATATTACACTGTTATTTTTATTTTTTTTCAGTTCTTATGATAAGTCAACCATACAGAGAGCTGTGAGAAATGCAAACTATACAAATGAAAATACTAATACCGCTGCCGCCTTAGACCTCATGACAAACAGGGTATAATGTTGTTATAAGAAAAAATCTTGTAGCATATGCATATATTATGTAAATACTCTCATGTTTGCTTTTTATTATTATTTCGTTTTGTTGGTAGTGATAAGACTGTTTGTTGTCGTGGTATACCATCTGTTGTTGAATTAGACCCAGAAGTGTTCTGGGTCTAATTACATGCATTCCTCTGTGTGAAGAAATACTTAGTATCATTTTAACTATGATCATTATGGTGTATACAGATTGATGCGTGAGTTTATCTTGAATATATTGTTTCTGCCAATAGCTTTTCGACAAGGTACCTGATTAAACTTTACGGTGTTTTAGGTCTTTACTGGGCAACCCGATGAGAGTGGAGATCGGCCTGGAGTGAAGAACATTGCATTAATTATAACGGATGGTCAGTCGACAATCAACAGACCGCAAACTATTCCAAAAGCCCAAGAGGCGAGAGATAACGGAATCATAATATTTGCTATAGGTGTCACCGATAGCGTTTCTGTAAGTTATTTATATAATATTTACAACTGATAGGGCCCGCTGACTTTTACGAGGACAAAAGTTTGACAACAAGCTAAATCCTAATAAATAAGCATTCTTGCAACCAGTTGGCGTTACATTTTTCAAACAGAATTATTATTCTAAGAGTTTTACTGTGAAAAATATTTTGATAAAAACATGTTTTAATCACAATACTATTGGTTCTTAAGCAATTAAAACGATTCAGAGAAACGTTCAAGAATATTATTTATTACGGCTCTTTTAAAGAGATTTTGGATGGCATTTTAAGCATCTGTGTTAGTGACTGCTTGGTGTGTGCTTTTAGCATGTGTTAGGCCTTTATGTAACAGGAAGAAGAACTGAAAGAAATGTCATCTGAGCCACAAGAGAAAAATGTTAATTACTTCATGTCCACGTCTTTCGAATTTCTGAACATGCTAATAGGAAATTTACAGTTATCAGTGTGCGATCCAACAGGTTATGTACAGTGCCAATTCACAAAATGTTAAGCAATAATTTAAATGCTATGCACTATGTTTTATTAATAAAATGGGTGTTCAAGAACTGGTGTGTTATTAAAACTATTATGTGACTGAGTTAATATTTGTAGCTATAGTTCAGTTGTTATTTAAGTAATACTTAAAATAACACTTGAAATCATATCTATAGTTAATTTTAACTTGGATAGTTTAGCTCAGTTTCATTGTCATGCATACTGATATCTATGCATTTTTTAAAAAAAGACTGTCGGCAAGAAGCAGATATTGTGTTTGTGTTGGATTCCTCTGGAAGCATAAAGCTGCCAAATTTCGAACTGACAAAACAATGGCTTGCAGCTTTAGTGGACAAGTAAGCATAAATAAGCATTTTAGTATTTTACTTATCCATTTCGTCACCATATTTTTTCAACAATGAAGGCCTTTGCCTTGGTCTATATTATAACTAGAACCTTATTTCGCTAGCGAAATGTTAAACAGTTGACAAAATTTGAATGCAAAAATACTTCCTTCAATGAGTTATTTCTTGAATAATATATTGCAAACAACACAGCTTGAATACGTCTTATAAGCCGAGTAGTGTTTGGTTTTTGTTGGCTTAAGGTTTTATTGACTGAGCAGGCATACGCCGTGCTATCTGTTACGCAGTGAGAGCTCACACAAAGCTCAGCAACTGTGTTCTGTGATGTACGCTAAATGCACTGCATTTACTTGCAAAAATACACTCTTTTCACATGGCGTTTTAACAAAGAAAACAAAATCGAACAAAAATAAGAAGTGACATGCACACGTTCAGATCAAGCTCTTCATAAGTCCCAACTTTCATGGTCCTAGGGCTCATAGTGTCAGGGGAGAAGACACAAAAATCGGAAAAAGTGTCAAGAAGAAAAAAAGGACGAACGGCTGCTCGCACAAATTCATATAACTCTTGGAAGCCAAAGGCTTGTCAAGTGTTAAAAAAGCTTTCAAGGTGCACAGGGTTTATTGCTACACATGCGCAATAGTTCATCGCTATGTTCGTTAATATTGTAGCCTGAAGGTAGATGATGGGAGAACTCAAGTGGGACTGGTATTGTACAGCGACAATGCTGATGCTATGTTCACTTTAGATCAGTACAGCGACAGGTTAGAGCTCCTATCTATCTTTCCCATTATGCACACACGAAGTTGTCTTCCCATTTTGTTCTTACCGATAGGCATAAGAGGAATAACCTTTAGAATAGCCTTTAGAATAACCTTTTCACGGATTTATGTAGTAGTTATCTGGCACTCAAAAGTAAGCTTACTGCGTGCAATTTTTATTTATCATCTGTTATTATTTTACTGGTTAATTCCCAGCTTTTTACATATTGTTTTTAGAAGTGAAACCTTCTTTATATGAAGTGGCACTCGTACATTTTCGAATCTATTCATAGTCTTTTTCATCTCACTATATATTATCAACGAAATATCGACTGGATTCGATGAGTCTTTGTTTCAAATGTTTTATTTTGTTATGAATCTAACAAAAGATATCAGATGATAGTTTTTATCGAATATTGATGCACCTTTAAAAGATATATATGTATGCCCTTGTCGAGGTTTCAGGCTGTACATTTATAAACTATGCAAAAATCTAAAGAAAGCATGATAATTCTCTAAGTGTCATGTATAAATATGTGTTATACTTAGGTATCTTTACTGTTTATCTATGTATGCCCTTGTTGAGGTTTCAGGCTGTAAACTAATAAACTATGCACAAATCTATAGAAAGCATGATAATTCTCTAAGTGCCGTATATAAATATATGTTATACTTAGGTATCTTTACTGTTGTATTATATATATTGTGCTACAATTTAAAGTACATGTGAAGACTGTTGAGTACTCATGTAAATGTATCATTCTAAACTTCAGAGCAAGCATGCAGGCTGCCATTCTCCAGGTGCCATATCTACGAGGCACTACTAACACGGCAGCTGCATTGAGAGTAGCCGATGGACTATTCGCAGCTGAAAGCAGCAGACGGAGAGTACAAAACATCATAGTTTTGGTTACTGATGGCAGCTCAGATGATAAGGTAAAGTAGATTTAAATAAGCTTTCGTCACATTGTTGCTTATTGAAACCCCAAAACTATTTGTCATTTCTAGCATCAAAGTCATTGGCTTTTACGTAGCCAAATTGCACCTACCTTCGAACTGTACAACTGACATTTTGTGCATGGGATATAAAGTATGCTAGATTACTGAATTACTTGTTTTGGTGTACCACAATTTTTAAATTTTGTTTGAAAGTACACATGATCTAATTTTGAAAACTGGCTGCGACCTGCTGATAATGTGTTGTTTTCTATTTAGTGTTTAGAACCATTATTTTTGCAACTATATTTCATTCTGAATATGAAACACAATATCGTTTAAACACTTGTCACTTCCTTGAGTGCCATTTAAGGTATTTTAGTAATGAGGTGTGTGGCAGGAATTCTGACGCAGCAGTTAGCTAGACGCTGCTGAAGATTTCTTGCTTAAAATCATCCTGTGTCTCCCCATAAATTTCTGTCGTCTGCTATTAATATGGTAAATTATTAATCCACCATCTCAAAATATATAAGATGTTATGTTTGAAGTATTGAATTTCAATATCTCTTTACTTGCGATCTTTAGAAGGTCTTCGTCTGAAGCATTTTTAAAAGTTTTTTTTAATACTTCATTCAACCTGTGATTTACAAACTCAGCTCAGTTTAGTTAAATCGGAGTTAAGATACAAATGGAACTTCTACGAGATGTACTTAATAAATACTGTGTTATTTTTGTTATTATTTAAGATGATGACGTCACAAGCGGCAAACATGGCCAAAAACAATGGCGCCCATATAATCGTCATAGGTGTTGGTGACTGGACTGATAATTACGAGATCTACAATACGGCATCCAACCCATACCAGTACAATGCTTTGTTTATGGAAGATTTTACTCGCTTTGACAGCATTTCCCAACAACTGCTGGAAGCAATATGTAACAGTAAGTGCGCCAGATACACACCGTTCCAACTATTCATTCGTATTTCAGAATTTCGGATCCAAGAATCGGAGGTGGAGACATATCACTCAAGTGTTCAGTTTCGTGGACTAAGTGCTACTTAAATTGTGCATGAACTAAAATAAAGTTCCTTATTAAAATACACAAATTATGGTATTTGCTCTACATATTTAGTTACTTTTCTTGGGTGCAATAGACAGTCTGTTATAGATCCAGTATAAAAACGAGAACTTATTTCTCAAAGGCGAAATATTAAATACGTCGCAAAAACAATTTAAAATCACTTTCTCGTTCGAGTAAAAATTTAACAACTTAAGTCCTTTTTTGTCTACTTTCAAAGTGGTCTGTCATGGTTACCATTTCTGGAGTCTAGGTCCAAACCCCCGACCGAACCCCCCATCCCGGCCCTAACCTCTCCGTCACTAAATTACCCATTCAAGTGAATCATAATGGATATAAGTCACATCTACCGCAAGAGAAATTGTAATTTGTAAATTCGACTGATCTCGCAACCGGCATATGAATTGCAATTTTAATGTGTACACACTCATCAATCGTAAGAGCCATTGCAATTTCAAAAACTGAGTGCTATCATCAATGGATATATGAAATTTCTTTTATAATGATGATCAATTCCTTCCGTGGTTCATAATTGCAATTTTAAAAGCCGTGTGGTCTCTTCAATGGGCCTTTGAAGTGTAATTAACAACGTGGATGTATCGCAATTACAAAATTTAAAATAGACCTGAGAACCGGGGGTTTTGGGTCGGGGGTTTAGGCCGCCGTCGGGTTTTAGTCGGGGGGGGGTTTGACGGGGGGGGGTTTAGGGCCGGGGGGGGGGGGTTGGGCCTGTCCCCCCATTTCCGGTAAGCTATAACACAAGGAGATTTTGGAGAAAGTTGTTTTTTTTTGTTTGCGACCAAAAGCAACGCCTAAACAACGTTGCTTTTCCAACGTCTATTCAACGTTGTATTTAAGACGTTGGTAAAACGTCGATCTTTGACAAGGGCTAATGTTGTGATTTGGTCGGGACCACGTCCCAGCCTCATAATGACATTGGATGCACCTTAGAATGTTTGCTGTGTAACAGACATGAAAGCGAATGGTTTAAATCAGTTTCAATGCAATGCAAAGGACTGAGCGATGAAAGACATCTGGAGAAGCAACGACATGGGAAACTGGGTGGGGCAAATTACACGGTAGCCTACCACAGGAACATCCAGTAGTCCAATAAACAGAGGGCTTACCGCAGGAACACCTAGTTGTCCAGTAAATAGATAACTTACCGCAGGAACACCCAGTAGTCCAATAAACAGAGGGCTTACCACAGGAACACCCAGTAGTCCAATAAACAGATGGCTAACCGCAGGAACACCCAGCAGTCCAATAAACAGAGGGCTTACCGCAGGAACACCTAGTTGTCCAGCAAAATAATAACTTACCAGAGGAATATCCAGTAGTGCAATAGATAGATGGATTACCGCAGGAACACCCAGTAGTCCAATAAACAGAGGGCTTAGCGCAGGAACACCCAGTAGTCCAATAAACAGAGGGCTTACCGCAGGAACACCCAGTAGTCCAATAAACAGAGGGCTTACCGCAGGAACACCCAGTAGTCCTTTAAACAGAGGGCTTACCGCAGGAACACCCAGTAGTCAAATAAACAGAGGGCTTACCGCAGGAACACCCAGTAGTCCAATAAACAGAGGGCTTACCGCAGGAACACCCAGTAGTCCAATAAACAGAGGGCTTACCACAGGAACACCTAGTTGTCAAGTAAATAGATAACTCACCGCAGGAATACCCAGTAGTCCAATAGATAGATGGATTACCACAGGAACACCCAGTAGTCCAATAAACAGAGGGCTTACCGCAGGAACACCTAGTTGTCAAGTAAATAGATAACTTACCGCAGGAATACCCAGTAGTGTAATAGATAGATGGATTACCGCAGGAACACTGGTTGTCCAATTAAACACTTTCTCAGAAAACTGTATAATTTGTCTTCCGATTTCAGACGTTGACGATTGCCTAAATGCAAACTGCGCAGAAGGAACACAGTGCTCGGATTTAATTGGCTCATCTATGTGCATGTGTCAGGACCCTTATGGCGGAAAGAACTGCGAGTACAGTAAGAACGCGAATGAATTTTATTATTCTGCTGATACGCTAATCACTGAATGAAATTACAAGTATCACGTTGAGTGAACAAGTACAATTTTATTAATGTTCTATTGAAAATCATATGTTTTAATTACATTGGGCTCTGGAGCAATAACATGAAAGTATATGGGCATGGAAAATGATGTTTGAAGTAGTATTGCCCTAAAGTTAATGAAAACAATCTCGGAAAGCAATACCGTCATTAAAGAACCCCAGTAACAGAGGTAATGACACCATCTCAGATGTAAACCGAAGGAGAAAATTACATCTGTAGAAGCCAGTATCAGTACCTGATACTCATCTTGTAGCTTTTACATACACAACATCGCTCAAAAGTATGGAATATATTTTCCCCATTCATTAATTTGTTATCGATATATGCTGCGTAATGTTGTTGAAAATACACAGCTGTAATACTATTATAATGTATTGATATAAAATTCATTAATTTACATTTTTGTCCCGGCAAATGTAAAATATTCCAAACTTTAGAGCGGTACTGATCATGTGATCGCATTTCAGGGTGTCGTCAGCCAGCGGATGTCGTCATAGCTTTAGATTCTTCGTACAGTATTGGCCCTGACAACTACCTGAAGATGACTGAATTCGTGCGGGACTTGATGATTGACTTGCCAACTCGAAGCACCGTAAGACTCGGGCTCATGGCATATTCCGATAGAACTGAGGTAAATAACAAGAAAAAAAGTGAAAATATCAAGAATCTTTGCCATATATTTCAATATATGTTTACCATATGGTAAAAATATATGTTAGCTACATGTTTTGGACATGTTGGGGACATGTTTCACATTTAAACATATACCTACCCATGTGTGTCCATCGAAATATTTAAAACATAGTTACAGTTAAAATACAGTTATAGATTAAAATTGAACTCATGTAAATATTTTCAATAACATGTATTAACGATACATGGTGGCCTCATCTTCGCTATTTTGCAGAAATATTGTTGTTAAGCCAATTAAATTAAATGTTTAACATATGTTTTAACTGTATGGTTACTACAAATTTTGTGCTCACACGTGTTAACCATGTAGTGATCATGCAGCAACAATACAGTCAACTTTTTCCTTACACGTAGTCCGTATATGTTTACCATCTGGTAACCAAGTGGTGAAATATTTGGTGTAGAGTTCAGATTGATCATCAGCAATATTTCGTGGTCTTCTATGAGAACGTGAGATGCCATCGCCGGGAAAATATATTACCTGATAGATCTTTGAAGCGTGGATTTAGCCTTAAAGCTAAAGAAACTGCTGTTACTTACATTTGCAAAGGTGGTATCAAAACAACACAGAGATATGTGTAAACATCTCTGGTTAAGCCATTAATCTGTTGAGAAAGAAAGGTTAGGTAGCAATAGGAAAAAAAGAAACATATAAGAACCCTGGGATTTGAGCATTCCACAACTAAAGACATCCCGGAACAAGAATCACTTTTCATCCGTCCGGTTCCAATTCACTACCATTAGCATCTTTTGAATCAGACCACTTCGGAAATAGATCGAATTTCGCTAGATGGCGGAACGACCCACTTGCATAATCCAAGAAAAAAGGATTAAGTATGCTATTACGTGGAGGTCAAAGTCACCGGGGTATCTCTTATGTAACGTTCTTTAAGCCCAAAGGGGTAAAAATGAACTGAATATGAGCTCAAAAGCGCATTCTAACAGTTTTCAAGATAATAATCAATTTCCGATTTTTTTTTTACCTTGAGATTGACCGTGAAGGTCAAAGTAACCGAGGCATCTCTTATGTGTGGACTATTAGGCCCAAAGGTCGAAAATGAACTCAGAATCGCACTATCTCTAAACGATTCGAGATAGTGCTCAAAGTCCAGTTTCGAATTTGACCTTTGACGAGAAGGTCACGGTCATCGAGGTGCTTAGTTATCATATTTTAAACCCAAACTTTCGGAAATCTCTGGTCTGTATCAAGATAAATCATCCTGTCGCTAACGGTTCATGGTATACAAAGGTCAAGTGATCTTTTACGTTGAGCTGCAAGGTCATTTTCAGGTTTTTAGAATAGTTTTTTGTCAAACCGTGTATCTTGTTGTACAGGAATTTAAGCCCTATTTCTAGTAATTTTTGTGATAAAAATGGGTTCGAAAAATATGATAAGCTCAATTTGATCTTTCCAGCGAGATCTTATCACCCTTAATATGCGTACCAATCTTTGCACGTTAAACGGTTCAGGAGGATACGTCTGGAAACTCTCCCAAGGGAAAAGGTAAAACAGGCAGAAAAAAGGAATTAAATTTCCGACTAATTACAAACTTATTCCCATTTGCAAATGCAGTTTGCAGGTGAGAATTAAGACCACTTTGATCCGCACCAAAGGGTTTTTTTTTATTTCTGGGGTTCTGGCGTAACAGATAACGAAACCGATTTCCTGTTGAAACAAAACAATGTGCTATAAAAATTCATGTTTTAGGTGTATTTTAATTTGAACGACAATCAAGACAGAACTCAGTTAATGAACGCATTGAGCGCTCCTTACTTTTTGATGGGGACGACGAACACTGCTCTGGGATTGAGAACGATGAGGGAAACCATGTTCGTGCCATCGAAAGGTAACTGACGAATCATTTCTCAGTATTATAATCTGAGATGGTTCTGGTGACAGAGCTGGTACTGGGAAGTGGTGAATGTGGTTCAGTGGTGCATGAGGTACAGCTGGAGTGTGTGAGGTAGGTGGTCTGCTGGTGTAGTGGCTCATGAGGTACAGCTGGGATGTGTGGGGTAGGTGGTCTGCTGGTGTAGTGGTCATGAGGTACAGTTGGGATGTGTGGGGTATGTGGTCTGCTGGTGTAGTGGTCATGAAGTACAGCTGCAGTGTGTGGGGTGGGTGGACGTTTGATAGAAGTGTTGCTGGTGATGGAGGTTATCCTGGCAGTTCTGGCGATGGAGAGGTGCTGCAGATATACCCCGAGGTGGAGGCGATATTGGCGTGTGGGTAGAGGAAATATTGGTGGTTGTTTTGATGCTGGTGGCACGAGGTAGCGAAAGGAAAAGCGAAAGTGAAACCGATGTTTCGTGAGAAAACATACATTTTTTATTAAGAAACCTTACATCGGTCTCCGTAAGCTGTCGCTTGTACATATTATATTCGGTAGTTATTTTGATAAAAGCTATATGAGCTGGTACCTTTAAATAGCCTTAAAAAGCAGTGATTTCTCAAAAGTAAGAAAAACTCTGTTCATTTAGAGAAGTAATTTCTGGCCGGTCTTCCAATTGCTTTCAATTTGTGAGACAAGGAATGTTAAGACAAGAAATTCTTTTTTTTTATAAATCATCAAATGGCAGAGTCTATGTTTCTTAAAAGACTCTATAATATTGTTGGAGAAATGACGCATAGGTCTTGTTACTTATGTAACACCAAGGCCTGATGCTGTCTTTCAAATGTTTCATGCCAACGTCAATTTGGTATGTCTACCCGTATTGAAACATAAACAAAGACGACAAATCTGTGAGGTCAAATTAAAAAAAAACCGAGTTATTTAACCATTTCTCATTTAAAATGCTGTTCTTTACGTTTACGCGTCATAACACCGTAACTGCGGAATAGGACTGATTGGACGTGAATTATTCAGCTCCTGAATTTAAAACTGAATTGCAAGTATTAGTTAAAAGTTAGTTGAAAATCGAAGAAATTTTTTTTTTGTCATTTTGTACATGTGGGTTATCACACGTCCCATGCAAATATGGGTAATTTAACCATGCATTTTGCATCAAAATCGACAGATTCCATTTAAGCATCGTGCATTTCAACATTGCATGGACTCGGTTAAAGTCATTTATTTAGGGTAAGAACAGGCTTATTTTGAACAAAACAATGAATTTTGCAAGCAAATATTAGAACATTCAGTCATTTCATTTCGTCGTCGGCATTTTTAGTTACAAAATAATCCCATTGTATCAATTATGCGAGTTTAACGACTGCCCTTGTTAACACAACAAAAGTATTGCAGGTGACAGAGAAGAAGCTAAAAACATCGGTATTCTGATCACGGACGGCCGTAGCGATGATTTCGACGAGGCCTGGCGGGAATCTATGGCTAACAGGGACGCTGGAATAGGGATGCTGGCAGTAGGAATTAACACGCGTGGACAACATCTGTAAGAACCAGATTCTGTCCTAAATTCTACTGGTTAATACTCTATAAATATTTATGTTAACAATCATATTTTGATTTATAGGGTGTTTTGTCAGAATTCTGATTGCATTCCATTTTTAAGACTTGGCCAATCGAAGAATTGCAACGAGTATCCTGAGCTGTACTGGGCCAGTGTTTCAGGCATTTTGTTCTTTTTACTGGTCCGTTTGTCTTTCCGTTCGTATTGCACTGGCATTTGCAAGCCTGGGCATTACATAAATGGTGTGTGCTTTATTTGCACACTCCAAATACGCTGAACATAGTGAAATGCTTATGTTGGTTTTGTAAGAAAGACGTGTGGACGCGAAATCGTACATGTGTAATATATTTTTTTAAATACATTGAATGCTCATTTAAAGAATCAAATTCAGTTACGCACTGTTCTTGATGAGGATCGGGGCCGGAGGAGGATAGCCGTTTCATAGAGTAAAAAACAAACTTTGTTTTTAGACAGGTTTTGAACTGGTAAAATAGTTTCTTAGAAACATTTCGGAATCTAAAAAACATTGTCTTGTCTGAAAAGGAGAAGCAAACAAAAATCAGGCTGAAAAGTTTTAAAATTCTGCTCAAAGGGAGGAAGTGATTTTAGAAATATTATTTTTGGCCAGGTGTTTAATAATCCGCCTTATTTTGTGTTATTATGTTTTAGAACTGATGACTGGGAAAGCATAGCATCTTGGCCCGAAGAAAAGAATGTAATGGAAATCAGTAGTTTCGATGATCTGGATTCTGTTAGGGATCAACTACGCGACGCCATATGCAATAGTAAGCATAATATTTCACAGTATAGAATTTAAACATAGGTATGCAGTATTTGTTCCTAGCGTAGGATACCAAGATATGGGTACAGCATACCAGGGTGCACAGCTCTCGCACTACACCAGTGTATGCTTTTGGTGTGCGATACTTAGGGCGGAGCGAATAAAAGCCGTTGTTTGGAGGAGTGTAGGAAAAAATGGTCACGGAATAATAATAATGGAAAAAAAATGGTCACGGAAATAGTGGTAAGCGAAAAAATAGTAAAAGGAAAAATGGTAAAGTGCTAAAAACGGAAGTTATGGTAGCTTGTTCCTATTACTTTTTATTCACCACGGCGTGGCTCCTCGGGGCTTTTGCCAGCTGCATGTGATACGATCTCCGTCTGGAGACACAACCCCTTACCGTTTATTTTCGCTACCATTATTTCCGTTACAATTTTTCCTCTAACATTTTGCCGTATCCCAGCTTGGAAGGGGGGGGGGTGCAGAAAAAAGACTTTATCAGCTGAAATTGATTTTTCGAAGTCAGCTTAGATTTTCAGTCGGAAACTGGAATATAAGAAAGGAATAAAATACTACCATTTTCTAAAAAAAAAAAAAACATTTCAAAGACATAAAATCCTTATGTTGTTTTTGCTCATACCTGTGGTAAAATAAAAACAAAGAACGTGTTTTTTTGCTTTAGACGTGGATGCGTGCGAGTCAAATCCGTGCATGAATTTCGGCACTTGCGTGGATATGATTAATGCATTCCACTGTGAGTGCATACCAGGATTTACAGGAATAAACTGTGAGCGAAGTAAGATATTTTAATTGTAGATTCTACCTAGTTTAAGATCAACTGAGACATTTTAAAAAGTGGTCTTATTTTCGGGCCATTTCTGTTGCAAAAATGATTTGCCAAGGAGCTGACATAAAGTAACCACATGGTCGCCCCCTCTAAATTTCGCGAAGTAGTTATTGTTTAGTTTTCTTGCTAATGTCGCTGTAAACCTGATACTGTCTAAAGCAGACTTAACCAAAATTATTTTATTTTCCAGGATGTGATGGACAACTAGACATGGTCATCGTGCTTGACAGGTCTGGAAGCATACCTGTGGAGAGATTTAGAGAAGTCAAAACTTTCCTCAGTAGGATTGTGCAAAACATGGAAATCTGGGAAGACAGGGTGAGTGTTGTTTTTGCCAGTATTATAACAAGGACAGTGCTGCTGTTTTTTCTTTCGGTTCAAAGCTAGAATATTCCAACAATTCGAAGCATCACACGTATTTGTGTTGGGAAAGATATTTTTTCCTGTGTTTTGCAGGTCCGTGTTGCCGTTGTGACCTTCGATGATGAAGCGGAGCTGGTGTTCGATCTTGACGAATACGAAGGCCGTTTGCAGGTACAGCGTGTTGTTGTCCAACATCCAACCTCTACATGGGTTCGGTCTGTTGTGGGGATTCCATTGGGGATTCCACGAAAATAGCATTTATAAAATAGGTATCGCAGATCGATCTCATCAGAGGTCAGCTGTTTAGCAACAACGAGGAATATCACAATATTTGTAAAATATTGACCAAAAAAACATAAAGCTTTTGTGTGTAAAAATTTGAACTGTGCTTTTAATTTTTCCGCCTATGTTTCTTTACCCGCAAAAGGAACATAAATATGGATGTAAACAGGAGAAAAGGCAAACACAAATAATTTACACAGTTTTCTGTTGATTTTGACATAAAATATTTCAATAAGATCTGAATTTATATTTGGTGGTTATTGTTACCCATAGGATGCTGCGGCACACATAAGATATCACATTTCGTTCGGCGGCGGAAAGACGAATCTGGCCGATGCCATGACCGTTGTTAGGCAGGTATTCAGCGTTGAAAGAGGAGATAGACCGGCTGTACCGAATGTCGTCATAACGTTCACTGACGGCGGGTCTAATATTAGACCAGAAGAAACCATTCCCAAGGCAACAGGTCATACATTTCCAGATTTTGAATAATAATAAAAAGTACTATCAATAGCACTGGTATAACTTCTTATTACAGTTATTTAAAATTAGACACATTTCTTTCATATCAGTGTATCTTTGACCCCATTGAATTTTTAACATATCTCAATGCAGCTCATTCAGCTATCCTTCAACAGATTTGTTAACTGAGCAATTGTTTCGGTTAAAATTTAATTTTCATTCATCATTATATTTCAAATTAACGAAACAAATAAAACGTCAAAAAAATTAAATTTGTCTCCTGTTTTACCTTCTGCAATTTCCATAATAAAATGATTGACAGATGTGAAAATAGACGGCGCTCGTCTGATGACCGTTTCTGTGGGGCAGGACCTGAACATGCTTGAACTGAAGGGAATTTCAAGCGAGCCGGCTGACAGCAATTTCTATTACATTCAAAGCTACCGAGATCTAAACGAAGTTTTTTTCCAGAACATTATTGCAGGAACTTGTGATGGTGAGTATGTTACTCACAGTTTCAAATTCCCCGAGCATTATTGGATTTATTGATGTATTCAATGAGAACGCCAAAAAGCCAGAAAAGTACGCGAAGCCACTTTGGTGAAAAATGCATGAACTTTCCAAAAACTGTTACACAATAGCCGACTGTCGCATGTGTCAATCATGTGTCAAACACATGTCAAGAATGTGCCAAGCTTAACAAATGCTCGGGATGGTACGGGTGTTAAATAACACTGCTGGAGATTCTGGGGTCTTTTCAAACAAACTACAGTAAAACCTGCCTACACCGGACAACGGGGGGACGGGCGGATTTTGTCCGGTATATAGAGGTGTCCAGTATCCCAAGGGACATGCAAACCAATGGGGAAAAAGGGACTGAGAATTCTGGTTCGGTTTTGGCAGTTGCCCGGTATTTCAGGGTTTGTCCAGAATGAGGTTTTACTGTACAGCATACTATGGGATTCGAACCGCCGATCTTCTGCTTTGTAGCCCCAGGCTCTATGCATGCATATACAGACTTAAATTTCCCCATTCTTCCCGGATCTCACCCTGGCAACAGAGACGAATGTGCTCCCCATCCTTGGCGCAGTATACAGTATACAGTTTGTCCGTTACAGATGTAAATGAGTGCATGTCGAACCCGTGTCGAATGGGAGGGCAGTGCCTGGACATGTATGCCATGTATTACTGCGACTGTGCTAATGACTTCAGCGGGCAGCAGTGCGACAGACGTAAGCATTGACAACACCCTTTTAATGACGGTTTTCGACAAGCTTCACAGCTTCATAAGTACTTTTCTGTGGGGTTTACGTTTGTGTTGGGAAAATCATTTGGCAACATGAGTTGAAAACAAAATTTATTTGGGCTAGTTAAACATTTAAAAAGCTTTGAAACACGTACACAATGTACATAGAATGCCGTTTTAACATCTAATGCTTATTTTTGATATCAAAATATAATTAAAGATATCAATAAATCAATGTACATCCCAGTAATATATATTTTGCTATCAATAATTTAAAAAATTAATATCTTTTTAAAAATTAAAAAATTATTTCTGAGATAAAAAAAATTAATTTTACAAATTTAAAAAATGTTAAGGTAGACAGATATTTACATAAAATATAACGAATCGTCAATTAAATTTTGGAGATGAAAACTTAAATTATTGAGATCAATAATAACAACACAGTTTTTTTTAATATCAAAACTTGCTTCTTTTTTGCACAGTAATAATTTAAAGAAAGATTCTGTATACAAGGAGCAGTCATTATTTATTTACAGATGTGTGTTTCTAAATTTAAAAAAAAAACAGACTGATATTTTGATATCACAAATCAATTTTTGAGATAAAAAAAATCATTTGCAGATTTCAAAATACAAATTAAAACAGCACTATTCTTAAATAATGATATCTGACATAAATTCTTGATATCAAGAAACGGAAAATGAATTATTGAGCTCAAAATTTATATTTTGCTCTCAAATATTTCATTTTTGCTATCAAGAATTGAATTTTTGAAATAAAAAAAATCAATTGCAATATCATTAATTTCTTTTTCGCTATCAATAAACATTTTTTAATATCTCTAAATATTTATTGATATAAAAAATTATTTTTTGAGATCAAGAATACATTGAAAGATATCTATGGAATGCCGTTTTCACATTTATTAGTGAATTATTGATATCAAGAATAAATTTTTGATCTCAAAAATTGATTTTTTGATATCAAGAATTAATTTTTGATCTCAATAAATATATATTTTGATATCGTGCTATCTGTAATTGTATTTTTGATATCTCTAAATGTATTCTTGATTTCAAAAAATAATTGTTGATATCAATAAATATTTAAAGATATCAAGAAATATTTATTGATATCAAAAATGATTTAATGATATCTAAAATTGATTTTTTTAGATCAAAAATTCCATTCTCGATGGCACAAATGAAATATTTTAGAGCAAAATGTCAGTTGTGAGCTCAATAATTGATTTTCTATATATTGATATCAAGAATTTATTTCAGATATCATTATTTCAGACTGATACTTTTTAATTCATTTTTTTTATCTTAAAAACTGATTCTTGATATTAAAATATCAGTCTATCTTTTTTTTATTCAGAAGCACGCATCTGTAAGTAACTAATAGCTGTCCTTGTATACAGAATCTTTATTTTGAATTTTTTACTGCACAAAAAGAAGCAATTCTTGAGATCAAAAATTGTGTTGTTATTATTGATCTCAATAATTCAAATTTTCATCTAAAAAATTTAATTGACGATTCGTTATATTTTAAGTGAATGTGTGTCTCCCGTAAGATTTATTAGGTTTGTAAACTTTATTTTTTGATCTCAAAAATAAATTTTTGCCATCTAAAATTCAATTATTGATAGAAAAATATAAATTAGTGAGATCTACATTGATTTATTGATATCTCTAAATATATTTTGATATCAAAAATAAACATTAAATGTTAAAACGGCATTCCATAGATATCAAAAATACAATTACAGATAGCAAAAATTAATTCTTGATATCAAAATATCGATTTTTAAGATAAAAATTAATTCTTGATATCAAAAAATCAATTTTTGAGATCAAAAATTAATTCTTGATATCAATAATTCCCTAATAAAATGGCATTCCATAAGTGTATGAAGTGTTCTTTGAAAAATAAAATTTGGTAGTTGGTTATTTTTAACCAAGTCAATCATGTATTAACTGTGTTTGTTCAGCCTGCCGGGGCAGTAATGATGTCGTGCTGCTATTGGACATGTCTGGATCTCTGGATGTCGTGTATGAGGCTATTATGAACTTCACGAAGCAGATCATTTATGGGCTTGAATTTCAACAAGCCCGTAATCGGCTGTCGATCGTCACCTTCTCCGACGAAGCCCAAGTTCGCTTTCACCTAGATAGATATTCTGTAAGCATATATATATATATATATATATATATATATATATATATATATATATATATATATATATATATATATATATATATATATATATATATATATATATATATATATATATATATATATATATATATATATATATATATATATATATTACATATGTATATCCATGATCCATGAAGGGGAAGGTGGCGGGGTTCTGTAGCTCTTGCTTCGGATTATTTTAGTGCTGCAAACTCACCAGAAAGAAAGGTTAACTTTTGAAGAGATATTTTGCAAACTGTATGCATTAATTTATCTTTTCCCGATTTTAAAGTAAAGTTGAAGTTGTTAGCCCAAGAATTCTGTGCAAATAATTATCTTTTAATTGTGACTGAAGTCAATATCCTTGCAGTTATTTTACCAACAATTGTTCTTAAATATATTTATGACTTTTCTACGTATCCAGGCCAGGTTTATAATCACGAAAGTCTAGCCAGTTCAAAACATTGTGTTGCTACATTTTAGAGAACGTTTTTTCCTGACCTTAAATTAACCAAAGCTCCGGCTAGCTGTGTCAAATTTCCAATAAAACTCAATGTTTTTCGCGAATAAGTAGTTCTGGAAAGAACGAGATAATAGACACGTTGTGTCTAATTCATTCCCCGTTTCAGGACAAAAGAGACCTACTTAATGCCGCTGTTTTTATGGAAAGAGGAGGACGAACAAATACAGCGACGGCATTAGAAAAAACACGATTGGAAGTTTTAACGTCTTCGAATGGGGATAGATCTGGCGTGCCCAATTCTGTCGTATTGGTCACTGACGGAGGGAGTAACGTCGATTCACACCTCACAGAATACCAAGCTGGTTTACTTAAGGTAACATCCGGCATTCTCCCTTATTCTCCTCAACTCTGAGATGTCGCTGAAATGGGACTTACATATACATAGAAAGAAGTCAAAAATTATCGGATGGTAATTTCGGCTATGCATTTATGCAAGATGGCGACGGTGTGATTTTAATGTAAACCAGAAAAAACAATTGCGTGAAATCCATTTTGAGATGCAGATTCTAAAGCAAACTTAGTGGAGAACAAAATTCCTTTAGTTTGAGTTGTTCTTCAGGAAATGTACACATTTTCATTCAGTTTCAAAATTAAACATACATTTTTTTTCAAATGTAGCGAAAGATTAGCATAATATTCAATATGTTAAGCTGCGTTGCCGGGTTTTATTACAATCCTACTGATTTCTAGACCAAGCGCAAACTTCGGCTATCAAACCTCCCCTTCCGTCTCCCCCAACCTACCCTATCCCAACAACCAACACGGCCCAGTACCCACCTCAACCACAAAAATGTGAATTAATTCGTTGATGTTTTAAACTGGGTCAATTCAACTTCAACCAGTCTCTGTCTGTATAAAGAAATACATCATAGAGGTGTTTTAAAGTGTTTACCACTTAACGCACACAGATGAAGAAAAGGTTTTTCGGCGCCAAATTATTAATATCATGTCATGTCCTATCCATCTCTCAAATAAAGCTGAAAATGTGCAGCGGCGAGGGAGGTGATTCCCTGCGAGTTCGGTGCCAGGCATGTGAGGAAATAAACAAACAAAAAATGTTCATCGGATGGACTGGTTTTGTTTTATTTAAATATTTTCCTTAAAAAAGCATAGTTCATGAAGGATGGAATTAGTGGGGGTGGGGGGGGGGGGGGGTAAATATCTTTCCTGTTTCATGAGAGATGTTTAGAGGCAAAGATGATAACAAGGTTACCTGAGTCCCTTGCCCGGTGCGCGTTGGACTCTGAAGAGAGCCACCTGTACTTCACTGTGATTTGAGATATCACCTGGGTGTACTTTACGGGATTGCTCTATCCCCGGACTCATGACTTCTTCGACGTCCTCATAAGTTCGCTGATTTCGTGTTGTGTTCAGGACTTTTGAGTTCGAGAAAAAAACTGAGTTTGGCATTAGAATGATACATAACATGACAAGAACATTTTCACATAGATGCTGACTAATTTTTTAAGTTATATGTATAAATTGTAAAGAAAAGAAAATTTTTACGATGCATTAATTTCTGAAATTAAAATTTACCCAGAGTAAAAATTTGGGATCTGGGAATATCCGAGTTATCGAATATACAGATCTTGGTACCAAAAGTGTTCGTTTTATATTTCCAGCTATTGAATGTCCAAAAAAAAAACAAAAACAAAAAAAAAAAAAACAGATCTTTATACTTGCTTTAACGTCTCCATCTTGCATTCCAAAGATTTACTTTTTGTAGTTTTTAGTATATGCGTAAAATACATTAAAGAAGATTTTGTATATCCGTTTCCCAGTAAGTTCCCAGTATGTCTAGTCGTGCGGCTTTTTATGTATGTATATTGGCATTTTGGTTATAATTATTACCATTGTAGGCACAGGAGGAGACAGAAATTTATGTTGTTCCCGTTGGTGGCTATGTAGATTTAGAAGAGGTCAATACGATTGCTTCATCACCCATCACAAGTCACGTGTTAGGCCGTCAATCCGGAAGTGACGTCAGGCTGATGTCTCACGAGGACATAACGCGGGCTGCTGAGGAATTACTTGAAATGCTTTGTGAATAAGTTCATGTTATTTCAATTTGACCATTCGGTTTTAATAAAAAGCTTTAGTAACCTTCCAGGTAGACCCCTTACGTAACATGACATCATTTCCGGTATCCAGACAGAAACCTTATAGGCATGAAGTACACGGAAGGAACCTCCATAGACCGAAATACCCAGTCCTTCGTAATATTTTGTTGGAAAGCAAAGAAAATGGTACGAGCATCAGTTTCGAAAATAACAGTTAAAATTTGGTCTTAAAATGTTTTCATTCAAACTGAAAAAGTGTCTTTAGCATTGTTCTATCTACATCTTTGGTAGTGGATACCCTGTCCTTGGACATGTCTGTGGACGCTCTGTTTCTGTAAGTTCTGTCCTTAGAGTTTTATCTCTTGTTATTTGTTTTTATTTCAAACTCGATAAAGATCATAATTAATGAGAAACGAAATCTCCAGAACTCTTTTTGCTTTGTCATTTCTTTTCATTACACTCGTCTGTCATGAAAGAGATAAATATTGGTATCTACTTGTTGAAACGAACTCGACGAATGTCCCGAGTTAATTGTAGGCGTGTAACCAATGAGTAATGAGACGTCAGCACCAGTCCCCTCGACTTCGAAGCTGCTCCTTTTGGATGGTATACCCCCACCCCCACTGTGTTTTTTTAGTCCCAGCGGCTTTTAGTTTCCTTGAAGGTTAATTTTAACAAGTAAAACGACTTCCAAAACATTTCCTATTTTAGAATCATTTCCAGCAATTTTTCAGTGCTAGCCCTTCTCACCCCCACCCCACCCCACCCATCCCAACCTCACCTCTCCTCCGAAAAACTGACGTTGACCTCCTATGGCAGATTTTTCATTTGCTTCTAAAGTCTCGGGTTTTATTGGGTATTATTGTGGTGATAATTATGCGTACAAAACGAATTCCGTGGCGCCTTATTCTAGGGACAGGGATGCGAATTTGTCTTTATGAGTAAAAATAAAATAACCAAATAAGACTTGTATTGGGTGTTGGATGTGTGTTTTATTGTTGTTTGAAAGCGAAGATTTCAGTTATTGTTTGGAAGAACAGACAATAAAATATCTAAAGTTACCCCATCAATAGGAAAATTATCTTGAAAATGGCCAAGTTCCATAAGGTTTGGAATTCAATTTCACCTAAATTTAGACTACTTATTTTACCAGATATAGGTAATACTATTAATGAGTTCTCATTGTTTTTAAGTCTTAGTTTCATGTGTACGGCTTTGGAGTGTAGTGAGTAATGTAATAGATTACATTTACTGCGTTCTAAATACTTTATAATATTTTATAAATACTAAATACTTTATAATAATAATAAGTATGTCAGATTTGGCATTCAGTGCCGATATATTGTGTGTTTAGACCTGTTGCGATTTTGTATTGTATTTTAATTTGCTAATTATTGCGAAAACCAGTAGTTTTAATTTGGGTACTAGTACAGGAACAGGGGTTTGAAAAGATTTTCCCCTAAAGCAATTGCTTCAGAGGAGAATTATTAGCTTGAAGCACATTTTCGGGCTCTTGAAGGTTGTGAAATTGAACAGTTTCTCAAATAGCATGTCAGTTTGAAGCCATTTAAAATTCTCTATCAAACTGAAGTTTTTCACTGTATACTGCTACAACTGTGACTGGTGTACAAGATATTTTTTGCTTGAAGTGATAACACAGATTTGGGTAGGCAATCCACAGCACTAAATAAATTATTGCGCTAGAAGCTTTTTTTGTATGATACAGTTAGCTGTAAAAAGTATTGCTACATGAAAAAGTGCGAATTCCATGTACAACAGAACAGAAGTGTTTCCAAATGTTGTCACTTCTACTGCAGAAAAGCTTCGATACTGGAAATTTATATATCACCAGATTCGCCATATTGTCACCGAAAGATATTGCTCCAAATTGCTTACCCGGTTTTAAAGGCTGTTCCAGAGTAATTTTTTTAAAGCAGGAGTTGACATGGGCATGCCCTGAAGTGGCACCCGCGGACACTTCAAGAGGTGTTGTCCAGACAGTGCCTCCGCACTGATGCATTATATTCCTTGTGATTATTTACATTTAATTTTACCGTGAACTATTCATTGGTAAACTCTATTTCTTAATCATATAGAGACATTTTGTACGCAAAAACCAAGCATTTACCAAGCTAAAAACTGTGACAACATCTATGACACGTAGATGAAAGCATAATATAGTTGCATGTGAGTAATTTTTGGTTAGTTTCATTTCATTTGTTGAGTAATTCTGTTAAGTAATAAATAAATACTGATGATTTGACCGTGATATATAATGACAAATTGCAGGGTTTTAATCAGCAGCCCCGGTATTCACAAAAGTCAACTGTGCAGTTAAATGTACTGCTAGAAGCGAAAATCGGTTTATCTGGGTACATCACGCAAACAACTTTAGGTGGATTTTTGTTTGCTAAACAGATTAAATTTATTAATTTGCTTCTGGGCGTTCTGGTCGCAAACAGGCAGTTAACGGAATCATTTAACAGTACATTTAACCTTTGTCAATATGGCTACAGCAGATCTTGAAATTATTCTGCGTTTGAGTGTGCATTTTTTCCAAACCATAAAGCTGTGCTAAATTGGGTCTTTAATCCCAATTCCCACAAAGGAATAGAGCCTTGTTCGGACTAGACTTAGAGGATCCGATGTCGTTGTTTAATTTGTCAGGGCTTCAGTCAAGATCAGGAATAAACTCTGTATCGTTACAATATTCCGGGTATTTTATAATTAAAAGGCACTATATTTGATACTATATATTTTATTTTTGATGTAGAAAATAATAAACTTGTTGTTTTAATAAAAAGATATATTAAAAAAACGCCGACTTGTTTTAAAATAAAAAAGTTAATATAAAAGGTTTGCGCAGTTTTCTCGGAGAGTTTAAGTTAAGCATTATGTTTTAAACCTTGTACACCGAGGTTCTGATTCAGAATGCACATCTCGTTTTCAGAAGATACGTTCAACAAGATATCGGTCGATCGGACATACTGGTTTAATTGACATCTTTTAAAAGAACCGGTCAAAAATGTAACTCCCCATGCAATAAATAACTTTTAAAACCGGTATATCGTCTAATTCGATATTTTTCTATTCGATTTTTTTCATAGTTTCGGCGACGTCGGTTTAGTGAGATTTTACGGTACAGTGTGGCTTAAAGAAATGCTGGTTAAAATTGCCATATCCTTTACTCGGTTATGTTTGTCATGGCTAAGACGACGTCGGTTTAGCGATATTTTATAGTACAGTGGAACATCTGGAATAGGACCACTTATGGGACTACGTCACACTGGTCCTTTACAGAGGGGGTCCTTGTTGTGAGTTTTTTTATTGTTGTTTTACCGAATTTTTTGTTCTGTTGAACATTTGGTTCTTTCTCCGAGGTGATGGTCGGAGGGCGCGGGCCCACTGTATTTGCTGTGTTTTTCGCAGCACATATGTGCTGTTGAACATTTGGTTGTTTCTCCGAGGTGGTGGTCGGATGGCAAGGCCCCACTGTATGTGCTGTGTTTTTCGCAGCACATATGTGCTGTTGAACATTTGGTTCTTTCTCCGAGGTGGTGGTCGTATGGCGAAGGCCCACTATATGTGCTGTGTTTAGTCGCAGCACATATGTGCTGCTGAACATTTGGTTCTTTCTCCGAGGTGGTGGTCGGAGGGCGAGGGCCCACTGTATTTGTTGTGTTTTTCGCAGCACATATGTGCTGTTGAACATTTGGTTCTTTCTCCGAGGTGGTGGTCGGATGGCAAGGCCCCACTGTATGTGCTGTGTATTCGCCCTTCACGCTGGTCTTTCTGATTTGACTTACGTCTTCTTGCTGGTAGAAGTTTCTTTATGCGATGCACTAGAAACGTCTGTACCTTCTCACATTCTTCAGTGAGTCGTGAAAAATGTGAATATGTTAAATGTATGGAAAGGGACAGTAGTAAAAACTTGCTTGAGTTATCGCAAGGAAGACCTCATGTAAGGTTTAATACGGTCCATCCTCATCCCAGCCTGCCTGAGACAGTATTGGTGTGCGTTTTGTGTTTTTAAGTGCAGTTTTTTGGGGTCAAAATTTGGAGAAGAATGATGCATCATGTCTCATAACTCTCATCCCACGGTTTTTAAGACTTTCGTGTTTTCCAGGCAAGCATTGGCATAACTGTTGTTGAAAAGCAGCTTCAGTGACTAATTCCTTTGTTACATTTCACAGTTTTGAAAATGCAAGTGACATATTTCTGAAATTATATGTTCATGGTAGAGAAAAAAAAACCGCATCTTATTGTTGAATGAGTCAACGATGTTCTTCTGCACTTCTTAAAGTGGCACCGTTGAAATAAAGAACGATAACCTTCAACCTTGAAAGAGGCATCCGTCTGTCAGCGTGTCCTCACTCACCTCTGTTTATGTGAGGGGAGGCGGTCGGAGGTGGGGTGGGGAGACCCCCAGCAGAGGCCTTCCACTCGTTCCACATCAAGACTACCAGGTACACACAGACCATGAACCTGTCAGAATGACCCCCAGCAAGGCTTTTGCCGGTGATGTAAGAGCAACTGTAAAAATGTTTGCGTTCTTTGTATGAAATTGTCGGTTTTCCATGGAAATACATCCCAAAAATGTAATTTTCTGATTTCTCGACTTCAGTATTAAGAATATTCTTTTAATTCAAACACGTTTCAAACGGAAATAATTACATCAACGTTTGCATCCATGCTTGCATCCTCTCGGTTCATCTTTAAGTAAATAAATAGAAGCCGGAATTCGGACATTTCAATACAAAAGTCTAGGGAATACTAAATTAACTGAATTTCAGCCTGCCCTCAGTGCGATTTTCATCTGACTTAATTTCATTATTTTAGCTCTTAGTGAGAGATAATCGAGTTTCATGCATAATCTCTAGTATTTTGTTCTTGCTAACTGTGGTTTTATTTGTGATAAAATGTCTGATTTGGCTTTTGTTCTGTCCCTCAGTTCACTACCCATGGTTTGTATTTACATGAGTTAACTGCACGGCAGTTACCTGATTTCGTCAAATATCCCTGTAGCAGCCAGAACGTCCATGGTAAATTAATAAATTTTTATCCTAGTTAACGAAATAAGTCCTTCCAAAAATTGGTGCTAAATAACTGAATTTTGCTTCTAGTAGTGCAGTTAAGTGTGCAGTTAACTGTTGTGAATACGACGGGGAGGACACAGGTTGTGATTCGGGAGTATTAATTTAATTATCTTCCATCTGAGTGATTAAACAATGGTCTTTGGTATTAATTTGAAGGGTGGCCTTAATTTTTCGTGGTTCACTGTTTTGGATCAGTGACAACGGTCTGATTTTCTGAGATGGAGGGGGGAGAGGGGGGTCCCTAATGCTGACTAAATTTATCTGGGCGGCCTACTGTATATGTATTCTGGATCAGTGACTGTCCTATTTGCCTGGATGTAGAGGAAAAGGGAAGAGGGTGGGGTGGGGTTCTTAATGCTTATTTAATTCATCTGGGGATCTAGCGTATATGTATTTAAATTCACAAGATTTCTGAGTACAGTAGATGATTAAAGGATAATACAAAATGGCAAATATAGCAAAAATATAGCAAAAAAATATCTTACCCATATAGGACCCTCGCAAAATGCATATTCCTTACCTCCCTTCCCCTTTGTGACGTCACGTTTGGCTGTAACATTAACGTGTACAGAGACAACTTATACATGCTACACATGGATGACTGCTACACGCTACTAAACGCAGCCATGTCTGTCCTTGTTCATTGTAATTTTAAGACTAAATTGTTGTGTCAGTGGAAATCTCCTTCAGCATACACCCGGATGCTGAAATTTTAGTAAGTCAAGTAGAACTTTGTTTTTTGGCCGTAGGTGCAAAGATTGTGATTAGCTTATCTCTTTTATTACCAACCTAAGGTTGCCCAACTAGATAAAATAAAAAAGTTCCAGATTTCGGTCAATTTTTATTTCTATTCAGGGAATTATCAAAGGCAACCGCTCGAGGAGCATGTCTGGAGTAGGAGAGCAAATGTATCTTTGAAGAACCCAGAAAGAGAGGGTGAGAGAAAAAGTAAGAGAGAGAAAGAGAGAGAGAGAGAGAGAGAGAGAGAGAGAGAGAGAGAAAGAAAGAAAGAACGAGAGATAGAGGAGGGAAGAGGAGAGATAGATAGATAGATAGATAGATAGATAGATAGATAGATAGATAGATAGATAGATAGATAGATTAGATACAAAGAGAGATGCCAAAATAAAAGACGACCGCAATATGTCAAACGGCTCAGTTTAATTTGTTTCTTCACATTTAAACTGCATTTTCAAGGGTATGGGATAGAGAGGAGAGGAGAGGAGAGAAAGAGAGAAAGAGAGAGAGAGAGAGAGAGAGAGAGAGAGAGAGAGAGAGAGAGAAAGAGAGAGCGAGAGCGAAGATACTGAAATAAAAGAAGAACGCAGGATAATGTGAAGACAAAACAGGTTGTTTTGTTTCCAGCACATTTTTTAATATTCTCACATAGGATGTCCGTACCATTTCACGAAGATTATTATCAAAGGAACCAAAGAGCTATTTACTAAATAGAAGCTCTTTGTAGGAACCGCGGTCGATTTCAATTTAGCTGCTGTAATGCCAGTAAGATTTTCGCCATCAAAAGCATCCGTTACAACATGAAATACATGTCAGGAATTTTATTCCTATTTCTATGTATTAATTTGTTTGTAATTCCTTTCAAATATCTCTAGGTTATTTAGATATACGTGGAAATGTAAACTTATGTTAAAAGGCGATATTTTAGCCCCATTTTTCCATTTGTTTACAATCGCCCAGTTAAATACATAATTTAATCTGAAATATTTCATCTCACTTACAGATTTGTCTATTTCATTTCTTGAGCTAAAATGCAAATTAGCGATTTTTCTAAGCGAGTAGAAATACTTTTAGATACTGAATAAACTCCTGACCGATATTTTGTATATTTTTATACACTAAATGTCTCTCACGAAATATAATACAGTGGAGCTTATTAGGTTGTTGTTTTAGTTCTAATTATAGTTTGACACTTAATGCTTGTCTTATATTAAACTTGTACTCGTTTTAAATAAAGGTGATGATATTCAAATGACAGATCCTGAATATTAAGACAAAGCAGCCAAGTCGTTCTGTAAAAGTTTACCTGCACTTTTTCGCTGTTTTGCTGTTGTGATTTTTTTTTGTTTCGGCGTAAAAAGTAAAAAACAGTCAAGTGTTTTGTTATTTTCAATTAGCTCAAAATATATATGACTGCTTAGGGCGGATAAACAAAACTGTTTTTAGGTGTAAACAAAGTGGAAAGCGTTTTAAATTATTCCTTTTTGGACCCAGGCTCTTTTGAGTGTCGGAAAAAAAGAGTTTTAAATAGATCTCCGTGCATATTTATGTAGAAATATAATAGGTTTTATGTAGAAAGCGTAAAGATGGAATCCTATCGTCACAATTTGCACAGTGGATGGTTGTGAGATTTAGTGAAATGACACCGACTTTATTATCATTTGTGCAAAAAAATCTATCAAATATTCCTTATAATTTACATTTGGGAAGAGAAGTGTCGAAATTCATGTGCGAATCCAGTTGATCTCCATTTATTTACACTAAATTTTCAGATTTGAGCCAAAACCATATCCAGTCCCTAATACCATTTTCAGCGCCCCCCCCCCCCCCTCCTCGATCCACCGATCCGGCATCATGTTTCTCTGGTTTACGAGAGTTATAACGTGGTTTTTGTTTTTTTTTCACAAAGAACGAGGCAGAATTTTGATTTATTATTTTTATGTATAACTTACGATGAGATAAAAACTTTTTGCGAAAAAAAAAAACAACCAAAAATAATCAAAGACAGTGTTACAATAAAAACTTACAAGTCTCAGGATAATGTTTTAAAGCACTTTTATTTGAGGCAAGCTACAAAGCATATAAATTATTTATGGTCGATTTCATAATTAATTTTCAGGGGTGGGGTTAAAGAACTTTTTTAAAATATCCCACTGAACTTTCAAAAAAAAAAAAAGAAAAGAAAAGAAAAGATAATGAGTAACATATTTTAATTTACGCAGAAGTTGTGAAGATGACCTCTGTGCTAGATACCACTGGTGACATTAAGAAACAGGAAAAGGGAACAGTAAACAACCACTATTTGTTGATAATTAAAACTAACATCACCGTAAATTATTACTCATCCACTGAATGAGTTATTTCGTGTTTTAGCATTGTAGAAAAAAAAAAACAAAACAAATCCCAGCATGAGAAAATAACTAAATGGTTTCATCAGTCAAGAAAGAATGGTCTACTGTAGTCAAAAATTGTCTACTGTAGTCATCGTGGTTCAATGGGGAATATTTAGAAACTTCCTCCTTCCGTCCCTCTACAAAACCGTTACATTTTTCTTATCTTGCTGGAGAAATGTTCTGTAGATTTGTGATGCGATCAGGACGGCTCAGTTCATGGCATAACTTCAAAGCGTAAAAAAAAAGACAAACAAACAAATACTAAAAGAAAGGTTCCCTTATTCTGCTGACCCTGAGAATAATATACAGATTTAAAACAGTTGCGGATGTGAACAAATATTTTCAATTTTATGTTTCGTTGGCTAAAAACCATGTCAAAATCGTCAAGACATGACAGAGTAGAAAAAAATATACCCCCAAGTCCAAAATCAGTTACATTCAAATTTTTCGGGATCTGTTTTTCTTTATTCATGCTTCAGTAACTGAGACAACTTCGGGTTATCTGTTTGGCAGGGACGTGAAGCTGTCATCCTCAGTTTGATACGAAATAACATGCATCAAAACCTTGAATGTTTGAAGGGGGGGGGGGCGGTGGAGTGCACAGAGTACTGAATGTTGAAATTCTCATTACAACAAGTTTTTTTTTTTTTTGCATTTGAGAGGTGAATTCAGAAACAGGACAATCCACGGCAGGACAGATTTGTTGTACTTTGGTCTGATATGGTTTATGTAAGTTTTAATATATAGTGAAACCCCGTTAATAAGACGATCAGTCGGAGTGTACATAAGTGGTTCTATTTCCGCGGTTGTGCTGTCTATGGGAAATTTTTGGGTGTTAAAATCCTAACAATTACTCCCTGAGGTCCATTAATTTGGAATTTATTTTGAATCAAATTAAATGAAAAATGCTAAAACTCATTTATAAAAAAGATACAGAAGTAACAGAATCTCTCATCCCCACCTTTTAAGAGATTTAAGTTTTTCGTACTTTTCACATGTCGCACCTTGTCTTAAAAATGCCACCAAAAGATAATAAACCTTCCAACAAACACCATCTCCTTCTTTTTCCCTCGATAAGGATTTGGACTTTCTCATTGTTTTGGCATTGACGCAAAAATTGGATCATGTTCAAAGAATGATGAAACATTTACATTCTCTTAATTCCAGGCTATGCCCAGGACTGTGTGAAAAGTTTCCCCTTTTCACCATAACTCACGATTTATGGCTTCACATTCCCCCAGCATGTCTTTTTAATGATCCCATAGATCACTCAACTTCCTTGAGTTCCTGGAGTTTTCGCATCATTGCTACAGAATGCAAAACAAAAAGGGAACAAGGCTGAACGCACGATCTTAGTTTGCACGGCCTATCTGATCCGGGTTTGTTATCGCCTTTACTTTCTTGCCATCCAATCACGCGACGGCGCTGGAACGGCACAAGGCACTATTGCCACTCCGAGGGTTTGGTACCATCCTGGTTAGTAGTCTGCCATTTCGTTTATCTATGCACGTACAGGGTCCATTCACCAAATAATGTTATGTTCTTCATGCACGAAACCAAAACAAAGCTCTAAAAATGATGCCGCCGCAGTGATATCTTCATACAGCCCCCCCCCCGGTAATAAGTATCCCCTCACAATTTTACATGCACGGTAACAAGCCCCGCCCTCTTTTATGTCAAGTTCTAAGAATGGTAGTAATGTGTGAGTGATTTAAAATGCAGGTTTCTGACGAAACGTTCTCTATTCTTATTATGACTAGTTATTTGCAATTTGCCTGAAGTGTAATTCAGCACTTGAACATCTTCATACGGTACGATACGGTACGATGACTGAGTTATGATTCCATTGTTAACTACACCGTTTTCGCTACTGAGTAGCGAAAATTACACTTGGGCCACTAAATACTATTCTGAACTCTTAAAATTCAGAAATGACCATTAACGAGGAGGCCAAGGTCACCGAGGTACCTCTTACATATCGTCTTTTAGGTCCAAAGGTTTGAAAATAAGCTCGAAAGCGCTCTATCTCTAACCATTTCCGAAATAATGATCAACTTCCGTTTTTTGGACATTGACTTCGAAAGAAAAGGTCAAGGTCAACAAGGTACCTCTTACGTAACGCCTTTTAGACCCAAAGGGTTAAAAACAAACTCGCTTTATCTGTAACCGTTTTTGAGGTAATGGTCAATCGTTCTCGAAGGTCAAGCAAAAAATGCGGATTTCGCGAAGTCTCATCACCCTCTATCATTGAACCAAATTTCATGTGCCTACGTCAAATAGCGTGAACTAAAACATTAAAAACGATATATAGATATATAGATTGACGTTTTGAGGTGTTTTGTCGCGAGGCGTTATGTCCAGATGCCCTATATATTTCGCGTTTTCATCCAATTAAAACGGATTTTTTGTTGGTACAAATGTTGTAGCTGTTTAGTTGGATCGAACCGAGGCTTGAAAAGTGTCATCCACATCTTTTCTCTTAAACTCATAGAATTGGATGACCCAAACTAGTGAGGGTTTCCTATTCTTGAAATTTCCTTGAATGCCTGGTGCTCTCCTCTGTAAGTAACCCCAGGCGGCGCCACTAACGTCACTTTGAATCCTGATGCTCCGAAGTAGTGGGCCCCGATGTAGGTGGAGGACAGGGCTGGTTAATGTTAGTGTCGGTTCGATCCAACTAAACAGCTACAACATATGTACAAATAAAAATCCGTTTTAATTGGATAAAACACGAATTTTGTTCATACAAATGACTTATAACTGCCGTTGGATCGACCCGACGCTTGAAAATCAGATTAATAAAGAGGAAGGCTACATCTTGGGCGCACGAACTGCGGGCAGCGCCCGTACTACATTAGCCATCGCAGAAAAGAAACACAGATAATTTGATTGAAGACTTAATCTCCCAACTAAACGGAGTAAAACAAATGAATAACAAACTTTGGTGCGCCCTACGGGCGCCATAGTCCAGGACACAACAAGCTGGGACATCATTTTCGTGTCGCGCACCGTGAGGGGGTTCATGTCCCCCTTTTTATGTCCCAACACCCGCTGTGGCTCGTGGCCCCGCTATATACCCCAAAATTACTGGTGGGTCTCGACCCATCTGTGCTGTGGGCCGCCGCCTGGTTCCGTGTCCCCCAACTCTCGGTTGTGGGCCGGTGGACCGAGAGGGGAGTGGGGCCCGCCGCGTGGCTGTGGGGCCCACGCGTCTTTGAGCACCGAGCACAGGTTCGCCGTCTGCGTCTGTGCCCCCCCCCCGTGCTGGCCCCAACTGCCGTGGCGCCGATGTCTCGGCCTAGTGGCCCGAAACGAAACTAACTCCTTAACTAGTGTGAGCACAAGGTCCCGGGAGTAGTCTGATCAGGGAGCTGTTGTGGGGGCTTCCCCCACCTGGAGTGGTCATGCCCCCTGTCACTTTGAGACTACTGTGGTCTGTTCTTGTGCTTGAGAAACTTGTCTCCTTGGTTGTGGCTCTTTTTGCTCCCCCTCGATATCTACAAACAGAAACAATGAGTGCTAGTCTGGAAACGATCACCATGTCCCCATTACTCTGAATTGATCACTGATTCGGTCTCCACAAACAGCAGCCTGCAGCGTCTCTTGGGTAAAGCCCTGCAAATAGAATTTTATGAAACTTTTGGGGGATTGCCAACAACTCGATTTTAAAATTTCTTCCATGGTGGCCCTTTGACTGCTTTTAACGAACAAGCCGCCTAGCGTATTTCGTGTGGGTGGACATGAATTGAGTTGGGCCATCCACTGTCTCGGTTAATTTCTTCATACGCGGAAACTTGCTTGATAGTTAGATATTGTCGATTTCCCTGTCTCTGTTTATGTGTGGTAGGATAGAGATGATGAGGCGTTTCTACTGTTGCGCCCTTATGGCCTTGGTGGCTGCCAGATACTGCGTTGCCACTGGACACAGCAGATTCTACTCACCCTCCGTTTCCCCTGTTTGCCCCCGTAACGACGGGAGCACTATCTCCAAGAAAGTGCCTTTCCCGTATGTTATTATGTGGGTTTTCCCAAAGAATTCTGCCCTTGGCTTCAGTATAATTCTTTTGTAATTTTCTTCATACGTATAGTCCTTGTCTAGGACATGTATCTTCCCCGTCTCTTGCCTGACGCTAGGGTTAACAGAAACGTAACTTTAAACGTCAGTTCCCTGAGTGGCGTGTTCTCTTCACAGGTGAACCTTTTGCCGCTGAGATAATTCAGCACTACCCTCAGGTCCCACTGCACTATGTGTTCGGTCGAGGGAGGACGCTGCAGTTTAAAATTACGGATTAGTTGCTTTAGACAGTCGTCCTGGCCGGGATCGTAACCTGAAGCATTTTTCAGCATAGCCCCCAACGCCGATCTATAACCCTCTATCGTTCTCACGCCTACTTGTCTGGATTCGAACAAATGTATGAAACAGTCGGCCAATAATGGGGCCGTCGCCGTGACGGGGTCAATTTGTTTTAGCAGGCACCATCGTTCGAAAACTCTCCACTGTGATTTGTACACAGACTTGGTGGAATTTGCGTACACATCCTGCATGCGTTGCAGTGCTTGTTGGGAGAAGCTGTGTGCTTCTGACCAACCCGCTGTATGCACCACAGGTGAAGGTTAAAGTCCCACGGCTGTTGGTGGTTGTGGGGCCAGTGCGACTGGTGCACGTCCCCCACACTCACCGGCAGCCGTTGCGGTTGTCCCAGCGCTAGTCTGGTGAGTAGCGGGAACCACGGTGCCGAAGAGTTGTCTGGGGTTAGCAGTAGCATCTGCATAATATCTGCCATCCTGTTCCTGTCGGCGATGAACCTGCTGATCAAGACGACCAAAGTGGAAGCCAGAGGACCTATTTTGCGAAACGGAGTGAGACAGCAGCCCATGAAGACATTTATGGACGATTTAACCATCTGCACGCACAAACCACAAGCAGGGAGATGGGTCCTTTCAAAACTAGAAGAGCTAGTCATATGGGCAGGAATGTCATTCAAGGCCAAGAAGTCTCGGAGTTTAGTGGTCAAGAAAGGTGCAATAGACAAGAGGTGTGAATACCGACAATCAGTGAAGAGCCCGTGAAATGCCTTGGAAAGTGGTGTGACGGTACATTGCGAGATATCGAGAATGGCTGGCAAATACCTACGAAGATGGCTCGGAGTTTCACCAAGTTTTTCCTCTGTCGGGCTCTACAGCAATAGCAGTTGTGTGCAGCTCCCACTAACGTCAATCGTTGAAGAGTTTAAGGTTGGGAAATTGAGAGGATAGCTGCAGCTGCAGCACTCGCGGGATATCTTCGAAGGCAGGCACGACAATTCGCAGCAGCAAAAAGTGGTCAGTACAAGAGAGTATACAAGAGGCGGAGAGTAGAATAAGATTCCGGGAATTGGTTGAAACAGTGCGAAAGGGAAGGCGAGGATTAGAGGAAACAAGCAAACCCAGGTGGAAGCAAGCCGATAAAAGAGGAAGAACAAAGATGGTGACAGACGAAATCCGAGCAAGAGAGGAGGCGAGGAGGACAAAAGCAGTCGGCATGGCAGCACAAGGCAAGTGGACTCAGTGGGAATCGATCACATCAAAGAAATTGTCGTGGAGCTACATCATAAAGAAAGAATGCATCTTTCATTCCTGCTGAGGAGCGTGAACGACCTGCTTCCATCTCCGACAAACCTGAAGCTCTGGAAGGTGACAGACGATGACAAGTGCGCACTGTGCAGAGAAAGAGCATCTTTGGAACATATTCTTTCTAGCTGCAAAGTGGTCCTATACCAGGGAAGATACCGGTGGAGACATGATACTGTACTGAGAGAAATAGCTGCCGTTCTGGACAGAGCGATCAACGCACAAAACAAGACGACGCTCTGCGGCTCATTAACTTTGTGAAAGCGGGAAAGAAGAGGCAGCATGCCAGTCAGTCGGGAGTGTTAGCCACGGCAAATGATTGGCAGATACGGGTGGATTTGAAGAACCGTCTTGCATTTCCGCAGGAAGTATGTACAACAAATCTCAGTCCCGATATCGTTTCATGGTCCTGCAGCACGAAACAGATCCTGTTAATTGAACTGACAGTCCCGTGGGAAAGCCGTGCAGAGGAAGCAAACGAAAGAAAGCGCACTAAGTATGAAGAGCTGAGGAAAAACTGTGAAGAAAGCGGCTATAAAGCGTGGTGCCTGCCAGTAGAGATAGGACGCCGCGGTTTCGTATGTAGATCGGTGTGGTCCATTTGCAAGATTTTAGGTCTGCAAGAGAGGGAGAGGAAAGACCTGAAGTGCGAGTGTGAAGATCAGGCTGAGCGAACGTCCAATTGGCTGTGGCTGAAGCGTAATGATAAGATATGGGCCGAGAAACACTAACGATATACCCAAGGAAGTGAACGACGGTCAAGATCTGAAGAGAGCTGCTTTGTAACCCAGCGCGACGGGAAAGCTAACCGTTGCGGCCCCGCCATGCCGGTCAATCAGTTGATTCGAGGGGCGAAACTGTGAGAGACATGGTTCAATTCTGATGATTTTGACGCAAGGCACTGCAGTGACCTCAACAGAGGGTTCTACACCCAGCACTGCGCATACAACACGGGGCACCGAAGTGTTGCTGACCCTTTCGCAGTAGAACGTGGTTCCCAAGCACCGGCTACTTCCTAGCGCGGAAAGGCGCCCGCAACCAAATTCTTAAATTCTCTAAAGTTACCGACCTGAGAGCCGCCCGCTACGACCGTGCGTACGTAGGAAGGTGTTCTACCCCCGCTGAGCTCGATCTTGAGTTCGCAGGAACGAAGCAAACGACAGAAAATCTAGGTAGGTTGCGGGCGCATTCCCACTAAAAATGCAACTGTCGGTAACTTCACTGTTCTTTAGCAAGTGTAAAGAGGTAGCTGCCGATCGAGTCTACGCCACTGTAAGCAAACTCCGAGATGTCTGAGTGAATTAAAAGCGTGTTTTGCTCTCGAAACCAGAAGTAATGTGTACATCTCTGCAATGGGAGCGAAGTCCTGGGCACTGGGTTTAAAACTGGCCTGGCTCCCACCGTACCGTAACTCGTTACTCAATGCTGATGGTCGCTGCAAAGTCTTCAGTTCATGTGAAATGCTAGAAGGCGAAAGAGACGCCACCACATAAACAACAAGACTTACCGATCACCAATTATCGTTCCGATAAAGTTCAGTTCCGCCAACACCGTTGGACCAATCGGGCCCTGATAACAACTACACATCGGTGGTGTTCGCCGTAAACTTCAACTGGAATCCTTTCCCCATGATCCTCAGAATGACTGGGTTTAGGTCTTAAAAATCAAAAACTTCCACACCTAGACTGTTTTGTTTTGGGCGTAAGGATGAAAGGTGACGTTAGTGGCGCCACCTGGCGGTTACATACAGAGGACAGCACCAGGCAGGCAAGGAAATTTCAATAATAGGAGACCCTCACTAGTTTGGGTCATCCAATTCTATGAGTTTAAGAGAAAAGATATGGATGATACTTTTCAAGCGTCGGGTCGATGCAACGGCAGCTATATAAATCATTTGAAGAAAAATGGCTCTTTAAAATGTTTTTTAGTACACGCTACATATGTGCATCTATAATTTGTAGCAAATGAGGAAAACTGAAACGCTGCAGTCAACGTACAATCGTGTTATATTCGCTCTCATCGCGGCCAGTTGAACAATCAATATGCCTATGCTCATTTCACACGATGTGCATTATTGCTACATCAAAGCTTTTGCCTTCCTTATAATAGACTTCAATGGCAAAATTTCATTGTCCATTTTTTAATATAAAATGTTAATGAATTTCTAAAAAAAACTTAGCTACAACAACTTGACATCCTACACTATATCTCTGCGAAATTTGGTCGTCCTAACCGTAGCCGTCTCAGATGAGTTCGCATGACAAGGTCTTGGCGGAAAAAAGGAAACACACGGAAACACTTTACCGAATCGTACAAAAGCAATAAACTAAGTGATTGAAAATCTCGAAGTATAGCTATTTTTTAAAATGCATTCGAAACAAACATGTTAGAAAATACGTGATTAAGTAACATCTAAAGAAGATGGAACTCTTTCTAAAGAAGATGGAACTCTTTCAGCCCTTAAAACTATTAAATGGAGAGGACTGGTGAAGAGGTGCTTTTTACCGGGTATACAAAAGCAGCACACACATGTATACTGCTGTCATTCTGCAGCAGCACACACGCACATATAGTGGTGTCATTCTGCAGCAGCACACTGCTATACTGGTGTCATTCTGTAGCAGCGCACATGTATATTGGTGTCATTCTGTAGCCGCACACATCTATAATGGTGTCATTCTGCAGAATTGTACTGCTGTAGTGGTGTCATTCTGGAGCAGCACATTGCTCTAGTGGTGTCACTCCATAACAATCATATCTCATACCCTTTAACGTTGAAGTGAGGCGATGAGATCCAGGTCAGAAGTGCATGAGTCACGTTATCAAGCACATAGGATGGACTTGGACTGATTTCCGAGCTTCCCTGCTTGCGAGATTCAAGGGTGACATCTTCACAACCTTCCAAGCACGTCCTCAGCATTTCTCCGGCAATTCCTCAACACTTTTTCAGCGTTTCTTAAGCACTTCCTCAGCACTTCCATAGCATTTTCTCAGCACTTTCCAGCACTTCCTCAGCATTTTCCAGCACTTTACCAGCACTTTCGCTGCACGCGTTCCGTACCGTGTCTAGTGTAACTGTACACCATATTTAAAGAAAATCAGTGAATAGTTTCAGAGTTATGCCCTAGAAACGGAAGTGAGAGAGACGGACAGACGGACAGACAGATGGGCATGCTCATAGCCATATCCCACGTTACTATTTTGGAGAAAACCCCCTTTATTGCCCTAGCCGCCTACCTAAGTGGACGCTCAACTCGCCTGCCTGCACATTACATGTATTTTGGTTATCAAGATGCTGCTTTAATAAATATAATGGTTCAACAACTTTACACTACGTTATAAATGTCTAAGAACTTTAAACAAAAATTCACAAATATTTCACCTTCAACTTTTCCGGCATTTTCTATTTCTTTACATCCGGGCAATAAATGCCTCCGCAACGTTTAGGATTTCAGCAAGCTAACTGCTGGGCAAGTGATGGGGCACTGCTGGAGCACTGCTGAGGAAAAGCGGAAGCAGGGAAGGTCGGAAGTCAGTCTAGGTTTTCCATAAGTATGGGCGATGTACGTCTTATTCCAGAAATGATATCACATTGCCAGGAGGAGGCACATAATTGATTTTATAACTGCTTAATAATTCTTCGATTTTTTTAAAGTAACATAGAGAATTTTTTAAATGAATTCAAAATTTGTTTATAAATTATTACATGATATCTTTTCAGCTGGGCCACTGTCATCTGACAGTTTTAAGTAAATTGTTGTTTTCACTTTGAAATTTAACACCTATCGGCTGTGAAAAAGTAGGACCGTTCCACATTCTTCTGTTTTGTGTCACGAGTCCATTTGTTCTGAGTAATACCATAAATGACAATCAAGTGTGTGGTTTTTACCGCACATCTTTATAAACAATAAACAGAAGCGACAGACATTCGTCGCATCACTGACTCAGTTATGACACATGTGAAGTCCGGATTTACCAGGATCATACTGGTCACAAACTCTGGAATATTAATTCATCAAAGCAGACGCAAAGCAAAAACAACTGGGGCGGGCGGGTCTGTGCGTTGATAGATAGGGTGGTTCAGTTCTGGGTAGAGTGGTGATGTTGTGGTAAGATGTTGCAGTTCTAGATAGGATATCCAGTTCTGGGTAGGGTGATGCAGTTCTAGATAGGATATCCAGTTCTGGGTGGGGTGGTGCAGTTCTGGATAGGGTGGTGCAATTCTGGATATGGTGGTGCAGTCCTGGATAGGGTGGTGCAGTTCTGGATAGGGTGGTGCCGTTCTGGGTATGTTGGTGCCGTTCTCGATGGGGTAGTGCAGTTCACTTTATCGTTGTCATTCTGCGTAATTTTTTGTCTTACAGTGAGCATCATTTCGATTTATGTTTTTGTCAAGTCAACTAAGAACTCTCGGTGTCTTAAAGTGCCATGCCTTTATTTTGGGCTCAGAAAAAAAACTGTTTCTTTAAGCACTCCTTTAAATTAGGACATCACATTTATAAAGAATGTTAACCAAAATGTGATATATGAGTTATACCATCTAGAAAAAATGCATTTCGTATGAACAAAAATTTTGTGAAAAACTATATTTTCCAGATTTTTTTAGAAACCGTAAAAACTGCATTTTTTATTTGACACGTTATACGCATTCGTCCTCTACACCCCTCCACCGTCCTCCACATATCCTCCCCATCAAAACACGCAGACGGCTTGAAACAAAAATAGGGGGCAACTCCTGCGAGGCACAGACGAGTCGACATGATATCTGATAACGTTTATGAACCGGTAATGATGGCAAGCACCAACTGTTGATATTATCGTATATATTCCAAATAATGTGGTTTTTATCTACTGCTTGAATAACAAAGGCATTAACTGTCAGTTATAATTATCGTTAATTTTATTTTAAAGCACACAATATTTTTCTGTACTGTTGTTGAAAGTAAAACGATTTCTGAAATTTTTTCAGCCTTGGTTTTAGATGTGCGTGACACTGGATGTTTGTGTGTTTGTCTGCTAGTTCTGTAAATATATTTTGCATGAAAACGATTTGTTTCAAGATATCCAACTCAACTTTGCACCTTGTCCTTAACGATCTAGCTTCGCATATTGAATAAATATGCGTATTTCTTGCCACTCTTTTGCCTGTATCATAAAAAGAAAATGCTGTCTTACATCACATCATATATGGCTTGCAAGATGCAGTTGTCACTTAACTTTTGGCTTAAACCTCGGGTTCCCGACATAATTTCCCTTAATTGCTTTATGTAAGCTGGAGTTCTTATGACGTTTTCCAGATAATGGTCAAGGTCAGGTTTCCGACCTTAACCAAAGTCAGCGGGGTACTTTTTATAAGAATGATTGGGTCAAAAGCGTAGTGGGTACTTCTCAACTTCTGGGTCCCAACCTTCACCTTGTCCGAGAAAGTTAAAGTCACCGAATTACCTCTTATGTAACGTCTTTCAGACCCAAAGGGTCAAAGTGAGCTTAAATCGTCCTATTGCTGACGGCCTACGAGATACAAAGGCCATATGACTTTTGACCTTGACTCTTAATGTCAAGATTTAATCATGAGATTACCTACTGCTTGAAACGTATGTGTGTGTGAACAGACATTTCTAGCCATTTCTTTGTGATCAAAAGGTGTTTACAAATAGTTTAACATCAGTTGTCCTGGACATTTCAAGCCAAGGTAAATATACCGTTTATGACCTTATTACTGTCTTGTCGAGAAGGAGTTTTCTGGTAATATTTTTAAAAGAAAGTGATGTTGACGTCAATCAACGATAATTATCACCCCCTAAAGGTGTGCCAGATTTGTTCTTCCCGCTTCAAACAGTGTAGAAAGGAATTTCGGGAGGCCATCATAATAAAAAAAAAAAGAAAGAAAATAAACGGAGAAACTGCTGGAATAACTTCAGACTTGTTCCATTTAGGAAACGAAGTTTCCAAGTGGGAATTATGTTTATCATCAATTGAATCTTTTGAACGTCGCCAGCAAACATCACACATAATGTATCAAGGGATGTGATGAAACTTTTGGGCGGTGTATGTGTGTTTTTCATTCACAGAACTGAAATTGGCTTTAAACTTTTCCTAAGGCAAGCCATAATGGATTTTTAGGACCAGTTATTCCAGTATTGCATAAAGTAAATTGCCAAGGCGTTAAGAAATTAGTCATAGTCTTTCCCATATGTTCAGCCATGCATTATATCAGAGACAACACAATGAACCGAGTGGGACTGACCTCATTTTAGCCAATCGGCGTCAACGTGGTTTCAAATTACAGCCCACCTTAACTGGGAACTGTCTGGGTAGGTGGGAAGAAAATTATGTTTTTTGTTTTGAAAAAAAATCAGTTTAGTGACAAAATGTTCAGCTGGACATAAAATATTGAATTATATGTTTAGGGAATGGTACACCCCGAGGACAGGGGGTGGCACTCCCGTGCACATCAGTTGTCATGTGTGTCATGACTTTTTAAAATGACCCTTAAGTGCGGAGTGCATAATACTCAAAAATACCCCTTTTTAACCAAGCGCGTAGTGAGTTCTGAAAAACCCTTTTGTGGAAAAGGCGAAGTATTAAATGAAAACTACCACCTCTTTTAACGAAACTGACAGTTCGGGCTGATCCCTACGGTTACTTCTTTCAATATTGCCATCAGTACCTTTTCTTTTACTTTTCTTGTCATTACATTAAAAAGAAAGATACCGATGGAGGCACGATAAAGTATTAGAGGACATCTCGTCAGTTCTGGAACCAGTCATAACAAAGATGTGCCACACAGTTCTGGCTACCAGCGAAAGCATAGCCCATGCCGTCACGGTCCGTACGAAGGAAATAAAAAAATGGACGCCAGTGAGGGTCGTACACTTTCACATTTTCATCTATCCAAACATTGCCTAGTACGCCCAGGCCCGTAGCGCTCTTCGGGTTAGTTGATCCAGTTCGAAGCGCTGGAACAGTCTGTAAAACGGACGGTCTGGATGCTATCAGTACGCAATGACTCGGACATTCCTCTAGTTGAGAAAGATGCCAAGACCAGTGAGGCTTCGTCCAGGCACATTTTAAATATCATGTCTTTTCAAGATCACACCCTGAAAGGCTTGAAAACACGATGGGAGGACTTACCCCTTGGTGATCCGGTGTCAACAAAACTGTTATAATGCCTAGCCGTAGCAGCCCAATATTAAGGGAAAGAGAACTGTTTCCCCCCGCTGAGATGAAGAGAGTAAATTAGGAGAGCTGCTCGCTGTCCCAAGACTGCGCTCTGATGTCTCGATCCTCGTTCAAGAGGCCCTTGAAGCGGAAACGACCGTATCAGTCCACGCCAGCACAGAGCGAACCCGAGCGCACAACCACAGCAGCCCCCTACCAAGAAGCCAAAACCGAGCATCGGCAACAAAACAGAGGGACCGTCTCCACAGCCGCTCGGGTAACAACCAACCGAAGGACCGCCCCGGGACGCCCTCGTCCCCTGACGATACTTAAATAAACGTAGGAAACTTAGGAAGTTTACTCTTCTACAACGCCTACTTGCCCGTAGGAGGAAGGCTAGGAAAATTTGGGCGTCATTGGGAGCAAACGGGAGCTTCGCATCGGGTAGCACGTTGGCTAAAAAGCGGGTACTCCCTCCCATTTATCCGAAACAAGAATGCCCCATCTCCTAACCTCTCACGCACCAAAGCAACCTCCTACCCAGAGGGCTCAGAAAAAGATTTAGCACTTCACTAAATTTTACTAAATCTGACACAAAAAGGGCAATTGAGGAAATGCCAGAGTTTTTCTGGTCCCCAAGAAATCGGGAGGGTGGGGACTGGTAATCGATCTCTCCCCCATCAACGGCTTTCGCCGAGTAACCACTTTTCAAATGGACACGGCCCAGGTAATAAAAGGGCCAATAGGGTCCAGGATGTGGGGTACCTCAATAAACCTATCCGTTGCCTACCTCCATATTCCCCTTCGTTGCTCGACCAGGAAATTCCTGGGATTTCAAGTAGGGACGAATCGCTTTTGATTTCTGGCACACCCTTTCGGCCTAGCTACAGCCCCAGATGTGTTCTCCAAGGTCACGAAGGTGCTGAAAACATGGAACCGTCTAGAAGGGATGTTGGCCTTCCAGTATCTAGACGATTGGTTCTTGGCACATCGCGACAGAGAGGTAACCAACAACCAGACGATGAGCTTAGTACGCAAAGCGTAACAGGTAGGTTTGGTCGTAAACCTCGTCAAATCGGAACTAATCCTTAAACAAAAGATCACCTTTCTCGGAGAACTATGGGATCTAGCAGTGGCAAGGGCTTTTCCCACAACAGAACGCTGTCAGAAAATCTCAAAATCCATAAGGAATATCCATCAAATAAAAAGGTAAGATTGCAAAGCATTGACTCCCTTTTAGATCTTCTCCTTGCAACAGAGAATACGGTCGGTCAGGCCGTCTCCATTACAGACCGTTTCAATACCAGGTAAGATGGGCATTACGTCAGGGAGATCCCCCTAGGCGAAAATGCAGGTATCACTGACAGCCTTGCACACCCTTCAGTGGTGGTGCGACCAACAGGCCATGTCCGAAGGGTTGCTGTTCGAATCCCCCACCCAGAAGTAGAAATCCAAACGGATTCACCCTAATCAGGATGGGGAATCCACTGGCAAGGCAAAGTATGGAAGGGTAAATGGCCCCAGTCCCTGCAATCATATCATATAAACTGGCTGGAGCTCCGAGTGGTCTAAATCGCTCAAAACAAACTGACCAGACACCTCAGAAACAAAAGTCCTGTTTCGATTGGACAACTCCACAGCCATAGCTTACCTAAACAAGTAAGGAGGTACGAAATCGCGCCCCTTGTCCAAACTAGCCTGCCAGATTCCCACTTTCAGTCCGCCATCTAGCGGGAAAACTGAACGTACCGAATGGTGTCTGTCCATACAGTCCTTTCAATGGATAGTACGCTAATTACATGAGGTCCCCCACTCTGGACCTGTTTGCCAATGCGATGACGACACAACTTCCTAGGTTTGTATCCCCCCTGCCCGGACCAAACAGCCTGGGCTGTGTACACTTGCAATTGCCAATGGCTAGTAGAGGAGATACTATACGGCTTTTCCCCACAAGCAATTTTACACCTAGTCTTACAGAGGATAATCAAGTTAAGCCCACAGTCTCTGTTGCTTATAGCCCCATGGTCCCCACAAGCCCATGGTTCACCCTTCTGCTTCACTCCAAGGTGCTAAAGTCGATTCCGCTCCCATGCCAGAAGGAATTCCTGTCATAAACCCAACTGCAACACTTCCATCCCTCCCCATACTTACTGAAGCTACACCTATGGTGCCTGACCAGTCTTTGTTAAAAAAGAAAGGCTTTTCCAAGCAAGTGAGGGAGAAAATGATAAACAGCCACAAACGCTCTACAGCTAAGGTTTGAAGATAACAGTGGAACAAATTTTCCTCCTGATGTAGTAACGCCAAACTGGACCCATTTCAGGCTACTCCAGCAGTAGTGGCAGACTTTTTAGATCACCTACACACGAAGTAATAGGTAAAGGTGAGTTCTATCGAAGGCTACAGGGCCGCAATAGGCTCCAGACTCAAAACATTAACGGGCTACGACCCAGGAAAGGATACAGCTCTCTCGCAACTAATCAGACATTTTAAGGTAAATACACCCCCGTGCTCTTCCAATATAGCACGATGAGATTTATTCTTATTCCTCCGCTATCTCCAACGCCCGACATTTTCTGGAAAGAAGTCATTTCAGCTAGAAATTCAATGGTAAGATACACATTCTAATTAGCCCTGGTCTCGGGCAAACGGAGAAGCAAAAAACATGCACTGGACAGAAAGGTTAACAAAGAAAAGGGCACATGGGGGACGTCACCCTAGTCCCTAGGGCAGGTTTCATGGGCAAAACCCATATCATCACCCAAGGGATGGGCACGTTTAACCATATAAGCCTTCCAGCCCTACCAGAGTAACCCGAATCCGACAACCTGGTCTCTCTGTGTCCCGTCAAAGCTCTACGCCAATATCTGGAAATTTCAGAGACTTACGGATCAGAAAACCAGAAAGCCCTCATTATTTCCTTCATGCCAAAGTTCAACAAAGACCTTTCCAAATAAACTATTTCAAATTATATAAAAGGAGTTATCTTGGCAGCTTATGACGAGGCACAACTAGACCAAAGCTTACAATCAGAACTAAAAATCAAAGCCCATCAGGTGAGAAAAGTTGCAAAATCTTTAATCATGTGCTTTTACTTGTAAAAGCTCGTTTTGCGAAATAAAATGTTAGTAATACTCTGTAGTTCCTTGGTAAAATTATGCAAACAAGATGGAGGCCAGATATCGTAACATGGTCATCGAAACCAGATTATGTGATAATATTAGAATTAACAGTGCCATGGAAGGAAAATATAGAAACTGACAATGACAGAAAAAGAATCGTGTATTTCAGTTTTCTCATGTCTTAATACCAAAATATAATAACACCAAAATCAAACATAAGAAGAGTATATGACAGATGCAAACTGTGTTTTACTATTTAAGCATTGCAAGATACTGATACTTTCTAGTTTTATCTTTTACTCGAAAGAGTAAACCCCCCTGTGAAGTATGAAGAATATTACATATAATTTTTCAAAACGATTGCTTAAAAAAATTCAACTGAAAATTTAACATAATCTAACAAAATTTAATATTATCTCTTTCAATAAAGTGAACTCATAACATCGTCATATCCACAGCACAACAAAAGATGCAAGTGAAGAAAGTTTTACAGTTCACAGAATTGTGGTGTCACATTCGTCTATGTGCGGCTTGCTTCTCGTCAAACACATCGGATATCGAAAATGAGCAGCTGTGAATGCCATCCCTGTCCTTGGGCGCCGCAAAGCATTACGTCGACAGTATCAAAGTGATGAATCTGGTTGACACATACCCCATAACGTTAACCGACGCATCTGCATGCGCACTGGCTCCCCACTGGGAAGTTAAATATGAAACCTGGATTCGTCACTAAAATGAAACGTTGCCAATTACCCATTTTCCAAGGGCCTGCATTGATTGAGTTCGCTAAACGTATTCAATCTTGATGTCTTCGATCACAAAAACTTTGACTGTTAAGATACAACAATGGCATAACATCATGTGGTGTAAAACTGGATCAGGTTTTACTGTCAAACAATCAACAATGCTCAGTTTTCTAGGTGCAAATTTTCTTTTGTCATTCAGTATTTTAAATTTTCGACACTCCTCTCCGATGCTTTCTTTAGCCCCGTTACGTTACTATGGCAATGTTTAGCAATTTCGTTTACAATACGAGGAAAGTGTGGAAGTATCATTTAGTTTATACAAATGACGTATAGCTGCCGTTGGATCAAACCGACACCTCAAAAGTATCATTCATCTCTTTTCTTGCCCGTCAACTGATAGAATTGGATGACCCAAACTAAGAGATGGTCTCGTATTCATGAAGCTTTTTCTTGGCTGGTTGGTGCTCACCTTCTGTATATATCCTGCAAGTAGCGACACTATCGAAACTTTTCATCATTACGCCTAAACAAACTATTCTTCATTGTTAGCGCCTAAACCCAGGTTATCAGGATGAACACGGGAAGGTAAGTTTCAAGACAACATCGAGAAGTCGTAGCTGAAGATAGGGTCCGATCCATCCAATAGTGCTCGTAAAACAGAACTTTGATCGGAGTCCCAAAAGGTGATCAGTAAGTCTTGTTGTTTATGCAGTGGCGTCTTTCTCGCCTTCTAGCATTTCACACGAACCGAAGACTCTGTGAAGGAGTGCAGCCATTTTAGTAATGTGTTTTTGGAGCTAGGGCCTGTTTTGAACGACGATCCCAAGTGTATGCAACGGTTGCTGAGGCGCATGCATATTATTTTGGTTTGGAGAGCAGACTCTGAGTGGAAACACACTTTCTGATGAAAGGGCCTACAAAACATCGGAATACCCAACGTCCACAAGAGTTTTATGCTAGGGGCACTAACCTCATTGGTGTGGACGCCGCCTAGCAGAACTACAGAGAAACTTATAGCAATTTTCTCATATGTTACAGGGATGAGCAGCCTGCCTTGGTGATGAAGGAACGCTGCAGACACCATCGTCTCAAGGAAATTCATTACAACTACTGCCAAGACTGCTGCTAAATTCTGCACGCATCTGAATCGGAAACAGTGGAAGGACATTAACAGGCAGATACAGGAAGGTACATAATCGCGAAGTGAAACTATTCTCTAGCAATATGTCAACGAGCACCCCCGAAGGGAAGGGGGAGCAAAGAAGTCAGCACGCCACTACGTGACGAAATTTCGTTCACCCGGCTCGCGCATGGGGGAAGTACAGTAACAGCAAACGGGGTTTCCTCGTTTCTACCTGGTGGAAAGTAAGGCAACGATTACACCTCTCAAACTACAGGACCCGAGAGAAACTAATTTGCCAGCGGACAATCTAATCTCCCCGTACCCTCCTCGGTCGAACACAAAGCGGGACGAATGGTTTGTACCCCGCAGCCAGTTACAGGTACAGGTGCAAGCCGACCCTTCTCACAGCGGGTGAGATTACACTTCGAAGGCAAGTTGTTTCAAGTTTTGTGGCCCTCGGAGTTGCGAAGTACGCATAGAAATGTGTTAGAGATGCTCGCGGTCAAAGGAGCCGTCCAGCTGCTGGCTCACGAACTAAAAAAACCGACCGTGCTGTGCTTATAGACAGCTCCACCACGGTGAGTTACATAAGGAAGCAAGGAAGCACGAGGTCGCGGGAATTAATGGAGACGACACGCCACGTGTGGTGCCTGGCAGCGGCACACCAGATTACGTTGTTGCATCATATTCCTGGCCACTTCAACGTGCTGGCAGACGTCCAGACAGGGGTAGGAACTGCCGGGGAATTGACGCTAAGTCAGTGCTGCTTTCAGTAGGTGGTGGATCATTCGGCTCTGGGGCCATCGCGGTTGGATCTGTTCACGACCGGACTATTAACACAGCTGGTACGGTTCGTGTCTCCGTAACGAGACCGGAGTGAGTGGACAGCGACGCTGCCAACCGCCCATGACCACCGTAGGTACTGTACGCATTTCCTCCGAATCCGATAATCACCCATTTGATGGACAGACTGGCCAGGGAGAAACGGTTTTGGATGCTGTTATTAACCGCAGCCAACCCCTCTGTTGCTCACCAGACTAGCAGTGTGCCCACCAAAACGACTGCCGATGGGTGTGGGGGACGTGCACCAACCGCACCAATCACAGGACCTAAATCTGTTTATGTGGTGCATCAGTGAGATGATTACAATCACGGTTTCTCACAGCAGACGCTACAGCGCATGCAGGACGTGCGTGCAAAGTCCATTAAGTAAGTGTACAAATCGCAATGGAGGTGTCTGAGGGCTGGTGTCTCCTAAAACAGCTGGACTCCGTCACGTCGACAGCGCCACCGTTGGCCGACTTCTATATATATATCTGTTCGAGGAGAGGCGATAGAGGGTTATAGGTCGGCCCTAGGGGCGATATTGAACAGCTGGACTCCGTCACGTCGACAGCGTCACCGTTGGCCGACTTCTATATATATATCTGTTCTATGCGAACGATAGAGGGTTATAGGTCGGCCCTAGGGGCGATATTGAAAAATGCTTCTGGCTACGATCCCGGCCAGGACGAATGTTTAGTCAAGCCGATTCGTAACTTTAAACTGCTGCGCCCTCCGCTCCCATGCACATAGTGCAGTGGATCCTGGGGTAGTACTGAAATACGTTCAATGCAAAAGGTTCACGTGTGCGGAGAACACAGAGAGCTGACATCAAAAGTTATGTTTCTACTGGCCGTACGATTGAGGAAGAGACGGGGCGAGGTTCTTGCCCTAGACAACAACTGTGGGGTTGCGGGAACACAAGGAGGAACAGCGGCTCCGTAGCACAGCGTTGGCGGGACCCATTGGGGAGTCGGGGTCACGTCGGGGGCCCCATGAAAAAAGAGAGAAGAAATATGTGTTTTGAGAGTTTTTTTAAGAAAAGGGGATGGCCAGAAGACTCATCTGTGCTAACTTTGAGTTCCGTGGTGGTGAATAATCCTGTGCAGTCGTTTAGCTGAGGCAATTTGAGCGAAAGTCAATCCCCCCCTTTCCACCCCTGGCCAGATTCGAACCAGAGACCATAGGATTACAGGACCAATGCTCTACCGACTGAGCTAACCGTCACTTCGCCGGTTAGGGCCCCATGAAAAAAGAGAGAAGAAATATGTGTTTTTAAGAGTTTGACACTGTAGTGATATCCCAGATCACCGAGTTTGCACAATGGTGCCTGAAGGGACACCGGGGTTACGACATACAGTTGTTTTCTTCATTTAGTGATAAGATAACATTCCCAATCAACTCAACTGTTGTTGTTTCGTCGTTGGCTAAATTAGTACGGGCGACGCCCGCAGTTCGTGCGCTCAAGGTGTAGCCTTCCTCGGTGCTAATCTGGTTTTCAAGCTTCGCGGATCTAACGGCACCTATAGGTCATTTGTATGAACAAAATGTGCGTTTTTATTCAATTAAAACGGATTTTTGTTTGTATAAATGGTGTAGCTGCCTGGTTGGATCAAACCGACGCTGACATAAACCAGCTCTCTCTCTTTCCTGCATCGGGGTCGATTGGAGCGTTAGGATTCAAAGTGACGATAGTGGCACCACCTGTAGGGTATATACAGCACGGGAGCACCAAGAAGCCAAGGAAAACTTTCAAGAATAGGAGACCCTCACTTGGTTTATGTCATCCAATTCTATGAGGTTACGGGCTAGAAAAGGTATGGATGATACTTTTCAAGCGTTCGTTCGATCCAACTAAATAGCTACAACAATGTTGTACAATTAAAAATCCGTTTTAATTGGATGAAAACGCGAACTTTATCATTGAGAATGACCTTATGAGTACTCTTCGTTTGCCCAGAGACATCAAATCATAAAACCGGATCAAAACCGGAAATAGACCAATATCGCGAAAATGGTTAGAGATAGAGTGATTATGAGTTCATTTTCGATAAAACGGTACATAAGAGGTACCATGATAACTTTGACCTTCTCGTTCCAGGTCAAATTAAGAAAACCGTAAGTTGACTATATATATCTCGATAAAGGTTAGGAGAATTCTAGACTTGATTAGGTTCGGAGTAAGGAGTAACTACTTGATCTATGTCATGACCTCGTTTTTTTTTTTTTTTTTTTTTTGGCATCTGTTCGTGAAAAAGCCTTATATGGTAAGATATAATTTTTGTGATTTATAAAAAGCCAAAAACTCGAGATTTTGCTCGAAAATTTTTCATGGTATTGTTCTGCGACACGAGTGTCGCATAGCAACTTGTTTTACGTCACAAAGCCATCGTCATAATATCTCGGAGTCATGGCCATTGTTTTTCTGTGAATTGGCTTTGTGACTTTTGTACGCAGTTAGAGCATGCTGACGGTTTCTTATCATTTCTTTTTACGGGAGTGCACTCAATTGCTGCGTGTTACAATGTGTGTTATAGATTAATGACAAAGGTGTGATCTGTAATGATTCGATTTATGAAACGTCAAAGACAGGAACATCAACATTTTACACGGATATCTCATTAAAAAAGAGAATCTTCTGAGTCAATTAAGCTCTTTGTCTATGTGCACCAAATAGCCACACGTGCCGAAGACATAAAAAGTGTAAATGATTGAAGAAAGATTTTGCGTCAAGCTCAACCTCTCCTGAATTAATAGCAACTTGCAAAACTTTTCTGATTTGCACCATGTTAAAACGGTTAATTCGCTTAAAATGTTAAAAAAACTTCCGCTGTTAAGGTTAACTCTGGAGGAAAGCTTAGTTTCCTGGGGAAATAAAAGCAAGTTTACTACTTTCTTGCAATTGATTTCACTCAAAATAGTTTTATTTGTAAAACAATGCATAAACCTTGCATTTCGCTGAGGGCGCTCTTGTATTTTCACAACCTGTTCAATTTCTGTCTTTACATCAAAAACGCAGATATTAATCTTATCATAGATACACCTTCGCTGAAAGCAACAGTAACTGTGTTCACGTAGGGCCAGTGCTCAGGTCAAGTACATTGAGAGCAGGAAATAGGACCATTATAGTTTGGCTGAACTAAAGTGGTTCGGTTTCTGTTTAAGAGTCGTTATCGTTTGCAGGGTGGTCTAATCGAGGGGGACTGCTGCCAATTTCAAACAAACTGTGATGAAAAAAAAGTGAACTCAACGGACTTGAGATTGTCAGCAAAAGAAATAAGATAAAAATGCACGCGTGAAGAGATTGTCTAATATTTTCACACCAATAACTGACATGCAAGGTGAAGGCACCGATAGGAACAGACAGTTTGATTAATAGAGGTGTTCCTGGTGATGGCTTGGATTGGGAACGAGCGAGGCAGTCACGGGTTTTATGAGTATCTTTCGCCAAGGCGGTCCTCGAAAACTAGGGGTTTCCATGGAATATGATTTAATAGATCATTGTTTAGACGATTTCTTCTGGGTAAATCCATCGGAGTAAAGTTGTTTTGAAGTACAGTTCAATTCGATCTTGTGTGTTATCCAATCGTTTTCATTAAAAAAGGATGATTTTTCAGCGGTTAGAGTGTACATCAATTTTCTTAAACTCTTCTTGCAATACCCTGAAAGATCCGTTGTGTGTGGCTCTTAAATGACAACCAAGGAATTCCGACAATTACAATGGCCTGCCAGGCTGAAACCACACATCATAGTACCACGCATTTATTCCCACTTGCAAACACAGTTTGCAAATGGGTATGCTTTGCAAAGAATTCCGGCGTTTATTCCTTCCTTTTTTTTTTCTTTTTCCGTCACGGAGGTTTCCAGAAAACTCCTCCTACGCTATTTGACGTAGGACGATGAAATTTGGCACAGAGATAGAGAGTGATGACATGTCGTGAAATCCGCAAATTTTTTTTACCTTGACCTTGAAGGTCAAGGTCAAATTGAGGTCAAAGTTTTTTTTACCTCAAAGTGGTTCCCAGAAAACTCCTCCTACACGGTTTGTAGTAGAAAGACAGCATTTAGCAGAGACATAGAGGGCAATGAGTTGTCGTGAAATCCGCAAAATTTTTTGACCTTGGCATTCAAGGTCAAGGTCAAATTGAGGTCAAAATATTTTTTCAAAAACCTATTCAATCACGAAAAATTGCTGGAAATAGCGCTCGGTGACCTTGACCTCCTCCGTCATGATCAAGGTCAAAAACCGGAAGTTGAACATTATCTCGAAAACGGTTAGAGATAGAGCGATTTTGAGCTTATTTTCGACCCTTTGGGCCTAAAAGACGTTACATAAGAGGTACCTCGGTAACCGTGACGTCCTCCGTCATGGTCAAGGTCAAAAACCGGAAGTTGAACATTATCTCGAAAACCGTTAGAGATAGAGCGATTTTGAGCTTATTTTCGACCCTTTGGGCCTAAAAGACGTTACATAAGAGGTACCTCGGTAACCGTGACGTCCTCCGTCATGGTCAAGGTCAAAAACCGGAAGTTGAACATTATCTCGAAAACGGTTAGAGATAGAGCGATTTTGAGCTTATTTTCGACCCTTTGGGCCTAAAAGACGTTACATAAGAGGTACCTCGGTGATCTTGACCTCCTCCGTCATGGTCAAGGTCAAAAACCGGAAGTTGAACATTATCTCGAAAACCGTTAGAGATAGAGCGATTTTGAGCTTATTTTCGACCCTTTGGGCCTAAAAGACGTTATATAAAAGGTACCTCGGTGACCTTGACCTCCTCAGCCCTGGTCAAGGTCAAAAACCGGAAGTTGACCATTATCTCAAAAACGGTTAGAAAACTGAATTTGATTATTTGAGATTACATTATTTTTTCTTCGATGTCCTTGTTCATAAATAATAATTCGGAAGCTGACAATTATGTGGACAGACTGAAAAATGTGTCTTTGACCAGATAGACTGTACCATTGCAAGTGGGTGTCATTTCGCTACGTGTAGCGAAATTCGGTCTAGTTATCACAGAGGTTGCGTACCAATCACCACTAGTTTTAATAAATGCTGGTTGTTATTTGGTGGATGATTCACTTGTCGCACTTGTTTTCACCTTCCAGGAACTTTATCTATGCCTTTTGTCAAACCGTCGCTCGGTTTGTTTGTACCGACTAACTGTACCCTGTTCCAAAGCAAGGGCCTCATGATGCATCAAGGTCCAGGGAATGGACGGAAGCGGAATGGCGGGTGGCGGAGATGGCGGGGGTATGGATGGGGATGGGAGGAAGGAACAAGGCTGACAGCTCACTTATAAACCAACATGCCATTTTTGTACAAAATGTAAGGTTTGTGATTATAAGTGATGGATTTAGTTTCGTAGGGTGGGGGAGATAAACAAGGAATGGCATCGTGTGGCCCGATCCTTTCAAAACAAGTTTTCCTGCCATATATTTGATGCTGTTGGATGTTGTGGTGCAGAAAAATACAAATGTAAAAATGAGAAACTCCAATTTAAATTCAGAAACTATGTAATTTCACGTTTGCAAACACTAAAGTTTTGAAAAATCCAAGCCAATAGTATTTTCGCATTCATCAATATTTAAAGTTATACTCTCTTTCCAACCACACATCTCTCATATGTTTTTGAAAAAGTGTAATTTTGGATGTGTTTTAAAGATATTTATCAAGATTTAGATATATTTCTGTCTCGAATTGATATCTTAATTAGTTTAAGACATCTCTAATTCGGCTTATTTACAGAATGGTTGTATATTCAATTAATTTACTGATATCTCTAATTCGTTTTGAAATATGGCCTATGTGATTGAGTTAGAGGGATCTTAGATATTTTAATCCGATTAGAGATATCTTTGAATATGTAGAAATTATTAGTAGATCTGTTTTTTTTTTGAAAACCGAATCTGTGGTGAAAACGGCAATCTAAACATCCCTTAACTTTAAAAGTTAATTAAATATCTGACAAGAACACGACACGTTGCCAAAAATATTCGGCCCTTCGCGTGAGAACAAGTCGACAGGTATTTTGAAAACAGGACTAAAGTTGTTTGTAAACAAGCATTGAACTGGGGAAATGTAAAATATTCCTAAAATCCTATAGTTTTTATTTTCATGAAAAGAAAAATAAGAACATAAATGACAAGGGTTTGTCATATTATTTCTTGAAAAACAAGACTTAAACCGTATGAACAAAAAGTTGAGGTTAAAATATATTCAATTTTTTCCTTAGAGACCTGTCAAAAACATTATGACATAAATAAATATATATTTATTTTCATTACTCTCATGTGGCTCTGGAGTGCTTAATGTGCCACTCCCATGCAGAAAGGAAAATGTAGGTAATTCATTCCTCATATATACTTGCCAAATATTACTCTAGAAGGCTCGAAATGAGTTTTAAAAAAGCAGCTGATTTGGTGGGTCAAAGATGCTTCGCGGGGGATATAAAAAGAAGCGGCATTCGTCTCTTGGTTATTCGTGCCGGATTCTCAGCTGCTATCCAGACAGATCCAGGGAGGCAAAAACCTTGCGCTATCTTACCGAAGCCTGCATTTGAAGCAACCAAAAAATTCGACTTCAGCTTGAACATAAATTCAACATCACATTGGATTAGGAACTGAATCGACAATCAAGTATGTGAATTATGATTTTAATATAACAGTTGTTTTTTAATAGAAGTGTTTGCTATCACCAAAATTATAAACAATATGCAATTTTGTGTTGCTGTTGTTGTTGTTTTTTTTTTTTTTTTGTTTATAAAAATTAAACACGATGTTACTCTGTAAATCTGCTATTTTCCGGCAAGTCTCAAAGAAACGTTTCGCTCTTTCAGCTTAATTTTAATGAATGTCATCATTCAAGAGCAATAATGCAGAATTTAGAAGCTAAAAAGTATTTTCTTCAAGCAATTGCAGTTTGTATGGGTGATTTTAAACGACGTCAATCAGTGCTACATATTTTGGCTAGCAGAGGGGTTTCCACATGTAGAAACCACCGTCATTCGACGAAATATTTTAACTGATAAAAACTTGATTCGAATTCATGTATATCTTGGTTTCGTCTAAAATTCCGCTTAAATAATAACTGCACGCCGATTGTTGCAGCGAAGGAAATAGAAAACTGGACGAAATAATCTGAAGCAAGGATAACCAAATTTTGATTACTGGTTCAGCCGTTTGCAACTAATACTCTATTGACTTCTTAGTATCGCAGACAAAATCTCCTGTTTTCGAGTATGGGTTAGGGAGGGGGGTGGGGGGGGGGGGGTAGGGGTATGGAGGGTGGGTAGGAGTGGATTAAGACAGACGGGTGTTTCCATGTTAAAATGTAAAATGATCTTGTTTTTAGTTGTTAAACAGTTGATTTAAGGTTGAACGAGATTAACAAGGTAAATGGTGACTGCCAAACGACACCTAATTACCAAAACAAACGTACCATCAACCATCTAAATAACTAAACATTTTATTTTCCCCCAGAATGCAATACACACTAGCGTTGATTGTTGTGATGCTGGCGTGCGCATGCTCAGTGCCAACGCCGTCAAGGCTTGCTGAAGAGGCGGCGATGGTCAACATGAAACTAGACCTCATCCTCAGCAAGCTCGAAAGCATCGAGGGAAAGCTTAGTTGCGAACAGGTACTGCACAACATCTCATTGGCGGGACAAACTTCCTTTGTAAAAATACAAGCAACATTGCCTCGCAAAACTTAAAAACTTCCAAAGTAAAAAGATCGTCTATCCTTTTGGTTTCTGTCTTTTTATGACAAAAAAGAGAATTCTGGCTGACAGAGCGTGCAAAAGATGATCGAGATGAAAACCCAGTACAGGTTGCGATATTCTCCTCCTCCTCCTACCATTCCAACCACTATTACTACTACTGATAATAATAATAATAATAATAATAATTAAAACTTGACAAGTCGAAGACTTGCAAAAATAACATTGAAATTGTAAAGGGCCAATTCAATTTTTCGGACCTTTTTTCTCTTCACTGATCCGTCGTTTTGTCCTTACTATTCCTCTGATAGTGCTGGTCACAGGACTACCAAAATGTACACAAGCAGTATTTGATCTGATGTTTGCATCTCTTTTTTTATCTTTGTTTTTATTTTCATGATCAACAGTAATTATTTGTCATCGAAAGCAACGTGTAAGAGCCACATCAGCATTTTCAGCATATTTTATGGGCGGTACTGGGCAAAATCAGCTTCACAATTCATTGACTTGCCTGCAAAGGAAAGCAAATGAAAATTTGAGAAATACGTTCTCGTTATGTTATAAACTGTTAAGAAATTCTTTTGCAATTTCGATTGAACTTTTTACAGGTACAAAATGACGGTCCAGTAGTACCAATCGCGCCTGAGAACGAACTCGAGAAACCGAGTGGTGATGAAGCTGGCGTTGTAGGCGAGACAGTACCCGCGGCTGCAGGTGACGCAGCAGATTCAGCCGAAGCAGGACAGGGCGTTGCCGAATCGGCTTCCCAGGAATCGTCCGAGGAATCGTCCGAGGAATCGTCCGAAGAGGTAGCACATTCACATTGAGTTTTTCTAGCTAATTTCAATAAAATGCTTTAATTAAGATGGTGTTGAAAGTGCGAAAATTTGTTTTTCAGGATATTCTTGGCTGCAGGTGGGAACTAGTGTTGAGTTTCTAGGGTTATAACTTTCCTTCAATTTGAACAGGATGAAGCTGCAAGCGCGGAAGCAGCTGCTGGTGCAGCGGAAGCCGATGGTAACGCACCAGCTGTCGCCGATGGTGATGCACCAGCCGACGCCGATGGTGATGCACCAGCCGAAGGCGATGGAGATGCTTCAGCCGGAGCCGATGGTGATGCTTCAGCCGGAGCCGATGGTGATGCACCTGCTGCAGTTCAGGTTATTTTTCTCATTGTGTAGCGTCGTATCTAATTGATCTGCAACAACATGAATTAAACCAAACCTCCATATACATCATGCAAAAAAGTATTTGCACGTTAAACGACCTCATCGGTGTTTTAACAATGTTCTGAAGCTAACAAATCAATAAATAACTAGACCGATTTCGTTATCAAGTAACGAAATTTACACTTGGGAGCACAAATTGATCCTTTGAAACTTATAAATCCAGAGTTTTGCTAAAAGAAATGTCGGCATGTCAGTGGCATGACCAAATATTTGAAATTAAAAACTTGAAAAAGTATTTTTATCCTGACCTTACCTGTCCTCATGCCAAATTTCACAAATTTGTAGGAGATATGTTTCGCTGCGCCAAACTGAAGACTTGTTGCCATCTGCCCCTTCCCTCCCCCACCCCCCTCCACCCCACCCCATCGCCCAGGCATGGCCATCCTCCGCTTCCAGAACCTTCAATCTTATTTGAGAAACTTTCTCAGTGCCTTTTAACACAGTATCTCCTGCGGAATAGAAGTCTCAAGAGTACAAAAATAAAATTAAAAAAGACAATTAATAGATAAAATTGCCATTTTAAGCACAAAATAGCAACAACAGTTAAAGAAAACTGTTCATTATTCCTTTATGCGAAGCAGTAGGCAACGAAAAGTGCCAATATCTTAAACAATGCAATGCTTAATCTTCTTTTCTAATTTCTATTATAATTTACCTGCCCGAGTATATTATATTTTTTATTGCAATTTTAGCCGGAAACCTTGCCAGCCCCAGCGGATCCAGCCACGCTGCCAGCTCAGCCGAAACCCGAAACTTTGCCAGCTGTTCCTGAGCATGACACTTTGCCAGCTGTTCCAGAACATGACACTTTGCCAGCTGTTCCAGATCATGACACTTTGCCAGCTGTTCCAGACCACGACACTTTGCCAGCTGTTCCAGACCACGACACTTTGCCAGCTGTTCCAGACCACGACACTTTGCCAGCACCTGCCGAACCAGCGACGTTGCCAGCTAAGCCCAAACCCGAAACTTTGCCAGCTACCCAAGAACATGATACCCTGCCTGCTGATGGCACGCCCCCACACGATACTCTCCCAGGTAACATGATATTTTTCACATATGTAGAGTGAAACTTTGGTTCTTTATTGCGGAACCTATTTTTTGAAAAAAAACGGTCCGTTTTCTGAGATGGCCAAATTAACGGGGTAGTCTGATCCCAAGGCTTTACTGCATTAATCCCCCTTCGAAGACGCCACTCGTTCGAAATAGCCGTATATATTAAATATTTCTAACTCAATGCTGCGATATTTTTTGCTAAAAACCTGCGCATGCGTACAACTATATTTCGGACATTTAGCAAGACCTACTCCATTTACTTCTCATTTTACTTCTTGCACGTGACGTGCGCAAACGAAGCGCTCTTTTTAGACTACAGTTTGGGAAAACGCTTAAGAAGTAAATGCAACTTCTTGAATAATTGCATTGTTTAGTATATTAGTTTATAAATCATGTTCCTGAATTTAATACTACATATAGTAAATGTATTTTTTCGCATTTGCGTTAGAAAGTGTAATTCTAAAATACTATGTAAAATGCGCTGTGAGTTTGCATAGATTTACTTCCTTTCGTCTGATCAACACACAACTCCGATCCATATTCAAACTTTGGGTAACTGACTGAACTTTTTCATTTTTTTAAATATGAAGATTGTGTACATAATCTAATCAACAGTTTTTTTAACAAACGGCGAACATTTACTCGTTTCGATTGAAACTGTGTTCAATTCTTGCAAAATACTGTGTGCCAAAAGATTAAACTTTTCATTTCAGAAGTCTTCTCAGACGTAAAATTTGAAATGTTAACTTCTTACAGAAGGTCTCTGTTATCATTGTAATGCCATCTCAGGCTTTTCTGGAGTTGTCGCTCTCGCACAAAAACAACAGCACTTCAGAAGTTTCGAATTTCCCAGACAACATTTAAAAAACGAAGTTCAACGTTCTCTATTTATCAAAATATGAAGTAGATCACTTTTACTGAAAAATTGCTTTTGTAGTTTTCACGTGAAAGTTGATATTGAAAAACCTAATCTGTTCTTGGGTTTTTATTTATATTTTTTTCCGCAAGCAGTATTCCTTCTCCGCTTGTCTTTTCTGCATATGCAAGTTGATATGTTTTATTGAAACGGTAATAGCTTGTTTTATTTTTTGAAGCACAGCGCATGTTTATGTGACAAGATTATAGCTTGGAGGCTGTTCTCAATTTTAGCGTGCCATAAACAGGTCATGCCGTCTTTGTGCTAGAAATGTTTATTATTGGTATATATTTTTTTATTTCAGCAAGGAGACGACGATAGGTATCCACGGGGGGCCCTTTACCCGAGTACGTTATGTTTGGATCTATCGACGTCACAGCGTGCTCGTCTAGTTGAGGCTGGCTACCACTCCCTCGACGGAACTCTTCTCAAACACTAATTTCAGTTTCTGTTAATATCGATAAAGTTGTCTCAAAGTTAAAGCAATGCAAAGAGTGTTTGGAAAAACTCAGTGCGAGTCTGTAAATAGGTGTGAAAGATTCGTGCAAGATCAGGAGCCTGCGAATGTGACTGCAATCTGCTTATAAGATCACAAAAATAGTTTTAAAAGTATGTTTTTTTTATTAATTTTTATTGCTGATCTTCAGTAATATTCGCTTGACAAAGCTTTTTTTAATGGGATTGCAACGGATGGAAATCGACAAGTTTTTTAAACTTTCATCATTAATCAAATCGGAAATCTGAGTATTTTTTGGGAGAGGGTGGGAGGGGGGGAGGGGGGAGGGCGTTCATCGTTTGTCGTTGTGGAAGGGGTGTATTTATTCCCATCAGACCGGATCCTGTTTGAGGAATTTTCGGTCTACTCTGACCCTGGTATCGAGGCCTTTAACCAAAGAAAATTCTTGTCAAAATCCGTACCATATTTTGTGTATTTGAACACTTGTATTTTACTCTATAATCAAATGTGTTAACGGTTTATAAATCCTGTATAAATAAGTAGCTTAACATTTATAATTTATGTTTTATTTGCGGGACAAACAGCGCCTAATCCTTCAGCAGAGAATTAAAATACGAAATGTAACATTGTCGTTGTGCAAACAATCCGCCGCCGAAAATGAAATTCTGAACAGAATGATGCTGCAATTAAACCACAAATTAATGTTACACCTTGAGGAGAAAAAAATGTGAATTTGTAATTGTAAAATACGTACTGTTGTAATTTAAATCTGGCATGCCAAAGCTAATATCAAAGAAAAGAAAACAACTCTACAATGGTTTAAATTTTGAGAATGGCACGACTTGATTAAATAATAAAATGTACTTTTAATTTTTAAGAAGATGCGACTAAGTTCAAGGGCACAGTGTATCAGTGTGCATACTTGAATTGTAAAAAGAGGATATGTTTTGATAATTGTACAACTGTGCTTATTCTAATGACCTGATTCCTTGTCTCTGTCCAATCTGGTTAAATAAACTGTAATATTATTTGTCTGAAATAAAATCGTTGCTTTGATTTTTCAAACCCAAATAACTCAGAAAAAGCGTATCAGCTTCGGTACACAAAACGATTTCAGTGGACACGAAAGTAGCAAGTCAAAACTAATTTACTAAGGCATATTTAAGTCACACTTAACATATCACCACACCAAAGTCACCCCCCATTCTTTCCAGGAGGGGGGATACAAACGTAAAGGCTGGCTTAGCGTTGGCAGAAAGTGCCCTTTCTTTAATTTTAGCTTCATCAATTAATGTCTGAGTCTGCAATGAATGATATGTAGTTGTTAATTAGCCATAGTCAAAACTGACCTCCTCAACATCGCCCAGCAGTAACCAAAAGACGACCTCTCGCATTAAATCCAGAAAAGCGGCTCCTTTGCTCTAGGAAAAAAACAAAATGTGTTATACTTTTATCTAAACCAGAATTTAGTATTATAAAACGGCATTTGGCATACACCCTGAAAAAATATAGAACAATTCAGATGAGTAAAGTGCTCAAACCAGTCAATAACTACCGAGAACTGTTTGATGTGTACACTTTAGGTCACCCGAAAGGGTTACAGTTAAACCTGCGGTTACACTTTGAGGTGACACGCCTGGTTGTTAAATATAAAATCGACAGCTGTAGCATATCAATTTCTTCATCACTTTCATACTGAACAACATTCTCTGTGACTCCATATTTGTCGCTGAAAGCAAGTCTGATGGTATAACGGGCTTTGGTCGTACAAACATCTCGTTGCGATGTAATTCACCAGTTTAACTTCTACTTAAATTTCTAATTTCTGTAGAACGGACTTAATGAAAACTTTGACAACGATAAATTTTTCCATGGCGAATTGCCTTGAATGTCAATAACATCGCATTTAATTAACGATCATAAAAGTTTTTGTCTGATAAGTTGTGATGCATTAATCATATTAATGTGACTGCTTGTTAATAATTTATTGAGCGAAGAATAAATCAGTTTCTTTCTGATTCGGATTGTTTTGTAAATTTTATTCAATACTGCTGTACAGTAACGTGGACACACCACAACCGGACATTGATTAGTTGAACTTCTGGTGCATCGGGTGGGGGGGGGGGGGGGGTAAGGATCAAATTATTGTACATTTGACCGTGTGAAAAGATAAGATCACACATTTTTCAAACCCACATTTCGAATGAAAACGATGGGGGGGGGGGGGGGGATATTTCGCGCAGGACCTTTGCGCCCAAGCCATGTAAGGTCGACTCGACTAAATCGCAACCTTAAATCTGGCAGAAATTTTGTTGCCTTTCGTCGCAACCATAGACTAATGGCCTCAACACAGCGTAGGATAGACATTGGATAAGCCACGTTGTTTAGACGTTGCTTTTGGTCAGAAGTCCACGACAGTCTGAGTGAAGGACGTTTCTCATGTATTAAATCCCAATAAAATAAAAGAAACGCAGATCTTTGAATTTATCAAAACTATCCTTCGTCGTTACGCATCATTCCAGAATTCCAAAACGAGTTACTTTCTAGTTTATTTGGAACGTGCTTTTGACTTTTATTTGCTGGCTGGGTAATTCCTACACCGTTGCAGGTAAAAAGCGGAGCTTTTTTTTGGAAAACGTGGTCATTTATTCTGACGCCATTTATAAAACGATTTGTCTGTCAATATATTCAATTTTGTTTATTTATTTCATCTCAAGCATTACTCATTATATCACTGTCATAAACCAGTTTGATTTTTTAAAATTTATAACCACAATTGCTTGGAACTTATCGATTTCTGTCCAACTTATTTTAGTAAGTAACATTTACATAACGTGTGTAGGATGCGCTTGGAATAAGAGAATGATTTTAAAATGTCCATGAGAAGACAAAAAAAAAAAAAAAAGCAAACAATATACCTGGTACAGGATGCACATCGAAGGATGTAACAGACGAGATCCGAGCCGAATAAAAGGGAACATTGTTAGAATCTGAACACGCTGCGATGGAATTGTGACCTTTCAATGTCGGTTTGTATTGGGATAAATAAGCGTTTTCAAAGTTTTGTGACAAAACTGTAAGTTCTAAATAATTGTGTTGCTTATTTAAAGAAAACATTTTTATTTGTTTTGTTTTTATTTTTGAAGCAAAAATTACATTTTAAAATAGTTTCTGCACAATAACACTCAGTGTCAATAAAAATGCCTTACAGCTGCCATAGGATCACGTCAACAGCATTCTCATCTTGGTAGCGTCGGTTCGATCCAACTCAACCCGTTTTCATTGGATGAAGATACAAATTTTGTTGATTGTTGATACATATTTTTTGCTACAGTTTGAAGTCATAAAGCGGAAAGAAGTGGCTGCGACTAGGGTAAAAAAATATATATAATATATATATATACAACACCAGCTCCATGGATGCTGCCTTGATGTGGCATCAAAGTGGATGCGCGGGGGAATCGTTTCAGCGCATTGCGAGTGTGGATAGCGGCATGAAGTAAGAGCGTTCTTGTGTAGTGCACCGTGTGTATGCAATGCCAGAATGAAGTGTTGCAGTGAGGTAGTGCCAACAAATTGATGCAGTGTCGAGGTGTAAGCGTGAATTGTTGCAGTGACGCAGTGTTGACAAATTGATTCGGTGATTCGGTGAATTGTTGGAATGATGTAGTGCCAATAAAGTGATGCAGTGTCGAGGTGTAAGAGTGAATTGTTGGAATGATGCAGTGCCAACAAAGTGATGCAGTGTCAAGGTGTAAGCGTGAATTGTGCGTGTGAGATTCAGTTGAGCAGTGTCAGGGTTATCATTTCCTGGAATTGGGGTTTTGTTGTTATTGTGTTAAAGTCCACGGCGATTATATATGCAGCTCTTGTGGAGCAGGAGTGAATGACACAGCGATTAAAGATCTAATTACTCCTGTCTCTTTGCGTCGTTTTTCTTCAGATACGAGTTGCATCTGGTACAACACGATAGACCCTCTTCCTGACGGTTGCTATAAATACAAAGGCAAGAAATGCATCTTCGTCAGCCCGTGTGAAGCCGTTCCTAACGACAGCCGTAAGAAGCTGGATTCCTCAGTTCTGGATCCATGTTCAAAGGGCAAGAAAGTGAGGTACTGTAATGGCTGCCAGAAGTGCCAATGCAACAAGGCGTGTCCGGTCCCGCAGTGTGCGAGTCCCGTACTGGATGGATGCTGGAGGAGCTATGACAACAAGTGTGTTTTTGTGTCTCCCTGCAATGCCAATATACACACCAAGAAAAGGAATAAGACATAAATGTTATAGACTCACAATAAATTGTCTGGAAAACCTGAAATTGTGTCATTTTTTGCGGGATAGTGCAATCGGTTTGGTAAAATTTGGGAAACATCGGTAATTTTGCTTATTATATGAGAAACAGAAAACATCCAACTTTTTGACTAGTTATATGAATATTTGAACGGTGTGAAGCAAACTTGTCTGGCTGCTTTTGTTTGTGTGTGACTTCCGACAAAATATTCTTATCAATTTTCAGAAAGCCTTCTGCTGCATCTCAAATTTTATTCTATCTCAAATATGATATCTGATCTAAGGAAATGTTTGCTGTGAATAAAAATGATTATTAATAACAGTTGTTTCTTTTTATACAGCTGGTTTGCTTTTCCTGTTGAGTGTCCAATAGCATTTAATTAGAGCAGTGTAAATAACTCATCACAGCTATTCAAGCACGGTACAATGTCAAAGATTATAGTGATTACTCAAAAGCATATAGTCATCAGTTTTCACTCAAAATGAAAAAAAAGAACACTGGGGCACGGACCAAACCGTCCCCGGATTAATCCGCTCTGGACCAAACCGCCTGGGACTAAAGTATTCCACTTTTATTGACTATAGCAGAAACTCCTTCTTGTCAAAAGCCCACCCAAAAGCCCTTCCCACTTCCCCAGTTTGACATACCCAGTCAAAAAGCCCCCCTGGATGCCTGGATGGTTGGAAGTGAGGAACCTTGGGAGAACTGCTATTGTTTTAAAATACCAGTTCCATAATATCTTCTGAAGAGTGAGTAAGTATAAATCCAAGCAAAAATTCTCCGGTTTATATATACTAAATCAATTGCAATTCAATATAATTGCAGTTACCACTTATTCAAACTATGCAGTATGGTGAAATGCAGTATAGTAGACTGCTAGACCATAACGGTATTTCAAAATTAAAACGATTTAAGAAACTAATCAACCAGAAGTAGGTCCATATGTTTTCGATAAATTGTACTTAAAAAGTGATATTACAGCACCGAATCGTCAGTATACGCAACCTGTCCTTTTATGTGTTACTGCCATGCCATGTTTATTAATGTACATACTGTTAACTATTCCACTGGCTGTGGCTACTCGTGCTTTGTTACACTTGGGGATTTGCCCAAATCCCCTAGTGTATTGAATTTGTACGAGAATCTTAGCCGCACTTGTGGCATGTTTTTCCGTTTTTTTAGTTTGTGCGTGAAACTAGTCAGAGGCCTTAGGGCTAGAAAGATGAAATTTGGATATGATAAACTTCAGTATGTCTAGTTGATCCTCCTGTATTTTTTTCAAATTCGCTTAATTTTTCAATTAAAAACGACAAACAAATTTGCGAAACAGGCGGCAAGAAGCTGAGAGCCGCAGTTTAAACTGGCATGATATCAGCCTCGGTGTAATGATCGCCCAGCACTCAAAGAATGCTATCACAGCATGCGTGCGCAAGTTTAAGTTGACTGCAGCGTTTGGGGTTTTTACCAATTGCTAAAGAGTGATGAAATTTGACTCACTGATAGAGGGTGATTAGACGCCATAAAATCCGTATTTTTTTCAACCATGACCTTAGAGAACGATTGACATCCTCGGCCATTGTCAATGTCAAAAACCGGAAGTGGGCCATTATCTCGAAAACGGTTAGAGATAGAGCGATTTTCAGCTTATATTCCGCCATTTGGGCCTAAAAGCGCATATATAAGAGGTATCTTGGTGACTTTGACCTCCTTGGCTATGGTCAAAGTCAAAATCCGGAAGTGGGCCATTATTTCGAAAAAGTTAGAGATAAAGCGAATTTCAGCTTATTTCGATCCTTTGGGCTTAATGTAAGAGACACCATATGTAAGAGGCACCTCGATGACCTTGTCCTCCTCGGCCATGGTCAAAGTCAAAAATCGGAAGTGGGCCATTAGCTCAAAAAACGGTTAGAGCGAGAACGATTTTGAGGTTATTTTCGACCCTTTGGGCCTAAAAGTTCATATGAATATGTAAGAAGTACCTCGGTGACCTTGACCTCCTCGGACATGGTCAAAGTCAAAAACCGGGAGTTGACCATTATGCCGAAAACGGTTAGAGCGAGAACTATTTTGAGCTTATTTTCGACCCTTTGGGCCTAAAGGTCTATATGTAAGAGATATCTCTGTGACTTTGACCTACTCGGCCATGGTCAAAGTAAAAAATCGGGAGTTGACCATTATCTAGAAAACGGTTAGAGACAGAGCGATTTTCAGCTCATTTTCGATCCTTTGGTCCTGAAAGACGATATGTAAGAGATATCTTGTGACCTTGACCTCCTCGGCCATGGTCAAAGCCAAAACCAGAAGTTGACCATTATCTTGAAAACGGTTAGAGATAGAACGATTTTGAACTTATTTTCGGCCCTTTGGGCCTAAAAGACGATATGTAAGAAGTTAAGAGTTCAGAATCGTATTTTTTTACCCCAAAATGTATTTTTTTGCTATTCGGTAGAGAAAACGGTCTAGTTATTGATAAAACACAGCATGGAAGGTATCTTCGTCTCACATAGACACCAGAATGGCTACCCCGCTGACTTTTATATAAAATTTCAGCTTTCTAGCTATTTTTGATCAGTTGCGCGGAAACGACTTGCAGAAAAAAGAGAAATATCGCCGTCCAGGACGAACTTAGGTACAACAGAAAAGGAAACAAAACGGTTATCTCAGATGTAGCGATTATTTACCTTAGTAACACAACATATTCACTCCCGCAAAAACAGACCAAATGTTAGAAATAAAGTTGTAGGAGTTACCCAGTTATCAGAAATCTAATCACTCTTTAAGCAAGGAAAACGTAGGGGTGTCAAAGAATTGTTTTTATTTATCAGTAACAACATTTGAGCGAAAATTTGACATATATAAATTTTGAATCTAATTTCAAATACAACAGTTCCACATACAAAATATTGAACCAGCTAACGAACTACTCTGACCTTGTTTCTGTATAATGACTAGTAACTTTTAGTGATTTCATACAATTTTAGAAAATAATTTTTATATGACGAAAGTTTTATATATAAACATATTAGAATACCAATAGACTAGAAGTATAACATGACAAGATTACACATAAATCACACGTTACACTGTTGAAAAATAAGAAAGGCTATGTTTGTTTGGAAGTTTGTATTTCATGTCTTTTTGAAAGTGAAGGCCAGCATTAAAATTTCAATCTCTCCGTGTATAATATTGGTACCAAATAGAAAAAGATCACACATTACATTCTTTTTCACCACGACGGCATTTAGTTATTGCTGGAAGATTGATTGAAATGACTTTAAAAAGAGAAAAAGAGAAACAGCAGTTTGCACCCACAAAGGTTACCAGTGTATTCGAAAATCCCATTAATTAATTATATTATATTCAGTATACCGCTACATTGTATTACAAGACCAGTTTAGTTACGTGAATGTTTGACATTTAATATCTTTCAACATACGACGGCTGATAAAATCTTATATGACTGTAGGAAAGAGTTTCAGAAACGATTTCACCAAATTAAACCCCAAAAAGACTACTACAGAAATTGTTTCCGTTTCCGCTTGGTGAAATATTTTTCACATGATCTATTACTAAGTGTTTAAATTCGAAAGTGTTGTTTGTTGTGACGATATATTTTTACATTTTCTGAGGCCCCAAAACCGAAACATTTTCCTGTAGTTTTTGTAAGCTAATTTTTATTACTTTGATTTTATTGTTAATGGAAACGTTAAGATATTGACTTCATTATAAAAGCTGCAAGTTACAAAACTTCTTTCACAATGAAGGTTAGTTTTAAGCAACAATTCAGTCTAGATAGGTTGATATTGAATCCAGTTATCTTGAATATTTATACAACATCATTTGTTTTGGAGTTGTTTCTTGCAATTATTGACCAAACATGCTTGCCCACATTTGCATAAACTCTTGTTTGTCTAAACTTCCATCTTGATTTTGGTCAAACATTTCAACCTGCAAAAGAAACAAAAATAAATGCCTAAATTTATCACTATAGTAATGAAACTTATTTTCGTCTCTAGAAAATTAGGTTTCATGCAATATTTATACTATGTATAAGCACGTTTGATATCTCTTTTTTTTTATTTATTCTTCTGTCAGGTGACGTTTTGCAAATAATTGTTACACTGCTCAGATAATCATGGTGCTGTCACAGCTAATCATAGCACTGTCACAGTTAATCACGCAACTATCACAGCTTATCATTGCACTGTCACAGTTAATCATGGAACTCTCACAAGTTATCATAGCATTGTCACAGCTAAGCATGGTACTTTGCTAGACAATCATGACACTCTCCCAGCTAATCATAGCACAGCCGCAGATAATCATGACACTATCCCAGCCAATCATAGCACAGCCGCAGATAATCATGACACTGTCCCAGCTAATCATAGCACAACCGCAGATAATCATGACACTGTCCCAGCGAATCATAGCACTGCCACATTTAATCATGGAACTATCACAGCTAATCATGGCACTTTTTCAGATAATCATAGGGCTGCCACAGATAATCATAGCACTGTCCCAGCTCCTATCAGCTATATCGAACAGTTCCACCAAAAAGACCTGTTTATTCGTAATTGTTATGGGGCACTATCTATAGAATTACGATTATTACAGTATGTGGCCATTGTGTTATCAGAGCATGGCTCAACAACACTGAAATGAGGGCATACCTGCAATAAGTTCCTTTTTTTAATGCTAGACATATTTAAATAGTCTAGGTGTTTTTACATAATAAGATATATAAGTTAAAGTGTAATGAATTATGTGTCTAATATTTTGATATCTTTTCGCAAATAACCTCTGTTTATACATTGTATTTGAGCATCAGGGTAGAATGACAGAATTATAAGATTCTTATCACAACGAATATATGTGTCACCTGATAAAATGTACACCTGTTATTTGTATCATTTCCTCATCATAAAAAATTATGATCTGGTAAGACTTAGTTCACATTTGGCGAAGGCCAGCAGTGCGGCTATAAAAAGATCGCTTTGCGTTGGTAGATGGACGTTGATTAGAGAAGTACGCTCTCTGGAAAATGGTAGTGTGCGGCAGAAATTCAAATAAGATGAATCCACGCAGTACAAGGATACCATAGACTGCTGTAACATTTCACCTGTGGGGCGTCTGTTTGTCGAGTGGTGGGGAATGAAGTGCAGAGAAAAACAAGAGAAGTAGGGGGATGTCCGTACTAATTTAGTTACGCTGTGAAAGTGAAACTTTCCAAGTGTAACAAAAAGAAAAGCGAGCTTTCGTTTTGTTTCATAAGAACATAAGATTGTTACCATTTTAGCAGCACGTTTGTCGTCAAGGTTCATGATTTCTTTTATAACCACGACGACCTCTTCCGGTGACAACACGCCATTGCCGTCTTTGTCCAGTCTGTCAAATTCTGCTGCCACATCTTCATTTCTGTAGTAAAATAATACTTTCCAATGCTTTAGTTGAGAACTTCACTCTGTTACAATAATTTAAAGTCATTAATTTAAAAGAGCTATGACAATTTCAACAAGAAAATGTACATATATTGAAAATATATAAAAATAAAGATACGCACATGGCTTTGACTTCAGCATAAAATGCGGCAAATTCTTCGATACTGAGCTTTCCATTTCCATCAGTGTCAAATTGCTTCAGCAATATAATGACCTAACAGTAAAGTAACAACAGTGAACAGATAGCCAAAACAGCAAAGCGGCAATGTTATAATCTATGAACAGCTAAGCTATGTAACAATGAACTTATTTTAAATTATTTACTTTAAAACGTAACACATCGACAAAATTGATTGTCATTTTGCGAAAAAACAAAGACGCCCATTGATATTAACTTATGTTGGAAAATGCCTGAAGTAGCACTTTGCTGCTACTTCTTAATGTAATCTTAATTTAAATTTTAGTTCAGAGTAAAATGAATATACGAATGCCCAGTCCACACAATAGTTAGTGAACAACCACACAATATTACATGGACTATAGAATACTTTTATGCTACTGTAGAATGTGAAAGATGACACAAACAACAACAAATTAAAGATTTTTCGCTATCACGGCTGTTCAGCTAAAATCATATCAATTTTTTGTTTTTAAATAAAGTTGAATGGTTAGTTCTTTGTTCTTCCGATAATCTGTAGATTTTCCAATATTATAGAAAAAATAGTACCACCGCACAAATCGGACCATTTTTTACCAGAACCGAAATTCTTCCATTCATTTCTATTTTAAAAAAAACCGGCATATCTGACAACTCCGCATTATGTGATATGTTTTCCTCATAGCCATCTCTTGCATAGCGAAAAAATAACCCTTTTTACCTTATTTAAAATAAGATATTTTAATCAGATTTGTTTTGAATTATTTGCCAAGTTGAAGATATTTAAGAAAATTTGGCGACTTATCGTTAAAGTTACGATATATTTTGTTTAGAAACTTGATAATTAAATGATGGGACAAGTGCACTTGACTTTTCAAGTGTTTCAAGTATATTGTTTTAAAGCATTCCAGTGCCTAATAGTCACAATAAACATATCAATAGTGTTATTGGTACCAGAGTAGAGAACTCACAAAGTAAAGAAGAATATAAGAATTTTGTTTTAAATAGTTAATTAAATATAGCAAACATCTTGTATTAATCCAAACGAATGTTCTCTTGGGTTTATTTGGTTTCTTCTTAAAAGTCATGTTACATAGACTATCGCATTTCTTTTCTCCAGTTAACTCTTAATTCAGTATGATCTTATGATATACAGAAATCAAATGACTAGTCATTCTTAGATATAGAAGGCATTTTGTAACACAAATCCAAATCTTTTGAAAGTGAATTCCTTAAACTGTACAAAAATGAGTTTATCAAAATCGTTACATAAACCTATTATATAAATAAAGACAAATAAATAAACCTGAGAAATCGGTAGTATAATAATGTTGCTATTAAAAAAAAATACATTAGGAAAAATTGCGCTTTAATACAAATTCTCTTATTTTATGATAGCAAAACCGGAAGTGCAACGTTTATATGTGTTAATTATATCTATATTCTTAATATTACGTCACAATATCTGTAAAATGGTACCGACAACGTTAATGTCCTTGATATCAAAGGTTAGTTTTGAAAGACATATCAACTATATCTTATGTCTAATCTATACAAAATGGGTATAAAAAGTAAAACAAATGTTCTAAACATTTTATCCAATAACCAAAAAATAACATATTGATATCTATCTGCCATTGATGTTGTGCCTTTATATTTATATGTAGTGACACGTTTTGAGAAAGTTATACACAAAAATGCTAAAAGCTACCGTTAACGATTTGTTTTCTTCAAAATTTCAAATGTTTAAAAACTGCTCTGTGCAAAAGAGTGACAAGTCTCGGATTTTGCAAGGAGGACGCTAACTATTTGAATCAGCAAATAGTTAACATGAGCGATATAGTAACGTCAAGATCAGTTTAAAATAACGTTGATTGACATTACGTTTTGAAAAGGACAACTTTTAAAGAACTATTATGACAACTTCTGAAGGAGTTCAGACTATTTGATATAAGTGGCTATAAACGTATTAAGCTCGGTATTGCCAATCTAAATCGTCTTTCTGCTGTCACATTTTATAGTCATTTCAATAGGATGAAAACAAAAATACCATGTTTAGGCTAGAGCATTAAACAAATCCTTACAAGTTTCAGGAATATGTAATATTTTTAATTTGGAAATGCATCAGCTGTTGTCGTGATTAGGGATAGCCATTGATGCACTGAAAATACTTTTTCGCATGAACAAAACTTCCTTGAGAAATGCTATAAGTATTTGTGTCGTACCTTAAGCGTATACAGACGAAGAATATTTTGCCCCATCAGTAATTCTATTTTTACCTTAATTATTTCTTTCTTCCATATTTAATTTCTATGGGCCGTTTTTTATAAATATCAATAAAATATTTCATGAATTAGAATTTCAAATTTTGTGTTGAATCCAGAACTTAAAATTTTGCACAGTGCAGTTGCTTTACTTAAAATAAAATGTAAAGCGTTGCTATTGTGTGAGTACCCATATAACATATGGAAAAGGAATTATATGGCTAAAAGATGAAAATGTGAAACATGTGTAAAATTAAATGAAAATTGATTTCTGAACGTTACCATATCAGGCTGAAATAAAATAAAAAGAACGCACAATGAAATAATTTTTACATACTTCAGTAATACAAATATACGTTAATCACTGTTTTCTACATTTATAACATGTATTATAGAAGACGCTAATATGTCACAGAATGAAGTAAAGCAATTATTCATATGACCTTGAGCACGGATGCCAATCTGATATATAATCCGATGTAAGTAAATCTAGCAAAGCTATTTCCCATGCATTTTAAAGGAAAACAGTTTCATTAAAGACATTTCCAGATCATGCAACAATGCAAATATATGTTCAGTTAAAGTAGCCGTTAAGCAGGCATAACAAAGGTTTGACGTGAATGACTGAACTTAATAATAAGTATATTATGCTGAAATTCACACTCTTTTGTTGCGATATTTCTTCTATTGCTTGAAGATACTCAAACACCACATGCTTAGAAAGACACGTTATTTATTTATTTCAAACCGTAAATTTCAAAAGGCATTAGTGACATATGCAATAAGCAGGAAAAGAATTGAATTAAATAAAACGAACATCAGTAAAATTTTGACAAAGAAAATCGGGGATATGGTGACTACACTACAGTTATCAAAAATATCATATGTATAATAATTGGTACTAGGACCTGTATAAACTTTTTCGTAAACGGTGCAAACGAAGTTTATCACAAGCTATATAACCAATGGAGAAAAAGATGTGCTTTCTATAAAAAGAACTCCGAAAATAGTTTGCGAGAATTATCTGTTTTGCCATATAGCAAAATATATAGTATTACACATGCTGTTATTGGTACAAACCTTAGTAGAAGGGAAGTTGTATGGCGGAGCCTGGAGGATTTCACTGGCTTCTTCGAGTGTTATGTAGCCATTTCCATCCCTGTCAGCTTCCTTAAACTTAGGCACCATTTGCGTCTTTCTATTGAATACAATTATGAACATATGGCCGTAAATTTCTGTGTAAAATTTAAAAAACCATGAGCTTAGGTCTTTCGTCTTGCAAAAAATTCAGCAAGTTGTTTTCAGCTATAAAAGGCGACTCTAAAGGATTACGCAAAAGGAATATAATGTCAGCTTATTACCTTTTGCCATTGTAAACATCGAAACAGAAGAGTAGTCATTGAGTTAATATCAGCGAATATTTAGTTTGAGCTTTTAAATTTCCTTTATGTTTTATTAATCCTACGCCAATTGCACCTATCCTATTCATTTTAAAAATATTTTAAGAGATCTTAGCCTGTAGTCTGCTGTAACGCAACGAAAAACTGTAAAGAAGAAATGTAAGGCCACACTGCAGTAAAACAGCAATATACTGGAAAACTAGACAGTGATCAATTGCCCTTCTATACAGGGAACAAATACAATTCATATCCATAAAAATCGAGCAAAATTATGTTTATTCCTTTAAACTAAATTAATCATAAATAGTTAGCTACTTTGCCTTGTAATACATTGTCTAACAAAATATTTATGAAATGATGTTGTAAACTTGGGGCATTTTATGTATGTTTAGATAATACGTTGTTGTTAGATGATATGCTTGTAAACTCTTTATGTTTATGGCTTTGGCAGTTTACGGTGTTTTTTTTTTCATTAAAAATCGCATCTTTCTGAAACTCCTACAATTTTCCTTGCATCAAGTCTTCTTTTTATCACAAAGTTCAATTAAAATTTATTGATATCTATATGTCCACAGCAAACCTTCTAGCAACGATGAATTTCAATAGCATATCGACGCAGAGATCAAACTTATCATTTTATGGCCATGACTTGGGTAGTAAAAATAGCAGGCAATAATTATGTCGTAAATTTCTAGCGTGAAGAAACCACGCCTTTGAGGAAGTATAGGGTGTAGCTCTGAAATATATGTGCGTCTTCTGAAGATTTTAACTTAAGTATTAGAGCAAAATGTGCCCAAAGAAAAAATCCCTATATTTTGATCTTCGAACCGCACACGCACACAGTTAACGTATCTTTACATAAACTTTTATAATTAAATATCTGTAAAAACCACACATGAAAATAGAGGACGACAGCAGGACGATTTATATTTACTTAGTACAGGCATCTTTTTGTTTCATGCTTTTTCACTTGCCCTTTTGCGCATTTTCGTCTTACATGTATTAAAACTCGTCTGACAATGTGACTGCCCTTTGTGTAAAAAATTGCAACTCCATAAATGCGTGATTGAGTGTTGTGAACACCTGTGTTCCCCTACAGACTAGAAAAAACTAGTTGCCCTGTATGATTGATGCTATTATGCCACACCTGTGAACCCAAGAAACACATTGTCTTGTAAGGTCAGATTTTCACCAATCTGCTATCCACGTAACTACCTGTCATGATTGTTTTCCATTACATACATCCATGTTCAAAAACCCACCTTTACTTGTTATATCTTGGTGTACGCTTTTCTCACTATCTATAGTATAATTGTCGACGCTTAAGCCATTTTAATTATTAACTTTGCAAGTAAAAGCACCATATAGTTTTTTGCATCAGAAATGCGGCAATAAAATATATAAATATACAAATGAAATAAATCACAAGCTCCCTGTCGTCCAATTTGCACACGGTACTGGTATGTGCAAATTGATTGATCGATTGATTGATTTTGTAACTGCATTAACAGCTAAATACAGTCCAATTTTAATTTTAGGGATATGGCAAGCATTCGAGATCATGGAGCAAAGGCATCGCTGCACTGATTTTGCAGCCACATTAACTGCTAAATACAATTGAGCTTTACGGGATTTTCAAATTTTAGGATAGAGTAAGTACTGGAGATTAGAATAAGATTTAGAAGCATGTTTGAGGTTGGGATAAAAACAACCTCCACGTTTTGTTGATATATTTATATCATATTTGTTCACTGTATCTGTGTGTTTTACGTGTTTTGGCACAAAATAAACACAGAGGAAACTGTATATCGGTGAATGAACAAATGGAAGTTCTACTTGATGCTCGCAGGCAAATTGCCTGAAGCTTTCGCAAAGCAAATGCAAGAGAAAATACGGAACGCCTGGGATTCTAAGATGTAATTGTATGTGCCAACTTTCCAATACTTACATTTCTGTTTTCAGTGCGGAGTGATTACTAAATCTTCATTTTTTACCTAAAAAATCAGTTTCTTCTTGACTGTTGGAGCGTATTAAGTCAGCGATATACTTTTTGAATAACTCACGTTTCCTTAATCTTTGCTTTGAACTGCTCAAATTCTGCCGTTGACAACTTCCCGTCTTTGTTCTTGTCAAACCTGGTGAGAAACATGCTTATGACGAAATAAAAAGATTAAAACTGGCAAAGTTAAAATTCTGAGAAAATAGAAATTCACAGTTTTCTAAGCCTTAAAACATAGAAATGGTTGTTGAAATCAGATGAGAATGACAAGTGGGTATGTATATATTTCCGCACAATTTTTACGTCAGTTACAAGTTTCAAATACAAGAATGGTCTGGTGAAAAGGTCATTGAATAATATATTTGTGTTCGTGTTTTTACAAAGTACGACAATTTTTCCCAGAAAACATCGATTTATCCCTGAACATAAATCCGTGACATAGAGAAAACGTTCTTTTATACATATTTTAAATAAGACAATGTCCTGGACACCGGAACAGTGTGCTCTAGAGAACTTGTTTCGAATGCTACAGTCAGCGTAAGACTCAGTTTATTCTGTTTCTTTTTCTTTTTGTCTATCTTTGCATCTTTTCTTGGTCAGGGTGTTTGAGTACGAACTTTCTGAAAACTTTGCTGGTGGGCTTCATGTAATCATTCAGTATGAGTGATACATTTGCCATTGAAATATCTCACATTATCTTGCAAAAAGGAAAAACAGCAAAATAGATGTAGGAAAAATAAATGATAAGTGATCTAATGTCTAGTCGGCTTGAGGTTTTGTAAGCCTGGCATTATATAACCATTTGTTCAAAATACACTTCTATGGCACCTCTTTTGGCAGATCGCCAGTGGAGTAATAGTCTTAGAAACCCAAAAAGAGAAACAAATAAAACGCGACTGAGCTGATGTCTGGAACCTTTTGGCTTTCAATTTAAGGTTTAGGCGTCTGAAAGTTCCTAGAAGTAACCGATCAAATTCTATAATGGTAACGTGATCTCAAGCCTGTTTTCTATACAAAGCTTACAGAGATCCAAACGTGACAAAAGCTTTTTGGGAAGTATGTTTTGAATCTTTCCGTATTATATACCAAAACAAGTGAGCGATCGTTACTTTATTATGAACTGTCACCATTATGTCAAAACGACGTATCCGTTTGACTAAATAGGACAGACCTTGCAATTTGATAAAATTCTCCAAAGGAAAGAAACAAATTACTAGGCTTTAAAATAGAGCAATTATTATTTGCAGAATTTTAAGCACCGCAGGACATAGTTCTAGCATTGACGAGTCCTGTGTTTTATAGACTCACTTAATCACGAATAAATGCATTGTGCGGTGCTAATGGCAGTATATAGCAGTTTCCTTGTCACTGTCTCTTGATTTATAGAGTAGAGATTGTCACGAAGCAGCTGCTCCATTTTCTTACCACTTAACGGATTGCACCAGATATGCAGGGTTGTGAGTGGTTTTAACGACTTAATCTGTGGACATTCATTCGCGTTAGATTGCAGGAACGTTTTCAGTCAGGCTAGCTAAAGATAAACCATTTGTACTTAAAATAATGATTTACTGTGCCGTATGAGCATGAATCCATTAATTGACTTCTTTAAGTACCGAACCGTAACAAACCTCTTCAGTATTGTAATGACGTCCATTTAACTTGCGGTGCGTATGTTATGCTTTTCTAGTGGTTAAAATATTATTTGTGTGGTTCAAATAATCTAAGTGGTATTTGATATTACCTTCAGTCAAGCATACAAAGAAAGTTGTAAAAATTCTCTGTGTCCCATGTAGATTATTCACTACAACGTAGTCACTTGCTATTTTGTTTTAAATAATTGTTTCAAACAAAATGTTCAATAAACAATATATTTCACAAATAGGTTTTCCACTAAAGATGCGGCAAATGCGGTCATTATACACTTTTTGATTATATTAATCACTTGACAAAAGTATAGTAAATGTTACAGTTAAACATGTGACTTGGAATTACGTTCAGATGCATTATGGTGGTTTGAGAAATCCCACAGAAAAGGCTTTTTATTTCTTAAAAGTTTCACTATTTTTAATGCATTGAAAACATTTTGAAAGTTTTAAGAAATTAAGGGGAAAATTTTGAAGTAACATAAATTGGAATGGATTATCTCAGACATAATGTAGAATGTTTTTAGAAGTAGGATTATATCTTCGTATTCTTAAAATAGTAGGAATGTCTGGCGTTATATTGTGTATTTTTTATGCAGATGGTGGCTCACACAGGGGTTAATTTTGCATCAGCTATGAGCGAAGAGGTAATTATGGATCAATTAAATACGACATAAGAAGAATTGTCAATAAGGAACATTATCGTAGATGATCTCGTATTTCTGTTTGTTTCACACGCAAAATGAGAAATGAGAGGGCTTACCTTTTGACAAAATGCATAGCTCTTTGTTCAGGATAATCAAGCTCATCTTTTAAAATCTTGACGGCTTCTTCAAATGTAATGCTGCTGTCGCCACTAAAACAGTTTTTCTTTATTTGGAGTGTAAATTACCTTTGCACACATCTTGATTAAAACATACATACTTCACAAAATACTAGTGTCACGAGTTTTGTCCAGTAAATTGGATTATAAAATTGACATCAAAATCTATCTGCTTTTACAATTGCTTTAAAACCACGAAATGAAAACAATTGCCTTAAAAACTCTACTTTTCGAATATCATTATGCGAATAAAATAAAATTTATGTATTCCAAAAATAACGCCAAACTGTGTCCAGTCTGTGGCTATCTGTTCCTACTTCACCCTCTTTCTGGAATATGTTTTCACTGTAAATAATACCTGTGCCAATATCCATGTAACTGAATATATCTAAAGACTTTGCATCGTTTTTGAGCATGGGAGTTGACATTGTTTTAACATATATCCATAAACTAAAACAAAAGCTATTGGAACCCCATAAGCACAACTAACAAATGTTGTTCGAAAACCATTTCACGCCAAAGATTGGTCTATATATCAGAACTTCAATTGAAGGTGATGATTTTACTTCTGCATTTAAACAATATCAAATATCTAATAGATAGTAGAGTAGACCATATAATCAGAATTTCTCTTTCAAATAGCATAGGTAGCATTCCGGTTTTGCTCGCGACTTTGTACTATAAGCTACTTATTTCTGACTGCCTTCCATCAGTAAATATTGTGAGTTCATAGCAAAAAGCAGCAAGAATGACTTTAAAATTCATATCTTAATTTGAAAATGACAACAAGTCACAGAGCCAAAAATACATTAAAACATATTGCGTGAATTGATCACCACTAAGTCCATGGAGGGCTATATGGACCTAAAACTGTTGTGATAAGCTAATGATTTCACGCCGCGTTCACATCAAAGACACACAAGTAACTAAATCATAGACTATATAGCGCCAAAATCAACTAGCTTGTAACGAGTATTATACGGATGTGCTAACAGTAACGATTATTGCTTTGGTTCAGACTTCTAACTGCATGTTCGCGAATTTAGTGACGGTTTACACAAGTGATCCAGTTGTTTTTAATCACATCATTGATTAAATTATCTATCAATCAAAAGGTTGATTGACGCATATAGATAGAGTTTATGCTTCGGTTTTCTCCTAGCCTTTGGGTAAATAAGGACAAGTAATTTCTGATTTTTTATAAATAATTTTATTTAAGTATTATTATTTATATTTGGTCAAATGAAAAATATCATCTTAGTTTTAGTTTATTATTTGCAGTTATTGATATCATACGAGGTTGGTAGCGGACAACTCATAGACAATAGTAAGGATATTTTCTGAATGCATGCTGCTTATTTTGCGCTAGTAAATTCTTAGTCAATTTTGCTTAGTTGCTAAGACTAGGCGCATAGTCCCTGACTGACTTTACTATCTTCTCTCATATTCTGTAGCCGCTGTCCTTTGGTAGCAATTCACTGCAGTAACATTATGCTTCAGGGCGCCCTGCGTGCTTGTATATTCTCGTTATACTGCACATAAATTTCCTCTTCGAATGATTCGTATCTTTGAGGATTACGTCATTCTTACCGCATGAATTTTGCCACATTCTAGCACATTGCCCTATTTCCATGTTCATTTACTGCTTTGTAATACTTGCTATATTTGTTGTCTTTGTCATTTTTATTTGTGTACCTTTAGAGAAATACCTGCATTTTTCTTCCAAATTCTAATATTCATGTGAAAACATCGTCTATAAAATGGCTGTTGGCATGACAAAGCCTACTATAAACTGTGGTGTATCTGCTTCTTGCACCATGTAGTTCTTAGTTCAGTTTCATTGCCGTTTGCATTGTGCATTTATTGACAATCTATCCCACTTACCTTTTCAGGAATATGATATCTCATTCGTTAAAAAACCTGTCAAACGGCTTTTCCGGTAATTGAAGCTTGTCTGCACACGCTTAATCATAAGCTATTTTTTTCCTATATTTAGCTCTTCGCCTGCTCTTTTTACCATCTGACTTTAGTTCGCTTACGCCTACGTATGGCCCTGGCGCTCGTGAGTTGGGCGGGAGGTTTGGGGGGTTGGGGTTAGTGGTTGGGGCGTGTTTGTGGCATATGGGGTGGGGCGGTGGATAAAATGAGGCCCACTTTATCATTTCAAAACAAAACATTTACTTTCTCTTAAAGGAGATGATTCAGTCCGTATTTTCACGAGGACCAAGAGGTAAAAACACATCTAAAATTACACTTGCAGAGATATGAATTGCAGGTTTATTTAAGTATGCTCGCTTTAAACTTGTTATATTTGTGTTATAGTGAATGTTTGTGTATCTTTGTGGCTCTTGCAAAGAGAGTATATGAAGGTAATATTCATGAGCGACACCGACTGGTCCCTGTTATCTATGAAAAATATGATAGAATTAGAAACTTATCAAAATGTGCAGCAATGAAAGGAAAAAAAAGAAGACGACGAAAAAAGACACGCATAATAACTGCACAGTGTGCTTGTGTTAGTCACAACATCGATTTCTCTGGAACTACTTTTAATGTAATTATTTACAGGTGCTATATTAGGTCCCATTCACGAGTGATGTATTTTTGTACACCGGATTCTACGCTGTTAAAATATTCATAAGAATATCTTAAGATCTTAAGTAATACTCAGATACGAAAAAGACATATCAGCTAAAAACTAAAGTACCCACTCTGGAATCAGAATTTCTTAAATATAGAAAAGCTAGAAACATTGAACAAAAGTAACCTCTTTTTTCTTATACCTTTTGTCAGACGAATGTAACTTAACAGCGTAGTAGCCTGGTACATTGTGTATTTGCATTCCAGAGTTAGTACGTTTTGATGTTAAGGCAGTGCAGTGTCTACTCACAGATATTTCTACGAGTCACTGAAGAAATGTTTGTTTACATACCTCACTAGGTTGCTTTTAAATGCGAAGACAGTCATTTAAGCAAAAAAACATAAAGTAAAAAATATTGTGACGAAGCGGTAGTCCTGAAAACACATCAGTAAACTACTAATTGACAGATGAGAAATCCTTGTGCCAAAGGAAGTCATATCCCACCCAGTCTTCTAGCAATATTAGAGCACCCCACAATTCAGCAATAGAGCATCAAAACAATCATGGCACGGAAACATACTAAATGATTTACAATATTTTTTGCTTTTGTAACCTGCTGTAGATTTCTATTGCGTCATAAATCATTGTTAAACGAGCTAAAATTAAGAAAGGTTACCATTTCTTACGCAACAGATCATGCGGTAAAAACTGGTGCTTTCTGACGGAAAAATATAGAAACCAGACCTGGACTGAGAGTGAACAAAGGAGTAGCATTTTTGACCATTTAAAAAAGAATTGCCTTTCCTGTGTGCGCATTATAGATAGCCAGTTTTAGACACATTATAGTGTTGTGAATAAACAGCTAGTTAAACCCCATACAACATCAAGAATGTTGTAAATGTTAAAGATTCACGACAAAATGTTGATAAATTTTCAAATGCCTCATTTTACACTTCTAATTTTATCACCATTTTGTAATTCTTCCCACTTAACCTATTATTATTTGCCTTTCTAATTATTTTACGATTCCTACCATTTCATATCACTATTGTATAATTCTTACCATATCACCATTTCATATTTTTATCATTTAAGATATCACCATATTATAATAATCCCAAAAGATATACTTACGACATCTTTGCTTTCAAGTCCAACGCTAGACGGCGCACTCTGTCGATCAGCTCCACTTTGGCGGTTTTATATAGGCTTTGCAGCTGCAATCATACAACAGATGACGTATTTATTAATCTAATAAAACACTTTTTTATATCAAATGGCAATGGCGGCAGCTGTTGCCCGAAAAATGAGATTGAGTGAAAAACGCAGTACATTTTGGTACATGTGAATGGAACGCGGGAAACTGCACTCCCCCTTCCCCACTCCCCCAGTTAGTAGGACACTATCCTGTCAAGGTGAATAAAAACAACTTACTTGACATTAAAACGTAATAGACGTTGTTGCCTGTTGGTCTTAAAAACAATTGGGTGTTCCAATGTAATCGCTATTTAAAACTGCTGTCAAAGTTTGCTTCAAATTGGATTCATTTGAGATTTCACTTTTCTCTTGGGACATTTAGTTGTCAGTAAAAAGCCCGGCTTTTTAATTAAATAGTTCAGCTCTCGGAATATTGTCACTTCAGTGTCGTAGAGACAATATGAGACCAATTTTGAAAGTCCCTGTGCCACTTTACCAGACCACCTCAATTTTCTGCATTTTTCGGATGTTTTTCCCTAAGGATCGTTCTATTTACGTTCAAGATGAAACAGCAAACATAGATTTTTGTCTGTCATTTTCCGTTTCTTAGAAAGCACGAGCTGAGGAATCATTCCTCGTTGAAGCATCCTCTCAAACCAGGAGCGTGATAAATGCCCAACCAGTTTGTTTTACTGAAATCTAACATTGTCCTTCTTTGCATGAAAAATTATAAGAACAGAAGAAAGCAAAAAAAACAAACAAATAAAAGCAGTTCATAGTGGCAAAGAAACAGCGGTCTGTCCGCGTGCTTTCTGATTTTGTGTTTACTGACCCCCCTCGTCTCCTCCACGGCCCCCTCCTGTGTGGGAAATCGTTGCGTGATATTCTAAAGACGCGTTCATAATTTCTTTGTCGTCTAACTTCTATAGCTACGATATCACGAATGCTAAAGTCACGGAGATACTTCTTTGGCTTTTATGTAAATCCAATTTCTGTGAAAACAGTCTGATAGTAAGCGACGTTACAGGCTTGTGAATATAAAAGTGTCAAAAGTTCAACAGGAATATTCAGCTGGAAAGCAGCGAATACTCTGGTACTGACAGAGACAAAAAGGTCCATCTGAAACTACACATGGCTCTTAGCTATCGCTTGAAGAAGCTCATACAATTAACTCTCGCTGCATTAAACCCAACCACTTCTATTAATTGCATGGAAAATTGGCAAAAACAGAAATATGAAAGCTGCGAGAAATGTCATCAAAAGCAAAAAAATATTCAGTGTTTTTCTGAGGCTTAAGGTTGTAGTGTTTAGCGCTTTCATTGTATTTTGTATATTTTAAAAATAAAGAAAAATGTGGTAGAAGATTCTAAGTTACACAGAACGACAGACAAGTAAAGAGCAAAGCATATACCTGCTTAGTTCAAGTCAACATAATTTACAATTTTATTGGCTAATTACAATTCATGTTGAGTAAAAATAAGTCAATATCTGCCAATTAATAATGATTGTGTCTTGTTAATATTATCTTCATGTTGATCAAAACGTAGTACTTCAGAATTTTTGAAGATAAGTCATGCAATAAACAAAATTAAAAACATGTGGTAAACATACAATACTTAGATGACCAATTTTACAATGTCTTTAACCAATATTAAGAGCAAAAGTCACATGACATGGTGTCGGTTTGGTTGTATTTCTTGCCACAGAAAACCACGACCAAGCTAATATAATACCATTCATATGGGCCATCAAGTACGGACATCTTTCCACTTTATTACCTCTGTTTCATTTTTAATCAAGCCCACATTAACCGCCATGATATATGCACCCATGATAAAACAAAGCTCACTCCTTCGGTGATCGTCTTGGCAGTTAGTTGTTATGATGTTATCAAATGTACCATACCTCCTCCTGAGTACCATAAAACCCCCTGTTACAAAAGCATAAATCTAAGTCATGGATGAATTTTATAGTAACTGCAGTTCACATGGGTATAAACGGTCGGTGTCCGATGTAGAGCAACATATCATTTAATTTATTTCAGGGTATGATGCAAAAACGCCTTCTGGTTAAGACTGGTCCTATTAGTTGCAAGAAACATGCACCATCTTCGTTACCAAATGTGTGTAGAAATACACAAAAAGACCCATGGTATAGCCTATGGGTCTACTGGGGTGACAGATCCAAGGTCAAACCACCAAGATCTGATGTGTGGACCGCTGAGAGCTTGATATGTGGCAGGGACCTGGCGACAACTGACAGCTTGATGCGCGGCAAGAACCGGATAGTTTATGATCGAATGCCTTTTGTTAATATTTACTAAGAACTGACTCCGCATACGCATGACAAACCCTAATAAAGCACAAATTTACCTTTCAAATCAAATCCACTGTAATACCATTATCTCGTCAAAGTAAACAAGATGCTGTCACTAAACACATAAATCCGAGACATACAAAACACAAAAACCCGAGACATACAAAAACGTAAACCTGAGACATGCACAACACATAAAGCCGAGACATACCATACTCCCCATATACGAATGTAATTTGAATTAAGAACTGTAAAACAAATCTCTATCGACTGTTGCTGACTCGTTGGAATAAGTGTGCCATGTGGTTGCAGTAAAAAAAATCAAGTGTCATTTACGTGCGCCACATGATTGCAGTAAAGACATCAAGCCTTAGCTATATGTGTCATATGGCCGAAATACAGAAAACATGTGACATTTATGTACGCTATATGGTTGCACATATTCAGCATACTCATGGGGGTTTACCACACCTGTTACGCATAACATATGGTAGTTAAGGCTTACAAAGCAAGGAGTCAATAATCTGTTGGTTCTTGTGTTCTCAGACTTATCATCACATAGCGACGAGGCCCTCTTCATGCAACGGAAGTGTTCCCTGAGCAGTAATCAGCATTTCTTAGTATAACAGTGGTGATAAATATAAGCAACATTTTATGGCAATAAATTTGTGGTTCGCAGGGACGCGCTATCATTGCACACGATAACGATTAATTTTCTATATAGTGCCCTTCATGAAAACTCAGAAAACCGTTTACCATATATTAGTGAGATGTTTTACTAAAGTAGTCTGCTTTTAAAGCTGTCTTATCGTTTCTTGGAATTCAATACGCTTTATGTTTGGGGGATTTTGTATGGTGAACATATCGTGACATTCAGCCCATTTACCCCATTCAGGTATTGCTCAAATAGTGTCACTGAAACTTACCTTTTAATACTTTATTTGATAATACAACCACCATACTGAAATCTCTTGTTTCTCTGTTGCCATCTAAAAGGGATATATTTTGACCATCCAATTGAACAGAAATTATTGAAGACGGTACAGTTAAAGTGGTGAAGAGAGCAATTTGGATAATCTTTGAAACAATGGAACTGTGAAACTGCTAAAATAATTTGTAAATTCCAATTAAGGCGGTGCCTTTTGCAATTTTAGGACCCTTCTACCTAGCACTGCTGAATGGGATATTTTATTGTAGACATAGCAAAAATATTTAATTTGTTGCTTTGTCTTTCTTTGATGCTTTACTTGGAGTTAAAATTTTCTGCTGCTATTGTTGACACTGTTAATGGAATGTGTCAGTTTAAAGCTGTATTCACAATTTTAGTAGCTTTTAGATCATTTCCTTTGCGAAATTAGAAAATCTCCTTCAGCCCTTTATTGCTTCAGCAAAAAAATAACATTCAACAACATTGACCTTTTCATTGCCTGTTCTGTGTGATCATATAACAATAAATATACATACGATGCACGATGTTATAGTGGAAATCTCATGTGATATAGCACTTTGAACTTAACCAATTATTTCGATATTTTTATGTGTCCTCGCTGAAATTTCCCCTGATTATTGTTTTCAAATATGTTTTAGCTATTCCGTTAAACGCCAGTCTAATTTATCATAAGATGTCTTTCATAAAGTATTCTTGGGATTCGTTTGTAAAACTATAGCAACTTACTTAACCCCAAAACAGAATGTACGTTCTGTGCCATAAATGCTCACTGGATTGTTTTCTTTCTGTTGTTATATGTAAAAACAAAAATTGTTAGCAGGCATGTGTTGATGACACGGTAAACACAATGTAATCGCATTTTGAAACGTATACCAGTGGATTTAGGGTAACACTCGACGGAACAAAAACCGGAGAGGCAAAAAAAACAATATTTGAAGGAATTGCTTTCAAACTAAAGTCGAAATACAGCTGTCGATGCTGAACCATAAGAATTCACAAAATAGCTGTTTAAGCCAGATATGCTCACATCTTGCCTGCTCTTTATATTTTTATTATTAATCATGGCCACTTGCAATGAATCTATACCTTCAATGGCACCCACGATTAGCACCAACATAGCACAAAACACACATATATCAAGAACCTATTTGTTCTGTCACCTGGTAGATGTAACAGAATGGTTGGTATTTTGTAACTAGCTGATTATCGGATCTGGGTCTTATCCACCATAGCATGCCAGTTGTACTGCAAGTCCAAGAGTCAATAAATCCCTGGCTGCTGTCTGTTTACATTTTAAAGTACATACATTTTGCATTACATGGCGAAGCAATTATTCATAACTGCAATTATCGTTCAGCTATTGTGGAGTATGCAGATTGTTTATTGGACTTCGGATGCTATTGGGCTTTTAGAAATAGAAGCAGACATTCTTTGAATTATTGTTTTGTTATAGTGAAGGATAACGTAAAGTGCTTCACACACATACGAAAAAGTAATTATGAGAGAAAATTGTTATTGCAGAGAGCAGTACTTTATTAAAAAGCTCAGAAAAATGCTGAATAAACGAGAGTCCAGGGATGAGGTCTTTCCCGGAATCAGACTACTTTTAGCCAGTGCCGTTCTAATTCTCTCACAATATTCAGGGCCTCACAGATAAGTTCTGCCTGGAATTATGATAATTTTTCGTCAGTGGATTTATTTTTACTTGGGAGGGCGGGCTGAGGGAGGTAGAGTTCTGGTGTATATTTTATTACTGATCTGAATTCTTGTAACACTGCATCTTAGTTAAAATAATGGTCATTAATACTTTTACTTTGACACACATTGAGAGTCAAAAGTTTAGGCTTCTCCATAATCATAGTAACAGATATCGCGTTTGTATTCTGTCAGTGATTGCTCGTTCTAACGCTCAGCATGATTCATCATGCAGCCATTCTTAAAATTCCTGAAGTTCTTTAAATGATGAGGCGTTTTACAACACATGCTTCTATCTTAAATAAGCTGTGTAGCATCGCGTTTCAATTACCCTTATGGTCAGTCCTGCCTGAATATAATCAACCACAAGGGGCCAAATGGGATGGATCGCCTGCAACAGCACATTTGCTTGTTTTATATTTATATCTGATAAGGAGTTTCAAGGTAATGAATCGTTATATTGTCATATTAGCCGTGCTTAGAGTAATTGAAATACACTTAGTTGGAACTAAAATAACATGGACCAAATCTTTAACTCTTATACCTATAGCTATAGCTCTAATTACCTATTAAATATATAAGCGATTTTTTAATAATAAAAACAGTTTACAAACGTTTTCACATGTGACGGAGACGTAATGTATTGGACAAATCATGACAGTAGAACACAAAATAAAGAAATCCATCGCGTAACGGCATGCAAATCAAGAATGATTTAAGGTTTTCATGTATCACATGCAAATCTTTTGAAATAAGTCAAATGAAATATTGACTTCGTCTTATTTTTGTTTTGCATTAGGTATATATTTTTAACGTATAGCTTTACGTAAAGATTTTTACCCTGTGGTACATGTAACATCACAATGCAATCACACATCTGAGGTCGCTATTCACTAAGCTTTTGGGTAGCTGTTGCAGTGTGTGCTTTGTCCAGGGTGTTCTCATGGGCAGGGAGGAGAGGCATATAATGATAGGAGAAAGCAGCGAAAGATCCACAAGATAAAAAATTTCATTCTTAAAATATATAAACTGAAAAAAATCACCTGGGAATTAGTTTGAATACGAAATAGTTACGGGGAATCTTATCTAAAAAAGTTTGACATTAGAGATTTTCGTTAAATTTAAAAGATCGGTGATTTTGATCCTGAATGAAATGATGGGGAGGGAGTACTCTTTCGTTGAATATGCCCCCCCCCCCACATCAAGCTATAGGAGTACCTCAGAGATCCTTTGTCGCAATTTAATGTGCAAGCATGTTAACAATTTCACCGAAGTAATAAAATGTGCGGCTATACGGTCCATTGCAAATTCTTATGAAAATATCACGTACAGCAAATCCCTAACTGAATTAGTCGATTGGATATAGAGACACCTCAAGGGGAAGTTTGGCTTTAGAAACCTGATGTGACTTGCTGTTGCACTTGTGGCCTCGCAACAATTTGGTTCCGTTCCATTCCTGAACAAGCGATGTATTTTTTGCATGCCGTGTTGTAACATATACATTAACAGATAGATGTGCTGATTTATAAGCGATGGTGGCGATGATCTTGTAGAATTGTCATTTGAATAATTTATAAATACATGAATAATTTATAGTTGAGGAAAAAAGCGTTCATAAACAGAAAAAGGGTTTATGATGATGGTTTCCTATACATAAAATGGAATGCAACTACATCCATTTATAATGGAGTGATATTTTGCAACCAATTGAAACCACTTGAAATTAAGTCACAGAGCAGCGTTTCTGTATGCAGTCGTAATCTTTCGAACATCTCATCTCCAAGTCCTTTCCACAACAGGTGTCACTCGTTGAAATTGACACATCTGTCAGAATCGCTGCGGGTCTCCGTTACTTCTCGATTACCATGACATGATGGGTTCTGGTCTGTTGTCTAATTCTTTGTTTACAAGCCATTCAACATCTGCACTATGAAACACAGTCAGCCAAGTGTGCACTGGGCACACATTGCTGTTTCGATTAAGTTTCATAAAGTTTCACAATTTATAAAAGTTCACAGTTTTTACCTTGAAATCGCTTGATTTATCTGAAGTTGTTTGATCGCGTCGCCGTGATATCATCTTGGTATTAATTTATTATTTTTTGCAGAGTTTACCCAACCTTAACCTGACACCTAACCAAATACTTCGCAGTTTTTATCGTTCAATAATAGATTCTGGATTTTTGCAGTCGATTTCAAATAAGGTTTATGATAATGTCTCTTGCAAAAAACTATTGTAATAGTTATTTAAATTTTCAAGTGTCGAAAAAACTGTAAACATTATCAAAACAAGTTATCAAGTATCCTTTCTCTTTCCAATCCTTCCTTTTAGCTTCATTTTTCATAGCAGAAACTTATAATGTCAAAGCATCACAAGGTGTCTCAGAATATTTCCAAAATGTGTAGCATTTCCAATTTCTTGAAGTATCTGTACTTTAAAATTATATATTGACATCATTTAGTCTTGTAGAATCTAAAATTTGTCCGCATGTACGGCATTTTTCTCTTTTATGCAGATACTGTACAACACTACCTTGTATGACAAACACACAGTAAGTATGCATAATGTGATTCTGTGACGGAATTACGCAATGTGTGAGAAATTGTGACCAAGGGTCACTATGATACCTTTTCCTTTGCACAATTTTGCTATATCAAAATATGAAAAATGGATTTTTATGGATTGTTCCACCTACTTTGAATCTATGCACCCGCTACCTTGGTGAGCATTTTATTTGGTTACTTGTTTAAACCTAACAGCTACAATGATTGCTTCACGTTTTAGTATAACCAGAAAGTTCTGTAAAGCACAATTTAGCGCTCCTGTGACAACAGCATTGAAACAATACCGTATTATGTCAAAGCTAATTATCTCCAATCATATAGAATGCCTATTCAAGCACAACTAACAACTGATTACGTCTTACTTAATGCCAACAAACCCTGAATTTATCATGAAAGATAAACTACCTGGCACCTTATGGTGCATGTTCAGATAAAACGTGTAAGAACGGCTTGTGTTAATTCTCAGAAAAGTAATAATAATAATACAGCATAATATTCCTGATAATGCATTTACTTTGAACAGTGAATAAAATATTGGGTTAGAAATGATACTAGCTAAGGGCATGATTCATGTCAATAGCTTATAGCTTAAATAATCGTAGTTAAATTATAGAATTGAATCGAAAAGCAGATAAAGCGAAACAAACTTTTCAAAATGGAATTTTGGTATGTAATAAAACTTTATGCGCCCCTTCGATGGCAACACGTGTTGATTTCGACACCAGTAAGTTCCTTCTGTATTGAACGTACTGCAGAAGAATCGCTCACAAATAGCTGAATTCCTGTGAAGCGATTAGTAGACGAGCTTGTGGCACAAAATTTTATTTGGACAGGCTAGACAAGACAGTAGTGGAATATAAACTAGTTGTCTACTCCATAGCCATGTCAATCACATACCCCCATCAGACTGATAACAAATTACGCGTAAAATAACAAAGCTTCATTTGCTTCAAATTGTTGGCCTGATTGTCGTTTCAGTGTGATAAGAAACAATTACGTACCGTAGTCCCGTACGCTTATCAATGAATCAATGAAGTCTAGATAGCAATATCTAAAGAGTGACAAGAGTCCACTGTGGTTACAGTTTTGTACAGCAATCTATTGGTATGAATATTTTATTATCCTGACACACGCACGATGCCAGGCCTGGCACAGAAACCTTTTAGGCTTTGTTTATCTAATTTAGATGCAAGGTTTCTTCTGTTTGGGCATCAGGCATTGCTGATATCCCAACAGTAACATGACCCTGCTCATTATATCTCACGGAAGAAGGGGTGGGCTAGTATTTGCTGCCTGTCCGACAATGTACAGAAAAATCAGAACAAAACTTTTTACGTTTTATTGCCTGGCATATAACCAAGTATAATTTTGCGCGATTACATAACATGTTAATTTTGTTAAATCATACTTATTAAATAGCTATATCACTCTACAGCCATTTTTTCTGTATTTGATCTTGGGTTGAAAGGTCATGTTAGCATGACACATGCTGAGACGCACTCTTTGACAAAATGAATAAAAGCTATTATTACAGCAAAACTAGCAGATACAAGATTTAAAGAAGCAAATGCATGTCAGGTCTCTTCCATATGTAGACTGGTTGCCCGTGTGTGTCAGATAACTTTTCACTGGGTGTCAGGTTGAAGAGAATTATCACGGCAGTAAGGCAGGCTGGTGTCCGATTTTCCTACTGTTTTGTGTAAGTCGCATTTTTATAGGGCTCGCTATGCAATTTAAGTCTTTAAAAAAAATCTACGACAAAGAGACTCGAATGAACGTGGCAATATAATACCATGCTTCAGGGCGTATAAGGGTGTTACGACCAACGCCGAATCCCTTGTTCAGCTTAGGGTAAAGCATTAAAGGCTGAACAAAAGATACAAGGTGCAAAATATATAGAGTCGAACGAACAAAACGTTTCGACAGCATCAATTAAGTGCTTAAATAAAAGTAATCTTTATGACCCACCATGTAGCATCAAAAACCGGCAGGAAAACATGACACTCGCCTGACTTTGCGTATTATTAAAGCTCTTAAATCATCCAGACATTGACATAAGTTATTAGAATGTTTCAACAATATATCATTATATAAATAGGAATGTAGAAAATGAAAACAAAATGCCACAAGCACAGCATGATAACAAAATGATGCAAACACAGAATGATAACAAAAATGCCTCAAGCACAGAATAATAATAATATGTCGCAAATACAGCACGACAATAAAATGCCGCAAACACAGTTTGGCAAGAAAATGTCGAAAACAGGGCAAGGCAACAAAATACCACATATACAATACACAGCAAACACAGCATGACTACAAAATGCCGGAAATACAACATACTAGTAGTTTTTTTTTAAATATTTCTGTTGTTAGTTTTGAGGGCATCAGAAGTAAAATGATGCGGCAAGAAATACATCACAAAGTAATCGCTTAGAGTGTGTCTTGGCAGCGGTATATCGACATTGCTTCTGTTCTGTGTATTTGTTCTGATATCAATGTAATCTTGTAGCAAAAAGGTAGTTGAATACAGAGTAGCTTGACTCTGAAGCTATTCTTAAGCGTGTGATCGATTGTTGTTTTAGCTCTCTGCATTAGCATTTAAAGTGGATTTTGTGTTTTATTGTCCTAGACAAGAAAAACAAAGATGGTTGTTCTTAAATATTTAACAATGTTCTGCCTCTGCTTTTTAGTATTTTTGGGTTTGTGCTTTTCTGCTCAACTGGTTTATTTGTTATTTTGTAAATAGTTTCCTTTGATTATCTTAAGCACTCACGTAGAACTTACTGGTATATATATAAGGGTTTTTTACTTAAAATGCCAGAAGCGCCTTGTTAAATTAAGTCACTGAATATTAGTTCTAACTATATGAAAGCCACAGTTTACCATTTTTAACAGTAAGTCATTATTGAGAGGTAGTTACCATTGGTTTCCGTTAGTGACTTTCATTTTAACAGATCTGACGTGTCTGGAAGTTTTGCTGTGTACAAGGTGCCATAGAGGTCACAGCAAATATAAAAAATGTTTGTGGAATTTGGGTATGACTTAAATCAGTAAGAGTAACTTGAGAAACAAGCACTTCTACCTAATGCCGTTGTGATAATTAAGCCCGTTTTCGTTGAAATGCACCCTTTTTGTATTTGTTGGGTTTTAATGGTATCATACCAAAATATGCTGAGCACATCTCCAGTTCCACGAGAGCATTGAAACTCTGAAATGTTTATGTAATTGGACGCGGCGATGCCCTTGGTGAGATTTATTCATCCTTCTCAATCCATGGTAACGCCCGAACCCTTGTCAAAAATGCTAGCAATTTATCTGGCAGGGATAGGGTGTCTCTGTACTGTATGCAGCCGTCGTTAACGGATGGGGGCAAAAAAAGGGGGCCGTATCTCATTGATACAGCTATAAAAGGAATTGTTGCGGCATCGATTCAATAATTATGACGTTTATGAATATGCGACTTGACAGGCAAGCAGAGCAGCCATGACTTTTGATGGGACGTTCATCTATTCGCTATTCAATTAGTAATGTGTCTTTGTCGAAAAAAAAAAAAAACTCTTTGAGGTAAACCGCGCAGTAATTCTAAGTGGATACCGCGGTCCATGTCAAATCATATGCCAGGAAGTGATTTGGATATCTACACCACATCCGGACAGACTTTTTTGCGTTTTGGAAAATAATCTAGCTACCATCCATTAGGCAAACACGACTCGATTTTCAATTAAGAAGAGCAAAGAGTGATTTTCTATCTCTCGATTGCAGCCCATCTATTCCTGGCCTATTTGACCGAACCCTTCAGTATTTCTTTGATATATCAGGCACTTAACTTAAAGAATTAAGAAAATAGCTTGAAACACTTGTTTCTTATATAACTTTATTGTTTAACGAGATTATTTCTAGCGCTCAAGAGCTTAAGTAAACACACACTGGCCAGCATATGGGATGGTAAAACACAAAGATTGAGGATCACAAGTGTGTGATATATTACTTCATGTTTTTAGATTAAACTCGAATCAATAACAACATTGTTCTCAAAGTGTGAAAAATGTATGGGGTGGGATAACGAAGACAAACCCATTCAGCGCTTTTCTGAACCTTCGAAAGATTCCCCTTATCGCCATACATTTCAGAATAGCGTTGTCGTTTAACAGCCAGCCTCGTTCTGTTATCTATTCAAAGTCTTTTTGTTCCACCGATCTGCTTGGAAAACTCTTATTTTTTTTCGAAGGAACTGTGTTGTAATCTATTTGTTTAATGTTTATATGTAACAGACTGACATCTCCAGAGGTCAGCTGTTAAACTTAAAGCTCATTTCGCTAGCGAAAAAATTAAAACGCAAAAATACGTCCTTCAATGGGTTATTTCTTAAATGGTATATTGCAAACAACACAGCTTGAATACGTCTTATCAGCCAAGTAGTGTTTGGTTTATGTTGACTTAAGGTTTTATTGACTGATCAGGCATACGCCGTGTTATCTTTTTACGCAGTGAGAGCTCGCACAAAGCTGAGCAACTGTGTGTTCTGTGTTGCGAGTTAAATGCTACGCATGCACTTGCAAAAAATACACTCTCTTCACATGGCGTTTTAAACAAGAAAACGAAATCGAAGGCGAAAATAAAAAGTGTAATGCACACGTTCATATCAAGTTCTATCTAAGTCCCAAGTTTCGGGGCCCCAGGGCCCGTACTGCCAGTGGAGGGGATAAACAAGAAATCCGACCACTATCAAGAAAAAAGATACCAACGGCTGCTCGCACAAATTCAATGGCCCCTTGCAAGCCAAAGGCTTGTCAGGTTTTAATAAGAAATAAGATTACAGCAGAAAACACCCGACAAATGAGTGCAAGTTACAGATGGCTGCGTATTGAGATTATAGTTTCAACTAAAGTGAAATAAACCAATTTTATGGTGTTTTTTTTTGGCCCTGTGTTTTTTTTTTTTTGCCTAACAACACAAAGCTCTCAAGTGTTTCGATTTTGTAGAAATATATCTGCAATACACTATTCTACACACAGCGGGTGGATAAGGAGTTCGGGTGGCAAGGGTGGGGGGGGGGGGGGGGCGAGGAGGGGAGTCGCTTGATAAATTGCTCCAAGCTTATACAAAGACAAAACACAAGCATATATACTAATCGACGGAGGGTCTTGCTTCGATCGAAATTTATCCCAGAATGCACATGCAAGAAGTGTTATAACGGACAGCGATAAACTATAGTTAGAAATCCCCTCCCCCCTGCCCTTCCAGGGCTTGGACCAATCGACGACCATAAAGCTTCTATCCTAAGCGAATGCCTGAATCGAACCTCTTGATCATATAATTTTCTTCTTCATTGAGCAAAAGGAAAATTGCACCCGCCTGTTTTTGTCTGTATAGACTAAACTATTGACCCCTGAGTGAGTGTGTTTGTTGGTGTAGTTTTGTGTTTTTGTTTTTTTTGTTGAATAAATTGAAAGCCTATTTAGGTACCCACGATCTGAGTGAATGTTCCACGCATGTTTTGGAGCAGCAAAAATGATGGATATATTTTATATGCATCTCCGACGTCGAAGAATTTGTAGGAATCTGGTCAATAATGTCTTCATGTTAACTCGAAATAAGTCAATATATGCTGTGTTACTTGACCTAACTGGTGTTTTGATCAGAAAATAATTATGATATACAGCAACTTTTGCGTTTTGGTTGACATTAAAAAATTATTCGTTTGGAAATCAACCAATCAAATTGAAGCATTTACCCAAGTCATGTAATAAATGATATAAATGCATATGCCTGTAAGCATCTGATAATGCACCTCATAAATGTCTGCGTACCACCGCCTGATGCATCGCTGTCTTTTGATGGGCGGTTTTGCGTAGCTCCGTGCGAAAGAAACATCAGAAAACAAAAGAGCATTTGTTTTATCCCACATAGAAAATGGTCGAGAATAGCCTTACCGTGAAACACAACAAATAAAAATAATTGCAAAACAAGCGCATTTGTTTATTTATATGAATCGAAAGACATTACATGCTTTTTTGCAATCGATTTTTGTGCCGCAAAATCTACTTATAGAATTACTTTTCCTATGGCTTTGGCGCAACCGTCCCCCATCCCTCCCTCACTTGAAAAAAAAAAAAAAAATAAATAAATAAATAAACAGGACTTCTTTCAGACTTGCAATTTTCCAGTCTCTTGTAGGTTTAATAATTTATTTCATGTTCGCAAGCGCGCTTAGAAAGGAAGCAATGGTAATTTTGTGGCGCGTATTACCGGAAAATGCGCGCCACCGTGTGCCCGCACTTCCAGTATTCAGATGACACGGCAAAGAACATCATAGACAGTTAATATATTTGTAGCAAAAATGAGGAAATACAAATAAAATCACTTTCCTCAGTTAACATTCCGACCTCGATCAAACGCCGATTTCAGGTTGAAACGTCCACCTAAGCAAAACGCAAAATTAAAAATGTTTGCAATTGTTTGTGATTGGTGGCGACCGTATATAAATAAACATCTTTGACACAACGTTGATAAACTGTGCACAAACAACATTGTTTTGATGTTGCATTTGGTCTCAGCAATAACCCCAACTTTCAATGTATGCCAAGTCCATCCAACCTTTATGCAGCGTCGTAATTTTTTCTTGGCCCATTTGGACTGATCCGAAAACCTTCCCTTTTGTACGTTTCGCATTCGCCTTCCAGGCTTGACCTACCAGTGCTATTGGAGGCGGGCTTTTGGGTCATTCCATCCTCAATTTTGTCATTGCACACTTTATACCGTGGGATTAAGTCCGACCCATGTTTTGTATGTTAAAGCTCAGTAACAGCAATAGCAGTAAAAAATGGGAGCATACTTTTGTCGATAACAGCTGTTGAACCATACATTTTATTTAAACCTAGCAAATTTAATATCAGTCTTTTTTAACTTAAAAGCCTAAAGCATAAACGATCAGAAAAAAATAAAAAATAGGAGTAAAATTTCATAAAATTCCTGTGAAGATGTGGAAGAGTGACTAGGACAAAGCAGCTGGAGAAGTACAGTTTGCTGCGCCATTACTGAGGTACGCCAATTCAGCGTGTTGATAACATTATTGTAAATCAGTTTTTGCCACTCTAAAACAGGAAATAGGCTGCCGGTAATGACTGCCCTGTAAAACACGACTTTCTATGGAGCTTGGAATGGAATATTCTAGCGGAGCGAAATGAACTCTGGTTTTTTTAAGCAGTAGCTTTTACTCTGCAATAAGATTCACCACAGAGTGTTGCTATTGATATATGTGAACATAACATGGTCGAAATTAGAGCAGCAAATCATTGCAACTGTTTGATATTTGTTTGTATTTATTTTCTGTTATTTATTCTGCAAGTTCTTTAAAGAAACAGGTTCGTTAAAAGACGGGCATATTGGACTGAGATTAAAGCTTCGCCAAAGCTTCGAAGACGAGTTTAAGTGACCCAACCGAACATTGACACGTTGGATAAACGTCCGACAGATATCACCGACGTCCGTTCAGGGTCGGGTTTTGGTTGTTTATGGAAGTTGAAACAACATCCCCCTTCTGAAGTTGTTACGTAAAGGCTGCAAATTAAAGTCGAAACAACGTCTATATCACGACGTGGTTAAGACATCGGGAAAGCTACGTTGATAAACATCGGAAAATATTAATCTAGAACCGCCGTCAAGACAGCGACAATGATACCGTGCTAATCCCTCCGTCACAGTACCTCAACCCTTGGGTCTTCCGGTAACGCAGAATGTGAATCGATTTCCATAGATATTTTTCAATTGAGCGCTCATGAAATTCTCATATTTACGTTCTCGTTGTGGTCTATTTTAAATTAAACAAGGAGGTTGGTTTTGGTTGTGAGCCCGATATCTATACATCTTTATCGATTGTTTGCTACGTCTATCCAACTTTAATTTTCTAACATCTATTTGACTTTGCACCAAAGACGTTGATTAGACGTCCAGGAAAGTTGTGGTTTGGTTGTGAACAAAAGCAAACGTGTAAACAACTCCACTTATCCAACATTATTTCAACATTGCGTCAAAATCGTTGATCTGTATAGTCGGGACCAATCAAAATGTACACAACAGTTAATGTTGCGGTTTCGTCAAGTCGACATCACAACCTCAAATCGAAGTTTACTGTGACCCCTAGTTTTTAACGTCCGTAGAGTCACGTAAATTACAGTACTTTGTCAACTCTATTCAACCTGGGCAAGGGGAGCAGCGGCATTGCTTAACTGATGCAAAACTTACAACTCTTGGGCGGTCAAGTGGTCATGTCAAAAACATGGCCATTATGGAGACGCGATGTAACGGAACATAAGGAAATAGAAATTGAAGTCCAGCAGAATTGAACATTAGTGGGTGGGGTGGGGATGGTTGCCCTCAAGCGCCCAGTGGTTGAGAATGACTAGCATATTGACCCGTTAACGAAATGGAGTAAAACACCTGCTACCATTTCAAAATAAACTAATGCTAGCAGTGCCAGCCAATTGGTTTTATGCAGAGAATTAATAAAAAAATCGTCTGTCTCTGCTCATCGCTTTCCGAAGATCACAGCGACAGAAAAAAGACTGCAGAAGTTGTACTGTTTTCGACAAGACAAATTCAACTAACTTGAGCAAGCTATGCTTGCTAAGTTTTATAAGCAATTAACTAAACTAATTATGGAGGTTATTAGCGGCGAACTAATGGTGAAAGTCCTAGAGAGCATTTGACAATAGATGGCCACAGCGCTGGAGAACAACACAGCATTGAGCAGCACAGAAAGTACAGACAAGTGAGATGAATGGAAGCAATGCAAAACAATAGCATTCACAAGACTGGGCATAACGAACTGGCCGAGAACTGAATGCACAGCTTTCCATACACAATAAAGCTCCAGAATGCTCTGACTGTTGAACATCAATAGACATTTCTGTGTGTCCATTTTTTCCGTAGCCTGTCGCAGTTGACCGACACATAATCGATTACTTATGGATCACAGCTGCGGTGATGAATTCGACATAATCAATCACTCTATAACAAGATATATGTTGATTACTTCTATTTTGGATGCCACAAAATACAAAGGGAATTTAACCAGAGGAAGTGTATCGATCCCTGATGCTAAAACACACATGTGCAAATGTTATGCAATATTATGCAAGTTTTATGCATATCAATATTATGCAAGATTAGCATTGCTGATTACCGATATCATATACGATTCATATCCTCAGGTCTTTCCTCGGATCCTTCAATCATATTTGTTTATTTATTGACTTTAAATTTTATTGCATAATCCTTCGCAAGGTCTAATAGTGCTTTCTCTTCACCACCGGGCTGCTAATAGCCACTTCAAAGCCAAAACGAGTCATTCTCTTCATTGGCTGCAATCGCGGCGGACGTGAAAATTTTGTAGCATTATTTAGAAATACTTTGATCAACTGCTACAAATTTTTGTAAGTTACCATACTTTATACAATTTTGAACTATGTCGGACGATAATGAGGTAGATATCGGTGTACAAGAGGGGAATTTTAGCGACGATAATACGGGCCAAATGGCAAATAAACCTGAAAAATCGCGAAGGTCAAAGCGAAAAGATAGCCAAACGGCAAATGATGGCCAAACGGCAAGACATAGCCAATCGGCTAATGCTTATGAATCTAAAGAAAGAGCTAAAAAGCGTAAGTCGAATCAACCGACCAAGCCCAAAAGTCGGAAATATGACTTTTCTTCTTCTTCGAACTCGAGCAGTTCTAACGAGGGGACTTCGTCTTCTTCTGCAAGTGATTCGGATCTTGATATTGGTCCAGCCAGATCAAAAAGAAAGCCTTTGTACAATATGTTCGATCCTTTGAACCCAGATGTAGAATTTAATTTAGACAAGAATTTGGGGACTTTTCTGGCAAAATATTTTTCGGAATATTTGGATGAGGACACAATGGCTAAAGTAATGGAAAATTGTCCCCAGCCTTCTCATGAAAATTTGTCAGTCCCTAAATTGGACGAAGATTGGCTGGACCTTTTTGAGGATGATAAGAGGAATATCCCGCTCATCAAATCTGACAAGAGCATGTCGCGTATCCAAAACGCCCTCTTGAGGGCCATGGGCCCTTTAGCTCAGTTATGGTCGAGCGTTGATAAGATAAAAAAGGGGAAACTGAAACCCGACAGTTTGAGCGTAGATGAAACCATTCAGTTGATTGAAAAAACAGTGATTTGCTTGGGACAAGTTAATGTCCAGATTAATTTCTTTCGACGGCTACCTCTGGTGGCGAAAATTCTAGGGAACACCAAGAAAGCTCAGAAGCTCATTGTTCAGAATGCTGATCGCTTGGATGGAAAGAAGGAGCTTCTCGGCTCCAGGTTTCACAAAATTCTGAGCAAAACTGTCAAAAAGCGTAAAGAAAATCGTGAATTGAAAAGAGCTCTTGGCTCTTCCCAACGAGGTGTCTTTCGGCCCTTTCGTGGCGGGCCCTCGACATCCTTCGGTGCCGGGGGCAGAAACCTTCAGTTTAGAATGGACTCGGACCGAGCAAGGGGTACCTTTTTCAACCGTAGAGGTCGAGCGTCGTACACCCCAAGATTTCGTGGAAGGTATTTCGCGCACAAATTCACTTGGAAAAACAATGTTAAGTTTCCAAAATGCACCGACAGTTTTGCACAAAACGTTTCCGCACAAAACACCGTTCAGTTTTCAAAACATAACAAGGTTGAACCAAAGATATGCTTCAGTACAAATTCGACCCGAAGTTTTGGCAATAAAATTCAGGCCTCCATCAGCAAACATGAGACAGCTCCCGGTAGGGGGAAGACTCCGGTTTTTTCTGGAAAATTGGCAAAAACTAACGAAAGACCCAAACATCTTGAGTTCGGTAACGGGTCTGACTCTAAATTGGTCCCAGAAACCAGTTCAGAGAAAAGAACCCTTTTTTCCCAGGTTCAGCAAAGCGGACAGTCTGAAAATAGACGAGGAAATAGAGAAAATGCTCCAGAAAAAGGCGATAGAAAAAGTGAATCCCGAGCAGTCTCAATTTGTTTCACATCTGTTTCTAGCCCCGAAAAAAGACGGCGGGGTCAGACCAGTCATAAATCTCAAACGCTTGAATCAAAACATTCAGTACGAACACTTCAAAATGGAGAACATGACGGATTTAGTAAACATGATAAAACCGGGGGACTTCATGTTGAAACTCGATCTAAAAGATGCCTATTTCAGTGTCCCGATGCATCCACAGGAAACAAAATTTCTACGGTTCAAGTGGAAAAACACTTTGTATCAGTTTCTAGTGATGGCGTTCGGCCTGGCCCCTGCTCCTCGGGTATTCACAAAGCTACTCAAACCGGTCCTAGCCCTTTTGAGGCGAATAGGATTACGGGCATTGATTTATCTGGACGACCTCATTTTACTGAATCAAGACCCAATCAAAATTCTGGAAGACATGAAAGCTGTGGTGTTCATTCTAGAAAATTTGGGGTTCTTAATAAACTGGGAAAAGACGGTCCAAGTTCCTTGTCAAATTATGGACTATCTCGGCTTGACAGTAAACACGATAAAAATGACTCTTTCCCTACCACAGACAAAAATAAACAACATCATTTCGGAGGCGACGACGATTTTAGAATCGAAACAGGTGTCCGTCAGGATGCTAGCAAAACTGATAGGGAAGTTAACTGCTTCAATTCCTGCTGTACAATTAGCCCCACTTCATTATCGACATCTGCAAATGTCGAGTGCTTTAGCTCTCATGAAGGGGCAGAATTACGAAGCCCCTGTAGTTCTGAACAAGCTTTGCAGGGAGGATTTGCTTTGGTGGATTCAGTATCTGGAGTCCAGCAACGGCTGCACTTTTCTCAATCCCGTTCGGGAAGTTCAGATTACCACAGACGCGAGCGATCACGGTTGGGGGGCTTGGAATCAAAATTGGAAAATAGGGGGTACCTGGAACCATTTGGAGCGGAATTGGCACATAAACGCCAAAGAATTGAAGGCGGGCACTATGGCTGTAAAGGCATTTGCCAAAGATTTGTCGAAAATACACATAATCCTATTCATGGACAATTTGACTGCTGTTTCTCAGGTGAACAAAAAATCCGGCACGACTTCCAATCTTTTACTGGAAATAACGACCGAGCTTTGGGAGTTTTGTGCACAAAAACAAATCTTGCTCTCAGCAGTTTACATCCCGGGGAAAATGAACCATCTGGCAGATTCCTTATCTCGGGAATGGACCGAGTCCAGCAATTGGAAATTGAATCCTTCGGTTTTCCGCCAAATAGAGACTCGGTTAGGTCGGACGGATGTAGATCTGTTTGCGGATCGACTGAACACACAAAAACGGAAATTTGTGAGTTGGAAACCCGACCCATATGCCATGAGCACAGACTCGTTTCAGATAAATTGGAGCGCAATAAGCGGGTATGCTTTTCCTCCGTTCTGCCTAATAGGCAGAACATTAAGAAAAATTCGGTCAGAAAAAGCTCGGGTCTTACTGATCACACCTACGTGGCCAACCCAGTCCTGGTATCCGATGTTATTGGACATGGTGGCGGACTTTCCGCTGATACTAACACCTGTGGAAAAATTATTGACAAACCCATCAGGGGTGATCCATCCTCTGGTTGCCAAGAAGACATTGACTCTTGCGGTTTGGAAAGTGTCGGGGATAGAGCAAGAGAACAGGGCATTTCGGAGAATGCTGTCCACTTGCTCAGAAATAGATGGCGGAAGGGTACAAAAATATCTTACAAATACGCCTGGAGTAAGTGGAGTAGCTGGGCTCGTCAGAGGCAAATTAATCCCTTTCAAGCCACTGTGGTAGACATTGTCAATTTCTTGTCCGATATGTACCAAGCAGGTTATGAGTACTCTACCATAAACGGGTTTAGATCAGGTATTTCCGCCTTACATCCCCACATAGACAAAATGCCTGTTGGGCAGCATGAACAGGTAAGTGCCGTTATGGCCGGCATATTCAATTCCAATCCGCCAACACCTAAATATACTGTTTTCTGGGATGTTGGTGTTGTTCTGGAGTTTATTAAAAGCATGGGTCAGAACGAAGGTCTTGATGCGAGAGACCTAACTTTGAAACTCGTTATGTTGTTGGCGTTAGTAACAGCGAGCAGGTCGTCCGATCTGACGTTACTCGATACAAAGTTCATGACTGATATGAGCGATAAGGTAGTATTCAAAGTTAAGTCGTTAGATAAGACCAGGAAAATTGGTCAAAAACCACGTACAGTCACTATTTTTGAATTTCCGGAAGAACCACTTTTGGATCCGGTAAGCTGTTTACGGTTGTATCTAGAACGTACAAGTCATCTCAGGACAGATCAAGGTAATCAGTTATTTATATCCACAGTCAGGCCTTATTTGCCAGTGAAATCGAGTACGGTGGCAGGTTGGATCAAACGTGTTCTGGAAAAGGCAGGTATTAACACCTCAGTTTGGACTGCACATTCTACTAGGGGTGCATCTACCTCGAAGGCGGTAGCCTCAGGGGTCACTGTGCAAGACATCCTCGATTCCGCCAATTGGAAATCGTCAGGTACATTTCAAAGATTTTACAAAAGACCGCTAGAGGACGGGAGTTCGGATTTTCAGAAGAAGGTTTTAACCTCATGTAAGTGGCTTTAAACAAGCACTATTAGACCTTGCGAAGGATTATGCAATAAAATTGAGAATTTTATAAAGGGCCGTAGGCCCTGAAATGAAATTAAGATTTTATAAATAATCTGAAGCAAGGTCTAATAATTTCCCTCCTCCTTGCGCACCCACCCTTGTTGTGGTGTGTTCGTTTTCGTTATTTGTTCCGATTGTTTGTTTCGTGTTTCGATTACCTTTACTAACGGCAATATCGGTCTTTGATGTACAGCGATTACGGAATTGAGCGAGTCCGGAAGTAAATTGAGTACTTTACAGTTTACCTAAATTTCAGGCTTATAACGAAAGACGGTTTTTTCGACTCTGTGTGCTGTAATTGTATGATCTGTTTGCAGAGGAAGAGCGTCAGGACCGCAGTGATGGACGATTCTACATCTTTCTGCGAGGGTGGCAGACCCGGTTACATCCACAGATAAGCCTGACTTGATTAGTGTGAACTTTCGGTCGATTTCGAACATTGTTTTCGATTTTGTCTTTACTGGACTGTCGTCTGCTAGTTTGTGAGTCCGTTCGCTACGAATAAAAGGTTACTGTCGAAAAAAAAAAAAAAAAAAAAATGTTTCCTTGTCTCGCCACTCTTTTAGCCAATTTCAGAGAATGACTCGTTTTGGCTTTGAAGTGGCTATTAGCAGCCCGGTGGTGAAGAGAAAGCACTATTAGACCTTGCTTCAGATTATTTATAAAATCTTAATTTCATTTCAGGGCCTACGGCCCTTTATAAAATTCTCAATTTTGATGGCTGCATTCCGTTTAAAGAAAATAACAGTCCAAATGCAGCTATACACAATGCTCTCCTACAGTCTAGAGGTGTGGGGCGATAAGTCCACAGCTTCGGGGAGAACAGTCCACAGCTTCGGGGAGAACAGTCCACAGCTTCTGGACGAACAGTCCACAGCTTCGAAACGAACAGTCCACAGCTTCGGGGAGAACAGTCCACAGCTTCGGGGCGAACAGTCCACAGCTTCGGGACGAACAGTCCACAGCTTCGGGGCGAACAGTCCACAGCTTCGGGGAGAACAGTCCACAGCTTCTGGACGAACAGTCCACAGCTTCGAAACGAACAGTCCACAGCTTCGGGGAGAACAGTCCACAGCTTCGGGGCGAACAGTCCACAGCTTCGGGACGAACAGTCCACAGCTTCGGGGCGAACAGCTTCGGGGCGAACAGTCCACAGCTTCTGGACGAACAGTCCACAGCTTCGGGACGAACAGTCCACAGCTTCGGGGCGAACAGTCCACAGCTTTGGAACGAACAGGCCAAACCTTTGGGGAGAACAGTACAACCTATTTGGGGCGAAGAGTGTTATCAAGATTTAAAAATTAGAAAATGTCGATTTGAGGTTGCCTCAGTACCCAGGCCAAATCGCACCATTGAATCTGGTTGTAAATAGGTTTTGATTGGTTGTGACCATAGATCAACGTTTTGGATACAACCTCGAATGGATGCTGGATAACAGCGGTGTGAAGATTTTGCCCGCATGAAAAAACAACAACAACAACACTTCAACAACACTAATTCTGCTTGTAATTTGGCCTACTCCGCTAGTTAAGGAAACTCAAAACGGCATTTATAATGTGAAAACAACTTAATAGCAAGTATAGAGGTGAGTATCTCCTTTAAGTGGGAGATAGGCATTCCCACTGAGAGAGTTGTTGCTCAGCCTAACGTCAAAGGCACAGCACATAGCACATGTGTACGAAAGACGAGAAGTATCACAGGGGTAGTGAGATAAGGTGTCTTGATATCCACACAGCGAAGTTTTGATATCACAACCAGTGTTTTGATATTATATGGGTGCGTTCACAACATCTTGGTTGTGATATCAAGACCCCAAAGTGTCGATATCACGACAGTGTGGTTTAGTCCACATGTTATTTTTTCCCTATGTATCTGTAAAAACAATTGCATGATTTTCTCTGTGCGGAGCCATTAATATTGTGTTGTCTCTTATGACATGACCGTCATTAGTTGATAACCGCACAGTGGTGTTGAGTTAACATACACTTAGGTGTGTTGATAGCACAACACCTCGGTTGTAATATCAAAACCCCGTAGTGTCGATATCATAACACCTTATCTGACCACATGCGTTGATAACAACACAGTGGTGTTGAGCTAACATATACTTAGGTGTGTTGATAGTACGACACCCCGGTTGTGATATCAGGACCCCGTGGTGTCGATATCACGATACCTTATCTCACTACCACTGTGATACCTCCTCCTCTTTCGTACATGTCTGCTTACTGTTTGTCGGTGGTAGAGAGATCAATAGCTTGCGTGTGATGTTAGCTATATCACAGTGTGCGCCTGCTTTATGATGGGCTTCAGTGATAAAATTTCCGTGTCTATTTTTACATATAAAATGTCAATGAACAGCTAGACATGCTACTCTACTTCTCTGCCAAATTTGGTTCGAAACATCTCACCGAATCGTACGAATTCAACACACTAAGTGTAACAAGAGCTTCAAAGCGTGAGGACTGTGGAGAACTGGGTATATTTATTAAGTGCAAGAAGCTAAAGAGGCCCTAGGTGTTAAATCGAACAAGACAAGTGCTCAATAGCCTCCCTCAATTCACCGCACTATTGCTCTTCTGCAATTAAGCATTCTGGAACTTAATGAACGGTGGCTTACACACAACATTAACTTCCAACTCCCAACGGAGTTTAAAGCGCACCGGTTAGTGTTCTATACTTCATTAAAGCACAATTTGATTATGGAGTCAAAAAGCCCAAGTTAAACAAACAAGTCAGAAATTTAAGGCGGTCAAAGATGACGTCACGAGTCTGATGATCTCTCATTGCGATGGAGAAAAGCCTTCATTTTTTTTCTGGTAAGGCAAAAAAAAACTGCAGCATCTTAATGGCATTACTTTCACCAACCCGAAGAGCATTTTCCCGTTAGCCACAACATAAAATACACAGCCTTTTAAGTACCTATTGTTGCCCTTTGGGGGCACCAAGGTCGACAATAAATAAAGCTGCTAGTGATACACAATAGTGGCCCCCTCCCCCCCTCCCTAATGGACTTATTCAGTGTTCACGAATGCTCCTGAAGCTGAGCATATCGACTCAGCACCATTCACTTGTAAAACAGGACAAATATAAAACACTGAAGCGTGAGACGAATTCTGTTTATATATAGAATGTTTACTAATGGATATTCAATATTGCATGTGAATTTTCCACACCTGGAGCCACACATCCATAAATACATGGCGTATTTGCAAATTAACATAAGAAAATTCAGAATCTATTGAAATACATATGGAGCAAATATCAGGGGTGTTGAACAGGCGAAGACGCAACAAGATCAGAGGGGAATTCACGAAGTGTCTGTCTAGTTTACTGCAAGCTTCTCAGTGGCAATTTATGCAAACGGGTAATGCAGTCACGAAGTAGCACTTGCTTGAGGCATTTTTGTAAAATCTCATCAGAAGTCAGTATTAGTTGAGCCTTGTATGTGCATATGTAATCCAGGGGTTGGAGGAGGGAGGGGGGGGGGGGGTGGGGCTACTTGGTATCTTGCGTGTTACTATAGAAGGAGGAAGGGGTTGGGGGTATTTTGAAACCAGATGCGGTCCGCGCGGAGTGCCAATTTCGTTGTAAAAAAGGGGTATTTTTCATTCAGTACTCCTCGTTTCCTAGAAGGAGTGGGCGGTTATTTCGGAATTTCATTCCGCTTTTGGTTAAAAAAGGGGGTATTATATCAAAATTAGCACTCTGCATTCAGGGGTTGCTTTAAAAAGTCGTCTGGTAACCAGTTGGTACGTGAGTGCTCCACGCCTCCTCCCCCCCAAGCTAGACAACCACCTCTACTGCCCGTAAGGCTTAGTTTTCATTCCTCTGTCTGTCTGTCTGTCTCTTTCTCTCTTTCTCTCTCTCTTCCTCTCTCTGAAGCATAAAATAACTTGAAGCGTTTTTTTTGTATAATAATTTTTTGCAAGTTTTAAGCAATTGTTTGACCAGTTTATAGTTTAAACGATCTCGTATTAATCGCTACATATCAACAAAAACGGTATGCAGACTCCAGCCCCTGGGATATGACCACTTGAACAGGCATGCCCCCCTCCCCCAAAGAGCCTGCCTTCGCGGACATTTGTCCATACCAGCCTTGGAACATTAGGCTGGAGTAATTTCCGGATAACTGTTAACCCTTCACTTATTGAAATTGGCAGTATTTGGGGTTTTAGATGCCCCGTTTCTAGGCCCAGACAAATTCAACCATATACCGGATGTAGCAGAGCACTCTCTCTCTCTCTCTCTCTCTCTCTCTCTCTCTCTCTCTCTCTCACACACACACACACACACACACACATACACACACACACACAACACTCTCTCTCTATATATATCTATCTATCTATCTCACCTCTCACGAAAATCTGTCTGTCTGTTTGTCGATCTGTCCAATTGTTTTCGTACGTCGTGGTATTTTGAATATGTGATAGCCGACGCGCTCTTTTCACAGGCTGATTCAATTACAGATCACGGTTGTTCCCAAAATCACACATTATTTGAGCTTCGTTTACCAATAACAAACCCCCTTTTAAAGCAGGATTACCGCAGTGCAGAAGTAGTACATTCTTATTCCGACGTAATTTGCACGAAATATCAGGCCCCTATATCACCTTTACACATTAAACTTATAAGCTTTCACAGTTTGATCCAGGGGCTTTTGTTAAATGTGGGTCACGGCAAAATCGCATCTTAATTGCCAGATTAATGTCTGCTAATTTTCTTCATCTGACATTGAGCGATTGCTTTGCAAGTATATCATATTGTATTATATGAATAAAATACCACAGCATGTTCACCCAAGTCGTTTTGGCAAAACAAAAACTGACAAATACACCACGTCACCCTTGGCATATATATATCCCTCTTTACATTACAGCAAACATATTAAGCGTTAGTTTGTGTATATAAAATAATGATAATCTTTTATTTTGGGCTTTACAGCGAGACGATTGTACCTGTGAAATTGGAATACAGCCATTAAAATCACACCAAACACCAATGGAATTGGTGAATTATGAGACTAAGTGTACAATCTCAGTTTTGAACTTAAAACTCAAAGCAGTGTTTGGGTACACACATAAGTTTTACGTGTATTTCGGAAATCATCAAGTGTAAAAACAAGCAAGAAATGAAATAAACTCTGGTTTCTTATGCTATAATTCGGATATGTATATTTTTGGAAATACGTGAGCACCAAATATAAAATAGACACACTAATTTTTATCTAATACTGGGTTTAGAGATTAAAAAAAAAACACAGATTTGTTACAAAGACAAAGACCAAACCTCTGTAGATACGAAACCCAGTTAAATACGAAAATACCCGAATGAAAAAATCTCTCCTAATATTTAGTTACAGCTGTACGTTTTAGATGTAATCGTCTCCCATCTGTCTTTGCAGTATCATGTTGTTGCTCTTTTTTTCTCACCAACTAATGTACAATAATTAGAATTAATTTAAAAAGTTTAACAGTAAAGGTACTTACCCTAGCTTGGTAAATATAAATTATAGAAAGGTTGTCTAAGTAACAACTCCTTTTTGAGGCAGCCTTCGCAAGGTAAGATTCTCCAAGTTTTCCCCCAATGAACTCAGGAATCGCAGGGTTTTTTAATTAAAGTTCTATTATTCCAACATAGAATAAAACTACAATACACACTCACGCCGAACAATGTTAACCCAACTATGAATGCGAAATTAATGAAGCACCTACAATATAAAAAAACCGCTTCTGAACAGTGATGAGAACTTTTAATTTGTTTTATGTGTTCCAGTGCTCTGTCATTGATGTTGTAAGAGAGTAAGTGAAAAGAACGCTTCCAAAGCCTGGCACTTCCAGAGCCCCTACACAGTGCAGCAGCCCTGAATTATACAGACACACAGGGTACAGTTTGCGGATACCATATATGGACTGTTTAATGTGAAATTTCTGCGGGCTGCAAGAGCAATTACGCCGTGCCAAAATTACTCATTAATTCTTAAGGGAAAGAGCTGGCTCGCATGGGACATTGCAATATGCATGAGTTTGCACAAGCTACGACAGTCACAGAAGGTTAAAAAGAGTCTAGTTTTAACAACTGAAGAACACTTGATACATACACAACCATAGCAATGGCTGCAGTTATGAAAAGGGGAGTTGATGACTTCCAGTTATATCAATATATCCGGGTAAAGCATTTATTATAATGACTCTGTTAATAATGCATAAAGCTTTCTTGCATTCCCAAGCATTTGAAAGGTCTGTACACTGGTTAGCTCACGCCAAGACTTAAAACCTATTAAACCATAGTTGTGACGTCACCCATTTGTTTTTACTTGAGAATTCTCAGCCACGAAACCCCTTCTGATGACGTCAGTTATCAATTTGCATAAACAAGATCTCAAGGACTCTGAACCGTCTCTCTGTTTGTTCGATTGTGTGTCCGTTTTGTATGTTCTTGTGCTCGAAAAACATTTTAATGCCAAAAATGAAACTGTGTACTATTTGCAATAATGTATACACTTAAACATTATTTCTTTAATTCTGGACATTGACATTTATAGCTGTGCAACCAACTCTTCTTATTCGAGCTTCTTTTATCAAACAAGCGATTCTTTGCCACTTTTGTTAAACGGCGTCTCCAAAGGAAAAGTAAGGATGGGAAATTGGCTTAAAATTAATCTTTTCCTCGGAACCTAGATTTTTAGGCCTTTATCCCGATTTTTTTTTTCAGCTATAGCGCAAATTCCGAAATTTCAACACGACGAAGTTGCTATTTGTTAATACATCTTGGTATTTCATCTTGGTTGGATCAAGATCAGAATCTGGAACTCATTTTCTCTAGGGTTAAGCTATTTATCACAGTTTTCCTTTATTCCGAATTTTAAATATAAAAGTCTAAATTGCCATGTCCTTCTATCACACCAGAAGGGTTTCTCATCCTGATATTTTTTATTAAATGCGCATCATTGCAGTCTGCGAAAATGCGCTTGTTATACCACTTTGGTTTAAAACTTTTTGAACAGATGATTTCTGGCGAGAAGCTCGTCGCTCGTGGTTTCTCAGCCAGGAAACCATCCGTTATTGAAATTTCACTGTTTCATATGTCTTCCTTTTTTGTATAACACTTTAAAATTTCATGAAACAGTCTTTGCCAATTTGTCAAGACTGCGATAAATGCACAATGCTTTTGTTATCAATATGGCTTAACATATGCTGTTCAGTATTTACGTGACACCCAGTTAGTACAGTTTACCTTGCAGTTGTTTTCTTAGAGTTAGCACTTACTTTGTAAAGGCGAAAAGGCTTCAAAATGGATTGTATAACTAAAAGTTATACACTGTATTTGTACTTCAAAGAAAAAATAAGAAAATGAATAGCTTGTACACTGAAGTGTGGGTTTTGTGTGGTGGATTCGGCAACGTAAACGATTCGAAATTTGAAAAGAGGTAAGTTGTGCATACTAGACCATGATGGTCGTTTACGACCTAAGGGTGAAACAGACGGACAAATACATGATGTAAGTAGTGCCCGCCATGGGTGATCTTGCATTCTACCCCGTTAATTGCCATGTTTATCACGATAACTCCAAGCTCTTAGCGGATTTAAAGTGGGGGAGGAATCCAAGGGTGGGTCAAACAAACTTTAAAGGCGGAGAGCGCGAACAACTTGTAAAAAGGTTTACTTTGCAAACTTGCATAGCTTATTTCAAGCTTTTGACGTGATTTAAAAACGGCGATGGGATAAGACCCACAGACACGCCTAGTCTGGAAAAGTTTAACTTTTTAAATAACGAACTATACTTTTACTGACACAGGTATTGTACTGTGAATAAAAGACAGCAAAATTCCTTTTAAAACTTTTAATTCCATAAAAATAAAAATATTTATGCGCAATTAACATATGATGTAATAGGAGGTTTGTGACCACCTGGCTAGTGCCACACGAGCAAGCTCCATAATAATGCGTAATGTAATAAGAGACTGCCTGTTTTGAAATGATTTCAGATACATCAGGCATGGAAGAAACGATAAAGCCTTTGCTCTCGAAAACGACACCTCTTTTGTAGCTCCTCATATTTTCAAAAGTCACGCATGGGGCAAGGAAAGGCCTGTGTGTACCTTGGAGTGAGTACCTGGGAAGGAAAGGGAGCCGAGGTTCCTCGAAATTCTCTAGTTTTATTGGCGGAGATGTGTTTTTTTGCCCCAAAAAATCTTGAGAGACAATCTTGGTTTAATCATAGTGGTAACAGCAGATCTATATCCTTCTTTAGAAGAGGAACTAATGTTTAACTGTTTGTGCAGATAATCCAGGAAGTCGGCGACTGCCCTCAGACACACCTCACAAGGATCTGGTTTTTGTTTCTCGTATCGTTCTTCAAACTTCTTTCACTGAGATGGAAAGACTTCTTTTTGGGAGAGCTATCAGACTCTCAGGTTTAGATGTGGGGATGATCCCAGTAGGGTTGATAGACAACCATTGGAGGTAGCGTATCTGTTGGCACCTCTCTATCTTGTGCCGTCACAACAAGGTGTATCAAAATGCTTCCGGTTGCCGTGGTGCAATCAAGATGACTCTGCTCTCTTCGAATAAAATCGCCCTTAGAAACTACTTTAAAGTGGCTGTGGGAGAAAGGCATAAAAACTGTTCCAAGCCCGTAGATCTGAGCCGGAGAGAGCAGAGGAAAGTTGATGGAGGGCAGCGTTAGTGAATTGGCCTATGTCCACTCTCGGGGCCAGCTCTACGTGTATATGGAGTCTTTTGGCAATGCCGTCCTCTGAAAGTCAAAAGCTGTGTGTTCTGTCAAGAAAAGGTTTCTGTCTGGCTAGTGTCAATTAGACTGACCGAGTGCTCCCTTGCTTCCGTGGTGGAGTAGTCTGAAAGAACATTCACCTACTTGTTTTAAAGGGTGGGGAGTAGTTGGGTGCTTGAGTGCTAACTAAACGTCCTCAGTTGTAACCAACTTGTATGTTTTAATGCAAGTTGGGCAGGCGAAGTGCCTATCCACAACTTCCTCTGCATATAATAACCCGCTCCCTTGCAGTATCATCTAGACTCTCAAAGCTAGTGGAGGAGAAAGTGGCTAATAACTTGCCATGTCCCTCCCTCGAGGCACTGCTGTTATTATTCTTGGGAATTTTCTGTAATCGAACTTCCCAAATGACACTTTCCTGTGACCACTAACAGGCCTAACAGAGATTACATCTCGGCAGTCTTCAATGTGTAGTTGTGGGAGATAGAATTAATGGCTGCTACAAATCTACCCCATTTCTTTTATGTCGGGTAGGCACTGACTGATATTTCTAATCCTATTTCTTTAACATAAAAATGATTTGCTACTTCGGCATAACTCTGACTTGCCAAATCTGCCGAAAGATCTGTCCTCAAAGGTTGTTTTACTAGGAGTGTGATTGGTCTGAGTGTGGTCTGGCCTGAGCTTGCTCCATGTGCGCCAGAAGCCAGTCTAGATCAGCACAACACATACGGGGCTGTTGATAGACTGAACGAAAGTTGCAGAAACCGAAACCTTTACTCATTACCTGAAAGCACAGGTATTTTTGTCTGGCTGGATTTTCTTGGTCATCCCTGTCAAATTAAATGGTTTTGTCTCTTTTCCTAGAGGCTGTCAGTAGTGAAGAACTGTGGCGTGACTGTGTGTCAGTGTCTTCGAGATGTAATGAAGATACTTGGCCCGAAGGTGTAAGACCCACTGAATTCTCTTCACTGGGTGTGTTGAAGAAGACGCCCCTGAGGGATGGGGAGGGGAGGGGAGGTGTTGTCATACTATAGAGGCTGTAAGCGAGTGCACATGTGTCTGCGTTTGTTTTTGCATGGCTGTCGTAGCAGCCACCTGTTGGTCCCAACTCTGATTGGGGGATCTTATCCGCACGGGCCACAAGCTGATGCTGGATGTGTTGATGTGTGGCATATCGGACTTCTGGGACAGGGGAATGCCCAGTTCACCTTCATTCAGCACTATAAGCGCTAAATTACCTGGATTTAAGCTTTGCACTGTGACTGTGTCCCTGTGGGTGGCACTGTCTTGTCTGGAGGAGGCTTACAAGAAAGTGACTAAGAGGACAGCCACGCTTTTTCATCTGTGCCTTATTCTCCCATAGTATCGGGAGACAGATCTGTTTACCTTCGGTCTCCTTTTACTCTTACCTTACGTGGTCCCAGCTTTTTCCTCTTGCGGACGGAGCCGGGGAAGAGGGTCAAGGACAAGGGACTTTGTTTCTGATAAATCCTTATGACGTTTCCGCTCCTACCTCAGTTGCATGTGCCGTTGATTTTTTCAGGTGATTAGGCTCGATCGCCTTCCAATCAGGATGGGTGAGGTTTCCGAATTCGATATAAAACAAAAATCGCTAAGTTCTAAGCTACCCGACACTTGTCACATAAAAAGTGTGGGTTGTAAGCGAATGATGGGTACTCACATGCAGCCTTCTACTTCAATAAAGGCTGTTACAAGAAAGAATAAAAAGTAACCGGAAAATTGTAAATAACTATATACATACAAGTAAGCACATACCACCTAGAAGTAAGACCCCTCTCCCCTATCCAACCGCATGTCTCGGCTAGGGCGATTTTGGTTGGGGATGGCAAGAGGCGGGCAACCAAGTGTGGAAATTCAATATGATATGCGCGTGCTGGTATACACAAGTACGGTAGGCTTGGTGGAAGGGAAGGGAAGAGCCAACACTGTCAGTTGTTACCCAAAGGGGGAAATGGCACTTCCCTTGCTCTCCGAAGAATCCATCCAAAGCAGTAGAGCAAGAAGTAACAGAGAATCTATCAACCCCACTGCCTGTCTCGTCACCGCCACGTATCACCCAATCTGACTGTCAGATTGAAACACCGTTTTTCTCTGTACGGGAGAAATTCACCATTATTGCTTACTCGATGAACAGATCAAAGGACACTCTAATTCTACATTCTCGATATTGCGTGAACTATATAGCAGAAGACCATATAATTATTAGTATCCGCTTATTAAAAAGCATCTAAATTATCCCAGAAAAACTTTTCTTTTAAAAGACACCTGTGTTTTGCACCCGAATAAAAACGAATGCCGGTTAAGTGACATTCCAGATGTCTTCCAACTTATCAACTGCTCACATTGCTAGATAAAGCAATCTCAACAGTGTTTGTTTAACTTTCATTGATATTTATGCAATAGATTAAGGAAATAAAGGAAACCCAGTCTAAAGGTGGGATAAGCAAACAGAATCATTTGAAAAGTGACAATACAAAAACGGTAAATGACGAAAAAATATTTTACTCCTTGTCATTAATTTCTAGAGTTTTATTATTCTCCATAATTGTAATGATCTCCAGAAAAGGCGTCTATCAATTTCAACTCAAGAGCTAAATTTGTAGAGTACAGGTCTATCGAATCAGATAGCGTGTAAAAAAAGTATGGCCATATCAATCACTTACGCACTGTAATGATAATAAATAACTTTTCCTGAAAGTATTTGTCAAGTGAATAATTAAAAATACAACTTATTCAAAAATTAAGTAGGTAAATACGAGGTCAAATTCCAGGCGGCACCTAACCTTCGGAAATGAGACAATCAGAACTAAAGTGGTTCGATTTCCCAGCTGGTTTTATTAATATATATTTTTAATGGTCTGCTCCTAGAACAATAGCATTGAAAGTGATTCTATTTCTGAGCTGATTGTATTTGCAGGAAGGCCACATCACGGGATTCCTCTGTATATATATTTCAATCTGTTTTTCCTTTTCTTCGCAAACAACTCTCGTTCACTCAGCATGTTCAATGCACTAAACGGGTAGAATACTCATTTTAACATTTCGAAGGGTTTACGTTGTCGAATCTATGTCTTAAAATCCGACACTTTTTATGCATAATTTTTTCTGAAATTTAAAAAAGAATCTGATACAGGCATATATATATATATAGAACTTTTAGCTGATAAAAATCAACAAGGAAGCAAAAGGCTGACATCGAATAACCGACATTATTTGATTTTTCTTTGACAATTTTCCACTTTTTGAAAATATGTTCTGTTTGAATGGTCTTACCATACAGACCATGTGTTTTTAATAAACACAAGGAAAATATGGGAAAAGCAATGTAGATTAATTAGGTTTATATGTGGGCTTATTAAAGGGCTAACCTAGCCAGACTTTATCAAGTTGTTGCCAATCATTTTGTTATTAATAAGCATATTGTTTACCATTGATTATTAAATCAGAAAGTTACTTTTCGTAATCACATTTTAACCTATGTTCAGTGTATTTGCAACTATTTCAATTCAGTTATGCTTCAAGAAACCTGAGTTTCATACGGCAGAGAACCCAGTGTAAAGAATAGAGATGTGGCCATTTGATCTTAATTGGACAGAGCCTGAAACATGTTACTATCTGTCGAGGAAGCCCATTTAGTGATAAAACATTACTGTTAAAAGCCACAAGCAAACTCCTCAAAACCTCAAGGAGTACCTAACCTTAAATAGATTTTCAGGCTTTTCATTTCCCTGTATATTAAAAAGCTATGTAATTTTTTCGGGTTTTGTTTGGATTAGAAAAATGATGTTTAGCAGTGAAAATACAATCACAGCGAAATAAGTGTTCTTGCAGTTAAATAGAAAAAACTGACATAACTACAAATTTTTGCCATGAATAAAACAAATATATCGTAGTCGTATTTTAGGGGGTGCAAAAATTCGGCATTATTAATGTGCAACTATTTTGTTACAATATATACACATATATGAATTACATGTAAAATTAAATTAAAATTACCATGTTTAAAGTTAGTCTTTAACTTCTACTTGATTTATGTTTCAGGCATAAACACCTCCTCAGAATTAGCTCACATAAAATTAATATCACATGGATACATAGTCAAAGTTTATATTCAGATTTTAGTGTATCAGATGTTGGCCATCCGTGATAACAAATATACATATATGTGATATTCTCCATATGGTATTGCCATGCTTACATCAGATGTTGCCCCTTGATATTTATAGTGAAATTAAGCGATGGAAATAACTATTGTGTTTGATTTTATAGCAATTCATATGTAAAGATGTAATAAATCAGGTTGTCCACTAAAATACAGTTCCCGAGTAGGTTCCGTATATATTTAGCAGTTTACTTTATATCGTCTAAATGTAATGACTACCCGTTGGCTTAGTAAAAGCATGCTGGTCATAATGATAAATAAAACGGCTCGGTTATCTTATCGCTCTTACGTGTTTTTCTTATTATGAAATTCACCAAAATCTTACAAAACTGGTGAGCCTCTCACATAGTTGATGACACGAATTATAGTATTTTGATCTTTCGGAGAAAATTATTCAGTTAATTGCAGGGGCACATAGAAAAATTCAAATTCATTTGCTAATTAAAAACACGCTATGCACTTCTTCTGTATTAAAACATCCATTGCAATTAAGTCTAGTACGATCGTTCTTGTCAAATGTCTTCATGTTTTAACTCCACCTTAATTACAAGTATCGAGCTTCATTGAAATCACAAATATGCTCCTTCTGATTTGGAATCAGCAACTATTGTTTATTTATCACACGAGTGTTTGTTCGTTTTGTGACCTGTCCTAATTTTGAGATTCAAAATGACCTTCAAAACTGGCAAAAGTGGTCCTTTTTGGTGACTTGTCTGGAGGTCCGATTTGAGGGGTACCTCAATAAAAGAAATGAATTCATAATTGGTCAGATACCGGAGTTCTGGTATAATATTTTGACAGAACTGCAGCTTTCATATTTTCAACTAACGGAAGATTTGCCTTCCCAATCAATGCCTTGTTAAATGATTATTTTGTGTTACAACTCACTCTTCAAACCAGAAAGCTTGTCATTTTTGACAAAACCTCATTGAAACACCTGCCACAGGATATTTCCAGCTGCACGGAAAGGAAAGAGTGCAGGGGTGACTGCGACGTGATGTTGCTAGAAAATACTTCATGACAATAATAATAAAAACTTAATGACGCTTACAGCGAACACAAGAGCGGATACCAAAAATTTTGCTTTTTGGAACAGATAAGAAACAACCCTGTCCCTGACTTATACACAAGATTTGAGGGGTCCACCCTTATACGTTTGTTTTTTCGTTCTTCACGTTAAAAACATGATTATCGCAATAAAGTTACACAAGTACGTGGCGTGAACATCAACTATTTTTTAAACATACACTTTGTTTACAATGGGGTGTCAGTCTTAGTCCATCCGGTTGACATGTGGTAAGCTCCCTATGAACAAAGTATGGCAATGTAAAATATATTTGCACAACCAAAGATAGAAATAAGATGTTTTTGACATGAGTGCAAAATTGTAAAAATCTACTCTTATCATAAGGATTGAAAAAGTGTTTTGATAGCTAAAATGACATTAAAAGGTGACGTACTATACAAAAAATCTATGCCACCCTTCGGCACAGTCACACACACAGAGCGCAATATAAGTGCAATGGAAATGCACTAAATACAGTAATAATTGGTAAAATGTGTTGTATTTTAACTGCTAGTGTATATGTGGTTGTTACAGTAATGTTGTTGATATTCAAAGTGTAAAATCTGTTTTATGTTATAAAAATTTACCTCACTTTGTAAACAGAAACCAGTTTTAGCAGATAAACAGACATGATGTGGTTGTATTTCAGCATGAAATTAAAGATGGTGCGTTCGTTATCAGTGGGATGCAATAAAAGGCAATACTGGCCTCTGCGAGAAACATTATGGCCGCTCAGGGACGCAGAAGAAATTTAGGCGGGTTTATAGCAAGATATATCACGCTGTATCTGGCGCTTCATACCCTAGCTTCATAGCTGCATGCTCAAACAACGTCGTCTAATTGGATTTGACATCATAACATTGCAGAACACCTTTATTAGAATCTGGATACATCTATGACAAATTCCATGGCTTTTTCCTATCGTATCTGGCCATAACCTGAGATCATTTCCATATGCATGCCTTTTCTCTATTCCATCAGGCATTTTTTAATTTGGCCATTTCATTACTATATGTGTGTCCTTTATGAATGGATTCGGTCATACTATGACGCCAACACTTTGTGTGTGGCATTTTACCGGTGCGATCAATGGTGTCATGAAGAACACTGCGGTTATCGTTATTTAAACAACTTACCACATTATGGAAATCATCCGACATTACTTTATTAAAGTAAGTTGCATGATCTGGTTCCGCTGCCTTATGTATCAGTCTGCCGTCTTAGTTTCTCTTCATAAGCAGTATATTATTTGTTATATATCACAAGTATACAATTTATCATCGTTCCAATTTGTTATTTGTTATCAATCACAATTAAACAATTTATCATCATTCCAATGAATAGATATTTTGAAGACACTTAGGCTTTAGATTGGACATGATATAATTAGTATATAGAACTTGATTACGATGTCCATGTTATCACAATTTTTGCACTGAGAATATAGTGATAAACCGCTTCCCAGAGAGTGCAAAATAAAAATATTGTAGTTCAGTTATTTACGTATTAGAGTAAGGTGGGGCAAGAGGCCCCCCTTAAGCGCGATTTGCTATAAAATTGTATTGAGTTGAGATATGTTCCTTATCTTTTGGTTGGTGTTCAACCTTAAAACCCTCTACCTCCACAATAGTGAATCAGTTATTAAAACTTTTTACTTTTCATGAAAAACTGAACGGGTGCCCCCGAAGGGTACAATATGAATATCATCTCATATCATCTCAAACACTTATTAACGCCTGTCATCGGTTACACTCTGTTATGTTTTTAGAAACAGCAAGGCCACTTATTAATGTCATGATATTACCCTAAAATCTGTAACCTATAAAAACTTCTATGGGTGCCCAAAAAATTCTGATTCTTATGAAATTGACCCCCTAAAATTAAATAATGTCTTTATTTGCAACATTGTGCCACTGTTGTGGTTTTATTTAGACTACGTGTGCTTTCGTCATGTGGCACTTCGATCAGTTTGGATTTTGAGTAAAAAAGTAACACATTTCAAAATAACGTTGAGTGGGCCTTTAACCCCGAATGGGCGTCTTGCTCCACCTTACTCTACATTTTGTATATTTCACGCAAGTTTGGTAATGGATGTTATTGGGTAATACACTTGTATAAACTGTTGTAATTAACACATAACAAATCATAGAAATGATTTAAATAAAACATTAGAAATTATTGCAGTTGTTTACAAAGAAACGATAAAAATATAAGATTCCAGGATAACCTCTACCACGCCTTTGCTAGCAAAGCAACAGTGTCTTCAGGTTTAAGTGTCTTCAGGTAAAATATTTTGACAACTTTGTTCTGAAAGCACTCTGTCACTCTAACCCGGGGTTATTTAACGTATGTGCACTGACAACTACTTACAAATATTTTTTCATGGATATGCATGTTGATAACGATAAAAATATAAGATTCCAGGATAATCTTTTTTCATGGATATGCTTGTTGATAATAACTATCAAAAGAAATAAATCATCCATACAAGCTGCAAGTACTTTTCTTTCTAGCAATTTGCGTATATTTAATAGCGAATATATTCAAAGATCACAACTTAACTGAAAATCCATCAGGCAGTAGCAGTGTAACGTGACCCTTGGATGACAATGTTCTGAAAGATTTCAGACTTTTGGAGAGTCTTGAACAAAACTGTCAACTGTCCACCTTACAAGAAGCATTGTGTCGGAAAGACATATCAATATTTCATTAGCCATATTCCATTTTTATCCCGATAACCCCGAAGTACTTATTGGGTCTGAAGTGGAGACAAATTCAAGGGTGGGTCAAGAAAGGTCGAAAGTTGAAGTCCTGCGTTGCAGTAGAATCCGCCGAGCATACCTAATGTAAAAAAGTTTACATTTCAAATAAGGAATCACCCTTTTACTAACATGTATAATATACAAGAGTAAATAATAGACGATTAATACATTTTGACACTTTTAAGTCTCGAAGCACAATTAACATATGTAGACGTTAAAAGTGGATGAACCCTCTTGAGTGGAGCCGACTCGAAGAGTGGCACTTCCCAGAAAACAAAACTTTATGGGTGAGCTCACCTGGGAAGAGCCAGACCAGATGGTTCTTCCTCATGGAAAACCCGTAGTCATGGGTAAGACCACCTGGGGAGAGCCATCTATTGGCGATGACTCTATCCGCATTAGACATTATGGCAAATTTGCATACCCATTTGTGAAGAACCTGCTGGAAACGTCAACTCAACTGCATCATTGGTTTTAGCACCCCACCCCTTTTTGAAAAAAGGGATTATAAAAATTCCTTATCCCTGAAATACTGAGACCAACGTAGATCATTCATTTAAATTGACAAGAAACAAGTAGAAGAAGAAAGATACAAAACAACCACTGTTATCATTCTCCCGTACTATTATTTCGTCCCCTTCTGCCTGCCGCTGATGGTACGCTCAACCGGCGTCGGATCCAATCTATGAAAAATTGAACAATGATAATTTTTTTAAACCTAAATGTACTTTAAAATCACTAAATGAACGATTTGTGTACTATTAAGTGTCTGAAATCTATTCGTAATATGGCTGTCAATAATATAATAATAATATATAATTTTCAAAAATGCCATCATTGAAAAAAACTGATAATTTTTCACTCAAATGAACCAGTTACAGAGTAAGAATTATTTAATCATAAAATAAATCAAAATCTACGACAATGTGGGATTAGAAAATAACCAAGTCCTCCCACTCCCCCCCCCCCACCAAAACGACATCCTATCAGAGTATGTAACCATGTCTAAGCGATAGTTTGCTATTAAAAATGTCAGACTCACTAATTTCTTGAAAACTGGTTGCCTTGCGCTTGCATCACTACCCTGCCTTGAAGCTGGGGCACTGCTTAGGACTACATCCTCGCTTGGTCGGGGCGATCATATCTTAACCATGCTGTCGTTCTTGCTGCATCAGACGGCCAAACAGGGTTTCCGCCGCAGCAAAAGGCTCAATTGAATAAAGTTCTGCCACTTTATTTTGAGTAAATTTTGATTAAATTTAATAAGTGCTTGGGAGAAGAACAAAAACGCTTACACAATATGTCCTCCAATGAAACATTGCGTGGTGTATTTAACGAGTATGCTTCCTAATTTGATCTTCCTTGACCTGACATTCTTTAAATCAATTAACGTCCGCCTGTGCTCTGCTGTAAGCTTCTAACATCACATTTTGTTTGTGTTGAAATGCCATTAGGTACGACAGTCCATGGGTTCCAGACTGGGGAACCAAGTGCCACACTTTCTCTTTTGAGGAAGCGTCTGTCTGAATCGACAGTGCAGGAGGGGGAGGCTTCTAACCCTCAGTAAAACATTCTGGGAGCCGCCTTCCACTGATAGTCTTCGATGATTTTTTGGCAGATAGCCACTAATTTGCTTTGCCTCCTTTCCACTACAGCTTGTACAATTCTTTGAACCTTTCTGAAATGCGCCGCCCAAAGAGAGCTGTCTTTTGTGTTGGTGCTACAAATTGGCTGGATGGAGAGATGGCTTTATGGCCTCGACAATTTTCCAAGTCTTTTGTCGGTGGGAGAGGTCCTGACCAACTCCAAGTCTCATTTTTGTTCTAAAAATATCATTTGTTGCTTGGGCACAAGTCCTGATTTTGCCGAATTTATTAGAACTCCTGCACTCAAAACTTCTTTTACCAGGAACAGAGTTTGACGGCTGTGTCTGCTCCATATGAACCAGAAACCAGAAAGACGACCATATACTGGAGTCTTGGCCATGTTTTTAACACTTCCATCGTGAGAAGCCATACTGGCCCGCTGACAGGGTGAACGGACGTGCCATAATTCAATATATTTTTCTCTAAGTGAAAATGGGTATTTGCTAATGTGTGGATTTATCGGGATGTGCGGATAAGCATCTGACAAATCAATCTATGTCCCCCAAATGTTATGTTGCAGTACTTCTCTTATCACTTGAACTGCATCCATATTGAAAGTTGTAGGCTGTAAGAAATGGTTCTTATTTGTCAGGTGTATCGCTATTCTCTCAACTCCTGTTCTTAGAGACCCGAATGAAAAAGCCCTGTTCAAAGACTGGCATTTCCCAGGTGATCATTTACTTAGCAATTTGTGGATTATTACTTCATGTTTATCCTGGGAGAAGTCCTGGCTATATGAGCTACGTGTTTCGGACCTTTTAGACGCAAACGAAATGCTGCGCATCTGCCCCGACTGTCCCTATTCAATGGGAGAGGAACATCCTCTCTGAGCGACTTGATAATCCGACGATGGTTGTCTATCTCTTCCCAAAAATTGCAAAACTAGCTTAGCCTTATTTCTACAGGCTAAGATTCTTGGCTGCTGAGTAACTCCTTTATCTCTTTTGAAAAACGAACGAATCGCCTGGAAATGAGTTTCTCATCTCCAAGCGATGTCGTGGTTTGTTGTTACCTATACTGCTGCGAGGAACGGGGGAAGGGAGGGAGAGAGCTGAGCATATTGTACTACTGCCACTGTTTATTGACTGTTCGGTGGTGGCGAACCGGTGATCGCGTCTCCATTGTAGTGCCACTTAAGATAGCCCGCATGGTGGAGCTTCGCAAGTAGGGGTTTCGGAGCCGAGCCATCAGAGCTCTGAATTTAGCAAGTGACTGAGTATCTTCACCCTTAAGATGCAAGGCAGATACCTATACACATACCAGAGAGGCCTACAGATTCGTTTTCACTGGCTGGGCAGTCTCTTGACCGCTTATGATGCCATTGCCGATATGGGAGGACGAGAGGGTAATGAAAAGTTTCATTAATAATTAATGAAGAAATTCCATCTAAAGGGAATAGTCGAACGTTGGTTTTTCTGAAGTCAAAAAATCTTTCAAGGTATGTTTAGAATGGTGGTTTTAGACATATCTTCTGATGAGCTACCACTGACAAATTTATTCATTTAATGTTTGGGCATAGGAATGATGAATCTTTTTCACCCCATCTAGTAAATTACGGTGGATATTCCGGAAAATTGATCATTAGCATTAGGCCTTGCTAATACAAATGAGGGTAAATATAAAATTATTGGACTGTATCAGCACAAGCCGTATGTTTAAGGTTGTCATAAATCTTAAAATAATGCGAAAATATAATTGCTTCTCTCAAAGTTACTACATAAAATCTATTCAAACGCGTCATTCGAAAAACGATTTTTATTTATATTTTGGTTTTATTTTGGTAACACTTTAGTGTAGGTTACGATGATGTTTACTTGCAAATATAAATTCATAAAAAAATATATTCAATTTAAATTTTGTGGGTTTGTAAATTAATGTTTTCTAAACTTACAGTGAACTCACTTTCTAATACATGACAAATGACTTTAATGTTAAATGCATTAAAAATATACCATGGGGGAAAAAGCAAAACATATTACCACAACCATCAATATTTCATTTAGTACAGAACTACGCCTGCTATTACACTCAGTATTTAAATGTTGGTTTCTTTCAGCTCTAGAAGGCATGTGCGGTGGTATTTTTGTCGAATGGAAAGCATTTAATAAAGAAACTTCATCATATACATTACCACTGAAATTAAACCATGGTTGAGAAGGTTTGCTGACTGAGCCAAACAATCATCTTCACGCAAATATACGTTCAAAGAACAGAAACGTAAAACCTTACCCAACCAAGTTTCATTTACTTATCCAATATACTAACACACCCTATAACTACTGTAGCCAAAATGGAAAATGGACACCTACATCAAAGGATTCCTTGCTTTGCAATGCTGTCAGTGCTTCAAAGTTTTAACGGCGCTGCTGCAGACTACCCCACACTTAGACGTAAAAGGCTTTGAACTTCGAAGCTGTTCCTTTTGATGCGTTTAATTACAAAACGAGCGTAGAATTACAGCTAGTGGTAAGGCAGCACAAATTGTAATCATCTCATCTAAAGGTTATACAAGGAAATAAATACCAAATAATACACGAGCAAATCTTTGCAGGCGATCTGATTTTAGTAAAACGTAATACTTAATTGTTTGACACTTTTAAATATATAAAATTACTTCTGTATAAATAGATAATCCGATAATTTCTGTACAATGTTTCTTTCGAACTGAATTTCACTCACAGTGATAGCTTTTAAAAACTCTTTATTCTCAGCATCAACCTTTTAGATCTTTAAGTTACTTCGACATTGTTCACTTGCTGGCTAAACACTGCACAGATAAAAAAACTTCTTAGTATGTTATAATGATTTAAAACTAGAAAATATTAAATTGCACCTTACAATGTTTAAGAATAGCGTTATGCAAAGGAACAGGACAAAATCCCTCGGAACAAAATCCCGCCGGACAAAATACTGAGGGACAAAATCCACCTAGGACAAAATACCGTTGGACAAAATCTCGCCATTTTTCTGATTTTGTAATATTTATTTATAATGATGACATTTTAATTTCTGCGTTCACTTTCAAGTCTTGATTACACGATGATCTTAATTGCTATTTTGACCTTTACTTTCAAGTCTTTTTCAACTGATGATTACAAGATAATCTATGTACAACTTAAATTACAATTTCCATGTTCACTTTTAACTCTGTTTAACTCATGATTACAGTATCGTCTAATAACAACTCAATTGCAACTTCCACGTTCATTTTCAACTCCTTTTAGCTCTTTTAGCTCACGGAGCAGATCATATAAGCCCATTAATCTAGATTACGCCATTCGCTGGAGAAGGTAGTACATTGTTTACAAGCAAAAAGTATGCTCCACAGTCGGCTAGATTTGCAGAATAATTACAATTACATCACTATTACCTACTCTGGTTACGTCAGTAGAGTTGAAAATTAAAAAATAAGGAAATGGCGGAATTTTGTCCGGTGGGATTTTGTTCCACTGGATTTTGTTCTAGACCCTTTATGCAATGATGTATAATATTATCTTCAATTGTACTTGTAAAAAATAAAGAAATTAATGTAGATGTGTTCAGTGTATGATCGATTTTAATTCATTAAATTATTATTTTTGCATTATCAAGTTAAGTCGTTGAATTTGTCATAGTAAATAGTGAATATATAACGCGATCTATGCCTTTCTTAAAATAAAAAACACAAGTTTAGTGCAAAACAAATTAGCTGGCCAATATATATCATTGTATGAGTGCATAAGGACACTATGATATGACGAAAGTGCTTACAACTGATTCAACAAATAAAAGTCTTCTTTAAATTTCTTTCATCAGCAGTTTAGTGTAGCAGGCATATTAATGCGCAAATACAAGATCGCAATATTTTCTGAATAATTGTATTTTTCTTTATCTGAACCCTAATAATGTATTTGGGTTAAGTTGTAACATTTTTATAATTTTATACAAGAAAATGTTTCACATTATTTGGTTTAAAGACTAGCTATATAGATTTCTAACTTTGTAACTGCTAGTCACGTTACAGTAATACTTTAAATGTCTGTGAATCCTGTGTAATTAGACAACAACTTAACTTAAATGGTCCTCTTTGACTAAAAGTAAAAGTTGCAGCATTACAACATCGCCATCGCACAATATTTAGAGCGCTTGTGATGTAAAATTGTCCTTATTCAAACATATCGAAATAACTTGATTTAATTGGCTATAGAAATACCTCAAGCTTTGCAGGATCCATATTCACATCAGATTATTGAGAATCTTGAAATGACTAACACAAATTATTTATAACCAAACCGTTTATTTTTATTAATGGAACCATACTTGAACCACAACGTAAACGTATATCCTTTCGTCATTTCGATAGGAATACAGAACAAGCACTTTGCTTTTTCTTTATACTTAAACATACGAATTTTCTATTACCATTAATTTCTGCTGTTAGAACGCTGTCAATAACATTTTGTAATACCGAATTTGCTTTTAGTTAATTAACATATAAATACTGAGATACAAAAACAGAACGAGGGAAGAAAATTTTTCGTACATATGAGTTCTTTTGAAAGGGCGAGAGAATATTTGGTGAAATATTCTTAATGTTTTTACATTAGGTTAACCCTTGCAAATAAAAACATTTCACTTATAAATATTAAGTTTAGATATATTACAAAGGCTTGAATATATAGTTTAATATTAAATTTTTCATTTTCTAACTGATTTTGAACCATTTCACATAGGTCGGAATGTAGGAATAATTTCAACTTCAAAATACACTTTGTCAAAAGTTTCGTTTTATTTAAATGTTAATAATGTACAAACGTTTATGCGTTTTCATGTGTGCCACTTGTAGCAAAAATGAAAAGTGTCACGTAAGAAATTGCAGCTCTAATTTTCCCATTTCTTTTCTTTTACCCATGGATTATGTACAGAGGCATTAAATTTCACTGCTCTTTGCTTTAAGACAAATTTGAAAAATAATTCATCCATACGGCACAATTAAAATTTTTCTGGTGCAACTGAAACCCAAGATGATGTATTGGTAAAACATTTTTTTCAAGTATGCATGATAAAAGTATCTTTGATTTACTAATAGTTATTTTGAACTTACATTTCAGGTATCACTTTTGTGTTACCATCTATTCTTTGCTTTTATTCAAATCATGGATTAAGATAGCTGTAGAATATACTACTACAAATGTAGTAACTTTTGTTTAAATTTCTATTTTCTTTAATCATTAAGTTTTTTCATGCAAAATAATAAACCTACCTCAATGTATCGGCCTGTTTCACAACATTGTAGAAAACGGCAATACGTCAGTAAAATGTTGCATGTATATTATTCCTTTATTACTGTTTCATGATATACTAAGAAATTATACGTTGTAAAGTGTAGCGCATACTTGTTGGACAGATTAATTTCACAGTAGTGTTCCGACAAATTAAAAATAAGCGATTCTGGAAGGCTTTGATTGTACTTGCTTGACAGTCTTTGTCCTTCAAACGTTACGCCGTGGCTAAATTTATGTACTTTGCTTGTCAGATTTAGATGAAAATAAGTTTTTATTTTGTTTGAACAGATGGCATGGATCTCAGATAGGCTACGCGTTAAATTTGTCCAATGCAAACCACACAAAGAGGACAACGCTGATATAGAATATCATCATGTCAGATCCCCTAGGGTATCTTTACTGGTTGCACTGAATGAAATGATAACAATGAGAAAACTCTACCTCTACTGTTATTATTGTTATAACTATTGTTATTATTATTATTATTTTGTTATTGTTGGTACCACTACTGCTACTATTACTACTACTTCTAATAATAATAATAGTAATTATAATAACAATAACAACGATAATAGTAATAATAATATAACAATTGTAATAATAATAATAATAATAATAATAATAATAATAATAATAATAATAATAATAATAATAATAATAATAATAATAATAATAATAATAATAATAATAATAATAATAATAATAATAATAATAATAATAATAATGATGATGATGACGATGATGATGATGATGATGATGATGATGATGATGATGATGATGATGATGATGATGATGATGATGATGTTTTTGACTTACTTACATGCATTCAAGCGCCCTGGCTCTGAATAACAGCCAATTTATTCAACAAACTTACCTTGAAGAGACAGAAATACGTCAAGCTGATGACATCGAATAGTAAAAGTAGCAACCGTGTACATGTTTTAGCACTCACTGATTTAAACTGCTGGATATTCAAGATGGCTTTCTTTAATCGTAGTACTCTTCTTCATTTAACACTTGTTGTAATTTTAACATCTGGTGTTTTCGTGACGTTAAGATACAGACTAGAGATACTACAGATAGCCAATCGGTCCATGGATAATGCCTATTTCACAGACTTTAAACCTTTTGATAAAGGTAATACAAGACCCTTAGGCCCCACTGAACGTCTGGAATACTTAACAAATACGCCGATCTTCAAAGATTTGTTCGAAAAAGCAGCGAATGATTCAAATTACGATGCAACCGCACTCACGGATTCCTTGATTAGTATGTTCGCTGAAAAAAGTAAAGATTCGATTCCAGCTCAGCTTACAAATTACGCTGGATATCTACAAACGCCACAAGCTTCAGTTATTATCAAAGGTTTTTATGAAAATATTTTCTTACTTATCTTTTTTCTTTTCACTGATAAGATAAATAAAATCCATCATTTTAATAGAATTTTTCAGAACAAATTAAATTGTTGAATTGTCTCCTTGTAGATGAATAAAACAATTCCACAGTTTGAGCAAAGCACCACATTATTTAATGAACTAAGAAAATATATGTAAAATCATACATAAATGCTCTCGCACAGTACCCTCATTTTAAAATAGATACTTGGTGATATCACTAAAAATTAACTAAATAGTGTACTATGGGTACTGGGGGTACATTCTTTGAAAAGTTGACGTTGATATTGAAAAGGGGAAAACTACGATCATAACTTTAATGTCTAATTCCATGGTCAATTAACAAAATAAAAAGAGCTGAGTAACAAAAAATGCGCTTCGACGAAAGGTTTAGAATTTGAACGATGAACTGTAGAACGGATATCAAAGAATGACTCAAAATTGAATTCCAATCTTAAAAATTCTACAAATCTCATAAATATATGTTAAAAATACTGGAAAATGACATGCTTCCGAAATTATAATATTTTTAAAACTTCAGTTTAACCAATATCTCTTAATTCATTTCCGTTGAGAGATAACATGAACCAGTTAAAAAATCAGGCTTTTACATAGTCGTTTGCAGGATTTATTTTTAGAATGGGTGTTAACTGAAAGTAGTGATAAAAAAATCGTCCTATTTCTGGTGTTGTCTAATCGCAGAGTTGTGTGTATATTTGGTGTTCAACTGTGCAGATTGTCTTTGTTTGTAGCATTAAATCGGATGAAAAGTGGTGTTTATGTGGAATGCGGAGCATTCAACGGCGAAACGGCATCCAATACGCTGGCACTAGAAATAAAGCACGGCTGGAGTGGACTGCTGATTGAACCAAATCCATATTACTACGCGCAAACACGCGGAAGAAATCGAAAAGCATGGAATTTGAATGCTTGTTTGAGTGCAGAGAAATATCCAACAATGTTAAATCTGGCGCTCAGGTGTGACCGAAAATCATACGATTTTTGTGGACAAACAGGGAAAATGAAAGAAACGAAACCAAACGATTATGTTTCGGTAAAAGTTCCATGTTTCACTCTCTCGTCGATACTTCACAGTTTTAACATCACAACTGTGGATTATTTAAGCCTAGATGTAGAAGGGATGGAAATGGCGATTTTACAAAATTTTCCTTTTGATAAATTTAACATTAGAACCATGAGTGTGGAATATGTGCATTCGCCTGGTGGTAAAGCAGGTCTTACCAAATTCCTCCAAACAAAAGGTTATACGGTGATAAAAGATGTAAAGGACAAGGATGCAATTAGGCAACTGTTTGCAGATGATATCGTTCTGGTAAAAAGTGATATTTTGCAGAGGGATTCCAAGTAATCATCTCCATGTCACGGAGCCAACCATTTAAAAAACATACAGCCAGGTATAACACAGTGAAGTCGTCGGCTGTCGAAAGTTCGATAGGTGTAAGGGCGGGTAAAAATTCAACTACTCGTTTATCACAGATTTCCCACTTGGAGGTTTAACTGGAAAATAATTTTCTGAGTAAGATTATTTTTCACCTCTTGTAGATTTCAAGCCTCAAGGTCTTCAAGTTATGGTTTGTGTTATGGTCCTGATTAATCCTCTGTTCAAGCTTAATGTCACTGAAATTTGCTTTGTATTGACATTTTTTATTCCTGTGAAGGGAGTAATAAAGAACTGTATATCAGGCATTCGTTGATTTTAGAGCTCACTAAGTTTATTAAACGTTACTTCAGCCAACATTGGCTTGACGATGTTTTATCCGACATTACACTTGTCGACACTTATCTTTATCTTTATCATTCCGACTTTACATATGAACAGTTTATGCCTGTCAGCCTTTTTGCTATTTTTTTTATAATTACATATGTACATTCAGAAGGTTACATTGCAAAATTAATGCTGTTCTGTGAAAGTAATACTGCTGTATACAATGCCCTGAATCAACTAATTGCAAATCACGTAATACAAATGCTGCAAAAGTACAATTACTGAAATTAAAGTTAAAACAAAAGTCATATGTAACATTTTTAAAAGGATTATGTTAGCATATCTTTAAAATAATCAACTGTTGTGAGAAAGAATGTACATGTAAATAGTTAGATACCGTGAACACAGCAGCAGTCCGAAAAGCCACAAGTCCATAAGGACAGTAAACCGAAATCCTAGAATTCCGAAGCTCAAAATTCCGAAACCTTTCGAGGCTTATTATATTTGTAAAATGTAAATACAGACGATAGTCTGTCAATACTTTGAAAACCCAATAATCCGAAAATTCATAAGCGCAATATTGTGGGGAGGGAGAGAAGAACTTTTATTTATTCCTCGGATATTTAGTTTACTGAAAATGCTGATCTTTCAGCAACAAAGGTTGTCGGAACACTGGGACTTCGAATTGTTGGTCATCTTGACGATTAGAATTTAATCCTTCGGATGTCTGGTCCTCCGGATTAGTTAACCTTTTTCTCTGACTCCCGAGGCTTCAATACTCATTGCAACTAAAACATTGCATATCTACAAAAACAGACTTTGTCTGAATTTATAAGGTCGCATTCTTTTGCAGAAAGACACTACAAACTGTTATTTTTGAATAGCCGGTTCAACGGTTATTTGTATGTTTTACTATTCTTACTTATCCAATATGTCACAATATACAATACAGGATCGATGGTTGTGCATAACACTCAAACATACAGTTAGCCTGTGGTTTCTTCGTCATCACGTGCACAGTTAACCTGTGGTTTTCACGTCAAGATTTTCTGTCGTGTTTGTCATTTCGCAGGGTTTACGTTGCCGATCTCACTCCCAAACTAATATTATGTAAATAAGCTATTAATCTTTCTGACACTTAAAAAGAATGAATGCCAGACATACATATAAAACTTTTTGTTAATAAAAATTCACTCCGAACCACAAAGTTAATATTTAACCACCGATAATGTTCGATTTTCCTTTCATTCTTTTTTACTTTTCAAACATATTTGAATATGTTTTGAATACGTTCTGTTTGAAAAACTGAATGCTTTTAAAATAGAGTAAGACCATCTAACAAACATATGGCAAATATGCAACAATGTAGATAAATCAAGCATATCTGAGCACTTATGAAAGACCTCAGCATGTTCTTGTCAGTCTTTATGGCATATAATAAACATTCTTTATTATTATTTTTTAAGCAATTACACTGTGTAGCCACATTTTTGCCATCTTTCAACCGTTTCGGTTAAGTTATACTTGAAGAATCCCGAGTTTCATATGGCAAAGAACCTTGCCTTAAGAAGTGAGATGCTGTCGTTTCAGATTCATTGGACAGAGCCTAAAATGTTCGGAGAGCTCTTGAGAAAAAGCATTTAACTTTTAACAATTCTTAAACAAAAACCTCAGTGGAATTCAGTACTTACCATAGAGACCATTAATTCGATTTTTCAGCGGTTTTCATCTACCTCTACATTAAAAGATAATATATGTTGTTTTCAGGTTCGGACATTTCAAGCACAGACATTGTATTGAATGTTTGCATTTCAGATTGAATCAATTAGGTAGCACCAGGCATTAAGGACGATATAAAATAAACCTTTAAACTGGTTTTAAATTGATAATGGTAACTGTTGCATCTACTGCAACGACATTAATGTATATGTGCGTCCGTCTTTCAGGAACTGATTGACAGGGGTCAATACATTTATATACTTGTTTTAAGGTTATTCCTTACCTCACAGCTCCCTGGTGGGAGGGGGAAGGCTGATGCATCGGGATTCCTAAACAGTAAAGAAAGAAACAAACAAAGAAATACAATTTGCTTTCTGGTTTTTTTTCTAATTTTGAAATCCTGATCAATTTTCTTACATTTTTGTAATTATATACAACTGAGGGAAAACTTGGGCAAGTTTTCATGCCACTTGGAATTTGTTTATCTGCAGATGGAAGACTGGGGAGGCGGTTCTCAGGTTATCTACCCCGAACCAAGTCATTTGTTTAATAGTAACAATCCTATTTCTTTAATAGATACATATTTTGAACGTAAATTCTTTTCTACGATGATAGTTTTATGTCGAGCTTAAGATCAGAAATGGTGTTAATTGAAAACTGCAACTGTACTGAAATCATGTAGATAAGGAATCCGATGAATCACATAATATTCCCAATTAAATAATAATTAGTTCCGTCCCCAACTCAGACCTACAACCATATATTCCAATATGTCTTCGCCGAGATGTAAGAACTGTTCTATGTTTTCCCACTTGACGCAGTTTGTACTCAGTTATGGCTCAGACATTAATGAAATGTTGCTTTAAAATTTTCTGAAAAACGTAAAGAATCAATATGTTTTGAATGTTATACTGTTGGAGGTATTCCATTTCCATTAAACATGGGCTATCAATTTTTCATAATTCAGGTTGCAGTGTCTTGAATTACACATTGGCCATATATTACTATGTGAAATGTGTACCTGTTTTGTTACCGTATGTATCTTAAATATCACATATTGTTAAAAGTTTAAATTTGGTTTTTAATTTCTTGTTTATTGTCTTGCTAAACCATAAATAAAACACCTTGCCTAGAAAGCAATCTTCTGAATATCACGGACAAAATTAGTTATTGAGATAACCATACTGAAGCAACATGGTAGTCACAATATATATAGTTATATATTTTATTACTGAGTTATTCCAATTTTAATGTATTATATGTTGCCTATCTGTGATTTTTTTTTAAATTTTACTAGCCTTGTAGTACTAAATTTATTAACCTTGCATTATTGTCATGTTTACATCAGCCTTTCCTGCTAGATATTTACATGGAGACATGTAAAATTTAGCGATTAACATATGGATTGATCTTCTACAATGGTTCCATATGTACAAATGTACTAGTCCAGGTCAACCTATTTAGTATACAATAAAAGTACTATATAATAGCGATGTTAATTCATAGTTACAATGTGATTACCGTATGAATGTAGTTTTCCGTCGCATAACGTATCCATATATTGATTACTCATGTTGGCCTTGGAAACACATGTGAGTTCCGAAGAGAAAAAGCGCTAGTTTATCATACGGTTATCACATGATTATGACATAATAAGACTGATCGCGATATTGCAGATCTGCTGACAACACGTCTCTCATGGGACTGGTGGCAATTCGACAATCCCAAAAGCAATATATATTACAAAAGCTGTCTTTTCAAAACCTGTCTTTTTTGCAAGTTGATCGTTATAGGCACAAACACACGAATGCACAATAGGCACAAACACACAATTTTATTTCTAAATTAAGGGCTTGTTTGATGACTATGCTGCCATAGAAATCCTCTTTCAAACCAAAAACGTTTCATTCTTGACAGATGTCTTTGAAACACCTTATACAGGAGATATTCAGCTATATAGAAAGAGATCAATATATACGTGATGAACATGTTTAACATGGTTTAAAATGTGCTACTGAAAAATTTTGGACACATGCAACGAACATATGGAACAAATAGAAACAACACATTCGGTTATTTATGGAACAAATAGGAACAACACATTCGGTTATTTATACATAAAATAATTTGTGGGGTTTCAATATATCCATCTTCACTCTGGCTCCATGCTTCGTAGAAGGTTGAGTATTAAGACACTTTTGTGGTAAGTTACCCAATTAGTTACTTCTCTTTAAAACTTTATTACCATAAGAGAATTACGCAAGAGAATTACTTAACGTTATACTCAACTATTTATTAAAAATTTGGTTTCTTTAAAACAGACCACCAATAAACAGTGAATTATACTTTCCTTGTATTAATAGTTGCGTGTGATATCGGTTTGACATGCGGCAAGAAAGTCTTCATATGAGCTAAGTCGAGCCATGTGAAAAAATGTATTTTCGCTATCAAAGATAAACAAGTACAGTATGAACGTAAGTGTAAAAATCCACTGTCATTGCAAAGTATTGAAAGTATGTGTTCTTATACTAAAACAAAATGTCATACCAATATGCACAGCCTTGTTCAGTTAGAGCTGACAGTACTCCGACATCATAACGGTGTATGATATGTTTATTATATCCTACCATATCCTGACGATATGCATGCCTTTTCTCCATTACATAAGGTCCTTACCTCACGTTATTTTGATGCGTGTTTCCTCGTTTTAGATTTGGCCAGTACGTCACGTCGTACCTGTATGTGTGGATTTCCCCCAATAGATCTGGCCCATACCACGACATCAAAACCATATGCGTGATATTTTAGTATATAGTACGACCTATCATTTCATACAAATGATAACTGTGGTTATCATTATTTAAATAGCTTAAATTAAGAAGTTGTGAAACATGGAAGTCTACCAGCACATCGGAATTTACTTTGCTGTAGCAAGTTGTGTCATCTGTTATTGATGCGTTCTATTTTATTTGTTTCAGTTCTTGTTTATAACTAGTACATTATTTGTAATTATTCACAATTATGCAGTTTAATTCATCAAAAAAGGATAGATATTTCCAAGATGTGCCATAATAAAAATGTGGGATGAAAGATTTGAGAACTCGGATTTTCTATAGTTTTAAGGACAATCATCTATTTATTATAGGAACTTCAACAAAGCTTTTATGCAAAGTTCTCAGTATATTCTTGCGCACAATAAAAGAGAAGTAATTCTGTTACAAGTACCTGCGCCACAATTGCTGTGAGTATTGCCACCATGGGGATATAAACAACATATATACAAATATACTGACAATTATATCGTGTCTAAACTATTGACTCTGACACTCATTTATGCATACTCATACAGAATGGTGCCCTATTACATGGATCTATTATGTATCTGCCTGAAAAAATATAACCAGTTAATCTGTTGTTTCTCTATGTGGATGTGATCTTGTGTATTGATATGATCTTAAATTGTCATAGTTAAAAAGACGAGCAAAACGTTACACACTTATTCCAAGTATTGAACGCTATTATGATGTTTTTTCTATAAAACTTTCAAACTGATAATATAGAGTTAAGCACATGTTTGCAGAATATTTAGATTGGATGGGAGAGGATAGTGAAAATATTTTAGTGTATTTCATTCAAATTTGTTAAATTTCTTGGGCATAGATTAGACAATGGATTTTATCTATAAATATATTTTTATAACATGTCAATATTAACAACAAAATGGTGTAATTAATACAAATCTGTAAAATGTTTACATTGGTTGACAAAGAAACAATAAAAAATAACATAATAGGATAACCTTCTTGCCACGCCTTTAAGTTAGAAAAAAAAATAAAAATAAAACACAGCGTTCAGCATCTCTATTACTATAACGACTTTAACCTCGCAGTTGGTTAATCAAGACATTCTTGATAAGCAAAATCTACAAATGCTGGAAATTCATGTGATAGATCTTACTTTTGTTACACAAATAAAGAAAATAAACACGTTGAAAATCTTTCTTCAGAATTAAAAATCACGAATTAAATTTTGTTGTCCAGAGTATCGAAAAATCTTACATATGCGCACTTATAAATATTTGGATAATGTCATGTTACTAACGCAGCACATCACCAAACACAAATATTTCACGAATGGTTTGAGAATGCATATAATGACTGATTAAGCGAGTTCTCCTTTCATTTTGCACTGCAGCTGTAGTGCAAATATGTTATTTGAAAACCACTTTGTACAAAGGTTTTGTTTCACGGTGAAATAGTGGAATGCCCTTATTTGAGGATATAAAGACAGAGCTATCCGAAAAAATAACTGGTTTCACAAAAGTGAACGACTTCATGCCAACTGGCGATATCTTTGTTCTGAACTATGGTAATTTAACTTACCTGTACTTACAAGAATTAAGTTATTATTTAATGATAAGGATATTGCTGACAGATATCAAATGAAGTAAATTTGCACGATGTTCCATACAAGAAGGGAAGTATTGTACTTAACAGGCATTGCCTTGTTCATAACTTGCAAATATTTAATAGCGAATATATTCAAGGACAAAAGCATATCTCAAAGTATACAAGATAGTAGCTGTGTAACTGTGCGAGATTTGGGTATGAACGCTTTAAAAATTTCAGTCCTTTGGAGAGTATTGAACGAAAGACAAGTTCACAAAATTTTCAAGAAATGTTTAAAATGGTAGCTGGAGACAATGCTTCTGATGAACTACCAGAGACAAATTTACTCATTAAAATGTTTGCGGATAGGAATGACAAATCTGTTCCACCTCATCTCACAAATTATCATGGATATTTGGGAACACCCCAGGCGGATGCAGTCATAGAAGGTTCAAGCTCAAATTACTCCACAAACTTTATATCTGTTTTATTTAATACGAAAAGGACTATGAACTGAATATATCAGATGCTTTTATCATCAACAACATGCATCTTTAACACAACTAAATTCTAATATACATGTATTGTTCTCTTTCCGCACACATTGTTTGCTTCAAAATGAAAATCAACTTCAAATAAAGCAAAAAAATGATCTGAACTCACAAAATTACTGTTTAAAAAGATATAAGCACTTTTATCTGCTCATTAAGACAAGAAACCGGTTATTCTATTAATATAAGAATACTACTCTTTACTTCTCCTCTTTTGGCCCCAGGACTTCTCACATATGTCTTGCTTGATATGCTTTGTTTCGCCTTTGTTTTTTTTCATAATGTGAAGCAAAAAAACTGTGATTTTTTTATCAAGCAATGCAACGCGTAAAGGCTGCAGCAACATTTTCACAAGCTCTCGCATGTAAAGACAGCCATGCTTTATTTGCATGAGCGAATTACCCTGAGATTGGTGAAATGCTTGTGTTGGTTTTATAAAAAGGACGCGAGAATTCAAAATCTTGCACGGACATTCCAAATACACTGAATATTTATATAACTTATAAGCTTCAGTTACGCACTACATTCTTAATGAAGGTAGGGGGAAGGATACCATTTCATACATTAAGTACCAAAGCTATGCTCTTAGAAAGGTTTCGAAATGGCAAAAAGTTTTTTAGAAAGGTTTCTGAATATGAAAAAAATAATTTCTATATTTGTAAACGGTAAACAAGCCAAAATCAGACTGAGAAGCTTTTAAAATTCTATCTAGATGAGAATGTAATCTTAATGATATTATTTCTTTGGCCAAGTGCTTAATATTTCGCCTTTGCGAAATAGGTTCTCATTTCCATTTTTCCCTTTGGGTAAAGTTTTAGTCTGGCCTGCAACACTATTAGTTACAGATACAAACAGATTTACATTGACTGTACTCTGATGTGAATATCCAAACTTAAAATGATCCCATTTTCCAATACGTTAAAGGTTAAATGTTTATATTGATAAATGCAATTATATTATATCTTATGTAAATAGCAAAGATATTTTCAGACGGTCATGAATATTTAGTCTAGTAGAAGTCTAGCTGTGTTGTTACAATTGAAGGGGTCCATGCAAAAACTTGATAACTGCAGTTATCAGCAGTGGAGAAAAACGCCTTTAAAGTTTGAAATTTTAGTAACAAACATAGGTTTTTCCCATCGCATTTTCCTCAAAAATGCCCACTTCTAATCGGTTTTGAGGTGTAAGACTTACATATGTGATAGAACAGAGGCCAAGAAATACCGTGGTGGTAATAGTGCATTTTCCTGATAAGTGGAGTTATCAAGCTTATGCATGGACCCCTTCAATTGGACTCTTTGTGTTCGTATGTTTCAGTTTTAAGCGGCATGCGCGGTGGTATTTACGTCGAATGCGGAGCATTTAATGGAGAAACTGCATCAAATACATTGCCACTGGAATTAATCTACGGTTGGAAAGGACTGCTGATTGAACCAAACCCGTATCTTTACGCACAAGTACGCGCAAGGAACAGAAACGGATGGAGTCTTAATGCCTGTATGAGCGCCGAACCTTACCCAACCATGCTTAATTTACCTATGAAATGCACCAACAGACCCTTTGGCTACTGTGGCCAGGGTGGAAAAATGGAAACATCTTCATCAAACGATACAGTGAATGTACCGTGCTTTACACTGGCGTCAATGCTTCACAGTTTTAACATCACGACTGTAGACTACCTCAGCTTAGATGTGGAAGGCTTTGAAATTCCTATATTAAAGAATTTTCCATTTGATAAGTTTAACATAAGAACTATGAGCGTAGAATACAGAATTACACCTGGTGGTAAGACAGCGCTAATTGAATTAATAGCATCTAAAGGTTACAGAGTGTACAAGGAGGTCAATGACAAAATAATCCAGAAACAAATCTTTGCAGATGACCTAATTTTGGTAAAACATAATACTTAATTGTTTTATAAAAATTAAAAATTATAAAAATAAGAATTGCAAAATTTAAAAAATACTTCTCTGTAATTAGATAATCCCGAGTTTTCTAAACAGTGATTCTCTCAAGCTGAATTTCTGTGATGGGGATAGTTATTATAAACTCTTTATTGGCAGAATAAACCTTTTTAAATATCTCCATTGATCTTAAAGATTTTCGCCTTTGCCATGTGTATAATATTAACGCATCAATCTGTCTGACAGACTATGCAGTTACTTCCAGTTTGCTTCATTGTCGGCTGAATAACAATGAAAGTAAAAAAAAAGCAACACCTTAAGGAAATAAATTAGATTTCACATTGATCAACAAGGCATAGATAGAAACGGTTTTATAATAATTTCAAATAAGAAAAAAAATTCTACCGCTTTTTGAACATTTGAGAATAGCTTCTTGCAATTACGTATAACATTAACTTCAATTTTATTTAGTTGTAAAATATTAAACGTATGCATGAAAGTAGATGAAGGAAACTAGACATATGAAATACATGGTATGGCAAGGCTACATGTAACGAGGAGCACTATTTGACGAAAGTCAAATCGGTAAACACTTGGCCCAAATTAAAATAAAAAACCCTGAAACTTCTATTTTTTAATTCGGATTTAGTGCGATCCCATTCTAAAAGGATAATCCACTTTCACAAGCATGCATCCTGTTCAAAACTGACATGAATATAAGCGTGAATTTAACATGCCCGGTGCAGAGCCCCGACCCCTCCATCCAACCACTCTCGTTTAAATTTTCTTTGATCAGTAGTTTAGTACAACAGCATATTAATAAGCAAACTCTATGAAATAAATCATTTCCGTTCAGGCATTTCTTTAATCTGAGCAATGTAAAAGTATCTTAGTATCGTTTGTAAGGTTTTTTTTTCATTTTTGTGCGAAGATCTTTTAAAATATCTGGCTTAAGGACTGAGAAAGACACAAACAAATCTCTAAAATATCTCCACATAATACTCCAAATAGAGTTTTCAATTGATATTGAATCTAAATATACTTTATTGCAATACTGTGTATCGCGTATAAAGTGGAATAGAGCTTTTTTTCTTTTACAATTTGTGCGATTTAGTCTTTAACTACCTAACAAAGCACATTTATGTAAAATTTGGGGAACATGTTTGGCTATATATTACAATTTAAGCTATAAAGTGCTTAAATCTAATACTAAATTAATGAAAATACAATTTAAATGTGTTGATCTTTAGCGATAGCATTTCTGTAAATAGCAACTCATTTTTCTTGTGTTTTTTTCTTTGTTTTTAGATTTTTCAATTTCATCTAGCTCAACCATACTTAACCGCAATGCAAACGTATATTTATACTCATAATTATATTTTAGAAAATATTACCAATGCCAGCAAAATTACATATAAACTTGAAAATTTTCACTTTGTTAGTATAACTACATTCGTACAAGTATAGTTATGTTTTTTCTTTTTTTTCCTGCAAATCACTTTCGCACAACTCGTCAAAAATGCAAATAACTCGAATTTTTTTTGCATGAGCTTAGGGGTGTCTGTTCTGGTGTTGTGAGAAATTTCGAGACGAAAGATGTCTTCAAGGTTGTGTTTTATGGATAATAACTTGAGCGATAACAACGCACATGAGTAACCTTATAGATAGCGCGGCTCAATGAGCTGCTACATGTGTTAGCAGTCAGCGTTTGTTGTTTGTGTGACTGTTCGGTACCAAGGTAGGAAATGTGATGCACATTTGATGCATATTTGTCATTATATGTTCCGATCAGATTCCGTTCTTGCCATTTCGTTGTCCTTGTGACACCTTTGTATGTCTTTCGTTCTATGACACTAACACGATGCTGCAGAAGGGCAGTGCACACTTGATGGACACACTAATTTCAGGTGGCCGGATAAAATAAGAGATCAGTGATTCCAAATAACTGTTTATTATCTAATTGACAGTCTTTCTTATTCAACTGCATTTCGATTTTGTTAAATATATATATTTGCCTGCCAGGTTTGTATGAATATCTACAGGCATTTTCTTTTGAAAACATGGCACAGACCAGCGCTGACCAGCACGTTAAATTTCTCTACTCAAGCCATTGATAATTCCAACAATTATCAAAATGAACTATAAGTTATAACTGTTTGGAAGCGATTCAGCCATAGCTGTACAGTAATACTGAGGAACCATGGGAAAGAACCAACCTCTCCATTGGGCTTCACAAAGACCACCGCTTTTCGACAGTCACGTCCAGTGTTCAATAATTTATCACTCCTCAAATAGAACCAACCAGAAATAGGACCGCTTCACGTAGTCCTACTGGTCCTATTTCCTGGTTATAATAATAATAATAATAAAAATAAAAATAATAATAATAATAAAAAAAAAAAAAAAAAAAAATAATAATAATAATAATAATAATAATAATAATAATAATGAGCCTTGGGCGAGTAAGTACTGAAAGCATGCATTCAAGCACCCTAGGTCTGAGTAACAGCCAATTTATTGTTGTCCATCAATATTTAAACAAGTGATGCTCACGAGTCTATGATAAAGCGTTCAACAAACTTACTGTTAAGGTACAGAAAAACATCAAGCTGATGACAGCAATTGAATAGTTAAGTTAGCCACAATATACAGATTTGTTTTTAAATTCACTGATTGATATGCAAGATGGCTTTCTTTAGTCGTGGTACTTTTCTTCGTTTAACACTTGCTGTAACAGTCATATCCAGTGTTTCGCTGATATTACTGTGCAGAATAGAGAGAGTAAGGAAAACCAATGGATCTGGGAACCAAGCCAACTTTATGGCTTTTCTACCTTTTAATACGACTAATATAAGATACTTAGGCCCATATGAACGTCTGGAATACTTAACAAATACGCCTATCTTCAAACAGTTGTTCGAAAAAGCAGCGAATGATTCTAATACCGATGCAACCGCACTTACGGATTCCTTGGTTAAAATGTTCGCTGAAAAAAGTGAAGATTCGATTCCAGCTCAGCTTACAAATTACGCTGGATATCTACAAACCCCGCAGGCTTCAGTCATTATCGAAGGTTTTTATCGAAGCTTTTCTTTTTCTGTTTTTTTTTCTTTTGCTGTAACATGTGAAATGTTGAGAGGGAAAACTGTAACTTTCAACTGTAATTTTAATTTCTTACTGCACAGTAAACGAGGAAAGTAAAAAGAATTAAATAACTAAAAATACGACTGGGAAATGTGTCGTTTTGGTTTGGATTTTGCCCTACGGAACAAAAGACAGAAATCGGAGAATTATTTAACATTAAATTTGAATCTAAGTTTTTCTTCTTGTGCTGCAATTATACATAACTCAAATTCCATGGATATTTTTAAATTAAAAAAATACTAGGAAAAAATTTGTACTGCCTATATTCTTGCACTTTTTTCATGCTAGGTTTGACCATTATTTCTTATTCCATTTCCGGTGAGCGATAATATGTTCTTTTATACAAACCGGAATCTACATAATCTCAATGCTGCTTAGCTGTTCGCTTTCTCGGCAACTATGAAACTCTGCGAAAATGTGTATATATAGAAGCTGGATTTTAACATCAACGTTAAACACTCAAATAAGATGTCTGATAGACTGTGTGATGAGAATGGGTAATAAATAAACAAATAAAACTACATAAGTAGGCATATACTGGGACCCCAGAATGAACATCACAGGGGACTCTTCAGACGTAATCTCAAATGCTGGGTGAGCTTATGTCCAGACGTGTACTTTATAATCGGAGTGAATTGAAGAGAGAATGATAGAAAACGGTCTAATTTCTGGGTGGTCTCACCCCGGGGTTTCGGTGTATGCCGGGTGTTCAACTATGTGAGTTGTCTTCTTTTCTTTCTTGTTTGTAGTTTTAAATCGGATGAAAAATGGTATTTACGTAGAATGCGGAGCGTTCGACGGCGAAACGGCATCCAATACACTGGCACTAGAAATAAAGCACGGCTGGAGTGGACTACTTATCGAACCAAATCCATATTACTACGCACAAACTCGCGGAAAAAAATCGGAAAGCATGGAATTTGAATGCTTGTTTGAGTGCAGAGAAATATCCAACAATGTTAAATTTGGCTGTCAAATGTTGTCGAAAACAATACGACTTTTGTGGACAAACAGGGGAAATGAAAGAAACGAAATCAAAGGATTATGTTTCGGTGAAGGTTCCATGTTTCACTCTCTCGTCGATACTTCACAGTTTTAACATCACAACGTTGGATTATTTAAGCCTTGATGTAGAAGGGATGGAAATGGCGATTTTACAAAATTTTCCTTTTGATAAATTTAACATTAGAACCGTGAGTGTGGAATATGCGCATTCGCTTAGTCGTAAAGAGGCTTTAACCAACTTCCTCCAATCGAAGGACTATACGGTGATAAAAGATGTACAGTACAAGAATGGAGAGAGGCAACTGTTTGTAGACGATATCATTCTAGTAAAAAACGATATTTTGTAGAGGAAGTCAATGTGATCATTTCCAAGTCGCGACAAAGAGCCCGCCTTTCAACAAGTATAGAAACCCGGTGTAAGGAAACGTTTTGACCCCCAAAATAAATCGACCCCCCCCCCCGGTCGATTTGTTTTAGAACAAACAGACCTTCGGTCTTTTTGTTTTAAAACAAACAGACCCCCCCCCCCTGAAATGTTTTTACCCTCTTATTGTTTGTTGATTTCTTTATTTCTTTCCACATGTGGCCACCTTATTAGTTTCTTTAATTGAAATAAAAACTATATCCATGAATAACAATTTATTTAGCAACTAACATCTACATTTTCAAACACGAAAACACTTCCAACACCACCAACATACAGTCACCAAAAAATCTGTCCAAGCTCAATAATGGCATTTCAAAGGCTCAAAATAATAATTTTCTACATCAAGAGGTAGAAAATGCTCGAAATAGTATTTAAAAACCATATGCACCTTTTTTACTTCCATTTATATTTAAACATGATTATTTGGAGGGGGTCATTTTATTATAGGGAAGGTCTGTTTGTTATGGCACTGGCTTTCCCAAAACAAATCGACCTGGGGGTCTGTTTGTTTTAAAACAAATCGACCGGGGGGTCCATTTGTTTGGGGGTCAAAACGTTTCATTACACCGGTATATTGGAGGAGGATGCGCATGGACTGGGGTTTTTACGTCTAAGCGCTGTTACCTTTTCAAGACGGTGAATGCTGGTTACATACCACAGTACCATAGATTTTACTATGAACACTTTTTGCCTGTTAGTGTTTTCGTTCATTTTTTTTTTATTGTTACGTTTGCGACCCGAGATGTGGTGATGCTGCAAATACTTTTCTATATATGAATGTGATTATGCTGTGTCATGCACAAAAGTGGTTAATCCCATGATTGCAAAGAATGTCAACAAGGCTACAAGACTACGATGACTTAAATCAAATCTCCAACAAAAGTCACATACAACATTTTTCAAGCAGATAACGTTCACATATCTTAAAAATAAACAACTTTTGTTTAAAAATGTACATGTAAATGGTTAGACATCGCATACAAAGACTACAGATACAGATGCATATTGCTTTGTTATATGCATCTGTATAAAAAAAAATTGGGTTGGTTTTTCCCAAATTTTCCAACCATTATTACCACGTGTCTTTTGCCCTTAAAATGTGGCGCGACAATCACAGTGGTGAAACTAGGAAATTCAACGCAACAGAGAGACTATTTTTTAACTGCAGACGCCGTCGATGAAATGAAATGGTGGATTCTTTTTTTTTTTTTTTTTTTTTATTCGGAAAAGTTATTATGTTGTAAAAAAATGGCGTCTTATCCTGAATATATAACCTTAATTGAGCTCACGAAATATTAAAATCTACACTGTTTAAATGAAATCTGTCGATTTGGATACCGAATCCAAGGTCACCTCAAGAGCAAAACAAGCACTTTGAATCACTTTTAATCAGTCTTGTGCATATAATTAAAATACCCAGCTTTGCATGGAATGCGCAATAACGCACATGTGAAAATGATAAAAACTTTTCAATTTTCCATTTAAATCCCACTTTTAAATCCCACTTGTAATTCAGTTCAAATTTCAACAACTTAAACAATGTGTGTCCAATCAATCTTATTCCACAGTTGTTGTATTTTGCCACTTGAAAACGTAATAAATGATATTTCAAACGAGAAATTCTGAGTTTTATGGCTGTGTTAATGATTTACTTCAAAGATAATGACCGCCTTAAAGATTACAGTATTTAATCCCAAGAAATGGAGAATGGAAATGGGGCATTTTTGTTCCTATGAATGACTCTCCCCTACCCTAGAAAAGTAATCATTTATATCTCTTCTCTCTTGTAAATTCATAGAAGTGCAGGTTGATAAACTTTAGGGATGGAACTCCGATTCTTGATGCCTTGATCTCCCCCCATCATGATATGGGTATATCCAACTGGTTACTCCATGCCATTTTTCGCCCGTATGCCCGCAAGATGGAAGCCTCTTGTGGTTAAAAAGCAAATTCGCTCCACGTGATGTGACCTTAGATTAAGCAATCGATCAAGGAAAAGGGGAGAGAAGCAGTCAGTGATCATGCAGTTGTAGTTTCTGGCCAATCCTTGCTACTACCGAAGGTTGAAAACGAAACGGTGCCTGTGGTCAGTAGCTTCGTTATTTCTGCAGTGGTGTTTTCGCCTTCTGGCAATTCTCGTGAACCGAATCGCATTTAATGTAACATAGATCATTGTAAAATTGCAACAAGATCATCAGCTATCAATTCGATCCGGGAGTGGCATTTCATCGACGGGAAAATAAAGCTGAAAATATAAGTGCACAGCAATTTCCTGGATTTCCTCGTCTGTCTGAACCTGAATAAATCGACTGAGGGCTCTGGAAAAAATAACTTCAGGCGGGAGCGCGATAACGAAAAATTTTACATTTAGTGTCAACAGAGATTACTACACTCTCAGCATTTCGCTATTCTCGAAGCCGAGAAACACTTGTTCGCGTTAACACCAGCGTTATGGGCGCATTTCCGCGCTTTTGTAAGGGTAGAAGGTATGTTGCAAAGAACTTTGCATCAGAGCTGTGAGCTATAAGAAGAAGTAGATGACGGGTGTGACACTCCAGCAACACCAAATCAATCTGAGATACCGCAGGCTGTGAAGAACACCGTTGTTTTGTTGTACACACACCAGGTTGAAGAAAAAACATCCACATAATTATAGTCAAGCCCACGAAATCAGTTTCATCGCCCAAGACTGCAATAGAACAGTAGCGCCTGAAGTGTGTCCAGACATGTCACTTTGAATTATTAATAGACTGAGATCATGGAGATTACGAAATAGACAGGTAAAGCGGTGGTGGGAAACAATGTCAGTTGACACAACTGTGGTGGAGCCACCCTGCACTAGGGAGCATACGTCCCTCCGTAAGGATTCGGTTAGCGAGTCGATGACGGTAAGGCGTATCAAATCTCCGTCTAAGGAAAAGTTACCCAAAGACAATGAGAAATTGCGTAAGTCACATGACTGTGGGAATGCGAAAAGAGATCACGGCGGAGGCACTCAGCACTTCCAGAAGTCGCTGTCCCGCAGCAACCTAAATAACAGACGGCAAGCCCAGCTGTTTTCTCGGCGGAACGAGCAAGTGACAACTAGTCGAAACATGCGGAGAAATCTCCTGATGTCTGCGCCATTTTCAATTCTGGCGTAACGTTAGAAAGCATAAGAGCAAAGATTCGGCTCTCAAACTCTTTACCTGTAAGAAGGCAAGCTGCAAAACTTTGGCGCGAATGGAAAAAGAACGAGACATTCAACACAGTCACCGTTTGTGGAATAAGAGGGGAAAATTGTGGTCATGGCGTTGTCAAAATGCCCGAACACAAGCCTGATAATCTCCTGCAGTCGATGACACTTTTCAGAAATACAAGTTCTACTGAAAGGCATGCAGGAGACACACTGCAGATACATTGCTGACAAACAGTCCTCTGACAAACGGAATGCATACCTACAACTCAAACGGACGGCCCAGATGCGCCTTAGAGCAATGAAGAACAAGTGGTGGTAAGAAAGCGCGGCAGAATTACAAGAAGCGTGAGATACCTACAACACAAAAGCTCTCTTTGAAGGCCTCTTAACTATTTACGGTCCCCAAGCCAACAGATCTACTTCGGTACTAGGAGTGGACGGTACTGACAAGGATGAAATACTAGCTAGATGAACCTAGCATTTCAATTTGCTGCTGAGCAAGCAATCTGACATCTCCGACGATGCAATAGAAGACACACTCCAACTACCTATCATGGAAAATCTGGATACTGAACAAAATCTTCGTGGAAGTCGTGAAAGCGATAAAACAACTCACAGTCGGCAAAGCACCTCCTAGGGGTTTTGCCATCCGTGGATTTGCCACCCATAATTTTTTCTAAGGCTGCCTTATAAACATTGGACTCCATACAGAAGACACGCGCGGCAACTTGAAGCGTTTGGGCCGGACATAAAGTACGAATGGGCGACTACCGCATGCCAAAGGCACTTTTCATGTCTGTCCACCGATAGCGAGGATCGTGGGGGAACCGCTGCCACGCCGCTGCCAGTATGAAGGCCAAATCGAGAACCCGACGCTGAAGGGCGAAACAACTAGCAAATAGACAGGTAAACTTTACTCTTCACAGAAAAATGCAAAGAGCTCGAACTGCTCGTGACCATAGAAAAATCAGAAATAGAACCAAAATAGGTAATCGTATTTCTTGGGGCAGTTCTGTTTCACCAGAGGAAATTCGTTACAAATACCTATCACAGAAGACCACAAGAGAAACAAAGCATTAAAAACTTGGCTAAAAACCTTTTAGTGTTTGGTCTGATTTTCCTTTACACACACTCCAATTTTGAAAGAAGCATTTCGGTATCTCCTACGCCGCAACCCCAAACCTCACGCCATGTGTCTCAGGTTTATTAACACTTGGCAAGCTGTTAGCTTGCAAGGGTTATATGAATTTGGGCAAGCAGCCGTTGATCCTTTTTTTCTTGACAGTATTTTTTTTGTCTTCTTCTTCTCTGATACTATGCGCTCTAGGACCATGAAACTTATGAAGAGCTTGATCTGAACGTGAGCATGTCACTTTTTATTTTCGTCTTCGATTTCGTTTTCTTTGTTAAAACGCCATGTGAAATGAGTGTATTTTTGCAAGTAAATGCAGAGCATTTAATGTACAGCACAGAACATCGGACAGTTGCTTAGCTTTGTGCTAGCTCTCACTGCGTAAACAGATAACACAGCGTATGCCTGATCAGTTAATCAAACCTTAAGTAAACAAAATCCAAACACTACTCGGCTTATAAGGCGTATTCAAGCTGTGTTGTTTGCTAATATATTCGGCTGGTATTACGATATCAACCTATGGAGTTTTTTCTTGACAGTGGTCCGATTTTTTAGAATATTATAAGCCGCATACATGCTGTGCCATGAGTTCTATACATAGTTGTATAACACACTGTATGCATCTTGTAAAATACTTTATATTATTCAATAAATAAACCATTGAAGGAAGTATTTTTCCGATTTAGTTTTTGTCAAGTGTTTAACATTTCGCTAGCGAAATGCTCTGAAAGAACATGCAAGAATTGTGGATAACTCGCAATTGATCAGTTATATGCACAGTGAGTGAGTTTTGATAAAAAACTGATTGAGCAAGTGATATCGGATTGAGAATATGAAGAATATGAATTGTGCAAAAACAGCTTGATGAAGCAAACAGATTTAAAGCAAAATGTAGCAGAATAAGATGGAAAATACAATAAATCGAAATAAGCGAAAAGTTTTTTTTAGAAATTGTAAGCAAAAGGACTTTGTCAAGAATTGAACTAAGTAATGGTCTAATAGTTCAAGATCTGAGAAATTCTTTCTGAAATTAAATATTTCTTTGGTAATCTTTCTAAAAACCAGTCTGGAGAGGTTGGCAGACCAGGCATCATTGCTACAAGAGGACAGTTTGAGGGCTTTACCCAGGCTGCCAGAAGAAGAAAGAGGGCATGTGACACTCAATTTACTACAGATGAATTCTATACTCCATTAAAAAATTCGAATAGTGGTAAAAATCCTGGCTATACTCGATTACTCGAAGCTTTGGACAACACTTGGCCAATATTTACAAAAGTTTTCCAACATTTTAAAATGAAAGTAGAACTCCCCTTGTCCCAACACGGAATGGTAATTACTTTCTACACAAAAAGAGAAGGATCCAATCTAATAAAAATTTTAGCCTGTTTCAATGTTCAGTTCTGACTATAAAATACTGAGCAAGTATGAAAATCAAAAAATAAAAAATCCAAAATAAAAAAATGATGAGCAAGTAGTCTTCATTCATACATGAATGGGAAATAAATACTAAAAAAACGTGCTTAAATTCAGATAGGATATAAAATCGAGTTATGTTCTAAGAATAACTTCGCAATAAAATAAACATAATGTCAACCCAAATGCACATACAATTGTTCCTGATAGGTAAAACTTCACTCACAAAAAGCCAAGTCAAAGAATCTTATTAAGTAACGTTTTATGGGTCAGATGAGTATATGTCGAACTCAAACAATCATGACAGAAATTAATGAACATCTAGACCCCCTGAAGGTTAAGCCTTATACGCCCATAGTTCCAATGTATAAAAGAAGCTTAAACGCGTCGGAAAGGCATATGTAAGATAAACTCTTAAATTTGCATGAAGGTTATGAAAATCTAATAATAAAAATATTAGGATAAATTATATCTCAAAGTATGGGGGTCTGCAACAGATATTTTATGATCAATTTAAATGCTGCAAGTTTTGAGTTTTCGTGCACTAAACCTTTAGAGTTTTTAAATCCTCTGATTTGTTTGTTTTTTTTTTGGTTTTTTTTTTAGTGTGTGTGTGTGTGTGTGTGTGTGTGTGTGTGTGTGTGTGTGTGTGTGTGTGTGTGTGTGTGTGTGTGTGTGTTTGTAAGGCAAGTGCAGAAAGATGTTTCGGAGTTTTGAGCTTTCGGACAAGTTGGTCTTCGGAGCTCTTGGGTTTCGGAATACTGGCCTTTCGGACTTGTGGTCTTTCAAAAAAAAAATGGAGAGCCCTGTTCTTACAACGATTTTTTTACACAACGCAATGTGAAAAGATATGATGCAGAAAATCGTTGATTAAAAATGGGTCAAGATTTAAAGAGTAATGGAATTGTGAAACAGGCAGATTCATTAGGCGATGAATGTCCACATAATTTACACATCATTCAAAGCCAGTCTACACTAATTAGTCTTTTTTCGAATTTATAAGGTTCTGTTATTTATTTGTAGACAGATTTACAAAGCATTATTTTCGGATTGGCGGTTGGACGATTAGCTTTTATTATTTTCAAATTATTTTTATTATTTTTTTTTTACAATTTTATTATGCCTGAGATTGCACTAAAGAGCTAAAGCAATTTTTTATTTTGAGTAAGAAAACCTCTTATTCTTTTTATTGTTTAATATCGTTTGCGCGATTGATTCCATATCTTTACTTTTTCTTTGTTTTTTTGTTCTTGACGATTGATTATATTTTATTGTTTTGAAACACATTCAATGCCACACTGTTCAAATTATAGAATTTCTGTCAAATTCAGAGACACCTCCAACATTATCATATTGTGTATGTTTTATAGTAATTCTCAGATGAATGCATGATAGATTGTTTTGTTTTTATGTCTGGTGTTGCTCTGTTTTTTTTTTGTTTCAATAATTACAGAATTTAGTTGAAGTTTTGTCAATAAATATTTGTTACACTGAAAGATTTTATCCTGTATCCCATCCGATTTCACACAAACGATCTCACGGGCTCTCACACAGTTAACCACTTTTGTACATTTTATTGAAATGTTTTACTCTGTACCCGATTTCATAGGATGTATTCTATGTACAACTCACTTTATTTCTCCAGATATGTATGAATTTCCATTTGCTATTTAATTTTCTTCAAACATATAATGTTTTCACAACATTTTGTTGTTGCTATAAACCATATGAGAAGGTAGTAACGGAGAAGGGTTTACGTTTGAGGCCAGTCAGACAAATGTATTTTTTATTATGATTAGTATAAATTTAGAGCAGCATCTTTCAAAACAAATACAAATTCAGTCGTTGAAACTCTCAGTTCGTTTGCAAGTCCTATCTCATCAAATATTTCTTCAATATACCGCTTGGTTCATATAGGTAAAGTATTCCTGTGCCTCTCTCCCATAAGTTACAAAACTAACAAGCAAGGTTAATTTTGATTTTCTGTTTGTATAAGTTTTGGCCACAGTTGACAATATTGTAAATTATTTTGAACTCCAGTGCAAGTATTTTTTATTCAGGGTATAGCCAAAGGCTCTCATATAATAGGTGTTCAGATCTTCAGAGAGTTTATCTTAATATAGGTATTACTACAAGGCGAATAAATTTCCAATAAATATTTTTGCATTTTACTTTGGAAATGTCTGTTGTTTTAGGACAAAATCGGGCCATTGAAACTGGTAGATTGCCCTATATTACTTGACATGTCTCACTCAGAATTTGATGCGATCTTATTGCATTTCTTGCAGAAACCACTATACGCGCTCAGTTAGCCAGGATAAAATAAACTTATACAATGAGTTATCTGTGAAGTTCTGTTTAATACATGCAAAAGGAATTCAAAATCCTTGCTGGAAATAAAACAAAATTACGAGAACCCTTTCTGCCTTCAACACTATTAATATCCTCATTCTATCTGAACACATTTCATCGTTTCCTTTAGAAAGGAGTATTTATTCCCATGAACATAGAAAACAGTACCTTGGGCAGTGCAAAACTGACATGCATCAGATGACATGTCAGTCCTGTTTATGTTATGGACTATTTTCAGCTGCAATGCTAGAATAATTTCTTGTGTTCATTTCCCAAAGATCTTCATACTGTTAAGAATACTAGTCACACGTATGCCGACATTTGTCTCAGAACCTAAGACTAGCTCGCTTTTCGATAATTTTATTGATCAATATAGTGTCTGATTTTAGCTTGCTTTACGTTTATTAAGGCATCTTCTGCTTTGATAAAAGGAATATAACAGTCCACTACGTAACTGGGTCATACGAAATCATGATTTTCCACTTTTTTAACTGCTTGCGAATACATGTTTTCAATTCAAATTTTAAAAAGAAAGTCTACTTTCTATTTAATATTTAGCTTCAAATATTTCCAACCGATGCTTCTAGTATATCTTTGATAAAAAGTATTCCCTTTGAATGACAATACTTTAGATATAGTGTTTTATTATTTGGTGTTATCCCTATCATTAGGCAGCACTGGTTCTCGAAAAATACGTAAGCATTTCTTCAGAGAAGGTGGAGACATTCATTTGGTCAATTTTGAAGTTGGAATAAAGATTAAGAGCAATTTACCACATCTTTCGATTTCCTTTTGTATAATGCATAACAGCCTTTTTGCCATAGCTTCGCAAGCCAAGCTAGCTTCAATGCTTTCTATACTTTGGTGATATATGTCAAACGGATACTGTCTTCACCAGAATCACCAGTTAACGATGTCTGCTTTTTTGGCCTATTTGACCAGAAAAAGCATCATAATTGTCTCTAATTTGATACGACCTTTCTCGTCACAGGAGATGAAACTATATATAAGATCATAGACAATATTTTAGCCACAAGAGCAATGTCAGACGCCTTTGGTTCCAAAGATTAAGGCGGAAGGCAAGTCTTTCCATGTTGTGTAAGATGTTCGCTTTGCTGCATTGAGCACTGTTTTCACCTATCTTACTGCCTGGCATATTGAAATGTGCTTCATTTGCTTTCAAATCATAGCCAATTTTGGGCTTTGCTCGCCGTGGGCCCACAAAGATAAACTACGATCAAAGTTAAAGCTTAATCCCATTTAACCCTGTCAAAAGCCTTTTCGAAACCTAACGGTAAAGTGAGTCCCGGTTCCCCTTGCTGATATAGTTTATTTACATTATCTTCTACTAGCCGTATATTTCCTCCAATCATTTACCCTCTGATGAGACCACTTTCGTTGTTATGTGCCTCCGGATGGCTAATGATTTAGTTACTGATACTGGTCTCCACGTTGTTTTTAGTTGTGGTTTTCCTCATTTCTACGAGTGTGTAAAAACTTTCTCCGCTTACTATGTGGCCCAGGCATTCGTGCACTCCTAAGTGCAAGTGTAAAACGACCTTCGCATAACTGTTTATCCTTTTTTTTTTAAAAATGGTGTTGGTCCAGGTACAGCTAAAAGACCATTAAATTCTCCTTTTTCAAAATTTGGTTTAGTTGTTTCTTATACATTTTTGTAGACAATTTTTTCAACTCATTTCGTATACGATTTGATCCATAACTTTGGTGTTATTTATTTTTAAGCATTAGTGAAGCATAAGCCTGGTGTCCTTTGTCATAAAGGTGTTTATTACTTTTCAAGACATCAAAATCTTTTCTTTTAGAAAGTAAAAGATCTCTCTACGCTTCTGATCATTCCTCAGTCATCTCACATTTAAATGTAAATATTTATCCATTTTCAAAGAATTGAAATTTGATAAAACTGATTAGCGCTGTGTCAAGTTCACATCTTTGAATAAAGACCAAAAGATAATAATAATAATAATAATAATAATAATAATAATAATAATAATAATAATAATAATAATAATAATAATAAATAATAATAATAATAATAATAATAATAATAATAATAATAATGACAACAAAGAAAAGAAGAAAGATATTTGAAGTCATACCAGTTGAACTGAATTAATTTGAAGGTCACTGAAATCAGTTTCAAATAATGGGTTTCTTCATGCAAACTAATTTAAATCATTTCTTTTTTTATCAAAAGTTAAATGGCTATTATTTGGCACTTAAAACTGAACAGATAAGAAAAAACTAGGCAATCAATTACTCATTTAAAAATTAAATTCATGGCATGTTTAATTCAAGATAGAAATGACATTCCCAGTTTCTGCGTCTCTAATTCTTATTACGGACGACAACGGCTAGGCCTCGAGTCAGAAGCAAAATAAATACTGTATCCATGGTAACAATACTTAGTTAGCTTGACAAGTGGCCTTAACCTGCTGTAAATCAGTTTTGCTTTTTTGTTCGTTTTCTTTTTTCTTTTTCTTTTTTTTTTTTTTTTGCAATATGTTCTTTTATTTATCTCTTTTGTTCATTTCTCTCTCTCTTTCTCCTCATACACCCACTCTCACACACACATACTCTTTTGTGTAAACTGTTTTAGCTTATTGGTCTCAATTCTCTCTAGATTTTAGTTTTTACGGGCTAAGACCTTTTAAAAGGCAACAACTTTTTTAACTTCAGTGCGATTTTGCACTACTAATGTTTTATTATTGAAGAGGAGTGTAGGACTTCCATTTCAGACATTTTATTTCTTTGATTTGTTTTGATCTTCACTTGATCTATTATTTATTTTCAACTTCGACGGAATTATATGAGATAGGTACAATGATCAGTTCATTCCAAGTAAAACAAATTCTGTAGACTTAAAACACATATACTGACACTGATAAAAGCGGGTCCGAGGCTCGATTGAGACGAAACATAGAACAACCTTAAATTTCTCAACCTTTGTTTTTAACTTATGTACAGAAAGTATACTCTTGCATAAAGGTATTCGAAAAGTCAATATCACATTTCATTTCGTTGCTCCATCTTGATGTGGCATAATCCACTGAATAAATTGACATCAGCACATAAAGACTTAAGGTAGAAGAGACAAAAGCGGAAACATAAACAGGAACCATTTTTTTTTAAAACATGTAACAGAATATTAAATTCGCTTCTATTTTGCAAAGCGGGTTAAATGAGAGTTTGGTGACGATATGGTCAAGCTATGTTCTACAATTATTCATATTTTGTTTTTCTTATCCATATATTTCAATGTTAAATCCGTCAAAGCACAAAAGCAAATGAATCAAACAACCCACATAGAGCTAGTTTTCCCTTTTCTGTTCTTTAATCCATTATTATTATTATTATTCAGCTAAATTGAATTTTTACGAGCTGATATTGTAATGGAGACATATGCCTTTTCTCTTTTTTAAAGCAGTGTATTGATTTCTGGTAATTAGCAAAAAAGAGTAAGTTACTCTTATTGATGGCAAGGCTATTTATATACGAGTTTCAGATGCGACAAGGTCAGGTCAGCATTATTTGCTTAATACGTGAGATTAACGGCCATGTCAGATTAACATCATTGTTCTTTTAGAATGTGACAGGTTTGTAGCCAGTGGGGTAATCGTAGTGGCACACACAGCTAAGATAGCTGCATGATAAAATGTAATCTGTGCATTTGACAAATTTGAGGTTTTGACTTACTATTTACACGTATTTTTGTTTGAATGAACTTAAGCGGTGTGAGCAATTGCAACTAGAGTTCACTTCTGTGTTTCTGCGTTTTTAACACCATAGCAAATGCCATATCTGCGTTGAATTAGTGATACCAAAAAGATCAAGCATAAATTTCATAGAAAAAGGAAATAAATTTATTGATTTATTAGTTTTTTATACCAATGATCTGTGTAATAATGTCGTTGATTTTTAAATAATTGTAATACAAATGGGTTTCTTTATAACGCAGCTTCTCAATGTTCGCTATCTGAAGTTCAGTAATGCAGTGTTTCGCTGCGGTTACATAAAATAACCTCTGCCTTCATTGGCCAAAACGCTACATGCCCAAAAGCGCATCAGCACAACTGAGCGCCAAAAACAGAGAAATCTGAGCCAATAGTGAAAACGACCGGTCCAATTCTTTGTGAAGATTTTTTTGTATTGTACTAGACATTTTTTGCTGTTCACGACTAAAATTTCGACTTTGTGACATCAGTAAATTTATGATTTAGGGACCAATATTATGTCACAATTCCCTTACATCACAATACTCTTTATGTCACAATTCCCTTATGCCGCAATGCTCATGTCACAATTCCCCTTAGCCATGTGCAATCCTTTCTTGAGAAGCTTCTTTCTGAATCTCCATATGAATTACAGTTGTCCTCCAGGCCTGGAGCTGAGCTATAGTTTTTAAGTGAATAATGTAGAAATCCCTTTCCAGAAAATTTCTTTATTAAAATGTTAAAGTAGAATAATTTAGAACTTTGTGGCCACCGCGTCATCCAACACCTTTTGATCATTGATCGCTGGGTTGTGAAGTAAAATAAAGAAATGGGGCTTAGTTTTAGATCTAGTGCATTATGATGTTACGCGAAAAACTTGCATGGGAGCATTATAGTTGCGTTGCAGCCTGTTGTGGGCAACATGAGACAGGGAATGCAGCAAGAGTTCCAAAGATTATCAGCCTGGTATTACTGGTAACAAATGTTATTGTGTGGACTCCCAGCGAGAATCACGTTAGTTATCGACATGTCTCGTCAATTCACGCCATTATCGCCCATGGTTTTCTGACATTATTTCCCTCTTCTTGCTTCTCCGTTCTTAACGTTGATACCTGTGAAAAATATATGATGTACAGTAAAACACTGTCTGATTATATTTTCATCCACATTGTGAACTCATAAACCAAATGAGCAGCAGTATCACGTACCACTTCAGCATACCCTTGTAATAACCTGTTTTTATACCAAAGGATGCAGCTGCAGAATTCTTTATACTCAGTAAAACCTTAGAGTCATAATCATGGTGTGGTCATCCCTCCGTTACAGTAAACCTTAGAGTTATAATCATGATGTGGTCATCCCTCCGTTACAGTAAACTTTAGAGACATAATCATGGAGTGGTCATCCCTCCGTTACAGTAAACCTTAGAGTCATAATTATGGTGTGGTCATCCCTCCGTTACAGTAAACTTTAGAGTCATAATCATGGTGTGGTCATCCCTCCGTTACAGTAAACTTTAGAGACATAATCATGGAGTGGTCATCCCTCCGTTACAGTAAACCTTAGAGTCATAATCATGGTGTGGTCATCCCCCCGTTACAGTAAACTTTAGAGTTATAATCATGGTGTGGTCAGCCCTCCGTTACAGTAAACTTTAGAGACATAATCATGGTGTGGTCATCCCTCCGTTACAGTAAACCTTAGAGTCATAATCATGGTGTGGTCATCCCCCCGTTACAGTAAACTTTAGAGTTATAATCATGGTGTGGTCAGCCCTCCGTTACAGTAAACTTTAGAGACATAATCATGGTGTGGTCATCCCTCCGTTACAGTAAACTTTAGAGTTATAATCATGGTGTGGTCATCCCTCCGTTACAGTAAACCTTAGAGTCATAATCATGGTGTGGTCATCCCTCCGTTACAGTAAACCTTAGAGTCATAATCATGGTGTGGTCATCCCTCCGTTACATTAAAACTTAGAGTTATAATCATGATGTGGTCATCCCTCCGTTACAGTAAACTTTAGAGTTGTAATCATGGTGTGGTCATCCCTCCATTACAGTAAACCTTAGAGTCATAATTATGGTGTGGTCATCCCTCCATTACAGTAAACCTTAGAGTCATAATCATGGTGTGGTCATCCCTCCGTTACATTAAACCTTAGAGTTATAATCATGGTGTGGTCATCCCTCCGTTACAGTAAACTTTAGAGTTGTAATCATGGTGTGGTCATCCCTCCGTTACAGTAAACTTTAGAGACATAATCATGGAGTGGTCATCCCTCCGTTACAGTAAACCTTAGAGTCATAATCATGGTGTGGTCATCCCTCCGTTACAGTAAACTTTAGAGTCATAATCATGGTGTGGTCATCCCTCCGTTACAGTAAACTTTAGAGACATAATCATGGAGTGGTCATCCCTCCGTTACATTAAACCTTAGAGTTATAATCATGGTGTGGTCATCCCTCGGTTACAGTAAACCTTAGAGTCATAATCATGGTGTGGTCATCCCTCGGTTACAGTAAACCTTAGAGTCATAATCATGGTGTGGTCATCCCTCCGTTACATTAAACCTTAGAGTTATAATCATGGTGTTGTCATCCCTCCGTTAAGTAAACTTTAGAGTTGTAATCATGGTGTGGTCATCCCTCCGTTACAGTAAACTATAGAGTTGTAATCATGGTGTGGTCATCCCTCCATTACAGTAAACCTTAGAGTCATAATTATGGTGTGGTCATCCCTCGGTTACAGTAAACCTTAGAGTCATAATCATGGTGTGGTCATCCCTCCGTCACAGTAACGCCGACCTTGGGTTATTCCGTCATGCATGATGTGTATGAAGTCGATTTCCGTGAAAATTTACCAAAAGTAGGTGGGGAAGAACTTTGCGCGCTCTTGTAATTCTCATATTTTACATCTTCGTTTTGGTCTTTTTTGGAAGTGACCTGCCATGGCTATTATTTTCAGTGAACTCCAGGAGATTCTTTTTGCTTGTAAGTCCGATGACGTCGATACAACGTCACTTTATCAACTCCTATCTAACATTGATTTTTCGACGCCTGTTGAATGTTGCATTGAAGGCGTTGGTTAGATGCAGGAGAAAGCTGCGTTCTGGTTGCGACCAGAGTCAACGTCTGAACAATTTGTCTTATCCAACGTCTATTCAACGTTTGGCCAAAGACGTTGGTTAGATGTGGATCTATGGCTGCGACCAATCACAACCAAATTACAACCAGGGTTACGTGGTGGTTTGGTCGGGTCGACGTTGCAACCTAATATGGACGTTGGTTCGACGTTGGCTGTGCATTTAAGCAAATGCAAAGTGATATTAAAAACAAAACAAGGCAATTTTAAAGCTTAATCTGTCATTCTTTTTATTTTTTTTTGTAGTATTAATCAAGCAAAAATTTAGTTCAAGTGTAAATGTCATCTTTCAACAGGAATTCCTTGGCTATATTTTCATCCTTCACAAAATGCCATAATCTTTACCAGATATGCCAGCTAGGCGTGAATTCTTGTCCCACACAGCATCCCGAATGAAGAGGCGATGCCCGCTCAGCGAGAAATCCAATTTATTGGTTTCCACTTTCCACCGACTGAATGATGGATCCGCATTCAGTGGCAGGCACTCGTCATGCACCCAGGGACGCCCTCACAAAATATAAGCAAGACATGCATGTATATAAATCAGGTATGTAGCGATAACATACTCCATGGAACATGCAGTGAAACCATGGTATGAAAAACTTGCTTGTATTCTGGGTGATCTGTGAGACATATCTTGTTTTTATTCAGCCAAGAAAATTAGGAGCATGTACGCGTTATTTCTTACAATGTCGTAGTGATAAAAACTGGGCAATAAAACCCATTAAACTACATATTAATAGGAAGATAGGATTGCTAAGTTGTCCAATTCCAGAGAACTAATGGTGCTAGAAAACATACTTAACATTTTGCATAACGCCACTGGTATGCAATTAGTGGCCTGGAAATACCCGGAAATAAGCATAATGAAGTAAACCGACTTCCAGATGACCTTTTGCCTGTTGTAAACGACATCAATTATGATGTAATGAGCACATTGGATCTGTTTTTTTAGTACCTATTTCCACGACAGAGCAAGGTGGATCAATCCATCTAGCCTTGTAATACACAGGAGCAAAGACTCGAATCACACCAAGATGAATTTACCTTCTGAATCAACAGTTTATTTGAGTTTTTAAACATATGAATTAGAAACTAAATTGGTCACTTGTGCTTTCAGAATATTCCTCATTCATCCAAACATTTTCACGCTCGTGCATCGTTACTAATATTAGCGCTGCGTTCAGGTCACTGAGTAAAAAAATTGCGCAAAAGAACAAAAGCAATTTTTTTATCTAGGTTATGGGCAAATCCTTGAAAGTTGATGTCATTTCGGCCACTGAGAAGAACAAAGGTGTCAAGTGTCATGTTAAGGCATCGAGAGCGTGAAAAACTTGTACTTAAACAGGCGATCTGCCGGTGATTCAAAGGGCGATCGGCGTGAGGAAAACCTCCAAATGCCTTTAAAGTCGTCCCTACTCATCACTTAATTACTGTGTAAGTACTTTGTTATTTTTCGATCTAAGTTGTAAATATAGCCGGCTTTCCTTCGCAATCATTTCAAAGAATTTGACGTCATGGCAAAAGTGATGTTACACTTGAGGTAGAAACATTTGATGCAGGGCAAATGCTGACCGGATATACCAGGAAAAGAAAGATCAAGAAAACCTGTTAAAAATTGTTATCAGGGAATAATGGTATCCCGGCATTTACAGCTACATTCAGTCGGCACTAGCAACCACGACATTAACTGTGCTGGCTGTTATCATGAGGGATATTTGTGTGTGAAAAGAGACGTTAAAAATAATTGATTACATCGACAAGGCACAAACAGATTAATTATTTTTTTCTATGACCAATCAGTTTAAAAGATATCCCCCACAATTTGACGAATCAGTTTAAAAGATGTCATCCACTATTATTAATCTGACTAAATGTCATAGATGTCAAGTTCGACTAAATATCGTATATTCGTGAATAACACATCTCCAAATCAAAACAGTACACTGAAGATCATTTATTGCTCTGAAATAATTGGACTTATCTCTGATTGAGATGTCACGGGGAGGGGGGGGGGGCATAAAATATTACTGAAAGTTTTCTGGAACATGGTCCAATTCTCTCTCTCTCTCTCTCTCTCTCTCTCCTCTCTCTCTCTCTCTCTCTCTCTCTCTCTCTCTCTCTCTCTCTCTCTGTTTCTCTCTCTCTCTCTCTCTCTCTGTTTCTCTCTTTCTCCTCTTTCCTGGTTTTCCTAGATACGCGATTGACAATTGTGGTCAAGGTTGAATTAACCACATTATCCCCACAGGGTCAAGGCCAGGTTCAAGGTCGAAAATACATGATGCGCGTCTGAATTCTACGTACAATGCAACGCCAACGGGCAACGCTCTTCTGAATTGCAATACACCAATTTTACTTCAAGACTGAGATTTGAACCACACTGAGTGCTTTTTTCACAAGGACCAAGCTGCACTTGGCTTTGTGCACTGAGATACTTTCATAAATACTCAGCATATTTCGCGTGAAGGCATTTCACACGTATATGTTTCTTATAACACAAAAATATTAGATTGAGCAGAATTATTAAGAGTCCCAAATTGCAATTCGGTTCAAGGCATTGGAATCCAAAAACTCGTCTCTTCATCCCCCCCCCCCCCAAACCCTCCGTCCATGGCCAACGTTAACAAAGATGTAATTAACACATGGTCTTGCGAATCACGTGATTTGTTATTGGACATGGTGGAGAGAGATAATTCACTCTATCAAATTAAATAACCTAAAACGTGGGCATAGTCATGGGATCAGATACGAATCATTCTCTTTATTTCACAAATCACGTTGGAATCTACTGCCAGCAACCCAGCAATGCACGACAGATGAAGTTAAATGGGTCAATGTCATGTAACCATGACATTATAATATTACTGCTGTGAACGGCTCGATATTATGCGTAGACATACCATGAACACTTTTTTTCAGGATTCTACATAAACAGCAACAGTTGTAACATGTTAAAAACATATGGTTTTTAGGTAGAAGTGGTAAAATCTTGATTTTTGTTGTGAGAATTATGATGAATATGATAATTTCCCAGTAACAATGCGACCTCAATCTATCTTCAATTTGAGGTATAAAGATTTGCAGTTGGTTGTTTTTCGTCAACCTCAATGTCTGTCCAACATCTTTGTCGCAACGACGGATAGACGCCTGGTTGTACGTAAAGGTTGAAACAGTGTCTTTCCTACGACGTTGCAAAGACGTCTATCCAACGCCGGGGGAATACGTTGTTTCTACTGCCATATGCAACTAAGCCAGACGTTGATCCAATGGTTGTTCGCAACGCCTATCCAACGTTTATACAACGCCGCATATTCACTGGCTAATATCATAATGTGGTTTTCAGCACATAGTGCCACATACCCATGTACAACATATTGCGTTGTGTGAAGTATTTACCTATTATTACATATCTACCCAGTAAATATTGAAATGTTTATCAGTGTTGCATAGGCGTCGCACCCGACGTTCAATTAACGTCGGATTTTTGTTGTTTATGAAAGTCGAGACAACGTCTACCTTCCGACGTCGGACAGACATCCATTCTCCGACGTCTAACCAACGTGGCGGTAAGGTTGAAGATGGAAGTCGAAACAACGTCTGTCTCCCGGTGCTGCATAGACGTTGCGAAAGCGATGTTGTACGGACTTAGGGGAAATATGAATCTAGAATCGTGACCTTGACAGCCACAATCATAGTGTGACCATCTCTCCGTGACAGTACATCCACCAGTGGGTTATGTGGTCAAGAAGGATATCGCTGAAGTCTATTTCCATCACTATTTCTCAAAACCAGATGGGAAATTCTCTCATTTTACATCCTCCTTTTGGTCTATTTTCGAAGTGACATGTCATGGCTACTACTTCAGGTGAGCGAAAAACCAAAGAGGTTGTTTTGTAGTTGCGAGTCCGTCTATACAATTTTATGACGTCTATTCAACATTGTACCAAAGATGTTGATATGACGTAGAAGAAAACTCCGTTTTTGCTGCTACCAAAAGCAACGTGTAAACTACGTTGCTTTCCCAAAGTCTGTTGAAAGGAGTATCAAAGGAGGAGGTAAGACGTTGATTTTTGGTCGCGACTAATCACAGCTAAAGTACAACCAGAGTTAATGCTGTGGTTTGGTAGCGTCGACGTAGCAACTACAAATCGACATGGTATCGTCACCCTGTGCGCCCTACTCGCGAAAAACGTGGTGTAAATGCGGATAAATACAATGGTCACTCTTTCAGGAGCGGAGGAGCAAGCGTGGCTTTCGTATCTGGGGTACCTGCTCAAATCATTCAGGACAAAGGTACTTGGCGGACTGGATACCTAAGCTAGAACGTTATCTCACCATTCCCCAGAACCAGCGGTGGTCACATGTAAAACAACAGCGTTGGTCACATGTAAAACAACAGCGGTGGTCACATGTAAAACAACAGCGGTGGTCACATGTAAAACAACAGCCGAACACTTACATTCCAAATAAGTTCCCTACAGCTACTGAAACGAGTTGGGTCTTTTTGGACAAGTTAGGGTGTTAAGATATTTTATGCTGATTTTTTTTTTATTTATCGCTGCTCGTTGTAAATAAAATCAAGTATTTCCCAACCCCTGTTATTGTTGAAAGACTAGAGGCGATAATTTACAACACACTCTTCTCGCACTTACCAAAGTAATTCAAGTTTTGTGTTTGACAGGGCTTTTTAAATGACAAGTACATGGTGATCATTTTTTGCAATTTATTCATGTTACTTCCAGAGTTGAAAGTTATTTAATTACGACATCAATAGAATGTTTCAATATTTCACAGTTATAATGACAAATCACTGGCAAACCTTTGTTGAGGCAGAGAATAAATCAGGGAAAAAAATTGCTGATTTGCTTGACTCTTGTCAGTCGTTATTTCTTCCAGCAATGTTTAGCCTTCTTAATTATTGGCTCGTTTCTTTATGGACCAGTAATCACTGAGTAACTCAAAGGAATGAATAGTTTAAGTTGACATCTATAGATGTCTCGCTATTTCATACTCAAGCAATATCATCCATCGCCTCTTAATTGATAGTTGTTAATGATGTGGGATTAAAAGAGTGTCATATATCAACGTCCCGTAAATGAATAAGAAAAGACTGATTTACGTTTGAGATTGGTCGTCATTTGATATCGTATTCAGTAATGTAACACGTCTCCTAAGAACTGCTTTATTATCTCGAATATTAATCTTATACATATGCACATCTAAAAGAGGGAAATTTCTATAGGTATATTTTTTTAGTTCTCGTTCAAAGTCAGTGTTCATTAAAAAGGCAATTCAATAATCGCCATTTCTCGTATTTGATCAAACAATACACCGGTCACTCTATTTATAGAAATGCCATAAAGTATAATAAGCACACCTAATAACACGTTAAATGTTTCCTCTTTGGGCAAATGGCACGGTAATGCATTAGCTACTTAGATCTTGCAGTCATCGCCGAGAATTTTATCAGTATAAAATGGACACCGATTTTTATTCAAGAAGAGCGTCTTCGGCTGTGGTAACCCTACTTGAATGGTGAAAAAAAAACAACATGGAAGTCTATCAATGACTGTTCAAATGACGAGTAGAGAGTGGTTCAAATCTAGCGAAAAGATAAAGTGTTTTCGACCCCATACTTGTGGTTTCCTCGGGATAGTCCCTAAATTACTAACGATGTATTTGAACAACCTGATAACACATCACTAAAAACATCAAGCAAAAACAACCTTCATTCTGTAGCAACTTGAGGAATATTTACACATCATTGCTAAATATAAGGGAGTTTTTCTTATGTGGCGAAACGGATATCTTAAAAGATTCTTGGCCAGCTGGTGACATTGCCACATTGACGCAGAACCGAAACACTAGTCTCTTTTTTTCTGTTTTTAGCATCGTGGGTATAAAGCCAAGATAGTTAAAAAAAAACGACGCCAATTCGTTGAGAACATAATTTCTTTAGATCGACGCCAGTCATAATGACGTCAATTTGACGTCTAATTTGCAGCGTGAACTTTTTGTTGTAGGGTCGTAAGTCACAAAATGACCAATTTTGATTTCCCTTAGATACTACTCTAAAAGCCGGAATCCGATGCCACCTCCCACTTTACCTCCAATCTTTGTTCCAATATGGCAAATCGACATTCTTATGTCGGTAAGCAGGCGTAGAGAGTGGTACTGACGGTATGCACCGGAAGTAGAGATAGTTTTAAAAAAGAGTTTTTATCCATATCTTTCCTGATCAGGTTCCTGTCACTGTGTTCGGAGATATCTTGTACTATGGATAACATGACCCCTGCGTTGTGGGCCATAATTTATAACTCACCCCAAACATAAGGAGATAAGATATGCGATGTGGATTTTCGAATACAACCCCATGTATCTTATTTGAATTTGGGATAATATCATTACGATTTAACTATGCACAGCACAAACTCGTACAACCACCTAACACCCTGTCTTTTGAATCAGTAACAAATATAAAAATAGAAAGAATAATTTCTGCCGTTAATTGACTACCCAGGAATGATAGAAATGCTAGTGATTGGCAGAATACTGATCAAACGCAAATTTTAGATGAAGGGGATCAATCTTGCTATCATATTAAAAGACTCCAAACTGTGCGAATTATCTTACACTTGCATGCGTTGTTGAATGCAAGATTCACCAAAGTATTTGTTTCACTTTTGTGTGTTTGCTTGTCTGTTTTTATTTGTTGTTTATTTGATTTTAACCAACCTACTGTGACTTTTGTTAACGAAATGACTTAAAATTTGAAATTTATACACTTTTAGCAAAAAATGTAATTATTTTTTTACCAAAACGCAATGAGAACTGATTTTATCCACGCAATAATTGGTATTCATTAATTTTTCAACTCTTTCCAATAAAAAAACTCTGTAACCTTCTATCTTGAGCAGAAACCCACCAATCTTTGTCAAAATCTGTATTTCACTGTATTGTCTTTAATCAGAGAAAAGAATACTCACATATTAGAGTCTAATATTCTTTGTATTCGTTGTCAGCCATATAATTACCAAATTTATAGTGGACGTTACCATATTGGCTACCGTAATGAATGGACTACTGTTATTATTACTACTACTACCACTATTGCAAATTCTACTGCTACTAACATCACTGATATTATTATTATTATTATTATTATTATTATTATTATTCATATTAGTATCCTTACATGTCTAGTACTATTACATGTGCGAATCTCCAGCGATAAGTGACAGATAATGCGTGCGATTGTCAGCAATAGTGTTGCACCTACAGTCCATCAGACAGTCAGACTATGTGCTAATTGCGATAAAAGCAAAGACCCTCCTCTTGCCACATAATCAGACCATCATTGCCTCTTCCAGTTCTGTATGTCACATGACACTATGTGCAAATTGACACAGTGGAGCGCATATAATCGGGTCCTTACTCGCGTAAGTACGGGCTGATTCCGAGTGTTTGTTGTTTTCTTTTCATGGACCAAAGCAATATGTAAAGAAAAACACAGGTTGAAGGGAGATGAAATAATAATCACTATATTTATGTTACATGACTTGTAAATAGGCGCTGAAAATTGCAGACTGTTTGAAGTGATAAAAAGGTGCTTGTATTTTTAACGGGGTGCAGTCATATAGGACAGATACGCCTTCATTTGCTGGATTCACGAGGTAAGATTGCTAGCTATGAATCAACTGTATCTGATCGAGGAAGAAAACACACACTAGTAATACTGTGATTGAGCTTAAATGCATTATTTCATTTTACTAGCTGGATATAAAATGTTTTCTTGCCTGTATATAATCACAATAAATGTAATTATTACCTAATTTGGGTAACTCTGATTGTCAATAGTTTTTCAGTGTTTAGGTAATGCAGCTATTTGTAATCAAAACGTCAGTTAAGTCATATAACAAAGCATACATTGACTTATTTAGGGTAAGCATGAAGATATTATTGACAAGTTACACAGATGTTGACCTTAAGGTCAACATTTTTTACCGGTTAATATTACTTCATGTTGGCTGAAAATAAGCCAATATCTGCTAATTGTTAGGCAGTTAGAGAATGTTCGACTTGTTTAATATCTGCTCACTAAAACATGATTTCTTTTTTTTTTTTATTATTATTTTTCTTTTGTCTACTTTTGCAGCGTTGTGATAATGAGGGATCCCTAGTGTTTTAAAGTCTGGGATAGCCTCTTTAGAGCTCTATCTGCTATAGGAGTGGAGACAGGACACTCCCTTAGTTGGGTTGGTGAGTGCGGGCTGAGAAGATCCTCCGTTTTCGCCCACATCGTGAGCATTTTCATGGGAGCGATCTTTCCGACACACCATGCACCCCCATCCCCACCCTCACCCCGCCTTTTTTTATTGATTCCAAAAGTTCGTTCATGCATGTTACTAAAAATACCCACGGAATTAATTGCTGTTCACTTAAATGATCCTCATTCAAACCTGAATGTCAGTATTTTACAGTGAGAAACTGTAATTAAATAAAATAAAAGCTGGGATATTGTCATGAGGCTCTGGCACTGAGTGCTCATAAATTGAACTCACATTATCAGTTTGTTTGCTAAAAGGGATAATTGCTTTTCTCTTCAGGCAAGTTTATGAGTGCATGGAGTGGTTACATTGGCCTGTATGGTAAATCTTTATAAGGATAAGTGGACCCACAACAGCACGATTTGGCATTGATATTAAGGTGTGTGTTGGCCTCATTCTATATGGAGTTCAAATACACATGGCAATGTCTTTCCCCCTTGATATCGCTTTTTGACAATCTGCCTCTCCTTCACGAAAAGTATGAATACAAGTTTTATTCTGGTGAAAGTGTTTTTATAGTACTTGCTCACTAACAATCTGTATTAAAAAAAAAAACAAGTTTTTGTTCATCCAAAGACCTGTGTTACCATTACGCTGCCTTTACATACGTCATCCATTGCTGCGGTATTGAGAGGGGGGAGGGGGGAGGGGATCATCCCTATAGTTAAATTGCGGAGAGAATACGCTTTTTCATTTCGCAGTCAGCTGTCAAAGAATGTTCAGTGATATTTCGATTAAGTAAAAGCTATTTGGGAGTTTCAAGCTTTAAATCTTAACCAAAATAGTAGCGATATATTGGATGGTCGTTCTCGTCAAACTAGTTCTTTTTATATGTATATATATGTCTATAATTACACGTACGAAGTGGAACCAAGAAGTGAGTTATTCATTCAAAGGTTTAAGTTCCAGAGTTTTGATTACGGAAGTAATCTCACGACTAAACAGTACGTTGAATTTTCCTGTGATATATGCGCTTCGTAAAAAAAATCAATTGAAAGGTTATCTTTGGGAAATTCTATGATAAAAATACAAATGTTAACGATTTGCTTGAGGAATTAGAGTTGGTTACGCAACATATATCACATGCTAATAACATGGAATGTACTGCGCGCTGCAGGATGCTACTGATAAGATATGATTGAATATATCATAAACTATAGCCAGCAAAACAAGGGGAGATAGTCGTAATTATGCAGTTTCCTGTCATTTGTTATTTTGTTGTTGTTATTATTATTATTGCAATTATTATAATTATTATTATTATTAATACTATTGATTTTATTATTATTATTGTTATTATCATTGTTATTATTATTATTATTATTATTATTATTATTAGTATGAGTATTAGTATTAGTAGTATTAGTAGTATTACCGGGTATTATTATTATTATTATTATTAGTATTAGTAGTATAGTATTATTAGTATTATTATTATTGGCTGTTTATTATACGGCAAGCATGTGTCATTATCTGGTTGCTAAATATTTACTTGATGCGTAAATATTTTTTATATGAATAGCATCATGGGACCAACAACGTGACAGTAATATGATTATAATTTATTCATATGACTATCTAATGGTGATTTAATCAGGCTGAAAAGTACACTCGTTAATTGAATATTCAAAATACAGAGAACGAGTGGTACAAGTTCTTGATAATGCAAAATTCTTAAAACACTATTGAAAGGAAGTAATGAATGGATATCGTTCTTTTGATCTCTGATTTCACACATGGTAATTATATTTTCTATTTGTGCAGTTAATTTTTCAAATCACATTTTGTGGCATATGGTCAGTTTACATCATGTGCTTAATACGTGAGTAAATAATACCAAAAAACAACATTATGACAGGCGTAGGATTAAATCCATCATCGAAAAATCCTGCGGACAATGGAAATCCTTGTTTGATTGTCTTCAAGCCAATGCCCGTTTGGGGGTGTACCGCGTGTTTCTGACGTCAGCAGAAGTGACGTTTGGATCTGGCGATCACTTTCTGCGACTTAAAGAAGCCATAAAGCTTGTAGAAAAAAGGCCTTTAGATAAAAGATAAAGAAGTAGCTAAAATGTGGGTTTAAGCAGTAGTTTCTGAACTAATTAATAGTGGAATTATGGACACTAGTCCTGGCCAGTTTTTATATATTATTTTATTTTTATTCAGAGCCAATTAATGACACTAGTGGAAGAATATTGAAGCTATCAGTGATAGCTTTGTGAGAGACGAATGCCAGCCGCCAAACTGGCGCCATGTGTCCAGCCGTCTGGATCCATGCAGGTTCTTCTGTCTAAATGAGGGATACAATATCCAGAGTTTTTTTTATATCAAAATTTCGACGCCAGTTTCCCCGATGTCCAACAAGGATGGACATTTTGTAGTGCTTTTGGACATTTTCAATCACAAATTTTGCAAAAACAAAAAAAAAGTGTTAAAAGTAAAGCAACTTTTATATGGGAAAGATGACTGCACCATTTTTATTCGAATGAATTTGACTTGTACTTTACATGTTTATGCTTTCGCTTCTTAACTGGCATGAATAATAACCAGTTATTACATGGAAAAACATTTTGAGGAAGATATGATAATTTATGGGGGTTTAAAGTAAAACGAAATTTCAATTTCTAAAAGATGTTCCACAAATAAAAACTTGCACCGGGGAAATAAATGAATGATGCATTGAAATATAATTATTAGACAGGGCACAAAAATAAATTAAAATTGTTGGTTTTTTTTTTTTTTTTTTTGTTGATTGCTGCCGTCAGTCGTGAATCTTGAAAATATACGTGATGTGAAATTAAATAACCATATACAACATAAAAACGAATAACGACTATTTAGACTGGTGGATAAAGAAAAAATGTCGCTTTTATTCAGTGTAACTGGTTCGCGAAAGGAGAAAAAAAAACAAAACAACATCAAGCAGTTATTAAGAGTGAAGATCACTACAAGTTTTAAAAGAGGATACATTTATATTATGTTAGAAAATACCTAATAAGTTATAACTTTACTACTAGAGTTTAGATGGCACTAACGTGTGAGTAAATTCACTGAGTGTTTAGAGATTGCTTTTGCAATTCTGCGGATCACCAAAGGGGATACAACTAGGTGATTCCTCCTAGGAGGCTTAAAATATAAAAGATATGTATTCCTAGTTATAACGAAGAAAAGAGTGAGTCTTCAGGATTTCTCTTTTGTTTAAACTTTTATTTAAATTCTTTCCAGACCGGTTTCGGTACGAACTGACCTTCTTCAGTGGAAAATTTATTTTACAATGCTAGTGAAAAAGCGTGGGGGTCCTGAAATGATCCTGAAAAAGTAAATGACCCCCACGGTTTTTCACTAACATTGTAAAATAAATTTTCCACTGGAGAAGGTCAGTTCGTACCGAAACCGGTCTGGAAAGAATTTAAATAAAAGTTTAAACAAAAGAGAAATCCTGAAGACTCACTCTTTTCTGCGTTTTAACTAGGATTACATATCTTTTATAAGTTATAACTTTATTTGAACAAAATCAATAGCATTATGTGCTGCATAGTACCTGAGTGTTATTCCGTTACAATTATGTTATGATGGATTGTTTAGTTGTTTTAAATTTTAATTAAGTTTCTTTTTTCCAAAATGACCGTTGGTAGTTTGTTTGGTCGAGTTGAAAGGTTAAACAGTTTCATTGCTTACATCGCAGCCCCAGATTTGGCGAAGGGTAGTTTCGGCGAGGTTCTGAAAGTATGTACCACTCTGTCAAAATTTAAAATTCCAAATAAATTTTAAAAAGTTAAGAAGGGAAACTTTTCCCAAGACGTGTTATCCAACACAATAATCACTTCGCCCGCCTAAGGAAAGTTCGGATGTGTTAAAATATCAGTCGATTTCTATAGGACGACAATAAGGCTTTTATAATGTTTGAATACAATAACGCTAGATTTGCCACCCAATGGATCTAATTATGCATGCCTTAAAGAACACGTTATTTCGAAATACAATAAATATTGGCGCCTCTCAAGGAAACGACTCATCCAGTGGATAATTAGCCCTGGTTTTTCATCGCTTCGCCAAAAAATCTTTCCTAGTGAATTCTTTTGTTGTAACGACAGAGAGGTTGTGGGTGTTTTTTTTCTATTTTCTATTTGCAATGGGCCCTCTGCTTTGAGACAACCCTCGCGACCAATAAAAAAGAAGAAGAAAAAAGCGGCCGTAATAGAAAGTCTTCATTTTGGGACCCTTCATCTTCGTTTTGGAACCCTTCTATATGGAACGTTTTACTAAAAAAAAAAATCACGAAAAAACGATTTAATTCAGAGGCTGACTTAACCTATAGGTTGTCTTAACCCAGAAGGTCTACTGTAGTTGTTCATTAGTTCAGCGGAAAACAAATGATATTTCTAATGGAGTGTGAAGCACACCATCTCCTGAGAAAAGCGAAGCCTTTTGTCCCAGTTTGGCATCATGAAGCTGGATCACATCGCACAGAAACCGAAGCTCCCAATGTGGCAGGAGACTAACTCACATAATAGTTATTACAAAGAATCGGGTTAGGTGCCTTGGCTGGAAGAGGATTAGCAATTCAAGTGTTTTCTGGATCCAAACTTGGTTCTGGATAACCCATATATGGTATTGATCCGCTGTGACGCAACCTTGCATTATTCCGGTGGATTTCTTAATATCTTGTTGGTCGTATATGATTCCAATAAATAAATAATAAATGATTCCGGAATTCCGGAACGGGAAATGCAGGGAGAAATAGTTCACCTTTTCTTTATTCACGAACACACATGTTTACAAACATGCTCTTTTAAAAGGAATATTCACAGGAGACATTTGAAAAAGCAGGGCCAGATATAAAAGTAACTCATTTATTGTATCATGATTTAATCGTGTTTAGCGGATCTAACGTATACAAACTAACTGCTATAGGATTCTCATATGTGCAATAAAAGGCATTGGTACGAAATCAACGGATAAATTATTAAAAGGTAAATAATGTTTTAATTATGTAAATCAATACTTTCACACTTCTATTAAAATTCCATTATTTGTTTGGTATTGCAAAAAAAAATCAAAAGAATTTTCTGTGAATAAATGAATTGTTTTTTTGTTTTTTTTGTTTTTTTTTGATCGACAGTTTTGGTACAGATCATAAACTGTACACAGTGTCTTAAAACCAAGACTTCGTGCAAGAAAAAATTGTGTTCGAATAGGGCAGAAAGGCACTCAGGTCTATGTCAGTTTGGTTCTTGAGTTGATCTCTTTCAGTTGCTTCGTTAATTACATGACTTTTATGTCTGGACTTGCAATGAATTTGACTGTATTTGTAGCTGCAAATCGAAAAGCTACTCATAACACTACATATATGTAGCTTATAGTTCAAATCAATGTGGTAAACGCGCAAGCTGAATCTGATGCAATAAAACAACAAGAAGAATTGCAATAATAGTAATAATAATAACAGTTATAATAGCAATAATAATAATAGCAATAATAGTAATAATAATAGAATAGTAATAACAATAATAATAAGAAGAAGAAAGAGAAGAGGAAGAAGAAGAGGAAGAAGAACAATAACAACAGCAAATAATAATAATAATAACTTGGTCTGGTGAAAACTTTCACCTTTGCTATTTTTCATATGAAAAATTTGTTGTGACTTTCAATACATTATGCAGTTTTAATTTCGTTTGACATGGAACTATGTTTTTGTTGTGAATACGATAAAACCTTGGTCCTTACGATCGATTAACTGCAACGAAAAGCCCTTATTGACCTCTGGAATACTTGGCAGTATTATTGCAATAAAAGCCAAAAAACTTAGGTCTGTTTCATATGTATTTACTTGAAAGAACATCGGATAAAGCAGATGAGACGTAAACTTGATTTCTTTTGTTATAGAAAACACATTTTTGTCGAAATTGATTTGTGGAAAGCAATCTAAAATTAAAAAGAGGATTGTCTTGACTTTTGTGACGTTTGTTGCATATTAACAACGGAAGCTGAATACATTAGCTGGAGCCCACACACTTAACTTTGTCTTTGGTTATTCAAAACGTCTCTCGTTTTTTATTTATTTTTTTTATTTATTATGGCGTGGCAGCTTTCAGTGCAAAAGTCACACGGAAAGTTTCACGACACGCAACATTGCGTACAAGACACCTTCACTTACAGGTGGCAGCTGAATGGTCAAGATGTGGAAGTGTGATGACTTTTGTCGGTGTTGCAGCATAACTTTGCCTCTCACAATGTGTTCACTTTATGAAGTGCAGGATTATAACACCGATAGCGTGCACCCATGCCGTAACACAATAAGACTCTCAGTTTCATTTTTTAACAGCAAGGCTTTGACAGAAAACCAACTCTTGATTCCGAAGAATATCCTAAGCAGTGATTGATGGTGTGATATGAACTTTCCATACACGACCTAACGGTGTCATAATACCGGCCAATTTTGTAGCGTGTATATTGGGTTAAGACTTCAGATTTTAAGCTGGGCAAAACCTGACTGTCCACTTTGCTAAGGATTAGCCTTGCCAGGCAGGATTAATCAATAACAGTATTTTTAAACTGCTAATCTTAACGTAATTTGCAGTTTGAAAAGAACATTTAGTCAGTTAGGCTACGTCGATTGCTTGAGAATATTTAGCGACCATTAGTATTTGTTAAATTTTGAGTAACAACACTGATTATCAGTATAAGATATTCCTTTGAAGCCAATATTATTGTTTTTTGAATGGAGGCAATAATGTGGAAAATATTGGAATACCGTTTGAAGGTCTTGAGTATGAATATTTCAATATCACGAAATGTCGGCCGACCCTAGTTGTTTTTGTTTCGATTTTCGTTTTTATTTATGTATTTGTCCGTTTTTTTACAATAGCTCTAACAGGTAAGACTATAGCTGGTGAAAAGGTGGAAGAAGAGAACATGTCATTGGCTAAATAGCGTTATACGTTCACGGTGCTGCAGCCATTAACACCATATAATAATGATATGAAAGATGAGAAAAAAACAATTAGATGGTAACGCCGCTACATGTTATTGTTAGCAGCGGGAACGCCTCAGTTTACAAAGGTCTGTGTAGATGGTTTATTAGAAACGCCGTTATAAACACCTGGTGTTGGATATCTGTTGGGGAAAGAAAAAAAATCGTAGTTCATTTTGCTGTGACAGGGATATCTAATCACGTCGCTTACCCGTCGTCAATGAAACGCCCCATGATTAATGGGTTTATGCAGAAAAGACTAATAGCTGTATTACTCAAGTGTCGCGGATTCAACAATATTACTGTCAAAAGCCAAAAATTGATTTTCTGTGATACTAATGTTTCATAATGAGTCAAATTAGTGCCCAGAAGGAATTTCATAGGATCCATTAACTGCGAAATTGCGATATCACATGTCGCAGAGTAGTTGCAAGCGAGAAAATTGTCTAAAAAACTCAGGTAAATCGTCTTGTGATATCACAGAGGAAAAGTCTGTGTTCAGTCTCCTTGCATTCCTAACCTCTGAGATGTCCATCTTTCTCACTTTGCCATCTTAAAGCATTCGTAGTGTATACTGTTCAGTTCACACAACTGTGTCTCATGCGTTGAAGTGCCTCACTTCAAACCCCTTGTGTAGCCACCTACCAAGAAATACTCAGATTTACAGTAAAACCTGTCTACACCGGACAGCTGGGAGCTGGCGGATTTTGTCCGGTATATAGAGGTGTCCGGTATTTCAGGGGTCATGAAAACCAATGGGGAAAAACGGGACTGAGAATTCTTGTCCGGTATTGGCAGTTGTCCGGTATTTCAGGGTTTCTCAGAATGAGGTTTTACTGTATGCTCAGGAACTGAAGCTGTACAATTTCAGTCTGTAAGAATTTGATCTGGGGACAGAACGTTGTGCCGGAGGCCGCAAACAACTTAAACTAGAATCGTATTTCACAAGCGAAATCTTCAACACTTGACAAACATCAAAAGTTAAAAGTATTTCTTTGAACGGCTTATCGTTTTTTTTAACAACATCAAGTTTTTTTTACAAGCCGCATAGTTTGTAATACAACTAAGTAGAGAGTTTATGACGCAGCACGTATGCGGCTTATAAGGTTCATCTGCTTTGTTATGTTGGCTCAACGGCTTTAATGACTGAACGGACTAGCATTTTTTCTCTATGCAGGCAGAGCTCGCGTAACGCCCATAAGCTGTGCTGCTCTAAATCAGCTGTGTTCGCATGGCGTTTTAAGCATGAAAACGAAATCGTATACGAAAAAAGGCGGGATGCACACTCTCAAGTTCTACATAAGTACAAAGTTTTTTGGTCCTAGGGCCTGTAGTGTCAGAGAAGAAACAAGAAAGAAAATGACGAGAAAATGAATTTTTACTGTCAAGAAAAAAACATAGCCTAACGGCTGCCCGCACAAATTCATATAAGCCTTGACCAAGTCGAAGACTTGTCAAGTGTTAGATATCGCACATAAATGCAGTGTTATGTGCAATTTCTAACAACTTAAAAGGACCTTATACGAATGGTCGGAGATGTTGCTTTAAAAAGCTTTAATAGAAATAGTTCATGCGTAAAGTAAGTGGTTGTTGGTAAGAACGGAGCTGGAGGAGTGGCTCATCAGTTCGTAGCGGCGGGTGGGGGGGGGGGGGGTAAGGGGGGGGGCATGTCAGGGAAGAAAGAGTCAGCTCATAACCTTTTTGCGTGTGCACATGGCTGCATGCAACACCGGCATAGCACAGATAATGGCAGGGCAGCGCGAAAAATCTAACGGCAATGGTTTGATGTGGATATTTTTACCACTACAGGGAACTATTTTCTCTGGATACTGAAACCTGTCTAGCTTTCTGTTTAGTACGTGCGATTAAGACATCGTGAAGGTATGGGAGAACTTGCAGGTGGTGTATGCGAGCGTACAGTGCCATCGCAACGCAACACCGGATGACGTCACAGATAATTATAAAGCGGGGATATCATTATCTGTCAAGAAAGTATATGGAACCACACGAGCAGCATTTTCACCCACCGATTACACAGCATTGACATGAATGAAAGTATAATTGTTACACGAGTAAGGGTCAATGCTGCAATTTGGCTCGTGGATTATATTGAAATGTTACGTAGGGATGATAAATAAATTCCGCAGTTATTTTGGATTTGTAACAAAACAAATGTGGACGTATTTTGAGTCAGCATGAAGATATTGTTACCTAAATAGGAAAATGTTGACTTAAATGTGAACATTTTCTCACTGGTCAACGATGCATCATGCTCACTGAAAATAAGTCAATATCTGCTAATTATTGAACAGAATGGTACATAGCCTATGAACAAAAATCATGCGCATAATTATTATTCATAAAATGATAGTGTTGCCCCTGGGTTTACGAGACAGATGTCAGTCCATAATTTTCAAATATGTGCAAAATACGTTGCCATTTAATACAAATACCTTTTTTCATAAAATAAGATCAGCAAATTTGTTGTATATCAACATGCCGTTTCTCGACAGGAATTTTTTAAAACTTCTATTTAAAAATATCATGACCTTCTGAGAAAACACACCATTTCCAAAGTGAGCATCAAACATATATCTGACTGTGATGAATTTAATATAATGATGGTTATTGTTTTTATTTTCAGGACTATCCAAGAAGCTCACTGGAATTAAACGAGAAACACAACACATGTGTCACTGTAAGAAGGGGTAATCGCGAAACCACCTACATCCAAGGATATTCTGTTAAAATTGGCGCGAAATTAGTCAGTTACAGGTGCTTCTGAGCTCAGAATGACATCATCGCGTCCAACAATTGTAGAGTCTTATCTGTAACTTTGAAATAGATAAGAAATCAAAACGAGACTGGCGGATTTTTTACTGATCATCAGAAGAAATTGAAGGATATTAAAAGCAGAATTTAAGAAACGGATATATTATATTCAGTAGTAATCTAAACTTGTGCTCTGCAAACCTGTCTGTAAGAAAAGGAGTACAAGCAAACCGAAATCGTTAAAAACAAAACTGCAAAATGGAATGTTTCGCGCCAACATTATATTGCATCTTGTTGGCATTGACTTGTTTACACCCAGTAGCGACAAGCTTGCTGCCATGGTCGCCAGAGGAGCAAAATGGTACGTGTTTCTCTCCCTAATGTTCATTTTTTTAAAAGTGTTCGCAATAGAATATCGCTTATAAATATTTCAATAAGTCTTTTCAGAATAATATATCCCGACAGAAAGACAGATCAGAATGTTCATTCTGTCGGTATAAGACTGGTAGCAAAAGAAACTTTTCTAAGAAAGAGTAGCAGTTTTACTTCAATTTCGTACGTCTTATTAGGTTTTCACATGTCTAATTCAATATATCAAAATATCGCATTGACAAAGGCGTTTTAAACAGATTGGGTTCATTTTTTTTTCAGTAAGAAAGCAACAAAAAGACAACAGTGCGTGCGTTGGTTCAAAGTTTGAGGGCATTTTTCCGGTCCTGATAGATCACGAAGTGTTCCTCGTTGAAAACCAACGGGTTATAAACTGTGTGTAGAGTTCACACTTGAAGTTTATATCCCCGTTGCAAGATGTGAAAATGTAATAAGGCAATGGTCTTTGGGGGACTGTGTGTGTGGGTGGGGAGGGGGGGGGGCTGTATACTTTTTTGTCTCACAAATAACATAGGCAATATGCCTGGTGACTTTCCGTTTAAAGAAACTCCTTATGGTCTTTACAAAATTTATTAATGTTAAGAAGAATGAAAACAAGTGTATGAGGTGTTAAAATCTAGCATATTTTCCTTAATACGTCTAAAAAATTGAGTGTGGGTTCACACATGATACAAATTTTACTCTTTTTAAAATAACTGGAGCCGCTGTACAAATTTATGTAATGAAATCACTGTTTTTGTTTTCTATAGAGATGCAGAATTTCTCCATATAAAAAAAATAAGATAAGAAGAACGCATGACGAAAATTCATAATCAATGAAAGTGGAATACGATGGTTTACAAACGACATAATAATTGTCAAAAAGTCGTTACTGACCTCTTGCATGCAACGCCAAATCGACATTGAACAGTTGCATTTTTTGTTGGTGACATTGTAAACGGATCCCGTAAGACTGTTTGTCATATCAGCAAGGACCGTACTTGCTCTTCAGTTAAATTAATGAACCGTACAGTTCTTGAAGTGGCTATTTGGCAATGAGCATCCGAAATTAAAACCAAACAAAGAGCATGACTCTGCATGAATAAATGTTATTCGATCCCTAAACTCTTAATGAAGAAAACATTTTACTCGTATGTATACCAATCGACCTATCTATTTACTTTGGCGTAAAGACCTGAACTTATAAATCCAGAATGATCCTTCAGGCCGAGTCGTTCTAATTAGTGCGAATTGTTGATTCTGCAATCATGACTTCGGTTGAAATTTAACACTTGCACCCCAGGATGTTTAATTGCATTTCAAGCAATTTTTATACCTTCGGAGACCATAATCATTTTATATTCAATGTGGTCAGATTTTTTCAAGGAAATTTTTATGAGGTGCAATAGAAATGACATGAAGTGAAAAGCAAGAAATTTTTTAAGACAACACAAGAATAATAAACAATATAGACACAGCCCATGACGCATCGTGGCAAAAACATTGCTAATATATCAACCACGTCAAATAAAATTTGCATATCTTTTGATAAAAACAACAATTTAGCTTGGATAACTAAGGTGCCATAGGGTCTTACGTACGCTAATTTTATAATGAATGAGTAGCTCACTTTTTCGGGTTGGGTGTGGGGGGGGGGGGGGATGGAATTCAGTAAGTTCAAAATTTGTTACTGCTTGATCATTGGTCCTAAACTATGGAATGCCGTTTTGACATTTAATGCTTATTTTTGATATCGAAATATAATTAAAGATATTAAGAAATCAATTTAGATCTCAATAATTTATATTTTGCTATCAATGACTGAATTTTACATGGCAAAAATTTATTTTTGATATCAAAAAATCAAATTTACAAACTTAAAAAATCTTCAGGGAGACATACATTTACATAAAATTTAACGAATCATCAATTACATTTTGGAGATGAAAACTTGAATTATTGAGATCAATAATAAGAACACAATTTTTGATCTCAAGAATTGCTTCTTTTTTGTGCAGTAAACATTAAAAGAAAGATTCTGTATACAAGGACCAGTCATTACTAATTTAAAGATGTGTGCTTCTGAATTTTTTATTTAAGAAAAGACCAAACAATCAAAAGTCATTTGCAGATTTTAAAATACAAATTAAGGAAGTCTTATTCTGAAATAATAATATCTGAAATAAATTCTTGATATAAATAAAAAGAAAATGAATTACTGAGCTCAAAAAAATCAATTTTTTATATCATTAATCATTTTTTATATAAATAAATATTTCTTGATATCTCTAAATATTTATTGATATCAAAAATTATTTTTAGAGATTAAGAATACATTAAGGGATATACAGATTGCAATTTTTGATATCAAAATATGGATTTTTTTACAAAAATTCTTGATCAAAAATTAATTCTTGATATTAAAAATTCTATTTTTGATCTCAAAAATTAATTCTTGACATCAATAATTCTCTAATAAATCTCATTACTAGTTTATTTAGTAGGGGATGTCCAAAGGCCACCAGCCTACATGCCTACTCTTTAGTATATTAGTGCGCCAGAGCGTATGCTTGTTTATCCGTCTTTGCGTGCGGACTGAGATGCGATAATTAGGGTTATCTCGAAAACTTTTGGGCTCTAAAATCCTATTCAGTCGAACTGTATGTAATATATATTTGAAATTGTTTTAATCAACCAACTCAAGCTGTCAAAACCAAATAAAATATCTGGTTGTACCCCATTGTGGTGCCCTTTTTATTTTTTTAATTTTTTTATTCTTTTTTTTTTTTTTTGCATCCGTTGGAACACATAAACCGGTTGTTCATCCGCAAAAACCAACCCTCCTCCTCCCCAGCTACATATCACCTCCTTCTATTGACACTGATAACAATTATAATGTTAATGATAATCCTCCTTATACTGGGGGAGGGAGATGAGGGGCGGAGGTGAATCATAAATATCAAATACTAATAATAGTCCTGGTCTGGAGACAAACATCCAAGTCTGCATATGGACATGAGCAGGAGAGCCTAAAAGCTATAAAAACACTTAAGTACACAAACATTCATTTCAAGATCCACTCGATTAAGTCTTCGATTCAATGCTCACACCTTAATGTTTATTCTGATATCCACTAAAAGGGTATTGAGTCAACGTATGACTATTTAGCTTGCTCAGAAGAATGTTTCTCGGTATTCTAATATGTCCAAATGGGAAATTTTTTCACTTGTTCTTATGTAACTTGCTGAGCCAGTTGATTTTGTATTTTTAAGTGTCCAAATGGAATCTATTTTGGGTGTATTTCTTCTGATATAATTTACGCAAAACAGTGGTATCTTCACAAACAAATTACTTCATTTATTCTTAAAATCTGATCTTTATTTGAAGACCTTTATGCTTTTGTGTTTAGTCATCAAGGCAGGAAAGATTCTGTTTTAATCCTTCTGTTCTGACATGTGACCAAGGAGATGGAGCAAGCCTCAATGGAAATGAGCTTTTCTAAGTTCTACGGTTTTGTCGACATTTTTAATCGAACATTTTCTTTGCGTTTCAGATAAAAAATTCGAAACATGCCAGACAGAAACATTTCATGCCGAGTGCGGCCAGGACGAAGTTATCGTCATGACCAGTGCTCGATATGGACGCATGGAGCTAGGCAGATGTGTCAAACAAAGCCTTGGTTACCTAGGTTGCTACGGCGACGTACTAGGGGTCTTAGATACCATGTGCTCTGGGAGGCGACGGTGTGGTGTTCGAATCCCTGATCCACTCCTGGACGCCACCAACCCATGCTTTGGAGAATTAAAGAGTTATTTAGAAGCATCATATACTTGTATAGAGGGTACATTTTTTTACCTTATTTGACTTAATTTCGTTTCGAAGTAGCTGTATACCACGTTTTGACATATCTCTTCAAAACTTGGGAAACTTTCGAAATAACGCTCTCTATCGCCTGTAATCTGCGTATGCATTCTGTACAGCAAACACAGCAAAAAAAAAACGGTAAGTTACAAAAGCTCTCAGATACGATTTGCGACTGCGTGTAAACCAAACTGCTCAGAGAGTAATTCCAAGTAACTTTCGTACTTACACCGTTCTTATCGTTTGAAATGGTGACTGTATATAGCAAATGTGTCAGCCCGGGGACTGCACTATCCAAGACCATAGCTATTATATTTAGCCACAAATTGTAAGTAAATACAAAATATGATTACAGTCATTGCACCAGTGAACACATGCGATGGAAGCCCGATAAAACTGACACGACCGGAAGGATATCTCTCCAGCTACGTCGCCTTGACAACAAGCTGTGGTCTGGAACAGTCACCATGGCTTCTTCAGGTACACAGCGCCTAAAACGCCTTTGCTTCACATAGATTCTGATGCAAGCATAAGATAAATCAGACTTTCAACATCCTGTAAGGTCATCGGAGAGAAAAACGAATTTTTTTTTGAAACATTTGCCAAAACCTACTGCAACAATATTGTCCAAGATCATTTATTGTCAGTATATTTTTTATTTATGGAATTCATTTGCCTGTCACTTGCCCATCCAATCGCACTTGGCTGAACGTTGCTATTTTCTCCTTCGTAAAGTATGTAAAATCACCCCCAATTGACCTAGATTATTTGGGGAGGTTTTTCATTTCTTCCCATTGGCTGGAATTCTATTTTTCTTAAATGCAACATTTTGCTCAGCTTAAAAAAAGAATGGTGAAAGCGACATCAAATCAAAACAGCCCCCATTTGGGTTAACTCATTATCATGACTTGGGGTATACAGAAAACTTGAATAAAAAGCTTTTGTCTCGTGGTTTGTATTCACCAGTTGTCCAGATAGTCTGGTCGCTCTTAATGAACCATTTATTCCATAGCCTTTATCTATTTTTACCCTTTTTTACTACAGGCTGAGCCAGGCCAACGTATAAACATCACATTTTTCGACTTCAGTCTGCAGAGTAGTAATGGAGGCGTGTTTTACGAAAGTGCGCCAAGAACAAGTCACTGCAGCGAATACGCCTTTATCACCGATAAGGTGTGTATGTCTTCAGAAGTAGCGTTACAGGGCATTTGTTTGAAATCCGCTTGTTTTTATTCAACCTTTTTTTCAGTCATTTATTTTAATGACTTAAGTAAGACTCGGCTACAACTAGGTTGCGATCCATGTACGAATAGTCGCAGCGGTTGTCTACGATTAAAAATGGTCTTCGAAAATTTTCAAAAACGTGGGGCTGCGATTCAAGGTCATAGGCAGCCCCACACAAGGCGTATATGGTGTTATGAGAGGGTCTTGCATGATCGTAGGTATTTCGGGGCACTCTCAGTCTCACTACAAGTGTGCAACCTGTCGTGCAACGTTGCAACAAATCGTGTGACCAGTCGTGTGGCTACGCGACAAGTTCTTCGCTCAATCGTACGACTCGACCACTAGTGGTGCGAACGGTCGTCGCTGGTCATTCGATCGATCTTACACACTCGTACGTAACTGTACGAGATCGCACTACCAGTCGCACCATGAGACGCAGAATAAAACAAGAGAGCAGTCGAAGCCCAACACAAATCGTGCGATCGTGCCATTGCAAGCTCCAATGCGACCAAAGCGAAGACTTACTTATATTTTGCAGGGGTGGGTTTGTGTGTGTTAGGATTAGAAGACATAGGAATTGTTTGATAAATTTTCATGTGTGTGTATGTTGATTATCTTAATCTTGTTTCCCTACCGAGTAAACATTCGATCTGGAATAAACGTTCGATAAACTTGGGGATTTAGTTATATGTGCAAGACAAAACAACGTCTTGAGACATCGGGGGGGGGGGGGGGGGGGAGGCTGCGTGGAACAACGTTGGAAAGACGTCAGAGAGTGATGTAATAAAGGTGTCAGGAAAGCTCATTGTGCGGGAAAATTAGCATTCAGGAAATACCATGGCCGCCCTTCCATTAAAGTAACTCCACCCTGCCTTTGCTCATGTTTGTGTTAAAAATATAAATAAATCAGTTTTCATAGCTTTTTCTCAGGCGTAGGTGATAAAAAAGTCCCACAGATGCTTATATTTGAACCGTCATTCTGTTTTTTCCCCAAAAGATCTGCCATGGTTGTCATTTACGGTGACCGATAATATCATGAAGTTCTTTCGGTTTTGTCCCCGACGGCTATGCAAGGCCGGGGGGAAGACCTTGTTTCATCTTTCATATACAATCACCTCCCATCGTGTATCCAATGTTACGAAAAGACGTTGGATATGCGGTATTTTTTTCTCGATGAAAAACAACCACTTGAAACTTTTTTGAAAGGTTCGAAACCTAAATAGATGTTGGACAGATGTACCAATATTTACTGGGTGCTTATTCAGGGGACTGTGAAAAAGGAGTTACAGAAATAAGTTAATAACAGCATGGGATAAGCTTGTTACTTTTTAATTTTATGACATCATATTTACTTTGTTTTGATATTTTTAAAATGCTTCTTTCAGGCAACCGGGACTAAAATAAAGCTCTGCCCAGGTGGAAGGAGGCTGTCACATGCATATACCTCAATAAATAACTCACTGCAGATCACAATGCGAAGCGAAAGTGTGAGGGAAAGTTCCAGTCAGTTTCTTATTTATTACCAATGTAAGTACAGATTTTTCGTCACGGAGAATAGTTCTAAACTTATTTATGATGGGGAGAAAGGTTCTGAAGTTAAGATGGGGAGAAAGGTTTACATATAAAACGTCTTGTCATTAACGCAGAGATTAGCTTCTCTATTTATAATCGTAGATTGAAAGAGTTTCTTTTTTTTTTTGCAATGAGCAATCACTTGCAAGTCCATTATGAATCAACCGGAACATAGTTTCGCTTACAGCATTTTTGTAAAATTCACCATTCTTACATATTAAAACGATAGGGAATGGAGGGATTACAATGTGCCCTGCTTTTTAAAGAAAAGATTGAGTTTGCAGTAAAGTTGTTAGGTAATGTTGAGGTCAAAACATATTCTTTTCTTGATACAGTTACTGGATGTCCGGATAAAAATCCCCCAGAAGATATGGTGTTTGAGCGCACCTCAACACTAACCTCTGTTCTCAAATGTAAAGAGAGCAATGAAAGGTTTGACCTTGTTTGTGATGGAAATACATGGAAAGGGGATATTCAAAATTGTTCAAAAGGTAAGTGCTAATTCACCTTTTTTTGTTAATTAAATTTTTTCTCCAAGGGCAGTGAGATCTTCCATTACATAACGCATTGCTTCGCTTTACCAGAAAGGAAAATATTTTCCAGGAATGAAATTGAAAATTTAGTCAGTGTACTAAATTTAGTAACAAATTCTTTATTTGGAATCGATGTGTGTTGTAATGCTTATTTCCCTTCATATGTGGAGTCAATTTTAAAGGACGATTTTGAGCCCCTTTAAGGCTTATATTAATTTGCCTTTACACTACAGTTACTACTGTCAAAATAAATAAATAAAAATTAACACTGATAATGAAATGAAAACGTTAACATTTCCCTTCTCGAAAGCAGTTAAGACTGTGTTTGAATCGTTGCAGTTGAGCTGATTCACGCACCCTCAGAAGATACGTCTTCTATGAGGGACAACCTCGTTCTCGTGTGTCTGATTGGTTTATGTGTCATCATTTGTGCAGTCCTTATTGCCACCATCCTCTTTTGTGTCAAAAGGTATGTACAGTGTGGAATCTCCGGTAAGACCACTATTGTGACTTACCAAAAATCTGTTGTTACCTGGCTCCGTGGTTTTCGTGCGATATACGTTCTATCAGAGCGGAAATCCCAGGCCATTTTGTCCCACGCCCTTTACAAGTATTGCGAATGTTTTGTGCGATGCCAGCGTTCCGCCCTTATTCAGTTCTTGTGGCAGAGGGCCATAATACACGTTTTGCCTCCATGCCATAAAGTATTATTATAGCACTCATTTCCTCCATACATTCTTAAGCTTCTTGAAATAAAGTTCATGTATAATGTTTGAATCGTTCTAAGGGGATAATTATACCAAAAATAAAAACAAAAGCACCTTGCCACACCTATATAATAAAATAGGTAAACATATTATATTGCGTACGTAAAATTCAGAATTGGTAATAAAATCACAGTTTATGTTCAACTAGATTGTTCAACATTTTTAACAGCTCAACTGAGTGTATTTTTCACTTTTCTACCCTTGTTGCAGGATGGGCAGGCGGAGTGACAGGCACTTTTACAACTACAACGCAAACTCTCTTTACCCAAATCATCAACAAGAAAACCTTGCTAATTTGAAGCAGCTACAGATCGATAATCCAGACTTAGCAATACGTCATCATGATGTCATATATAAGCCTTTAATGCCTGGTAATCGTGTCCAAGACCCAGGAGCAAATCATCAACAAACTGAGTGCTTACTTTGCAATGCACAGAGGCAAGAACGGGCTTATGACCTCCCCCCAGAGCACAATCGGACATACGCACCGCCTAAAAACCCCAGGGTGTTCAATAACTATTCACCAAAGCAATCAAATATCAGAAAGACTCTCAGTTTGAAACTTCACTCCCAGTCAAAACACCAGTCTGGCTGTCAAAAGAAACCCACACATGCGCAGAACAACACCACACAAAGTTATGGTGTTGGAACAAAAATCCCCTTAAATAAAAGCCTCGATTGTGATATGATGTTGCAATACGAGCCAGTTCTCATGCAAAAGAAAGACATACCATATCCAGGAGAAACTATAGCCAACAGTTCTTTACTAAATAAAACTTTGTAAATTAATACTTGTCTTTAAAAGTTCACCAATAAATAGAGCGGTAATACTGCAGAGAATCCAAACACCATAGTTTTCTACATAAGTGCTTGAATTGCAGACAGGCTCGTAAAAGTGTCTGTTTTGTTTGTACTTTGTTTTAATGCTTCTGCACTTTTCTGATTGGGTTATATAAGCTTTGAGAATGCAACATGCTTTAATTGTTTAACTGCAACACAAAAGAGTAATAGTGCTTAGAGGCAAATTCTTTATTTTTTTTAGTATATTGCTTTTGAAACATCTTTGTGTCCTTAGCGCGACAAAATAAACATGTATTTTAGAATACGCAAAATCGTTACTAGCTCCCAATTATATATCAACAACTGTTCAAGAATTAAATCCCAATTACATGTGAGCAACTTTTCTGAATAAGCGTGAGAAACTCATGATGTCTTAACTTATATCGATTCCTGATTTTCACCAACTTGACCTTCTTTGCAAATGCAAAGTTTGATAAAAAGGTTAAACGGCTCTAGATCTGCTAATCTGAGTATTTTGAGCTTAGACTGACAATTATCAAAGATGATAATTCCGTTTATTGTCATAAATCCTCTTGATCATGTGATGCTGATCGCATATTGATAGTTATTTATTTACGACTATGTACTTAAGAACACGTCTTCGCGCGCATGATACTTTGCATGAGAGTACACGACAGGGACACATGATAGTTTCAATGGTATCCAATGATGTGTTAGCATAACTACAGCAGAATACAATAAAACAAAACACCAGTTAAGTTGTTGATGTGAAAATTGCAATTATGAGTTAAGCATGTCATGCCGAAAAATATTAATCTCTGTACCAAGATGTAAGTAATCTTTATAAGCTCTCTGAGGACCTTCTTATTAATGCCACAAACTGTGACCGTATTGCAGGAGTTTTATCTTATATAATATATGGAAATCTTGATCATTTACTTCAGTGAAGTTTGAGCTGTTTTATATAGTAAAACTTGCTATTTTGTAAGACTTTTGTCAACCGTTTTTCTATTTTCCGTTATGCCTTTCATGTCGTCTTATGCTATTTATTAAAGTTTAGCTTAGAGAAAGGAAATTCTTTTTATTATATTTAACTTTAGCTTGATTTAATTACATGACTTCTTTAATTACTTGAAACTTAACTAAATCTCAAACAAAACAACGGCCCTTTCGACCACATCTCCCCAACGTTTCATCACATTTTTACACATTATCAGTCCCAGTGTTATGCATCTCACTGCATATTGGCGCTTGGTTTTTTTGTACGCATCGCACAAATATATTTTTTATATTGATTAAAATTTGTTTTAAGCAGACAGTTCTTTACACCACCCACAACAAGAGAGTTAACATTTCGATTATATTCCGACATTGCTTCTGGAGAGTAAAACTGTAAAACAAAGAACTACACAATTTTTAGCTTTTTAGAATGCCAAAGCAATCCAGACGGGAACATTCTGTACTTAACTGAAATCAACCAAGTTTTCTTACAATGCACTGTCTTTTGTTATTCTTTCATTACATGATTTTATTGCGTTTTTAACATATTTAAAGCGAAATTCACTAAATTAAAAAACGACGTCAGTGTTGATAATTTTACAGCTTAAACATAGATTTAATTTTGGCTAATCATATGGGATATTTAGTATCACAATGTTCACCACTGAAAGCAAAAAGGAATGCAATTGTGAAAAAAATATTTTTTTCCTGCAAAATTCTAATCAGTTCTTGTGCTGACGCATTTACAAAATCTATTTTCAAAAGTATTTACGCATTTTTTTAAACAATATATGTCGGTTTTTTCAATGTCACATGCAACATATCATGCGCCAAATTTAAGGTAGGTTTTTATCCACGTCTGTAATATTGCTAGATTTTGTTTTAAATTCTTAAATTTTTCCTTTAGACATTACATGACAAAGCAAAACAAGCATTTTGGAACGAGACAGTAACTTTTATTTATTGAATTGTGTCTTAGTAGTACCAGACAATACGTACTATTTAATGATGCCACAGACATGGAAAAGGACTTGTCATTTGAGGGGAAAGAAACCCATTGGTAAACACTTAAATGCATGAAGTATTCCAGAGAATCGACAGTCCAGTGGACGTTTTGACCCAATATATTTTTGAGTGTTGCTGTTTTAATAAATTAATACAGAACAATGATAACCAAATAAAACTGAATGCCAGCAGGGGTGAAATGAAGTGTAGAAAAATACGTTAGATGGCTTTATTTTATGTACATAGGAGTAAGGTGATAATCAATATATACTGAGGGAGCTGCCAGCAAACAAATCAAAGAGTATATTAATATACATGGTTTAATGAAAAATTTCAGTCAGCTTATAAAGTAAAACAATAGACTGAGGCTGCCTTGGTGAAAGTTTTTGATGACGCGCTGAGTAATCTTGATCGTAACAATGTAATTTATTTAGCTGTACTAAATATGACAGCTGTGTTCTACCCATTGCTTCATTAGTGTTTACATCGTGCTTTTAAAATGTCTCGTCACTCATTGAAATGGATATGTTCATACCTAAGTCATAGGTCACAGTTCTTTTTCGTAGAAGGAAAATTATTCTGATCTTGCAGCTTTAGTATTGTTACCCAAGGTTCAAAGGCACCCACAACTACAATTAATATACATATCCTCTCGGAAATTTGTTATCGCTCATGCTCATCCTTTACCATCTATATGCCGATGGTTTTCAGTTGGAAAAGTTATGGTCAATGGTCATGATTTACAGGCTGCTAACCATCTCGAGAGTGCTTTTAGTGAAATATCTATGTTTGTGAGTAATAATAAACTTCGCCTAAAATTTGACAAACCCGAGTTCACGATACTGCCCAACAGCAACTATATTAAGGGCATCATAGTCAACAATCGTAAAATCCAAGGTCACATGGCTCAGGCCAGTCGTGTGCAACCTTGGAGTATACATGGATAATAATCTAAGCATAAAGTGATGCACTGAATATGTTCAAAAGGTCTGTTGCTACTATCTAAACTGGACAACGAACATATGTGTATGTCGATCAAAAGACAATGCAAAGTCGCTAGTCCAAGTCCTTACAATATCGCGTCTATGGTGGATTACCTAAGGCTCTCAAAAACCGTCTCCAGCGGATTGTGCGCTCTGCCGCAAAACTTGTAGCTCAAACTGAACTAGTGTAACTGATATCTGTAGAGAGTTACTATGGTTAGCTGAGCTGTAAAGAGCATAGTTTAAAATGCTCTGTGTGTGATGTACAAATCGCAACATAACTCAACCCCCTGAAATCATCGTCACATATACACAGGATCGAGATCTGCGATCAACTACTACCCTTATTCTTAGCACTAGCAAAAAAGAAATGCGAAAGACCCTTATTGGTGAATTGTAGTTCTAGTCATAATATTATTGCTAATAATATCTTTATTAACAAGTATTTAATTAGTCTGTATTTATACGTTGTCATTTGTTTCTAATATAGTTTATTTGTGGTGTATCGCATAAATCTGTCGCTTTGCCTGCACTTAAATGTTGCTTTTGCTAAAACTATATAAGCACATTTTAAGTAACAAGTAATAATAATAATAAATAAAATTACAGTAATAATAATAATAATATGCTTGAAATAATTGTAACCAATGCATCAATCGCCTGTATAGTCCGCAAAACAGAGAAAAACATACAACAGTAACCCTATGATTTGATTTGTATTTAAAATGAACTTGAGAATTTAACACAACATTAGATAATAGTAATTTTGGGATATGTATTATGAAAAAGTCTGGTGAGATATGCCCCATTACTCTTTTCAACATTGTCGTCAATAGGCATTGTTTTGTGATTATAACACTATAATAAACCAAGCCCATTCGTAGACAAAATGCTAATAACTCCTCCTATAAAGCCATTTAGGCTAAACAAAGCTAAAGCTGCTTACACTAGATAGCTTGATCTTTTCCTTTCTTGCTGACTTTTACTTTGTCTTTCGACGCGTCCATGACTTAAGACTAATCGAATGTCGTGATATCCCAACGTTCAATTGAATATAATAGTGTAGATAAGTGCATAGTGACAAATTAGTATTAAATATTCAACATAAAATGTATAGCTTAAGTGCAGTTTCGTGTATTTTTAAGCAATTCTTCAACTAACACTTAAAAAGTAACGCATTTACTGGAGTACCAAAATTAAATATTAGCATTATATTACGTGTAAGTATCTTAAGTTTCAATTGCATTAATTTCCATTTTAGTGAAAACAGAGCAACGTGAAAACTTTTCTTTACAACAAAATAACAATGAGGCTGAAGTGTAACATAGAGAGAGACAGGGAGAGACAGAGAGAGAGAGAGAGAGAGAGAGAGAGAGAGAGAGAGAGAGAGAGAGAGGTCCATAAACCGTTACATTTGAAATTAGCTAGCGTTTTCGTTAGAAGCTACCAACAAAGGAAGGGCACTAGACAATGTCACCCTCTGTGTGTCTCATAATCGAGACATTTTTGCATTTACAGCTTGTCCGGAAAAATGCAGGGTTGGTTTGAGTTCAAAGTCCATTTCCGCCGTTCTTCATGTATGAAGTTCAAACTTTAAAAAGGACCTAAGAGGAGTTTTGATGACTTTTATATCGGTGTATTTTATCCCAAATGTTCAAATTAGTACTGTCCTGGTATAGTTTTATCTCCATTTTATTACAGTTTTGGAAACGTCTTTGTTTGCCTTTGGGGTGATTTTTAACTTCTGCACAAAGGGTTAATTCAGCAAAAACGTGTTTATTACTTCAACGATAAAACATCTTTCAAATAAAACACTTATTTGCATAAGTTAAAGAATTATAAAGCCATAGCAATATAAAGGTGGCGTTTAAACAGCACTTAATTCAGATAAAAGTCTGTGTTAATTATTGTATCTAGGAGGCCCTTTAAAAGCTGTATACTTGAATTACTCACATGCTTTTTGTTGTGGTAAAATTTTGTTCGTAGCTTAGACACTGGCCTTTCTACTGCTAATTATAAGCATACAGTTTTACTTTTTTACGTAGAAAGTAAAAAATGTGTTTATATTACAAGGCCTTTCCCCTTATAAAATGCAGCGGTGACTTTTGTTACTATTCTGCTGATATCTTGATTTAAAGCTCTGTTGTTATATTGTATTAAGAAACATGTTTATTAATATACAAATACAGCACATTAATTAAGGCATATTTTACTTGATGAAAAAGAAAAAATAGATAAAAATTAAACAAAATTAACTCAAAACTGCCAGAACAAATTTCAACTGAAACATGTTTAAAAAAGTTCAAAATGTTAAGATGTTCAAATATCAAAATCAGTACAAAATCAATACAAAATTTTCTGCTATTAAAAGTGCGTAGTCGTAGCTACTGCTGTCGTGGGTTAAGTTATATGGGAGAAGGTTTATGGACAATACCAAACAGTTCTTTTATGGCTTTTTCTAGAACGTATGTAAGGATCCAACTGTTCTTAAACGTGCCACTCTTACTTTATATTGCTTGACTCTTTCCTATAAAGCACTCAGATAGGTATAAATTTAAAACTCGATAACACACTCAGGATTAAGCTTTTCGGCTATCTGCAAACGATGTTTTAAAAGACAGCCTCAGCAGTTTTGCCTCTGCCTCTAGCATATTGGATTATTTTCTAAAGGAACTTACTTCAACAATTATGGATGAAAAAATTGTGAGTATTATATCAGTCTAATTTTGTTTTACAACATCAAAGATCATGAAACATTTATTGCAAATATATTAGTAGTGCATTGATTTAACTATTTGACTGCTGAATACCTCAACTTACAGATAAAATATACATGTAAAACGACACCGTTGATTTATTTAACTTTATTTAATTATATTTAGCTTTATCAATTTTTCATATCGTTCGTCTCGGAAACGATGCAAAGATATTGAGAGTAAAATATCTTGTTCTTTTGAATCTGAATGTTGTCGTACAATTAAGCAAATAATTTGGCTTAAGACCACATGAGGGAAATCACAGCCTTTATGTTGATACACAGTACGCCTTTTATCAGATTTGAACTGCCTTTCTGGAGGGTTTCTGAATGTATAAGGACCAGCGTGGAGATAAATGTTCTGATATTTATAACAATTATTATCAATTATTCAGTTCAGTTCATTGATACATAAAGTGTTTCTATTTAAAGCATTAAAGCTAGTTTATATCAAATACCATCGAATAGCTACAAAATAAATCTTCTCTATAAAATCGTTACTCAGAATGTTTAGATTTGGTTACTTTTTGAGGGTTATATTTTCAGATTTTTGTCGTACCGGAGCACATCCTCGTGTATGATATCCATTGTTTGCTAAATTGGTTCAGATCTGTTGAAAACATATTTGCTGAAGTGATAACTGAGTGTGGAATTAGCAAGGGCTTTAATAATTTTTGGGGGAAGGGGGTTCGTGGCTAAATACGTCAGATAGGAGCATAGTGATTTGAACGATTGAATGGGGGATTGACAAGGGCTAGAGCTGGCGATTAACAAAACTTCATCGGAATCCGTAGTCTTTTTAAGAAGCTTAATCTCCAAATATATTACAAGTGGTCACGCTGACACGATAAGTGGATTTCTACAGAAGTACTCCATAAACCATTATAACACGCACAAATTGAGTAATGCACTCCCGTAAAAAGAAATGCTAAGAAACCTTCAGCGTGCTCTAACCGCATACAAAAGTCAGAAGGCTAATTCGCAGAAAAACAATGCATGACTCCGAGATACTATGACGATGGCTTTGTGACGTAAAACGTTTTCCTTTGCGTGCTCGAATCTCATACAAAGCATTAAGCTCCATGATCTCTCCCTATAACAAACTATATTTTAATAGTTCATGCATCTGATACCCGGTGTAACAGTATATTTTGCCATCTTACAGCTCCCCCCCCCCCCCGCCGGTTGGAAAGATAGACTAGGCTATCTTTCCTCGAAAGGGGGAAGCTAGAATAGGCTATCTTAGCCCACCTGGTATTTTTTGCCCCATATTGGTATCACTTTCTAAAAGGATGATTAAATTGAACATACAATAAAGCGCTTCTTGGATAATGTGGATGTTATTTATGATAATCTTAGATATCAGGAGTATCAACCTGGGCTCTCTGAAATGCGAACTAGAACCGCATTTAGCAGGCGAAATCTTCAACACTTGACAAACATTTAAAGTTAAAAATATTTCTTTGAACGGCTTACTATTTCATGAACACAATGAAGGTTTTTTACAAGCCGCATAATTTGTAATACAACTAAGTACAGAACATGTATGCGCCTTATAAGGTTCATCTGCTTGGCTATGTTGGCTCAACGGACTAGCACTTTTTCTCTATGCAGCCAGACCTCGTGAAACGCCCATTGGCAACCTGGCAAAAGGACTAAACTTCAAAAGCACATTATGAAGTTTAGTCGTTTTGAAGCGTAGTCCTTTTGAAGTTTAGTCCTTTTGCCAGGTAATCACATCCATTAGCTGTGCTGTTTTGCTCAAGCACACCCTCAGATCAAGTTCTACATAAGTACAAAGTTTTGTGGTCCCAGTGCCTGTAGTGTCAGAGAAGAAGCTGAGACAAGGTAATAGATTTTACTGTCAAGGAAAAAAGCGCCAACGGCTGCCCGCACAAATTCAGAAAAAGCCTTGACAAAGTCAAAGACTTGTCGTGTGTTAAAAGGGATATTAAGAGGGTCGTGAGGTGACAGAAACAACAGTATTGTGCGCACATAAAGAATAGAATGGCTAAGCAATTGTAACAATGCACGGGAAGCCATTGTGTGATTGTTTTTAGGAGTTACATATAATTTCTTCGGGCAAAAAAACATCTCAGACTAGAAAGGCTTCGATAAGTTCGCAGGGAAATTACACATGAGACTTGTTTTTCTTGGCTAACTGCCTACTTCAGAAGTGATAGTAGTCAGAATACTGCTTCGAGGAATTGTTAGTTCTAAATGTTTTGCAAGTTAGTTCAGAATGTGAATCTCCTGCTCCTTGTTGTTCATTTTCCTAACCAGGAATGGAGAATACAACGCACAGTCTGTTGCTGAAAACTACGCCAGCTTACTTTGACATGGTAGAAAAACCATGTATGGGTTATTCTTTAGAAAACGTAACAAAAAGTTAAAATTTATTTCCAGATTCTTCACGTATTTTGATGCCGCAATGCTTACTAGCACAAGGAAAACATTTTTTTTACGATTTTATAATTATAATTTATAATTATAGTTTTATAATAGGTTTATAGTTGCAAATAGACTGAACCAATTAACTGGTATCATGCTTCATTAGCCACCCACACCTTTCTCGTATGATTGTATCAATGAGTACATCCGGATTGATTGGGGGTATAGTCAATTAGGAGTTCTGCCACTTGATTAATAGTGGCTATGTCTTTGAAAACACATTGCACCACAATATGAAAAGAGGGCAAATCAAAGCGGCTAAAAAATGGTTCGACGAGGAAGTAACGGAAACGAGAAATTACAGGCAACAGGGATGCCGACGATTGGCGGTCCATATAGGACAGTTGTTACATAGTTCCGTGTTGCCAGATCAACAGTTCGTTGACGCCAAGAGGAATACCCGATAAACGCGCGATCACCTTAGACTGAGCAAGCCACGCGTACTGACCGTACATTAGGGTCGTGGCATTCAACTGCTACGCCTCTGGAACAGATCTCATAGTGATGTGGCGACATCGCTTATTACTCCACGGATGAGCACCATAAACGGTTTGTGATGTCGTCATGAGCCCAACATTCGGTAATAAAGCGCCTATGATGGACCAGCGCTGGGTAATCATGGACCGTGTGCTTGTCTCCTAAGAGACGACGGCAGTGGCAAACCTGATACTGCAACAGTCATGCATGATAATGCACGTTCCCAATTTGACTGTTGTTTTTCGGGATAGTCTACGCAACAATAACATTCCACGCTGTCCATCTTATTCGTCCAATGTGAAACCTACGATTGAAGGGATATTAAAATGACGTAGCGATATGGAAATGGAAGAACACTTAACCTTAGACATTAAACATGCTGATGTCGATCCAACATTAGCTGTGGTTGTACTTGGACTGTGATTGATAGCGACCACAGTTCAACGTCTTTGACACAACGTTTAATAAACGTTGGGTAAGCAACGTTGTTTAGACGTTGAACTGTGATCGCAACCAAAAGCGCAACTTTCTCCGACATCTAATCAACGTCTTTGATGTAACGTTGGATAGCCGTCAGAAAATCGACATTATATAGATGTCTTACTCACAACGAAGAAAAAAACTTCCTGGCGTTGTCCTCACAAGTTGGCCATAATAGGCTACTCTGAAAATGGAAAAAAAACGAGGGTGTAAAATATAAGAAGTTCAAGAGCGCGCAAGTTCCTTGCCATCTACTTTTGAAAAATATTCATGGAAATCAACTTCATATGTTTCTGGCATGACCGGATTGCCCAGCTGTGACAGAGGATGACCACACCATGATTGTTGCTATCTTGACGGCTATTCTAGATTGATATTTTCCCAACGTCTATACAACGTCCGGAGATAGAGTTTGTTTCAACTTTTATTTGCAACCTTTATGCCGTGTTGATTAGACGTCGGATAACCGTCGTCTGTGCAACGTCGGAACGTAGGCGTTGCTTTGCCTTCTATAAACGACCAAAACCCATCGGTCGATATCTGGTGCAACTGCTATCCAAAGTTGATTTGCCGTCACAATGTTTACTGGGCACTGTGACAAAATATGACAAGATATGATAATTGTTTCTTTCTTTAAGTATTAAAAATATTTCGGCTTTAGACAAGAAAGTTTTACTTACAAGTGAACGCATAAGACAAGGTCTTATTTCCCTATCACCTGGGACCAAATTTCGCTACCCTCGTATAGGCATATCATCGAACGGAGAGTACGGGTAGGTGTATCTCAACCCCAAACACAGCACAACGTTAGGACTTTGACTATACGGGATGCCACAGCTGCAAATCGTTTAGCTCATCACATTGGTGCATAGGATGATAAATGACCACAACACTTAACAACGACAGCCAGTGCTCATTAAAAACCTTCGCGAGTTTACGGAAGAAGCTACATATAGAATGCCATTTTCACATTACTTGGGAATTATTGATTTCAAGAATTGATTTTTTATCTTAAAATGGATCTTTTGATATCAACAATTAATTTTATATCTAAAAAATCATATTTCGATATCAAAGAATAATTTTTGCTATCTCTAATTACATTTTTGATATCTATTAATGTTTTTTATCTCAAAAAATAATTCTTGATATCAATAAATATTTAGAGATATCAAGAAGTATTTATTGATCTCAAAATGATTTAATGATAAATAAAATTGATTTTTTGAGATCAAAAATTCAGTTCTTGGTAGTAAAAATGAAATATTTGATAGCAAAATCTCAATTTTAAACTCACTAATTCGTTTTCCTTTTATTGATATCAAGAATCCATTACAGATATCATTATTCGAGAATAAAACTTTTTAAATTTTATTTCGAAATCTGCAAAAGATTTTTTGATCTCAAAAATTTATTTTTATATCAAAATACCAGTCTTTTTTATATAAAAAATTCAGAAGCAAACATCTGTGAACAAGATCATGACTGGACCATGCATGCAATCTTTCTTTAATTTTTTACTGCACAAAAAAGAAACAATTCTTAAGATAAAAAATTGTGTTGCTATTATTGATATTAATAATTCAAGTTTTCATCTCTAAAATTTAATTGCCGATTTGTTAAATTTTTGTATAAATGTGTGTACATACAGAATGCCATTTTCACATTTATTAGGGAATTATTGATATAAAGTATTAATTTTTTATCTCAAAAAATAGATTTTTTGATATCAAAAATTCATTCTTGATATAAAAAAATCCATATTTTTTATCAAGAATTAATTTTTACTATCTGTAATTGTATTTTTGACATCTCTAAATGTATTCGTGATCTCAAAAAATAATTTTTGATATCAATAAATATTTAGAGATATCAAGAAATATTTATTGATATCAAAAAATGACTTAATGATATCTAAAATTGATTTTTTGAGATCAAAAATTCAATTCTTGATAGCAACAATGAAATATTTGAGAGCAAAATATCAATTTTGAGCTCAATAATTCATTTTCCTTTTATTGACATCAAGGATTTATTTCAGATATCAATATTTCAGAATGATACTTATTTTACTTTGTATTTTGAAATCTGCAAATGATTTTTTGATCTCAGAAATTAATTTTTGATATCAAAATATCAGTTTTTTTTTAAATAAAAAATTCAGAAATACACGTCTGTAAATAAATAATGGCTGGTATGCAGAATCTTTCTTTTAAATTTTTAGTGTACAAAAAAGAAACAATTCTTGAGATCAAAAATTGTGTTGTTATTATTGCTCTCAATAATTCAAGTTTTCATCTCCAAAATTTAATTGACGATTCGTTATATTTTATGTAAATGTGTGTGTCTCTTAAGACTTTTAAGTTTGTAAAATTAATTTTTTGATCTCAAAAATAAATTTTGCCATCTAAAATTCAATTATTGATAGCAAAATGTAAATTATTGAGATCTACATTGATTTATTGATATGTTGAATTATATTTTAATAATAAAAATAAGCTTTAAATGTTAATACGGCATCATTTCATATGTCCTTCCTTAAGATCTTTTAAGTTCATAAAATTGATTTTTCGATTTCAAAAAAATATTTGCCATCTGAAAATCAATACCGATAGCAAAATATAAATTAATGAGAGCTACATTGATTTATGATACCTTTAATTATATTTTGGTATCAAAAATAAGCTTTAAATATTAAAACGGCATTCCATAGTTACAGAAATGTTGATTTGTTACATTCAATAAAATAAGTCCATTGATTATTTTATAGAATTTTCTTTTTCAGTGCTGTGTTTTTACTCTTCTTTATCATATATTTTATTATGGTAATTATAAACATTCAGTTTAATAACAGTTTAAATTCGTGATGTCGTATTTTATTTAATTTTTATAAAATAAAGTTTATATGCATTGACAATTCAAACAGAATGCAATTAAAACCAAACAAATCGAGAAAAATTTGTTTTAAAATAAAATTTTATAGAAATGATCCATTGAGACTGTAAAAATATTTTGTACTTGATCTGCGCCAAATATCTGTTCCGTTTGCAAACCAATTGGATTTAAGGAACATTGTCAAGGAGCAGATCACAGCGTGCCCTTAATACTACCTTGGTAAATCATGGGAAGATAAGTGATAACTGTTTGCAAAAGCTTCCATTTTCTGCTTTTTGCTGTTTGTTTTTCGTTTTTCGTTTTTTTTTTTTTTTTTTTTTTTTTTTTTTTGGGGGGGGGGGGGGAGTTGCGTAGCTTGTTTTTAAGATCTGGATTTCAGTGCTCAGACTGGCAAAGCACCTGGGATGTTCCGCTGTATATTCTTAGATCAGATTTCACATTTCTTCCTTTATTTGGCGAAAAGTTTAGTACATTTTCCAGCCATGCGAGTTTACTTCACAAATATGAAGTATAGTGGAGTTTGCAGTACGTATTTTCCTTCTTTCTATGTCTTGCTGGAAAATACGACCCACCAACTGAAAAAATATATATTTGCTGTTGACGCACAAAGAATTACATACACTTATGGGTTTATGTTTAGATAATGGAGGTTTGTACGTATTACTAAGATCTTTGAATGGTGGCACAATCCCTGAACAAATTCTTTCTCGATTGAGGAACAATATGTTTAGAAATGAAATAAAAAACGCCCGGTGTAACAAGCTATCTTACCCCCCCCCCCCCCTCCCATGTACAGCTCCCCGCCCTGCAGGAAGCTACACCAGGCTATCTTCCCCCACCTCCAGTTTATTTAGCCTCCCCCTCCCCTCCCTCGAACTTTTTTGGGTGTAAATAAATTTGATAATATTTGTTCATGAGAATAAATGGACTAAATTAAACTATATAAAACTATGAACTACTTTATTGACTAAATACAACATATAACTCAAACAAAATATAAAAAGGCATCCTTGATCAGAAAGTTCTTTATTTTTCTCTTAATATCTTTTTAGCATTTTAGAGAGCCCAGGTGGATACTCCTGATCGCTAAGATTATCATAAATAACATCCACATTATCCAAGAAGCGTTTTCTTGTATGTTCAACTTCATCTTCCTTTTAAAAAGTGATACCAATAGGCAGTAAAAAAATACCAGGTGGGGAGAAGATAGCCTAGTCTATCTTCCTCCCGGGGGGGGGGGGGGGAGGGGGGCTGTACAAGGGGCAAGATGTACGGTTACACTGGCGAAGAGTGAACGCAAGACAGTTGTCATATTCCGACGTGTATCAAACGGGAACAGGACAATTCCCCCCCCCCAGACAATTCCCCCCAGTCAATTCCCCCCCCCGACAATCCCCCCCAACAATTCCCCCCGTAGGACAATTCCCCCCGAGGACTATCCCCCCCCCCCCATTCATTTTTATTTTTCTTATTTTTTTCTTTTCTTTGTATCTCTCTCTCTCTTTTTTTTTAACAAATTGTTGCCCTTTTATCTTCTAACTGGAGATGGTAGTTGTCCTTTCATTTCAACATTTCAACATTGTCACAACTGCAATTTACATGCCTTATCCAAACCAATGAACTTTAAGTTGGCCACCTCAGTGCCAGCAAAAACGGTTTTCTACATGTTACATCGGTCGGATCCGCCGTAATGTTCGCGGTGCATCTGGTCAAATTATGGGTGGCCGCTTGCCCTAGCCACCACGTCGCTGGTACGCCGACTCTGCGCAACGCATTCGTCAAACATTCCGCGACTTCGAAAACCGACATACTGTTGACTGTATGCGCGGAATTGCTCACAACATCAGGTTTTAAATGGCAGAAAAAACTTTCGTTCCAGATAGAACAATTTTGCATTTTTGATTTTAAGGTATTTTAAAAATAAAGACTTTGGCATTCAAAGTAAAATATAATATAAAAATTAAGTGGGGGGGGGGGGAATAGTCCTCGGGGGAATTGTCCTACGGGGGGAATTGTTCGGGGGGGGGAATTGTCGGGGGGGGGGGGAGTTGTCTGGGGGGGAATTGTCTGGGGGGGAATTGTCCTAGACCCGTATCAAACATATGAATTTTGGCTGACAGCAGTCACCACTTGCTTGGCATCAGAAACACCGTTTGAAAACCGGCAGTGTCTTTAGATGGCTTTCACACAACCACCTCCCCCATCTCCTCCACCCCGCCCAAATAAATAGCTATAGCTAGATATCTGAAGATAGAATATATCTGAAGAAAAACTATGTATAGGTGCAAGTGAAATTGTCAGGCTAATTTAATTTCAAATAACGCTAAATGAAATTTAGAATGGTCTAGATCATTAAAATATCTTAAAGTAGTTCTAATTTTAGCATCTATTATTAATTAGATATTATATCTAATATTTTGTTGAAAATATCTTAAAATTAATTGACACTTGACAAGCCTTTGGCTTGCAAGGGCTATATGAATTTGTGCGAGCAGTCGTTGGTATCTTTTTTTCCTGTGTCATCTCCTCCACTGGCACTACGGGCCCTAGGGCCACGAAACTAAACTTGGGATTAGGTAGAACTTGGTATGAACGTGTGCATGATACTTTTTATTTTTGCCTTCGATTTCGTTTTCTTTGTTAAAAGGCCATGGGAAAAGAGTGTATTTTTGCATGTAAATGCAGAGAATTTAACGCACAGCACAGAACACACAGTTGCGCAGCTTTGTGCGAGCTCTCACTGCGTAAATAGATAACACCGGGTATGCCTGATCAGTCACTAAAACATTAAGACAACAAAAACCAAACACTGCTCGGCTTACAACACGTATTCAAGTTGTGTTGTTTTGCAATATATTATTAAAAATTAGCCAATTGAAGGAAGTATTTTTGCGTTTTAATTTTTGTCAAGTGTTTAACATTTCGTTAGCGAAATGAGGTTCTTGTTACACGTATTTTAAATCGATTAAAATATATATATTTATAATGAATAAGAGGTATCAGAAATGAATTTTATGTATCTAAAACAAAGTTCGGGAAGGAAGTATAGATATCAAAATGATATATTATATCTTTAATTGAATTTTAAATGTCTCAAATTAATTTCAGCATTCTTAAAATTGATTTTACACATATCAAATGTAATTTTAATATCTCCAGGTATTTCCAAACAATTTAAGATATCTGCAATCAAACAGGAAATGTCAAGTATTTAGAATAAATATGAAGACGTCAGAAATTGCCACCATACCCCAGCACACATCGCGAAGTTGCACCCTACCCCGGATCAACGTCCGATTTGATGTAACGTTATTTAGGCCCAAAAGGATCGAAAATGAGCCTAAAATCGCTCCATATCTAACCATTTTCGAGACAACAGTTAGCTTCCAGTTTTTTACCGTGATTGCAGCCGAGGTCAAGGCCTCCGAACTACCTCTTATGTAGCGTTGTTTAAGCCCAAAGAGTCGAAAATGAGCTCAAAAGCGCTGTATCGCTAACCGTTTTCGAGATACGTGCACCTATCGTTAACGGTGCATGAGGTCGCGTGACCATTGACCTTGACTCTCAAGATCAAAATTCCGAATACAAGGTTGTTCACTACTGAGTACGTTTTATATATTAAAACTGGGATTTGAGTGCTTAATATGCCACTTTTTGTAATTAATAGGCGTTTTGAAAAATATTTGAGGTCAAGGTCAAGGTCAAAAACATTTGCAGTTTCGCCGACACCTGATGAATGCCTGTAAGTGTACCAAATATGAAGCTCCGCTGACTCAAACGCTAAGAGGAGTTTTCTGGAAACCATTTTGCAGAAAAAATAATTTTGACGTCAATTTGACCTTGACCATTTGGGTAAAATAGTTGATTCACCGATCGAGGCCTTGTCATCCTCTACACGTGTGCCAAGTTTAGTGCTCTTCTGTCAAATTGTGTAAAAGGAGTTTTTTGGAATCCAGCCAACGGAAAAAAAGAGAAGAAAAAAAAACAACAGAAAAGGGCAGAAACTTCCAGAAAACTACAGACTTGTGCCCAGTTACAGACGATGTTTTCTAGTGGGAATTATGTGAGCTTTGGACCCCCAAGTGGCAAGTCATAAATGTTTGTTTTATTTTCACTGATTTTCTAAGTTGTTTATGTCATGCAATCACGTCTTAAACCCAAGATATTTCAGGAATGAAATATATGGGAGCTTCTCCCCCCCCCCCCCTTGTTTTTTTTTTCTGTACAGGTGTTCAGGTAGTTCAGGCAAATCGAATCTTTATATCAAAAATTAACAAAACGGCCTTTCATAATTTACACTCACATATCAAGGTCATCCATGTAAAAGGCGCCTTGTATTTCAAGTCCGTTTGCCCTTAAAGGCGATAAACGTAAAATAACCAAACACAGGAAATCATGTGTGTTACTTGCGTGTAACTTGTACAACATTTATTCTCAAAACAAACATAAGGATAGAGTAGTGAGCAAACGTCACTTCATTGAAAAAATACAAGAAAGGTAGAATGTGACATGAAGAAAGAAACAACAAAGTTATGCTTTGTTTAGAATACTACGTAAATAAAAACACCAATATTAATAAACTTACTCGGCAAATGACAAACTTGAGATTATACAATTGGTGTTAGCTTTAGTTTCTAGCTCATTTTCAGTATTGAAATCGGGGTTTTCTCGAAGTAAACTGTTTTTCCAACTATTATATAAAGCTGCCATGGACAAATATAAGTTGTAAGTAGGCTAGCAAATGTTCTCTAATATGGATAACACTTTGTCAACAAAAGATTCGCTTCTTAATGATGTTTATCGTTCAGATTTTATAGAAAACGACACACCATTCACGAGCATTAGACCACGAAGACATATGAACATTATCTAGCTTCACAATAATTGATAGATTCCTTGCTTCCAAAAGAACACTTTGTTTATTGGTCTTCATATAAATGCATAAAAAGCGTGGATTAAGACAGAGCATTCGTTTGTACACAAGCAGGTGTGCCACACAACCCCTATTTATGGATGATAAATGCAATTCTATAATTTCAGACACAAGAAAATGAATGCGTCTAAGAAATATATGAATAAGCCTAATGGCTTATTTTGTGGATCAAAAGTCGTACGTCTCGATAAACAGGTTGCCAGAAATATGAAATGTCTTTATTAAGAATTAATCTGAACTAAATTAAATAAAAACTTTAAAAAAGGCGAAGCATTCTGAATATAACTTATGACTTCGCAACGCAGTTGGCAAAAGGGATAAAATATGTGATATAAACAAGTGTCGGTAGAAATTAGCTCTTGAACGGATTATACGACCAATGTGTTAAGTCTACAACGTTCATGTGAGTTTCTTTTTTTTTTTCTTGGAGGGTGGGGGTGATAAAATATAAATAAAATAAACTTTATTTTAAAATTTTTTATTAAATAGCTCTACCTTTGCTAAATTTGAATTTGTTTTTAATCTAGTGTTTTTATGGAATTGTTAATTTTGAATGTATTACAACTAGTTAATTTATAAGTCATGCTTACATTTAACGCCATTTATCCACTGGCTGTAAATTATGGCTGGGGCGTAAAAGCGCAGAATAAACATTGAGAAAAAAGGTATTAAAAGCACGGAAAGAAAGTAGCCAAATGCGCGGATTCCTTAACCTGGTAAAATGAGTGATTTTTTTATACACAGGAAAATTGGTAAACACAGTTGTGTACACAAAATAATTTCTCTGTGTAAGCGGCGCCGTTAAGACGCTCTATGCTGAGTATTATCTGTCCCGTTGCTGAAATTATAATTCCCTGTGAATGGGTGTAATTTCACTCTCATTTCAATCGGGAGTTTTATTCACACAGCCCGTCGGTTTTCGCATTTCTGCAAGTTGCTCGCGGTATACAAACCACGAATTAGCTCACCTTTAGGAGTCTGGATACGCCAAAACCGGCAACAACAACAACAAAAAAAAAAAAAAAAAAAAAGAGTAAGAAAAACTTCAGTTTTTCCAGAAACAACATGCGAAGATGACAAATCACGAAATTACGTGCGAAGACTTTGTTAGAAGTATCGGACATAAATTTCGAGCTGTCACTTTGTAAAAGCAACTTCCCCTGTAGATGGACGCTGATAGTGGAATTAAAAATCTGTGTAATTTGTGTTTACCACCGTTGTCTTTTTACCAGCTGCATGTAAACCTGTGATTTTCCGTGCTTTTGCTACATAAAAAGATCCGCGCATTTACGTCCTTTATTCTCCGCGCTTTTAAGTCCTTTTTATCCGCGCTTTTACGTCCCAAATCCGCGCTTTTGGGTTTTTTTTCGTTAATTATTAATGCGAAATTAAATTTCAAATTGGGGTAGGTATTCTAAAGTAACAACAGTATGGTATGGCTTTAGTTATGGTATTTTGCTGGAAATATCCTATGTAAAGTAACGAATGTGGCTATAACTATAGACGAGCAACATTTGACCCAAAGAAAAAGTTTCTTCACTACATAAGTTTAGCATTCTTATAGCAATATCAGTTCTTTGGCCTTTATGAAAGATATCTAACAGACCACAGGGCTAAATACGTTTCTTGCGTTTTTTTTGTTTTTTTGTTCTGTTATTTAAAATTCTATGTGTCTTTGTTACAATATCAACACAAACAAAACCTCTTGCTGCCTAATTAGTTGACTTAACAAATTAATTGAAAAATATATTACAATGGAATCTTTGCTTAGAACAATTTGGTAAATAACACCATCTAAAAAACAGGACCAATTTTATAATGCCCGATTATGTTCTATTTGAGTAAATCTGCGAATATGCATATGGCCACATTAGCCTAATCCCACATACGGTCTTATTCCCCGAGTTTCACTGTTGCCTTTCTAAAAATAAGAAACTCGACACGAGCGCAAAGATCAAGTGTGCGCACTCGATCGAACGGTAGAATTAATTACTTCACTTAACAAAGAAAGAAACTTTGAAACGAATTATCAAAAATTAATCGTTTTCTTCTAATAAATGTCATATATGGTAAGACATATCGGCAATTTTATATCATTCAGCAATTTTATATCATGGAATCGATTGACCCAGAATATAGGTTAATACGAACCCACTAACCTGATAGTTTTTTCATACCTCTAAGAGACGCAATGCGATTCCTTGATTTCTTCAATACAGAGTTGTTTGAAGGGTTTAAAATGATCAAATGTTTGGGCGTTCGCCATATTACCTTGATTTAGAAAAGGCGAATCAATTTCGGATACAGTGAACTTCAGAATTAAGACCACCTGCCAGAGTTTTTAAAAGGACCTCCTTTTGGTGTTGTCATTTGTTTCGGAAGGTTAGCTTTATTTCTTAAATATTGGAACTAAAAGCTTTCATATAAATTTGAATCAGGAAAGGTTTCAGTAAACCACCCCCCCCCCCCCCACCCTACCCTGAACTTCCTTCTTTCTTTTTTATAAAGAATTTGTCTTGCTAGTAATCTGCAAAACAAGATAAAAATCCAAAATCCAAATGCAAGGATTTCACTATGCAAATAATATTTTATATCAATTCAGTTTCACTATCCACTGTGACTGCTGTTCTAAAATAGTTATCTGGACAGTTAACTCTAACGAAACGGCAGGTGATCTGGCTAAACCAGTGTTTAAATGGACTTTGAACGTCCTGCGTGGAAACAGAGCAATTAACTGAAGTTTCTGCTTCTAATGACAATGTTGTAACTGCGGTCTCTATCGTCTGACGCACTTAGCAATCGAATTGATTATGTCTCAGAAGCAGCATTTTGTCATTTATTCATTTCTTAAATCATCTCGACGAGCAAACTCAAAATGTTTGAGCAGCATAAAGTAATTTCAATAAATTATACAGGACAATAATAAAAAACACTTTCATGACGGGTCAAGAACTCCCACCCCCCGAACAATTTCCCCGTAGGACAATTCCCCCCGAGGACTATTCCCCCCCACTTAATTTTTATATTATATTTTACTTTGAATGCCAAAGTTTTTATTTTTAAAATACCTTAAAATCAAAAATGCAAAATTTTTTCTATCTGGAACGAAAGTTTTTTCTGCCATTTAAAACCTGATGTTGTGGGCAATTCCACGCAAATAGTCAACAGTATGTCGGTTTTCAAAGTCGCGGACTGTTTGACGAATGCGTTGCGCAGAGTCGGCGTACCAGCGACGTGGTGGCTCGGGCAAGCGGCCACCCATAATTTGACCAGATGCACCGCGAACATTACGGCGGATCCGACCGATGTAACGTGTAAAAAAACCGTTTTTGCTGGCACTGAGGTGGCCAACTTAAAATTCATTGGTTTGGATAAGGCATGTAAATTGCAATTGCGACAATGTTGAAATTAAAGGACAATTACCATCTCCAGTTAGAAGATAAAAGGGCAACAATTTGTGAAAAAAAGAGAGAGAGAGACAGAGAGAGAGAGAGAGAGAGAGAGAGAGAGAGAGAGAGAGAGAGAGAGAGAGAGAGAGAGAGAGAGAGAGAGAGAGAGAGAGAGAGATACAAAGAAAAGAAAAAAAAATAAGAAAAATAAAAATGAATGGAGGGGGGAATTGTCCTACGGGGAAAATTGTTCGGGAGGGGGGGGGGATAGTCGGGAGGGGAATTGCCTGGGGGGAATTGCCCTGTTCTCTTCATGGGGGAATTGTCCTACGGGGGGATTGTTCGGGGGGAATTGTCGGGGAGAATTGACTGGGGGAATTGTCTGGGGGGGATTGTCCTGTTCCCTTCATGACGAGGCCATTCTTTAAAAGGCAAACCTGGGAACCAAATGACGTGCAATTAATGCGGCATACATTGAGCACAGCGTGCAGGTAAGGGAAAAAGATGTGAATAACTTGTTACAAGGGTGGTGGCCATTCACCCAGCTCAAAATTTATAATTCGTAGAATTACTGTTACTTTTGCGCGATTTTTCAAGGGTGGTAATTTTATTTGAAAGTGGAAATTGTCTCTACTTTTAATTCCGAGGCTGACCAGATTTAGTGATATATTAGGAATCATTTTGAACTGACGAAGACTGTACTATTTCAACGGCGGTCTTAATTCTCAGATGACCTTATCCCGATGTGTTATGGTTTTTGTTTGTTTGTTTTGTTTTAGTTTTTTTTTCTTAATTTTAATTGGTGCCTTGTTTCAGCCAATCATGGATGAGAAGAAGATGAGTCAGACCAGCAACGGGTCATTAAGCTCATCTCAAAGCCACACGATTCCCGTAGCAATCCCGAAATAGACATGGTCTTGCCGTGGTTGAAGAAGAAGAGTGACGTCATGAAAGGGATCGGGGACCGTATGTTCCCTTCAGTTTACATAGCGCAACCTGGCTTGTCCAAGCAGTGTGAAATTTATAGCTGGGAAATAAACATGGGTGTCCAAATTAATTTCATACAGTTTTTGTACAATGCTCCTTTAACTAAAGTTATAGGAACAAAAGTTCCTAAAGTGATAGGAACAAAAGTTATAGGAACAAAAGCTATAGGAACAAAAGCTATAACTAAAGTTATAGGAAAAGTTAAAGTTATAGGAACATTGTTATAGGAACATTGTTATAACCAAAGTGCTTAATTTTATAGATTGGATTTAAAATGTTCTCTCATGGCATTGATTAACCTATGACTTATTTTTCTGCTGTTGCCATTTTCAGCCATCTTGAAAGAAATAGTTCGCCGGTGTGAAAGCTTACGATGTGAAAAAGACGAGATTATCATACGTCAGGGGGATATTGGTGAATGGTAAAACCTTTTTTCTTCATTTCAATAGAGAGATGTCTTATGGTCTTGTTTTCGATAAAAACGCATTTGAATGATGCTTTTAATATGGCAAATATAAGTGTGCGTTATTATACAACACTCTCCGTCAGTAGTGGAGCGTGGAGGTGATATTAGCTGTCGTGAAAGGTAGTCAAAGATGCAAACGCTATTATGTAAATGCGTTGAAAACAGCTGTCTGACCCAAACTGGACATTATTTTCTACCAAGTGGTTAAACATACATTCGATATTTGGAGCTACCGTACCAGATTAAGCATAACACAATTATTTCATACGTAAGACAACTGTCTGAACGTTTGGGTGACCCTATTGCTTTTATTGTTCTTAAATATCTTTTCAGTTTTTACATTTTACTGAGAGGGGCAGTATCTGTGTACATCAGTGAAAACAAAGGAGGGGATGAGGGGGCTGACTTGCCCACCAAGCGCCCAGGTAACCATGGAAACTGGCTCTTGCCCTGGGGGCGGGTACGAGGGGAGGGGAATAATATTGTGTTGTCAACTGATGCACTCCTAAGGTTTCTGTTGTAATCCTCGGATGCATCCTGGGTAGTAATTGCGTTGTGAATGTATGCTGTTTTCACGGTTGAGCCTAGCTCCAGCGCGAGTGTCTTTAACATTGCGGCTTACACCTAGTTTAGTTAGATCAAGCTGGAGTTCAGTATACAAAGTCTTGCATAGTAATTGCTTCTAGTGATATATTACGATTATTAACCGGCATCTCCACTTATGTTAGAATCCATTTTATATACAATATGATTTTGTATGCGTTACGATTAGTAAGTTAAAACCTTTATTGGCCTAGATTTTTCAACATAACTTTCTTTATAGCCCCCTCCCCCCACACCCATCCTTGTATTACGCATAATAAAACACAGCTATAAGTCGACTGCCCATTTTAGGACGTTTTAGTTCGTTTCTACTGACACAGTGAGTAGTAAATTAGCAGCCAAATATTCGTGTTTTTTTACTCAGGCAGCTCTACTATGGATCTTGATACACAGCAAAAAAATGGCAGGAAAATTGCAGAAAACATCGTTTCCGACATCAAGACCAAACGCCACCGTAAAGTAAATAGAAAAGAATTCGGGAAGAAAATTGTTTCATTTGGTATGTTATTATTTCTCGCTTTCCCGAAACAATATCATATATTTTTTATATAAATTATTAACAGTAGGTCTTCTGTTGAATGTCAGAGTTTAATCATTAAAAATGCCATTTTGTTAAACCATTTTTCTGATTTAACCGTATTATCTGAGTTGATTTCTGTTCATTTTCAAGAGATTTGAACAAATGTTTATTTGCATTTAGTTGTTTACCAGTATTTCAGTATTTCCTGTTTAGTTATAAATCACCAAAAATTTTACGCCGCTTGATGAGTATGCAAAGAAAAGTTTGCATCCGATTTTCCTTCTGTTCCATGACCTTCATTTGAAAAGATGTTTAAAGGTCATCATGTTTTATTAACAATAGTCTAGTGTATATACAACGCACAGACGTATGTACTGATAGAAACAAACATGGTAAAATCAACGTATAACTTAACTAAATTAAACAGTAAAGGAGAAACCACATGGCTAAAACCACGTGTGTGCAATTGTGGTTATGTCAAAGAGTGGGTGCAGAGCATGGGGTTATTGCTTAAGACTTTCATTATAGGAGCGGGAAAGGCTTTTGGTGAGATCGCGTTATTATCCGAGGACAGCGTGAGAACAGCATCGATCATTTCAGATGAAGAATGTGATCTTATGGTCATCAACAGACTTGTTTATAACTCAACACTGAAGGTTCGCACCGATAATGCATTGTTCAATTAGATCTAGAAAAAGTCAGCATTCAGTGTCTGAAATATCATGTTTTACTCGAAAACATGTATGTGTTTTAATTATTTCAAGACCTCCGAGATAACGATTTTTTCAAAGCAGAGTGGCGTCTATCCGTCTCTAAAATTATAACCCGAAACTATAACCGTACGTAAAGGCACAATGGGATAATTTGCAAAATGTTAATAAAGAGTTATTCTAACCGAAACACAACATACTGTAATGAACATTGGTTGACTGATGTGCACGGAAACCAGCACGTATACAGTACATAAGGTTGCTGCGAAATACTCTATGGAACAGGATATTTATATCAAAGCCCTATTGATATGAAAATTGTCTAACTCTTATCATTTGGTTTTCCTATAGACCTACCACGAGAAGGAATTTCAAGAGAGGCGGGAGTTCATAGAAAACTGTGTGTTATTTCGAAACTGGAACAAGAAACACAAAAGACAGCTGGAGAGAGGACTCATCAAGGAAAGCTACGCCATGGATATGCCCATTATCAAACAGGGCCAATACATTCGTGGCCTTATATTTATAAAACGGTAAGGGAGAAAAATTAGCTATATGCATTCACCTATTCTGACCAACAGATTTGTAGTTATGTGAAAATAAGTGAGACATACTCGTTTTGAGTAGTTGGGTTAGTTGACATTTAGTTGAATAAATGCAAAGATATTGCTGCTATTATTTAAATGTTGATCTGAGGCCAGACACAGCCCAAGCTCATGAGATACTGGGCTTGTGCCTATGTCAGTAAATGGATGGTTATGATAGAAAAGTTACGACAAGATGTATGATTAAAATACATTCACTTCTGTATATCTACATCTCTTCAAGGTTTTATTTTTTTTTGTCATTGTTATTATTATTATTTGTTCTGATTGTCCATAGCTTTAAAAACTATTCTGAAAAAGTGATGAAAACAAATAATGTGTGTTATAAAATATAAGCAGTAGACCATGAAACGACACAAAACATTACAGAGGTAACGCAAAAGTCATGGTGGAACCAGACAAACACGAAAAGCAGTATCCCCACCTGAGACCGTTCGCCACTGAAAATGATATCTACGAGCTTGAAAACATCAAGTGAGTAGTACTTTTCACCAATAGAGAGAGAGAGAGAGAGAGGAGAGAGAGAGAGAGAGAGAGAGCAGAGAGAGAGAGAGAGAGAGAGAGAGAGAGAGAGAGTGTGTGTGTGTGTGCGTGTGCGTGTGTGTGTTTTTTTTTTTGTTTTTAAGAAATTTCGTAAGATTATTGAGCAGTTTTTTTTTGCTGAATACATGTCGCCCATGTATTCAGCAAAATTCCAGGCTTATCTGAAGAGAGGGTAAAATTAATGCAAGGCTTCGCATTTTAAATGAGGAAAGCGCTATTATACATAGAAATCGCGGATTTTCGCATCACTTTGAAAAAACGTATGTTCTATGTTAGTTTGCAATTTATTTTTCAAAGCTGACATTATACTGAATGTAATTAACTAATTCAAGAGTGAAAGATAGTTGCAGATCTATGCTGCATCACTATAACTTACTCATTATTAAGCAATATTCTGCAGGCCTAAAAAAAGACAGGAAGAAAGTAGTTCCGGAAAAGGCGCAAGAGAAATACGTGAAGCAGAATCAAGGAGTGCCGTGTCAAGAAAAAAGTGCCCCTGAGCTTGAACAAGTACGCCACAGCGAGCACACAACGAACGAGCAAGTCAGGGTGAAACGGAAGGAGGGTTACTGTCGCAGCCGAAAAAACGAATGCTCAACAGGTCAGTTTTTATCTTATACCTATTTTTCACTTATATCCGCGACTCGCAGTTTGCTCAACCCAATCGAAAAGTTTACATGGATATCAAGATATCAGATATCTTAGTCAGATGATGTAGTGACAATCTATAAAAATTATTAATCAGCAGATATTAATCGACTTCCAGCTTTGGAGCGAAGCTACATGACACCATATTGATGAAGAGATTTTCTGGTAGGTAACCAAAAACTAAAGCGTAATAAATAAATGACAATAATAATACATACAAAGTATTCAAATTAAGTTACAATTTGTTTTTGAAACTTTCATGAGATTCATCGTATTTCCATAATGTCTTGGCATTCTTTCAGATCGATCGTTCTCTGTGTGGTAAAAGATGGAGCACTTTTCGGCGATATCGAATTGGTACAAAACTTGAAGACGTTCAGTCACACAGTAGTTACTATAACCTATACCGAGGTGCGTTATGAACACGACATATTATAATGTTTTAGGAAAAAGTAATATTTGTAAAAAGAGCCCCGCCCCCGCCCAAAAAAAAACTTCCTTTATTGAAGTGGATTCCAGAGTGATAGTACCTTTTAAGTTTTCTGCGCAGTTTCATATTCTAGTCCATTGGCCCTCATCTTGTGTTCTTACTCAGATAAAGACTGGAATCTGATTAGCAGATTACCAGGTCAATAATTTTTTAGTGTTGACCGTGACGCTAAGGTCGATAGATTGCAGATATTTGCAATCATAACGCAAGTAAAGCTAGCTAGCAAAACATATATTGGCTTATTTCCGAGTCAACATAAAATATTATAGACAAGTAAGAAAATACTGATTCTTCAGTCACTATTTGCTCAGTGTTTAAGGAATCCTTCAGGTGATGCCCCGTATGATATGTTCCTGTTTAACAGCTACTTATAACATTATATTGATTATTGACTAAACTGCGAGGGTTGAAAATCACTTCTAAAATTGATTTAAAGAAGAGCATTTATTTTTTTAATTAAATTCATAGTTAGTCATTTGAGAAGATTTTAGTTTTAAAAAAGCAATTAACAAAGAAAGTTTGAATAATTCCATCACTAAAATGTGCTATTGTCTTTGCTGATCGTAGTACTCAGTGTACTCAGTATATGGCTGTGTATTTACGGTACTCAAAGCAGTGCTTTGTAAAAGTGGAATGATTTAAATGTACAAGACATTATAACCATCCCTTGCCACTTGTGCCCACGCAGCGCATACTCCACTATGGCTGCACGTTATAATCCCCCCCCCCCCCCCCCAAAAAAAAAGAAGAAAAGAAAAAAGGATCTTTAATTATTTGCGTATTCTCTATTTTATAATTTACAGGTATTCTTTGTGAGTATCAAGAATGTTGAGCGCTTGATGACACGTCGGAACCCACAAACCATGGACATGCTGCAGGAAATCGTCATGAACAAGGTCGTCAAGCGGTCCACATACGTCCAGGGCTGTCACATTCCCCTGGTCAACCACCTCGTGTTTAAGATGACGGAAGAGAAAAAGCCGATTCAACGCAACCCGCTAAATATACAACCCACATCAAAATCCTTACCAGACAGGTTTAGTTTATTTCAACATATCGTGGATGAGTATTTACAGAATAAGGCCGAGCTTCTGGAAACATCTGTCCCCGGAAGTGTTTATTACAAAGCTGTCATGCGAGGGAGGGCCAATGAAAGGGCGAGGGTAAGACGCGAAAGGGCGGAGGCCCGTCGTCGCGAGATCGAACGTAATATGCGCTCAAAGATGATGTTCACAAATCAGGGTGGCCACTTTGGGGAGAACACCGATTCTGAAGATGAGGGTATTGGAGAGGAAGTCCTTGAGCTTGAAGAGGACAAAAATGACCGCAGAGAAGAAACAGAGACTGATAAGCCCTTGATGGATGCGCCAATCAGTGAGAGGCAATCAAACACCGAAAAAGAACCAGAAGGGAAGGAACAGGCTTTCATGACTGAAGTGTCGGAAAAATACAGTCACGTGGCAAAGCGTTCGACAAAAACGAAACCGCTTGCCCGGGGTGCTAAGGAACAGTCTTTTAAGGTACAGGATAACAGACCGGCGATATTACAGCATCAGAGCCTTCATACGGTGTGTATGGTTTACGATGAACAGGAACAAGTCACAAAAATAACTCACACAGGTTCTTTGATACCTATCGAACAAGCACCTGAAGGCGCCCAAGAAGCAGCTTCGCCAGCGAATATTCATGAAGGATCTGAAGACGATGAACGATGTGAAACACCCGAGCTGCGTGCTCCTTCAGATGCCAGGATGGTGGGAGCGCCTGCTCATATGGAAAGTCGAGATACTTCTCGGCAATCCAGCAGTCAATCGAGGCGAGCTACTGTAGAAATAGTCACACAGATGTCACAAATGTCTGTCGACAAACAACGGATGTCATTGCCACCACTGAGCGAGATTAAGAACAGTTCTCCCCGCAGTATCATGGATTCTGTCAATACAAATCGGTCTTCGCAAGGCGTTGTTAGTCCGTCAGATATTCATCTATCAAACGCCACGGTGCATCTCCCAAGGGTTCCAAAACAAACCAAGCGTCGGGATAAAAGCAAAAGCGCCAATGTGGCTCAAACACAGGGTTCGAACCTGGCGCCGGTGCGTAAAGACAAAAGAAACGGGAGCGTTGTGAGTGAGAGCGCCCTGTCCCGCGGGCACAAAAGCGAGACGTGTAGTGCGAAGTCGCTGCCAACAAATGAGGATTTGGAGCTGCCTCATATCGAAGTATGATTGTTTACATGGTCACCACCGCACTCCCTCCTCCCCCCCTTCCTCCAAAGCACCCCACCGCGCCAAAAAATATCTGAGCACTTCGCAAATGTAATGCCTTACTAAGTTATAACGTGTTTTACGTGCAGTTTGGTTGTTTTGTGTGAGATACCAAGATTGTCGTAAACTATCTCGTATATGTCACGTACGAGTTCGTTCATACTGAGTTCTCGTTCATATTGGATACGTATTGCAGCTTTGCAGGTGTCACAAAATCACGAAACTGTGTTCCCCCGGGGGAGGGGGGGGGGGCACTCATGCACCAACTGGTTACTGTGCTATATCCACGGCTTTTTAAAACGGCCCCAAATGCTAAGTTTGGAAAAATACCCCCTTTTTAACCAAACGTGGAATGCAGTTTTTATTTATTTATTTGGACACTAATGGTTACACTATGATAACACATATGATACCAAGCATCTCATGCGATGTGATTCCCATGGGAATCTCGTGGGTTTGCACCTCGCCGTAAAAACTTTAAAAAAAAACACTTTTTATTCAGCAAGAGCAAAAACTATAGTATCTTTTCACTTCAAGCGGTATAAAAGCTCAAGACAACATATGTAAACGTTGTAAACAAGTGTATGCAAGATTGGATACTTTGTGGATTCATTTTTGTCATCAACATCAACCAGTCAATTTGCTCTGATTTTTATTTATTTATTATTTTTTTTTTTTGGTGGTAAAAACATAGCTAGTTATGAAAACATGACCCTTTATGAAAACATAACCTTCTGTCATTAAGACATTTGTTACAGTAATGACATAGACCCTTCAGTTATCGAAGGCAGGTAATATCAAACCCGACATTTACCTTTCTATGTGCTTAGTCGTATGCGCTTCCTTAGTCCTCCCTCACTCCTTAAGGGAGGTGCTCAGTTTTATTCGCTTGCTATAAATAAGTGACTTCTTCAAAAGCGCAGACAAACGTAAATGTTCCTAATTTAGAAATTAACTATGGCTAGTTTCAAAGCTAGTTTTAAAAATAATTCTGATAGATATTAGAAATAGATATCAATATTTGCATTCCATTCCATGGAGCTTTTCGCTTAACAGTTTACCAGCTCGCAAATTCGCTCACCATATGTTCGATATATCGCTTCCTTCGTGCAAACGTTCTTCGCTCCATTTTCACTACATTGACTTACTGATATTTTCATACCACAGGATAACTTGAACCTTTTCGAGCCAGCCTGCACTGGTTCGAATTTCTTGTTATCTCCTGTAGTATTAACCACACTAATTTTCTATTAGTACGGGCGAGTAAATGGTGTTTTATCATACGTTTCGGCACTTTTAACCGCTCGGCGGATTATCTGCATCTCTTTAAAAAAGTGGCAATTATATTTTCTTATTTTTGCATCGATATTTCGGTGCATTAACAGGATGCTTTTTATGTATATTTCACGATAACTGTTATATTAATTGCCTTCCCTGATTGACAATAGCTATTATTTTATGTATGGGCAAATGGGCACCGGTACTGTATAAATGTAAACAATCGCTTCTGGTTCGTAAAGTCAGTGCATTGACCGCGGTAAATGGAACGAATTTTACAGTAGGATTCGTTATTGGTTGTGTTATCAGAAATCAAAATATTAAGCAGGAGACCGATGGAGAAGTGATGCTATTTTAATTCCGTAGGAAAACTTACAATTTTCCATTAGTAATTCAGAAAATGATAGGTAAATTTTTAGAAAATTATTACTTTGTACCTCAAATGTTTAAAATAGCTCTAATTGTTCTTTACAGTTCCAACAAGCACAATGAAATGACGAATCAAAATTACAAATATTCAGTCATTACACGAATTCTTTGCGAATTTCACAAAAATTCCTGATTACACAGATTCCTTGTTACACATATGTATTTGTGCACTCAGTTATCTATAGCATTTTTAAAATTTTCAGAAATCAAGAAAATCTGGCAAAAGAACCCGAAAAAGTGCACCAGTGAAAAAGGATGCCAAGAACTGACAAAAGCAGCTTCTGTCGCTGTGTATTGCTGGCACCAGACACTGTTTACTCGGCTCATTTAGAGCTATCAAATGCCATTAAAGAAGGGCCTTTGCTATGGGATTTCCTAAGATGTTTCCGCCACAGTGTCTTTACCATAAAATTTTTGAGTGGCAGTACATCTGAGAAAAAAATATTAAAAATGTTGAAATTCTATTTTTTGAAAACAAAAAGTAATATGTGATACTAAATAAATTATAAAAATAACAAACAAATAAAGGTTTGACATAAGCTATGAAAACTAAATTTACTTGATGAAAACATGAAGTTCGCTTGATAGAGATCCGTGCACCATAGTCTCAAAAGAAAATCTTGTTCGTAATTGCAAAAAGAAAACATTCGGAAATGTAAGTTTTTCATTTCTGAGCATGGTTTTCTTTTTACACATCTGTGATATTTGTATAAAATGTACAATGTTACGCTTATGTTATAACCACTACGCACTTGTTTGATGTGCATGTAATCTTTGAAGATAAGAAACAAAACTAAATTTGCATTGAGTAATTTATTGAACTACAGAGGCCAGTTCGCCAAAAAAAAAAAGAAAAAAAAAAAAAGAAATGTCTACTGTTTAAATGACAAGAAATTCCGTTTTATCAATTTACATCAGCTCGTGATTTCTTTCTCTCTGTAATATCTTTCCTGAGCTATGACTAATCGTTCTTATAAAACGGCTGACCTCTTAGGACATCTATCTGTTGTGTGTAAGCACAGAGCGGTTGCGTATTTTTGAAAGTAGTTCTATTCTGCTATCAGCACTATTTTCGTCGAATCCCCAGTCGGGTAAAATGGTGTTATATACAGCAGACCGAAACGCCGTAGAGGTTGGCTGCAGGACAACAACGATGACTAGCTCAGCAATGCCTAGTGACGTCACAAGTCTTACAGGCAACTGAACAGACTTTCAATGCGTTCAACGAAGTCAACAATAAGGATGACATATGACGTCATCAAATACGTCGCACATAACTTGACACACTTATCCCTCTTCTTCAACATTAATCAACATGTGAAAACCTTCAAGAAAAGGTTTGCAGAATGAATAAATGCCAAACAGATTTAATACTGGGAAAAAAGCTTGAAACTGATCAAAAAAAAAAAAAATCCAAAAAATGCACGATTTAGGTCGATTGTTTACGCTCCAAACACCACAGTGAGCGAAGGGCGAGTTACGTCACCTCATTACATCTACTGACATAATAATCATAAAAAATACGACGGTGCGTGTTGTCAGTTTGAGGATACACAGTTCACTTTTGACGCATAACCACCAAAAGAGTCACATACCAAAAAAATATTACAACTAAAATACTAATAAATACAAAGCGCAAATAGACAGTCCATGATAAATACAGAGAGAACTAATTTCACTAACGAGATCAATGGCAGCTGCAGAAGCGCAGATTTATAAGAGTTACATAGACATTGCCAGCATAATACTCACAATAATAAGAAATGTAAAAAAAAATCAGAAAAACACTCAGAACAACTTGTAACGTGGCATCGTGGCCAATTGGTCGAAAAGTGTAAAATAATAATAAATAAATAAAAGACTCCGACTTTTTTTTCTTTTTAAAATATTTGACAAAATTGTTGAGATTTGTGAGATTTCTTTCTACAATACCCACAATAAAAGTCACCAAAATAAATGCATATAAAATAAAGTACCAGATATAACTTGCAATTCTTTTTTTTCTTGCAAATATCACTTCGATTGTCACTATGGTGTCACCACTATTTTTTCCTAGAATACAAAATTTTAAAACAGATCTTTTCTTCGTTGTGGCGGTAGAGGAGGGGGGGGGGGATTCTATTTTTTTTTTATCTTGAACAGGACGTGCCACGAAAAGACCGTTATGAAGTAGTGTGACAGTGACGTCAACATTGCGTTTATCTCCATGTTTTTTTCTGACCATTTCGCTCTCCAGCTGAACAGGTTGGTTGCGGACATACATTACAGTCACTTCGCCAATCACTTTCAATCAGTTTTCAATTTCTTGTTCGATGTTTTCTTTTCTTTGGCTCCATCTGCCGACTTCCTTTTGGACGGTGACGGTTTTGCTGAAAGAAATCACTCGATTTTAATGAAAGAAAACTGAAACAGAAATCAGAACCACAATACAACACTCTCTTTCTTCACTGCCTTTCATTGTGGTCATATCACATTTTATTGCCTTAGTTCATCACAAAACTATTTAATCACATAGCTGGACTCTTGCATACTATGACGTTTTCTTAGCATTCCTTTGCATTTAAAATATACCCGATAAATCGCACTTAAATGTGTGACTTTTCTTTTGAAAAACAGGATGTGCAATTCAACGGTTTGACGTTATTTTGAAACTACAAGTCACATTATTTCGACATTTCTTTTTATATATTTCCGCTCTCTTCAAGCACGATCTTTTTCAGAAATTTGTAAAGATACCTCTTTTAGACATTTTCTGTACATCACAGAACAAGACTATTTAAGAAAATTTATATAGTAATATATTTTAACGACAACAAACCGGAAGTGTCATTCACGTGGTCCGACGCTCCGCCCCCTAGCGCCTGTTTCATGCGCTGGATGTTTACGACACGCACGCGGTCGTGGTCTACAATTGGTCGTGGGTAGTCTCGCCCTATCAGGCAGTCCGCGGCTTTCTGTACGCTCAGCGGCGCCTGCGGAGCCCCAAAATAATGTATTAATTTTACACAAATGAGCGCTTAAGCTAACAGAAAATGAGGTATACTTCGTTATTTTGTCCCTTTTTAGTTGTTTACTTCGTAGACTAAAATGACACATCCTTGTATCTTGATTCGTGGCTGCAAAGAACCGACGCTCTCGACGCTGATGCAGACCTAAAGAAAGTACTCCCCACCCCCCACCCCCCCCCCCCCCCCCGCTCTCAACAAATTGGTTTACTTTTTCAAGCTGCCGGCTTGATAAAATTGCCAAATTAATGCTCCAAAGAAAGAGACAAAATTGTTTTAAAAATGTCACTTGTTCACAATCGATTAAGGCACGTCATACAAATACATATACATAAACACATACACACACATACACGTTACAGGGAATTCGTGTAATCAGGGAATACGCGTATTTCCTGAAATTCCTAGAGAAAACCTGTATTCGCTGAGACCGTCACGAAATACACGTATTCCCTGAAATGTAGATTGCTTCACTACGTGAATTCCTTGAACGCTTCAGGGAATTGGTGCAATACATTGTCACTGAATAGAAATATGTCCTAAATAACAAATAATTTTACTGAACGGCATTCAAATTCAGTGAGAAGTGTAAAGGCCTTAGATTCAAAGAACGGTCGTTCTAATCAGAAAGAGAGAGAGAGAGAACGGCATTCTGAACGGCATTCAAATTCAGTGAGAAGTGTAAAGGCCTTAGATTCAAAGAACGGTCGTTCTAATCAGAGAGAGAGAGAGAGAGAGAGAGAGAGAGAGAGAGAGAGAGAGAGAGAGAGAGAGAGAGAGAGAGAGAGAGAGAGAGAGAGACAGGGGGCACGTGACCGTTTACCGAAAATTATTCTGAGTGCTTGTAAGGTTTGTGATCAAATTGTACTACTATCAAGTCGTACCCTAGATTTTTATATAGACAAGTCATACCCATCGGTGCTTAAGTCGTGCTCAAAAGAAACTATTTAATTTATGTACCGCCGTGGATAACATTTTAGTACTTTTTACACTTAACTAAGATGGTTACAATTTTGAAATGTTAATCAGACACTCAGTAGCCAATAACAGTCAGGATCATCGAAGCTCTGTACGAGGAAACAGAATCTGCGGTAGTTATTGATGTTCAACTCACTGGCTGGTTTGCACTAAAGATCAGACTGCGATAGGGATGTATCTTGTCCCTTACCCTCTTCAACATCTTTATGGAATTTGTGATGAAGGAACTAAAAGACCTGGATACATCCCTACAGTTGAATGACAACCTATCAGTAGACATCAGATACGCGGATGACACAAAACTAATCTCAGCAGTATTTGACAAACTAAAATTAACGGCCGCCCAGCTTGAATCAGCATTTCAAAATGGGGCATGAAAATAAATGGCGCTAAGTGTAAGATTATCTTACCTGCGAGTGATAGCATCATGATAGACGGTAAAGAAGTGGAGACGGTTAAAGAATTTGTCTTCTTAGGCAATGTAGCACCAGACTGCTCAGCGGACGTCAAACGAAGAATCGCGCTTGCCTCGTCAGCCTTCGGCCGACTGAGAAAAGCCATATGGAGCAAGCGGGCAAAAGGTAGCGTTCTCAAAACCCGCGTATACAAGGCAGAAATACTACCTATCGCCGTGTATGCATCAGAGACGTGGACTCTCAAGTCGGAAAACACGCACAGAATCGAAGCCTTCGAAACGAGCTGTCTGAGGGCAATACAGACGAAACCGGTTAATCGCATAGCCAGTTTGCCAAGCCCTGTTATGCGTTTATCCGATATATGCGTTTATCCGGAGTACTCCTGCCGTGCCTATTTTCTTCATTTGCTGTAGTTATTAGACGTGCACCTCAGCCCCTCCTCATCAACGCATTTCATTTTTCCAACAGAAAAGAAAAATAACGATTGCCTTCTACGATTTTATTTTTTATTACAGCTTTAATACATTCATATCGCTACAGACAGTTCACCACAATTTACTACCAATATTCTTCTGTCAGTCCAGTTCGTCAGCTAAGGCAGTGCAGGGGATTAAGGATAAAGGTCATTATCTAGTGAGAGCTGAGAGAGTGCGGTGATTAAGAGTTCGAGACTTACTTAACAACCGCGAGTGGGGTTGGTACATGTACACAATGGGTCAAGCAAACAGAAGACAATGCAATAGATAAATAAACGGGGAGCAGCTCTCTCCCTTAGTTTGCTTAAATTGTGGTGCTGTTTGGATAGTCACCGAGAATTTTGCAATTAACCGGTGTGCTTCCCGTTTTAACGTGAAAAAGTTATGCGTTTATTCAGTTTATGCGATTAAGCGGTATACAATTATCCGGTTAAATTTCCAATGGATAGCAGTGGAAATGGTTTGGGATTTGCGAATAATATGCAGTTAACCGATTTATGCGTTTAACCGGTATGCGATTAAGTGATTTCATCTGTACTAGGAATATTCCTAAGAGACCGCTCTACGAACGAGAGAGTCCAAAAGACCTCTAGATTACTGAAACAGAGGTAATCAAGAAGAAACGACTCTGTTGGTTCGGTCACGTCACAAGGAAGCCTCCCGAACACATGGTGTACCAAGTATAAAAACAAGACTTCAAGAACCCAAGACCCAGTGGAAGACCGCCAAAGAAGAGGATAGGCCAGATTCGCGAAGACACCGGCCTCCCAGTAGCCACCGTAGAAAGAAGTGTATCAGACCGCGTAACTTGGAGGCGAAAATGTCATGGAGCTGCAATGGGGCAACGTGCGCTAAGCACTTAACTAACTAACCAGCTAATCTTCACACCACACGACCTGCTGGGACATAGTGGTTGCAATGTCCCAATTGAACTGCTCAGTAGTTCAGGTCCTTGAACCTGAATAACATACTTAGGGCGGATATATGCTCTGTATCAACGCTTATTATATTAAAGCCCCACTACCATCTCTCCCAACCTCCCCCCCCCCACCCACCCCCTCGCCTTCATTTACATTATGTTGATGAGGGTTTACAAGAGCTTATGATGTTCTTATATCTTGTTTCTTAATCACACACTTTTCATTTTTTGTTAATGATACAATCAATAACAATTACAATAACGAGTCACAATATTCAACTACTGAACTGTACTTCAGTCTAATTGCAATTTAATAGTCATCATATAAATACAGTATGTTTCGTCAGAATTGAGTTTTTCAACCCCGCACACCTTACTACCATTCCTGGAACACACACAAAAAACCTAAACATAGAAGCGTGGGGGGGGGGGGGGGGTGGCTTTTTATCTGGGGTCTTTTTAGCTAGAACTGGATGGTTGCAATGCACAATAAAATCTAACATTTAAAAGCAAACAAATAGTGTTGCTTTGCATTTTTATCAAGCAAAATAGCATTTCCGGGAATGCACTGTTCCTTAGGCATCGCAGCGAACACGTGGGATTTCCTGACAAATTCAGAGAACACGCGTATTCCCTGATTACGCGAATTCCGTATATATATATATATATATATATATATATATATATATATATATATATATATATATATATATATATATATATATATATATATACGTTACAGTCAATGAGCGAAACCCGCCATTTCACGAAATGGCCAATGATTTTAGCCATTTCGTGAAATGCCTGAAATCGTTTGCCGTTTCATGAAATGACTAAAATTTTTAGCCATTTCGTGAAATGGCTATTATTTCCGCTTTGCCATTTCATGAAATGGCAAACTAGACTCAGAAAATAAAAAACAGAATAATTTGAACTTTTTGTTTGCAAGCTTTGACACTATCACCACACAAATTACCAGTATAACATACAGAAACAAACTTTTTCAAACTCTTCATATTTCTGCGATAATCTGACCGGTTTTACTTACAAATTCGAATAGTTACACATTTTAGCGAATCGTTATCAGAATAAAATGCTCTAAAAGTTTAACTATTGTACATTTGGACTCAATGGTGGAGGTTCGGACGATTCTGACACATTGTTAACAGGAGCATCTGAGCTACTGGCTGCGATATCCAAGATACTGGTGGTCGGGTGTAGGATATTTAACCAACCGAAATTTGACCAACCGAAATTTGACCAACTGAAATTTGACCAACCGAAATTGACCAACCTCTTAATGAAAAAAAAACGGATATTTGACCAACTTCATAATTTATTGTTTTTCGTACCACTTGTCAGTAAAACATTAGCAATCACAAATGTTCCGACAGAAGCAACATTTAAACAGTAATAACATTGCAAGTAAAAGTACTGTCACGGATTACGGAGATTAATGGGGCACGTGGAACTCAACGTTATGACACTCAATGACAGAGAGTGGATTAGCACAACATCTCTTCGATGCGAATGAGCACTTCTTTGAAATTACTTTTTCTTACGAAACCTCGAAATCCTAGATTTATAAGGTAATGCATATCTAAAACTGAAAGTTTGTCAAATGTCAGTTTTTCCATTAAGCGGTTGGTCAAATTGCAGTTGGTCAAATTTCTGTTGGTCAAATTGCGGTTGTCAAACTGCGGTTGGTCAAATTGTATGTACCCCCCTGGCAGTCATATCTGAGTGAATGGTGGCAATATACAAGTTATTAGTTGCAACCACTGGTTTGTCTTGGTGTACGATTTCCTGGCTCGGTTCATCCACCCCCTCCCCCCAATTCATTTTTATTTTTCATTTTTTTTCTTTTCTTTGTGTTCTTTTTCTCTCTTTTTTTTTTTTTACAAATTGTTGGAGGCCGTGTAATTGTCCTTTCAACATTGCCGCAATTGCAATTGAAAAAGCCTTTTATATTTCAACTGAATACAGGAATTTGTTCTTTCATCTTGTAATTGCACTTTTCAATTAGTTTGCTTTGCCTTTCATTGCAATTACACAACCAGTAACTGGAGTGTTTGATCATTGTGATGTTCCGGTGCAGCGGGAAAAGCGGCGAGCGAAAGAAACCGAGAGAACACCCGAACAGATCATTTCGCATTTTTGATTTTGAGGTGTTTTACAAATAAAGAAAAGACCTGGTTGTTTTATTTTTGTTTTGGCATTCAAAGTAAAATAAAAATAGAAATTAAGTGGGGGCGGGGATAGTCCTCGGGGGGAATTGTCCTGTGGAGGAATTGTTGGGGGGGGGGGAGTTGTCTGGGGGGAATTGTCCTAGACCCCCAGCTTTAATTGGAGAACTTTTGAGCCTGTTTGAGTTAATGATTAAAAGAGAACAAAAATCTTTTGTAGGTGATTAATATCTGGGTAATATGTGGTTAAAAGGAGTTCAAAGACCCCTTGATAAAATAAATAAAAGACCACAAACTGTTTCACAGATTGCCTGATTTATTTGCCATATTGTGTAATGAAGCCTTGCAATTTTTAGCCACTTCACGAAATGGCTAAAATGTTCTGCTATTTCATGAAACGGCAAAAGATTTCAGGCATTTCACGAAACGGCAAAAGATTTCAGGCATTTCACGAAACGGCTAAAATGATTTGCCATTTCGTGAAATGGCGGGTTTCACTCATTGACTGTAAAACATATATATATGCTGTCCTGTTCTTTCATAACATAACTTATTACACGAACTACAAAATAACAGACTAAGAAAACACACTCACCTTCCAAGGCTCATAGATATACTGCGGTGGAAATTTCTTCAACTGGGGCAGATACTTCCTAAAACAGAGCTCACATTGTTGGAGAAATGATTTTTCACTAAACTACGAAGAACAATTTTGAAAGAATTTTGAGCAACTCCTATTTTTAATTCGCTTTGTAATTGTGAATTGGACTTTCCTCTAAATCGGTATTTTCACTTTTTTTTGTTTTTGTTTGAATTAAATTAAGAACAAATATTTGTCAGCATCCTGTGTTTAGGAAACATTTACTTCAGTTTCCCTTCATACCACAAATGCCAACACGTTGATATTCCTCCCCAGATAACGCTTTCACTGTGGTGCCACGTGATTTCTGTTAGTCCATCTAGTCAGCAACGCACGAATTGTCAACGAACTCCCACGCACACCAAAATGCAGTAGTCCTTATCTAATATTTAATCAAATAACTTCTGTGATGCCACGTAATAACCAGGAGGTGATACATTTTAAAATTTGTAAGCTATCTAGCGATATTTTTCTATCCCTAACTGGGATTTGATTTCAACTTTGAGAAAAGAAGTCGCTGGATAAAAGCGGCCAGGTTACCGGACAGCCTGTCTCTCGAAGGAATAACAAGCACGCCACTATAATACACATACTTGACACAAATATCACTCTAATACACATACTTGACACAAATATCACTCTAATACACATACTTGACACAAATATCACTCTAATACACATACTTGACACAAATATCACTCTAATACACATACTTGACACAAATATCACTCTAATATACATACTTGACACAATTACCGCTCTAATATACATACTTGACACAAATATCACTCTAATACACATACTTGACACAAATATCACTCTAATATACATACTTGACACAAATATCACTCTAATACACATACTTGACACAAATATCACTCTAATACACATACTTGACACAAATATCACTCTAATATACATACTTGACACAAATATCACTCTAATACACATACTTGACACAAATATCACTCTAATACACATACTTGACACAAATATCACTCTAATATACATACTTGACACAATTACCGCTCTAATACACATAATTGACACAATTACGCATACTTGACATGATAACTACTCTATTACACATACTTGACACAATTACCACTCTAATACACATACTTGACACAATTACCACTCTAATACACATACTTAATGTAATCGCCATTCTTGTCCGTTTTCTTGCCGAAAGCCACCGGGCTGTACACACGAAAGTACTGGTGAAAGAACGCGCTGGCCGATAGCCACATCCAATTTGCTGAATTTAAGAACCAATCAGCATCAAGCAACCACTCTTCGAACACCTACCACAAAGACAAAGTAGTACAATTAATTTTACACAGATGGATTTACAAAAAAACAGTGAAAAAAAAGACAATTAAACTTTGTAATCTATGCATCAAGCGATTTTAAAATTACCGAATAAACGTCTACTTTAAATTCGGAACGGCCGTCGATCGATTCCTTCATCCATGAAGAAAATTTGGCAATAGTCGGAAAAAATAGTTGGCTCCCAATGACAGGAACAACGGCAGGCACTAACTACATAAAGATAACTTAACTCCCCACTTCATCCCCAATCTGCAATTTCTCCCTCTCCAGTCAAGCCCTCACCTCTTGACCTTTCTCCCAGCTGATCCAGAGGTCACCACGGGTGAGGAAACATGCCACGGCATGCCTCGCCAAGTGGTGGATCCAGCCTTCGCGTTTCAGCTGCACCATTATTGCATCGATGAACGGGTAGCCGGTTCTAGCCTACAATATCGGGTTGACGTGCAATATACTTTATGAAAACAAGTCATGAAATGACCTCATCACTAAATAGTCTAAATTCATCGGGAAAAAATACCAGTCACAGTAATATACTAATAAACAATGCGCAATTCCTCCTGAAAATCAGATTCAACGAAAGGAAATATAACAGGATAGACACGTTTATCATTCAACGGTCCCAACGACAGAACCAGATACTCCCATTAAAATAAAATGTCTTCTTTCAACATATGTTCCTTACATTTTTCCATGCGTCCAAATGCTCTGCATTTTCTTGCCAGGGTATCTGTTTACATATGGGATTCCCTTGCATACGGTTAAAGTTGTCAGTGGCATAGCCAACCGTGTAGAAGAACTCCCGCCAGAGGAGCTGACCGTGCAGCGATACCGGTGGCTGCGAGTGCTTCTGTCCGGACAAAATATATTACGACCACTGCTAATTACATCGTTTCACTTGTAATTTGCTTATTTGCTTACTTCGTGGTGTTAAATTACGTGATACTTTAGGAGTTTTAGTCAATACAGGGATAATTCTAGCATATGTCATGTGCAAGCATTGATTTTCAAAACGGTGCACAGAAATTTCGGTCGTGCGCTGCAACGGCGCGCGATTTTGCGCCATAAAAAATGCCCAGAGCTCGCTTGTTTATAACCTGGCTGTTTGATTCTCTTTGTTTATTTATAATGATCTATTTCACAATGTAAAACGATGGTCATTTGAGCCTTTTACCGTGTGTTTCAACACGACCGGTATCAGCAGACAATTAAAAAAATATGGCGCATCACAACTGGAAAAGGGCGCACAGTTTTCCTTACCGGGTGCCATCAGTGCATACTGTTCAAAACAAAATTATCCCTGCAACGACTGCATCGAATTGAAAAAGTACGTAAAACTCATCTAAAACTACCAGACTTTACAACTGGAGAGCTACCAACGGACTGGTGTACACACGCACTAAGACCGCATAGGCAGCCCCAAAATTTGCACCCAGGGCAAAATCTGCAATGACACAACTACAGCAGTTTTCAGGCAGCGCCACATCCGCCCTCAAGCTTACCTTTGCCTTGGCGTAGATGTCCTGAACCCGCCAGTAGAAAGTTCGCACCGACAGGCATCCGAACTTCAGATACGGACTCAGAACAGTTGTACTCGGAGACAAACTATTGGGTGCAGTCTTAGGCTTCTCAAATGTCACCACCCAGTTCTGGGCAATACATTACAGCACGAGATTAAAAACACATAGCATCAAAAGTATTGGATTTAGTATCTATTCTGCAGCTACAGTTCGGTTTAAAAATTATAAATCTATATAAAATGCGGTCAATATTTACGGAATTAAACACATCCATAATTCCACGTTTTAAACTACTTTTTTAATAACACTTCAATAGCGCCACTCTTCAAATGACTGACCGTTTGCTTGAGAACTTTCTCCAGTCTTGCCAAGGCCTCTGTCTCGCCGCCGGGGTACAGACACGTACTCATATTCTCCTCATCCACGCCCAGTTCTCCAAGCGTCGGTACCGCATACTCGGGGCCGTGTCCTCTACTTGAAATTTTACACTCTGCACACACAAAAAACAAATACATTCTACCAACACTACGACAGAGTAGGAGGAACATACAGTTTCATACTTCAGTGGTACATATGAAGTACGTAAGAAGTACAGATGCACCACATATGAAGTACACAGGAAACCCACCTTACTTCTGGCTTTACAATTCATAGGTAGTTCATACGCTGTTCATGTACTCCAAATGCAGTGACCACGTATTTCTTACGTACTTCCTGTGTACTTTTTATATACTACATATATAGCTCTGAAGTATGAAGTATGGTACTGAACTGAACTGCTGTCCTTCATGCGACCACACAGTCTGACACAGTCTAACCTGCACACCTTTCAAAGCTCCTTGATCGAAAGTTGCGGAGGGCTTTCCTGGGGGTCCAAGCTGCGCCAATATGCTCTGACATCTCTGATACGTCATGGGTGGCACGCCCCCATTCTTCTTTATCACCCTAGGAGCAACCACACATGTTTCACGAAGGATTTTCTACTTATTCATTGAGGGGCAAGAGGGATGTTAGAAGGGTCATGTCTGCACTGCAATACATGGCCCGTTGTCAAGAATACCTGGTGCATTTTCAAACAAAATATGATATCACGAATTTAGTTATCGTAAGAAAGCTTGGATATTATCATTATTATTTCTTTTTACAGTACCTTGTGCAAAGATGATCAAACAGTACCACCCTTCCGTCAATACTTATGAATAATTTAGATACCGCAAAGACGAAAGAATAGAAAAAAATAAACAGTATGCACCTATAATCACAACAGATTTCAGATAGAGACTGGTATGCAGAACTAAGCCAGCACTTGTACGCTCACCTATCGGTATCATATAATGTATGGGAGATCCTCTTCGTTACCATGACGCCCTGCTGTGACAACAGTTTCTCCAGCACCGCGTCACGGCTCACGGCGTATGGCTCCGTGTCCACTTCGAATGACACCTGAGTGATCTCCCACCTTTTGACGATTTCCGGCAACACTTGCTTCGGGTCACCTCTAACAACGTATAATCTGTCAAAGAGAACATGCACGCGCAAATGTAAACACATGCTCATTTGAACAGCAGTCACAAATGTAACAACACTGACTCATTTACAAAGCAGTCCCAAAAATCACTACGCAGGCTGTTTTAGACAGCACTCACAAAACAGCCAGAAAATTCTAGAAATATATACAGCCAGGAAAACAGACAATTTACAGTATACTTACAAATGATATCATTATTTTACCAGGGTTCACGCTGGGTTCTCACGAAAATGAGACAAAAAAGGAAAGTGTGACTCAGCTGAGTCCAGAAAAACTTGGTGGGTTCCGAAAAAAGGAGTCATTTCGCAAAAAAATGCCAAAAAAGTGGACAAAACCCCGCCAACGCGAACCCTGATTATTATCCTTAGCAAACCACTCTCCCTTTTTTAAAAAAAATATCATAAAATGGTGTGCCAATTGTTGGACCAGTACATACCTACCGTTTAAGGACTTCAGCTTTTCATCCAGATCGCTCAGGCTTTGTATTAAGAAACGCCATCTGTTTTCCCCAACTTTGTAATCTTTAACAAACCTAAAACAACATACAGAATCGTTATTCGCAATAAGCTTATTTTCCCCATACATTCACTTTGGCATCACTCTCACTTGACTTTATTTTGAGGGTGGTTTTAAGTTTGCCGTTATGTCTGAGGTCACCAAAAAAAAAAAACACGGTCATGATAACAGAGTTCATTCCCAGTTTTATAAAACTGTTTTCATATCACGAACTGGCGTTTGAGGTCACGCATTGCCGGGCAACGGGCAATGGAGTGCAACGGAGTGTAGTGTAAGCTGCTTACCAGGGATCAAGCACAAAGACGGGCCAGATTTCTTCCGAGTTATTCACCGCTGCCAGTAACGCCGGGTTGTCATGGAGACGCAGTCCCTTCCGGAACCAATGGATACTTCTATGCCGGATGACTGTTTTTGTCGCCATGGTTACACGGGTTATGTTTATTATGTCACGTTACGCAGACTGCTATTTTCCGATCACACTTCCCATCAAAGCTGTAAGAACAATACGTTCAAGAACAAAATCTCAAAATGAGTATTTTAGAAGCTTCCAAAAACCAGCGATAGTTTTTTTTTATGTACCCATGCGTTAAGTCTTAATACTGGTAAACTCACAGAGAGGAAATAACTGAAACTGAATTGTTTATATTGCCTTGCATTGTGTAAAATGAAGTATACAAATACAATATGCATAGGCTTTAACACAGCAACAAAACATTCGAATTCGATTATTTTGAAACATGCTGTATACTCCTGCATACTAGGAGATTTCATGTTATACACCCAACAACCCGTTAATGCCACATAAATAATCAGTCTTATCGCTCGTTTTGTTGAAACTGTACGACTTGTCACAGTTTCGTCCGCGATTTGATATAAATGCAAAATACAGTTAAATGTATACTCGAGCAGTTTGCAAAGAAATATATATGAAACTTCAATGAAGACTTGGATTAGCAGCTTCGCACACAATACTTTGACCACTGAAAGTACTGACCAATGTAAACATATCAAATACAAACGTGAACTTTGATTAACGTTACATTTGATTCACGGGCTCAGAAACAATCCTTGGTACACCAAGCATTGTGTTAAGGGATACACAATTGCTTAGAAAAAAAAATAGAAATCCAGCCCGAAAAAAATATTAGAATATCCTTTTTCAGAAGTTAATGCCAAACAATTAAAGATGTCTCGTATGTTACACTTTTCACTGGTAAAGTGGCAACACACTAGGTAGATACAATGAAAGCCTGCATGCACTCTCTAAGGGCCCGGTAGTAAAAATCTATTATAAATGGGATATCCATTGCAAACACTTGCTGGCAATTCTAGAGTATAGACACTGCACAGAATGCTGACGAGAAATACACCAGACGAGAAAATTTTTTTTTTTGTAAAATTTGCTACCAAAAAAATAACAAATGCCCCCTGTTTCGCCAATTTTGGTGGATCTCCAAGCAATTTCAAGTGAAGCCTACCCAGTAAACATTTGTGCAAAACTGAAAGGCAATCTGAACCAAATTGTGGGAGTTGAAGCATTTTGAAACTGTTTACAAAAATTTATAAATGCCCCCCCCCCCACCCCCACCCCCCCCCCCGATTCGGCGAACTGGCAAAAAAGCATATATAAATTTCAAAGATAGAACTATCTGGGTACCAATTGTAAAAAAATGGAATGGCCAATTTTTTTAATCATTTTTGTATCTTTATCCCAACTGAATTCGGTCGAAACGCAAAAATTTTTCGGCAAAAGTCCAAGTATGAAAAGTTTCGGCTGAATTCAGTTGGGATAAAGATACAAAGAAATGATAAAAAAAAACGCCAAAAATCAACAAAATTCCATTTTATGAGAAACATGTTCACATGTTGGTTATTAAAGGGACTGGATAATATGTAAAATAGTTTTTAAAAGATCACATGATGGCTTTATAAATTTGAAAGTGTGCATGCTGAAAGAAAATTAGAATTTTGATGTTTTCCTCTTACCATTTCTTTATAATTTATCCCAAAAAAATTGACGTCGAAACAACAACTCCACCGGAAAGACCTAAAAGTGCGAATTGGTTGATTTCCTTTTTTGGAGAGAAAATTGATATTTAGGCGAAATATCTCCAATTCTTTCATTTTAACCGTTTATATCAAAGCGCAGAATTTTTACGCAGTTTATTATGGCTCATACATACGTGTTAGGTACTCGAAACACTTGGAGTGGTATTCTACTCTGTGCTTATTTTTAAGGATGTCCTTATTTTTAAAAATAAGGATAAAAAAGCTTTTCTGCTCTATCCTCAAACTTAACAAAGTCTTTTAAAAAATAAGGATAAAAATTAAGGATGAACCATCTAATCTCAAGAATAAGGACGTCCTTAAATATACGGACAGAGCACAATAAGCCAATTCGCACTTTTGCCGAAAAGTTTTTGCGTTTCGGCTGAATTCAGGTGGGATAAGGATATTAAGAAATGATAGGAAAAAAACCGGCAAAAATCAACAAAATTCCATTTTGCCAGAAATATATTCACATGTTGCTTATTAAAGGGACTGAATAATATGTAAAATAGTTTTTAAAAGATCATATGATGGCTTTATAAATTTGAAAATGTGCATGTTGAAAGAAAATTAGAATTTTTATATTTTTCCCTTTTCATTTCTTTATAATTTATCCCCCAACATTTTCAGTCGAAACAACACCTCCACCGGAAAAAGCCCAAAGTGCGAATTGGCTTATACCACTCCTACATAGCAGGAATGAGATCCCCTATTATCACTCAAAATTCACTGTTTTACCTTTAAAGCATGAACAAAAGCAAATAAAACTTTGAGCAATTACTACGATCGCTTCTATCTTATTTATTAACGTTGATCTACCCTTTGCCACCCTTTCAATTGTTACGCACCCTTCCCTCTAAAAGAACTACAACAGCACAGCCTTTCGGTTACAAAACAGCTGATCGAACCGCCGTAGAGGTTGGCTGTTGAACAACAACGAATAGTTTGGGCATCGGGTAATTTTTTTCAAATGGCTTTCAATGTGTGTAAAATCAGACATGGAAACGATTTGCATACTATGAAATTAAAACAATAAAAGAGATAAAGTTAATGTTTCTATTTGCCAGTCTTGTAATTAAAAAGTACTGGCACTTTTAAAATACTTAAATATTACAAAAATACTGTGCCATCGCCCACAGAAACTACATCACCTCTTTAAAATGGGAGTTTATAGAATACACGACAATTGATCCATCTACTATTGACATAAATAAGTAGGATGATGTCAACTCTTCTAAATACTCGAAATTTTGTAAGCCAAAGAATTACTGACGCAGTAACAACGACCGGTACGAAAGCCCTAGCTTTAGGGGATTCGCATTTGGTAGAGCAATGAAATCTCTGAAGTTGCTCAGTTAAAGGAGATTAGAACACGGGAGCAGCAGCACTCCTTATAACTCCAACAAGTTAGACAGCCCCTGCTATAATACGTACCTAGTGGAGTATCTTTAATGCAAGTGGCTACATATTGATTGGTGCTGACTAGACTCCGGAGTAGCTGAAACCTAAATTTTTTAAAGCTGCTTTAAACTCCCAAGTATTCTGCTTTGGCAATATTTTAAAATAAGGCTCTAAAAATCTGTGTTAAAGTGAGATTAGTCTAGGTTAAAACAGAATCCAAAGTGATGATGATGAAGATGATATATATATATACATATATATATATATATATATATATATATATATATATATATATATATATATATATATATATATATATATATATATATATATATATATATATATATAAATTTATTTATTTTATGAACCGGAGACATAATTGTAACCTTTATGGCGGTTTGCCCCAAATTGGTCTAAATATTAGCAAACATTTAAAAAAAACATAAAAATTGCTCCTGTACCTACAAATCTAATTGGACTGCGTTGAAATTTGACAGGACTGTTCATCTTAAGCTCTTACATCAGTTCTGTAATTTATTTGGCAATTTGACTAAAATTAAAAAAAAAAAACGGTCAAATTGCAGAAATAACACCGTGCTCCTACTTGATGCTTCTTCACTAGTCGTAAGATGTAGAGACCGTATAGCTCAAGTGGTTAATATTCCAACTGATAATCACGAGGTCGTCGGTTGAAGCCCCGCTCAAGACGAATTATTTCATTGTCTCCCTTTATTGATGTTTTTCAGGACATATTAATAGTTCTGCCTCTTATAGGAGCCCTCTTGCTTGAGAATCAAGAGCTCGCGAGTTCAAGTCCTGCTCTAGGCATACTACACACTAAAATATATATATATATATATATATATATATATATATATATATATATATATATATATATATATATATATATATATATATATGTGTGTGTGTGTGTGTGTGTGTGTGTGTGTGCGTGTATGTGTGTCACAGACTATGCCTGCATTCAGGAGAATGTATACATTTCCTAAAATATCAGGTTATGTCTACAATTCCTGACTCAATCCGACAATGTATACATTTCACCTTAATACCTAATGTATACATTTCACCTATATATATGTGTGTGTAACAGGAATTGATTACATCCAGGAAATGTATACTTTCCTAAAATGATTAGGCTCCCAGCAAACATTAAGACGTCAGAATGACGTCGGGTCGACGTCGTAACCCGACGTTTCCGACGTCGGACTGACGTGCCGGTTTTGGTTGAATATGAAATGGAACCGACGTCGGGTTTTCAACGTCAGAATGACGTCGGGTTCTGAACTAAATCCGACGTCGGAATTAAGTCGGTTTTAGGTTGTATATGAAATTGGAACCGACGTCGGATTCCGACCTCAAACTGACTAGAGTTATATAATTAATAGATAATTAATCATTCAACTGCTGTTGTGAAATACATACGAAAGCATTTTCCATGTACATTTATACAATCTAGGAAGTTGAATACCGACGCGCCATCAAAATGTAAATGTAAAAATTACCTTTTTTCTTCCTCTTTTTCAAAATGACTTCCATTTCCGGTGAGCGATAATAATATTCATCGCTTTTTGGAAGTTTTTACAACGCCAGGATGACGTCAGAAAACCGACATCGGCTCGACGTCGGAATAAAGTCGGGTTTTGGGATAATAGGTCAGAATATGGTTGTGAAGTCGCCGCGACCAAAATCCAACCTTTTTTCAACCAAAAAAAAGACGTAGATTGTTTGCTGGGGCTATGTCTACAATTTCTGCCTCAATCAGGCAATGTATACATTTCCTAAAAAAGTCCAGGAAATGTACACATTGTCTGATTTTGTGGCTAAAAAATTGTAGGCTTTGCCTGAAACGTATTTTGTTTGATAAAGTAAACTACCATTGATATTTATTAAAAATTTTATTTTATTTTCTACGATAAAAAAAACAAAATTTCAATAACACTACGATTTCTGAACGACCTCTACTCAAGTTTTATGTTTCTGAAATTTTATTAAACAAGTTTTAGAGCAAAATACTACGTGGAAATGGCTCTAAATCTTTAAAAACTTGATATTGATTTCTGTAATTAAACATTTAGTTCAATAACAGTACAGTTTTACTTCCTAACCATTTATATTTCAAACTTGATAAAACAAGCACACTACATAGAATTGCTCTATAAACCAACTTAACCATTTACACTATGAACTAAAATGAACTACAAACAGGTTACACAAACTGCGAAATACACATAAAATTGCAACTATTTTCAACTACTCTGATGTCTACTCTGGTGATAAGTAGTTCTTATTTGGGCATGACAAACTGGAGTGAAAACGAGAGCATCACAACAGATTGACTTTAAAACACCTTTTGCTACCATTACAGTTACATTTCAAAATCCCTGGCCACCACAATTCCATTCAAACTGCACCGCTTGACGAAATAATGTTTCGAATTCCAGATGAACATCGTTTTTGTACGATATTTTATGACTGCATAAATCAAACTGAATTCTACTGTACTCCAGAATCCCACCATTTACGGCAATCTTATTACATGTCATCCTCATCCATGTCGCGTATAATACCTAATATATTGCGAGGATCACTCTTGCCACTATCACCTTGCGAGATGGTCTTGATCATTTAGAATAAATTTAAACCCTTCATATGGCATCGACTGCATATTGATGAGATTGATTTGCCCGAATTGGTCACAGGACACATCTTTTTACTGTAGGTCTCTTTTTCTTACGCTGACATTCAACACACAGTGAAATAAAAATGTTGACCGCCTGTTTTTGAACGCTTACGTACTTTTTTGCAAGTTCTTTCAACACTTTATCTCATCCGCCATGCCCCGTGGCAACATGAGCTCGCTTGATAACATCGCACACAGTTTCAAGAGCTGCATAAAACAAGGTATTTTCATCAGGTTTCTCTTTCGTTTTGATTAATTACTGAACACTTCCACAAACCAAGGCATCGTACTTTTTCAGAATGCCGAAACGCTTTTGCCTATGCCTGCTTCTAAAATTTCGCTATTCAGCAAGTCGTACCGCACTTTCGAAATTAAAATACTTTCTTCTGATCTCGTTTTATGTCTAATTCCTTTTTCAATTCCGCCGTAAAAGGGCTCTCAATATCAATGTATATTGCTTATCTTGTATCTTTGAATTCTTGGAGTGAATGAACCTTTCCGGATGCATTTTTAAACGATTTTGAAACGTCTCAGAACATACGATTATGAAATATTAAATATAGCATACAATAAAAAATTGTCTCATCATACACCGATGTAATTATTAGATTCTGAGCAAGGAGTAAGTTAGTATAATCCCTGCATTGATATATTGAATTACTGCCTGGAGATAAGAATGTTTGCAATTCAACTGCATCATACCATTTGTAGCCGCAAAACCAGGACATGTGTATATTTTATGGTCTTTTCTGGGAAAACTGTACATTGCCTGATTGATTCAGGAATTGGAGACATAGCCTGATCATTTTAGGAACTGTATACAGTACCTGTTGTAATCATAGCCTGTGACAAACACAAACACACACACACACACACACACACATATATATATATATATATATATATATATATATATATATATATATATATATATATATATATATATATATATATATATATATATATATATATATATATATATATATATATATATATATGGACACGTATAATGTCTGCTGTTTCACGGCTGAGGAGTACAGTGTCATTGGACATTCTTGTTCATATTTCATTATTTCTAGTTCTAGGTAGTCCACACAGATTATATTTTCCGCCATTTCTGCTGTTCCGAAAGCCCCTTAAGATTCTGGTTTAATTTGATTTCGACGTTTCCTATGTAGCTGTAAATAATGCTTAGTAAAATGAGCCAATTTAAAGTTGTTTTGGATCTCTCTTGAAATGTTACTGCTCTTTAATGCAATTCCTACTAAACCTGTTGTGTTTGTTGCATAAATTTCACCAGTGGTAAAGAAAATACAAGCACTCTGATAGTTTCATTACATTCAGGATTAGCGCTTTTTGTATTGTGTGGGTTCCACTTTCACAGGATGCTTGCATAACGATTTACTATGCAATGAACAGACTCTATCCGGTGGTAGCCGATATAGTGCCGTTCCGAGGTGATGGGTAACCGGCCATCTTATGTATGGCAAGAAGTTCGCCATTTTGGCACTGAAATGTCCCCTTCTCCAAATCGGATAAAAAGACGAACAATAAAACTTACCTGTCCTAACCACCTCCCAGACCCGGATTCATAAGATAGTAAAACCCCTGTAGTGACAGCCTTCCAGACCGGGATATGAAAATGGACAAAACTTTTGCCATCTAAAATTCAATTTTCAATAGCAAAGTATAAATTAATGAGATCTACATTGATTTAGTGATATCTTTAATTATATTTTGACATCAAAAATAAGCATTAAATGTTAAAATGGCCAGTCGTTTGTAATCGCCAACTAAATTTTGGATTAAAACTTGAATTATTGATATCAAGAACAACAACACAATTTTTATGGAATGTCATGTTCATATTTATTAGGGAATTATTGATCTCAAGAATTAATTTTTGATCTCAAAAACTATTTTTTTGATATCAAGAATTAAATTTTGATCTCAAAAAGCCATACTTTGATATCAAGAATTAATTTTTGACATCTGTAATTGTGTTTTTGATATCTCTAAATATATTCTTGATTTCAAAAAATAATTTTTGATATCAATAAATATTGAGAAATATCGATAAATACTTATTGATATAAAAAATGATTTAATGATATTTAAAATTGATTTTTTGAGATCAAAAATTTAAGTTGGAGCTCAATAATTCATTTGTTTAGTGATATCAAGAATTTATTTCACACATCATTATTTCAGAATGATACTTTTAATTTGTATTTTGAAATCTGCAAATGATTTTTTTTATCTCAAAAATTAATTTTTTGATATCAAAATATCAGTCTATTTTTTAAACAACAATTCAGGAACACAGACCTGTAAATGATAATCACTGGTCCTTGTATGCAGAATCTTTCTTTAAATTTTCACTGTACAAAAAAGAAGCAATTCTTGAGATCAAAAATAATTCAAGTTTTCATCTTTGCCATCTAAAATTCAATTGCTGATAGCAAAATATAAATTATTGAGATTTACATTGATTTATTGATATCTTTAATTATATTTTGATATCAAAAATAAGCATTAAAACGACATTCCATAACTTTTTATTTGTTTTTTTTTTGTGCCATACAAAATTAAAAGAAAGATTCTGTATGCAAAGACTAGTCATTACTTTATTCACAGATGTGTGCTTCAGTCTTTTTATATAAAAATAGACTGATACTTTGAGACCAAAAAATATTTGCGGACTTCAAAATATAAATTAGAAAATTTTCATTCTTAAATAATGATATCTGAAATAAATTATTGATATCAATAACAGGAGAATAAATTATTTAGCTCACAATTGAGATTTTGCTATCAAATATTTCATTTTTGCTATCAAGAATTGAATTTTTCAAGGTCATTAGATCATTTTTCATATGAATAAATATTTCTTTATATATCTAAATATTTGTTGATGTCAAGAATTATTTTTTGAGATCAAGAATACATGTAGAAAGATTAAAAATGTAATTACACATAGGAAAAATCAAGTTTATGGCTAGTTTATTGACTAGAGTTCCTAAAATTTTGCTATCTAAATCAACATGTGAATCTTCTTTTCGGTTAGATCTGTTCCTTTCCTTGCTAGCTGCACTGGTGATCACAACAGCAAAATTTAGAAAGACATCAAATATGTGCAATTATTTTTGTAAGACATTTTTGGGCGTATCAAGTATATCTAAATCATTGTCAACATATACTGTATATCTGTGCATTCTGTTAGATCAGTTCCCTCATGAAAATATCTAAAAAATGAACAGGCGTTCAGCATCATATGGAGTTTTGCTACATAACCGTAAAACCGGAAGAATCTTTTTCTACTTCAAGAGTAAATATCTTCTATTTTTCAATTTTATACACCGAGTTGGACGATCTTTTTTTTTTCTTTTTTTGAATACGCAAAATATTCTAGACCCCGCCGAGTCACTTCTTTTTTACTTGCGACCTGGCCATTGGATGAAAAACAAGGTTACTTTTTTCTATATGAAGAGCTACTGTTTTTATGAAGAATACTTTTTATCTGTTCTTTCATATCGTTTCCTTCTGCCATAGCTAGCTGAGTTGTTGGATTTATAGGAATGATATGTTCTTCAGATTTGCTAGCTTCTCGAACATTTGTTCCGTTTGGTAGCTGTCGAGATTTCCACAAAGAACAGATATTATAAATAGTATCTTGAGTATGTTTTACCGGTGACTACAGTTGGCATCGTATCACTCCGTCTTTACACTACGGTCTATCATTTTGCAAAGCGATCCTGACTCCATTCATTATTGAAAGTGTCAGTCTATAGCGGAAATTAACCCTTATATATCCTTCGTTCTTAAAATCTCACAGACACGTACTCCATTTTAAATAATTATTCATTTAAAGATACCCAGGTCTGAATACTGATACAACCAATTAATTTGGCGTTGCATTCCCAAAAACATATTGAGGCCAAGTCTCACTGATAAAGCAGTTAAAAAGGCAGCAGATCCTTGGGATGCATAATAATAACTAGAAGCTCATTCCGCTAGCGAAATGTTAAACACTTGACAGAAATTAAAACGCAAAAATACTGGCTTCAATGGGTTATTTCTTGAATAATATATTGCAAACGAATCCCGGACAAAACGGCGACGGCCAAAACGGCGACTGCCAAAACGGAGAAGACCAAAACGGCGACGGCCAAAACGGCGATGGCCATAACGGTGACAAGTGCAACCCCGGACAAAACGGCGACGAAGATTAATAATTTAATGTTGAAAATCAAAATAAAAAGAATAGTGTTGCCAGATAAATCAATTCATTTCTACTTGAAGATAAGTATAATTTGAACCAATATTTAAATTTTAAGGGCAAAATAAAATGGATAATTTGACACTTATTTTCTCATATATTCCTAATTGCAATTATACGACAGTCCATCGTGTGTGTGTGTGTGTGTGGGGGGGGGGGGGGGGGGTAAATAAGTACATTTTGAAAGACAATTGCATTTAGCGACTGTGCCCACTAATCCGTTATTGCACGTGAATTCATATCAATAAAACGCAAAATAAAAATGGCACTAAAAGGACTTTGGATTATCAGCAATGAAAGAACGATGTTTTAATCGCCTTAACGAACTAATCTGTATCGGTTATGTGAAATGCTGTTATTATATATGAATCCACACCAATGAAAGATAAGATTCAATTTTATTTTCCCTGAGAAAATAATTTTCAGTTTTATCTGAGAAAACGTAGGTGAGTTAATCATTCCTTGAGCAGATTACTGTGACAGTGACTGGTGACAGGAAGGAGGTGGTTAGGGAGGGCAGGAAGGGCACGTTGGTAGAAATGCTGCACTGTGTTCAAATTTATTTATCTCTGATAGTTAAATAAATTGTGTTGGTAACGTTGTTACTTTTTGTCTTTTTTTAAATAAGCATTTTAAAGCATAAACTTTAAAAAAACTCCGTCGCCGTTTTGTCCGGGGTTGCACTTGTCGCCGTTTTGGCCATCGCCGTTTTGGCCGTCGCCGTTTTGGTCTTCTCCGTTATGGCCGTCGCCGTTTTGGCCGTCGCCGTTATATCCGGATACCATTGCAAACAACACAGCTTGAATACGTCTTATAAGCCGAGTAGTGTTTAGTTTCTGTTGACTTAAGGTTTTATTGACTGATCTAGCATACACAGTGAGAGCTCGCACAAAGCTCACTGAGCAACTGTGTGTGATGTGGCTTAAATGCTACGCATTAACTTGCAAAAAATACACTCTTTTCACATGGCGTTTTAACAAAGAAAACGAAATCAAAGACGAAAATAAATAGTGACATGCACATGTTCAGATCAAGCTCTTCATAAGTCCCAAGTTTCATGGTTGTAGGGCCCATAGTGTCAGAGAAGAAGAAGACACAAAAAATCGGAAAAAGTGTCAAGAAGAAAAAAAAGGACGAATTTTGCTCGCACAAATTCATATAACTCTTGCAAACCAAAGGCTTGTCAAGTGTTAACTAGAAGCTCATTCCGCTAGCGAAATGTTAAACACTTGACAAAAAATAAAGCGCAAAAATACTTCCTTCAATGGGTTATTTCTTGAATAATATATTGCAAACAACACAGCTTGAATACGTCTTATAAGCCTAGTAGTGTTTGGTTGTTCTTGACTTAAAGTTTTATTGACTGATCAGGCATACGCCTTGTTAACACTTGACAAGCCTTTGGCTTGCAAGAGTTATATGAATTTGTGCGAGCAAAATTTGTCCTTTTTTTTTCTTCTTGACACTTTTTCCGATTTTTTGTGTCTTCTTCTCCTCTGACACTATGGGCCCAACGACCATGAAACTTGGGACTTATGAAGAGCTTGATCTGAACATGTGCATGTCACTTTTTATTTTCGTCTTTGATTTCGTTTTCTTTGTTAAAACGCCATGTGAAAAGAGTGCATTTTTTGCAAGTAAATGCGTAGCATTTAACCCACATCACACACAGTTGCACAGTGAGCTTTGTGCGAGGTCTCACTGCGTAAATAGCTAACACGGCGTATGCTAGATCAGTCAATAAAACCTCAAGTCAACAGAAACTAAACACTACTCGGCTAATAAGACATATTCAAGCTGTGTTGTTTGCAATATATTATTCAAGAAATAACCCATTGAAGGAAGTATTTTTGCGATTTAATTTTTGTCAAGTGTTTAACATTTCGCTAGCGAAGTGAGGTTCTAGTTATCTATTTATGCAGTGAGAGCTCGCACAAAGCTCACTGAGCAAATTGTATTCTGTGCTGCCGTTAAATGCTACGCATTTATTTGCAAAAAATACACTCTTTTCACATGGCGTTTTAACAAAGAAAACGAAACCAAAGACGAAAATAAAAAGTAACATGCACATGTTCAGATCAAGCTCTTCATAATTCCCAAGTTTCATGGTTGTAGGGCCCATAGTGTCAGAGAAGAAGAAGACACAAAAAATCGGAAAAAGTGTCAAGAAGAAAAAAAAGGACGAATTTTGCTCGCACAAATTCATATAACTCTTGCAAGCCAAAGGCTTGTCAAGTGTTAACTAGAAGCTCATTCCGCTAGCGAAATGTTAAACACTTGACAAAAAATAAAGCGCAAAAATACTTCCTTTAATGGGTTATTTCTTGAATAATATATTGCAAACAACACAGCTTGAATACGTCTTATAAGCCTAGTAGTGTTTGGTTGTTGTTGACTTAAAGTTTTATTGACTGATCAGGCATACGCCTTGTTAACACTTGACAAGCCTTTGGCTTGCAAGAGTTATATGAATTTGTGCGAGCAAAATTTGTCCTTTTTTTTCTTCTTGACACTTTTTCCGATTTTTTGTGTCTTCTTCTCCTCTGACACTATGGGCCCAACGACCATGAAACTTGGGACTTATGAAGAGCTTGATCTGAACATGTGCATGTCACTTTTTATTTTCGTCTTTGATTTCGTTTTCTTTGTTAAAACGCCATGTGAAAAGAGTGCATTTTTTGCAAGTAAATGCGTAGCATTTAACCCGCATCACACACAGTTGCACAGTGAGCTTTGTGCGAGGTCTCACTGCGTAAATAGCTAACACGGCGTATGCTAGATCAGTCAATAAAACCTCAAGTCAACAGAAACTAAACACTACTCGGCTTATAAGACATATTCAAGCTGTGTTGTTTGCAATATATTATTCAAGAAATAACCCATTGAAGGAAGTATTTTTGCGATTTAATTTTTGTCAAGTGTTTAACATTTCGCTAGCGAAGTGAGGTTCTAGTTATCTATTTATGCAGTGAGAGCTCGCACAAAGCTCACTGAGCAAATTGTATTCTGTGCTGCCGTTAAATGCTACGCATTTATTTGCAAAAAATACACTCTTTTCACATGGCGTTTTAACAAAGAAAACGAAATCAAAGACGAAAATAAAAAGTAACATGCACATGTTCAGATCAAGCTCTTCATAATTCCCAAGTTTCATGGTTGTAGGGCTCATAGTGTCAGAGAAGAAGAAGACACAAAAAATCGGAAAAAGTGTCAAGAAGAAAAAAAAAGGACGAATTTTGCTCGCACAAATTCATATAACTCTTGCAAGCCAAAGGCTTGTCAAGTGTTAACTAGAAGCTCATTCCGCTAGCGAAATGTTAAACACTTGACAAAAAATAAAGCGCAAAAATACTTCCTTTAATGGGTTATTTCTTGAATAATATATTGCAAACAACACAGCTTGAATACGTCTTATAAGCCTAGTAGTGTTTGGTTGTTGTTGACTTAAAGTTTTATTGACTGATCAGGCATACGCCTTGTTAACACTTGACAAGCCTTTGGCTTGCAAGAGTTATATGAATTTGTGCGAGCAAATTTTGTCCTTTTTTTTCTTCTTGACACTTTTTCCGATTTTTTTGTGTCTTCTTCTCCTCTGACACTATGGGCCCAACGACCATGAAACTTGGGACTTATGAAGAGCTTGATCTGAACATGTGCATGTCACTTTTTATTTTTATGTCTTTGATTTCGTTTTCTTTGTTAAAACGCCATGTGAAAAGAGTGTATTTTTTGCAAGTAAATGCGTAGCATTTAACCCACATCACACACAGTTGCACTGTGAGCTTTGTGCGAGGTCTCACTGCGTAAATAGCTAACACGGCGTATGCTAGATCAGTCAATAAAACCTTAAGTCAACAGAAACTAAACACTACTCGGCTAATAAGACATATTCAAGCTGTGTTGTTTGCAATATATTATTCAAGAAATAACCCATTGAAGGAAGTATTTTTGCGATTTAATTTTTGTCAAGTGTTTAACATTTCGCTAGCGAAGTGAGGTTCTAGTTATCTATTTATGCAGTGACAGCTCGCACAAAGCTCACTGAGCAAATTGTATTCTGTGCTGCCGTTAAATGCTACGCATTTATTTGCAAAAATTACACTCTTTTCACATGGCGTTTTAACAAAGAAAACGAAATCAAAGACGAAAATAAAAAGTGACATGCACATGTTCAGATCAAGCTCTTCATAATTCCCAAGTTTCATGGTCGTAGGGCCCATAGTGTCAGAGAAGAAGAAGACACAAAAAATCGGAAAAAGTGTCAAGAAGAAAAAAAAGGACGAATTTTGCTCGCACAAATTCATATAACCCTTGCAAGCCAAAGGCTTGTCAAGTGTTAAATATACGTTGTCTATCAGAACTGAAACTTTGGCAAATCAATCAATGGTATGTCCCCGAATAACATTTGCAACTGTGAGCTCCACATACAGCAAATGATAAATCCAAGGCGGATAGAACTTAACCAAGTTATGTTTTAATTAAATCAATCAATAAAACGTTAGTACAAAATCTTACACGATCACAATTCAAATCTCTATTCCGTCTTTAAAATAAACACTCGTATTACAAATTTTAAGTTAGTTACTCATAAATATAGTTTAAAATATTTTCTTTTTTATAATGTTTCCAAAAATGAATGGTCCTCAATGACATACAGAAGTTTTTTAAAATATTAACCAAACCATAATTTTTAGCAACACTATTCGGTTTCATCGGTTGTGTGTGTAAAATGGCGAGACCGTTTCAGCACTGAAAATCAATATCCTGTCAATTCCTGAGAATATCGACTACACACGAATTAATCAAGTGTTAATCATACCACGAACAATCAAGTTCTAATTCAGACCATCATATTAAGAAAGGTATAAAGAATTATGCATTAGCACATTATTAGAATGCGCGCCCAGTATCAGAACACTTTCATTTGATTTCAAAGAAATGCGAGATACTTTTATTGAAGAATATTATGAACCTTGAATGAAAATTATTACGTTTTTAGCGAATTTTATTGATGAGCTTTATCAAGAAAACTATTTAAAAAAGTGCAAAAGTATTCAAGCGAGCAAACTTGTCATAACCCTAATATTTCACAGTAGTGAAACCCCGAATCAAAACGATAAATGTTTGCGCAAAATAATCCCCTTCAGTACTGATCGTATCCTACAGTGGTTTCTCAGAAATGAAGAAAATATATTTCGTCTTAAAACGCTGCAGCGGTCATTTCTGCCCAGTCTTATAATTAGTTCTAATCATTTCCGTGACTGTCTGGTTGAGAAGACATAACAAGTAATTTTGGTAAATTATCGTACGGTTGAATCTATGTTTTTAATAGGCCCACAATATCATTGATACAAGGAAGTTTATTGCTGGTTAGTTACAAAACGACTCTGAAACATTGATTTAATAGCGAGCGCAATACACGCTAGTAGCCTGCATTGTCTTGTGACCTAAAGTTTAGCTCAACATCATGTGACGCACGTATACGTGACAGCTTATGTGTCAAATCAGCGAACGTGTAAACTCGCTGAACTTCTCAGCCAATGTGTCAAATCGCTGACTCAATCAGTGAATGTGTCAAATCGCTGACTCAATCAGCGAATGTGTCAAATCTCTGACTCAATCAGTGAATGTGTCAAATCGCTGACTCAATCAGCGAATGTGTCAAATCTCTGACTCAATCAGTGAATGTGTCAAATCGCTGACTCATTCAGCGAATGTGTCAAATCGCTGACTCAGTCAGCGAATGTGTCAAATCGCTGACTCAATCAGCGAATGTGCCAAATCGCTGACTCAATCAGCGAATGTATCAAATTGCTGACTCAATCAGCGAATGTGTAAACTCTGAATTCACACATTCGCTGATTTTAAGCGACAAATATTTGACATATTCGCTGAAATTGCCTGACTTTTGATTGTCGTTTACACCTGCCGATTGCTTTCAAGTATAACAAAAAGGGTAGTATTATTCAATTAATAATCTCTGATTGATACAGCGCCACTGCTTAGATAAGGTGCAAAACGATAAAACATGGAAACAAACAAACATGTTTAGGCCAAACAACTTCTGTTCGTTCTGGAATAACTTCAAAAGACAGAAGAAAAGAGTTGTTAAATTCGGTGTAAGCGCCAATGAATTTGTTAACTACCATAGCTTAATTATGAAGGACGACGATTCTTCTCTCACAGAGGACCAGATAAAGGTATCTGATTTTGTTAGGACAAAGTTACCGAGATAACTGTAATGAAATATTCATGAAATAAACATTTATAATTCTTCCCAGCATTTTATAAGAATTCCGTTTATTCTGAAAAAAATTACAATTTCAATACTATTTATTACGAAAGAATTTGAGCTAAGTGGGATTCATAACCTTTTATTGTACCAATTATTGCATGCAAATTGTGAAAATAAAGTAGTGTGAAGATCAACATTCAACTTTTGTATTGCACTGTTTCTTCGCTCTGTTAAGTGCATTACGAGAATTTCGCTGGTTGAATTCATATAACCATTGCCTTCTATTCATTCTGCTTTGCTGAATAAAATTGCATGAGAGGAAAGTCCTTATGTCCACTTCCCTAATCTGGGATGAACGAGCCTGTATACAATGAAAATCTCGCAGTTTCATTCCAAAGTGTAATAACGGCTTCTTGGAAGTTGATACATACTAGGGACTGATGTGTTCAAATGCAGCGGAAAGACACTAAGCTAAACATTTCCTTGAGCAGATACTTAAGGGAAAACTTGAGCATGCAGGGTTTTCGTTAATTGTTGGTTCGCAAGTATCACTAAAATGTGACATAATAATAGTTTTTGTCATAGCCAGTATTGAGACACTGACATGCCACAGAGCTTTTGTGCCTCCGAGATCACAGTCTGCTTTTCTTAAAAGAAGCGGGGTCGGGTTTGATGTTATTACCCCTTCACCTCGCATTGACATGCAATTATATATAATGAGATATGCAGTTATGGTGACAGCAATGTCACTGAAACAATTACATTTCCTTTGAAACGGAACGCTATATATATATATATATATATATATATATATATATATATATATATATATATATATATATATATATATATATATATATATATATATATATATATATATATATACTATACTATACTATACTGTATACTATACTATATATTATGCAAAAAAAAAAAAAAACCTTCCAAAAATCTTTGAATCTATAATGACAATGTTTTAAAAGGTACTTTACAACTACTTAGGCATCCATAATAAGCTGTATAGTTGTAGATTATTTTGCTTATACCACAGTGGTACTCTTCACACACTAAGATTTTATTGTAGTACGGAAAAATAAAAAAAATTCCCCCACAAAATCCAGTAAAAAGATGTCCTTTACAAATTCGTTTTAAAATTCCCCTTGCTTTGTTTTCTCTTGTTGATAGAACAGATTAATGTAGAAACTTTAAAGAAGAACGAAGGTATTTCATATGTTTATGTGATATTTCGACTCTTTGACTTTTAGTCTCTAGTCCTTTTTTGGTGTTACTGAAAGCATAGGACATCGTCATCCAGAGGCAGTGACATACATGGGTGGCCGAGAGGTAAGCGCTTCGGACTGATGGTAAAAAATTAGTGAGTTTGATTCCCCCTGACGACACTCCTGGTATGCAAGTTGGCACTGCTTACAACAATCCCCGCCTCTACCATGCCCAGGTACATGCTAGTTTTCTGAAGGATGATGGCACAGCCTAAAACCCAACTTCTCCGAGAGTTCAGGATTACAAGTTTGTCCAAGGACAAAGTCCCAGCTTACGAAAAGCAATAAGACTAATTCCAGCGTGGATGAGCAAGGGAATTTTCCTGAAAAATTGGGCTTCAAAAGATGAGACGGCAAAGAGCTGGCCCAAGAATTAATTTAGCACCGGACCAGAACATAGACCGATAAATGCATACAAAGATTTCTTTCCCAGAAAAATGGGAAACAGATTTCTTGTATCTCTGGAAGACTGGATAGTCTGCCATAGATACCTTCAAACAACACTCGCATTTCGGACCAGTGCGCATATTTATGTAACTTGCCTTGATGCGCGGTTCTTATTCAGACAAGTGCGCATGTTTATTTAATTTTGCGTAGATGCGCGGCTCCCATTTTGGAACAGTGCACATGTTTATTTAACTTGCGTTGATGTGCGGTTCGCATTTCTGACGAGCGCCCATGTTTTTTTACCTTTTGTGAATGTGCGGTTCTTATTTCGGATCAGTGCGCACGTTTATTTACCTTGTGTTGATGTGCGGTTCTTATTTCGGATCAATGCGTATGTTTATTTACCTTGTGTTGATGTGCGGTTCTTATTTCGGATCAGTGCGCATGTTTATTTACCTTGCCTCGATGCGCGATTCTTATTCCAGACCAATACGCATGTTTATTGTACTTGCGGTACTTATTTTGGACAAGTGCACAAGTTGCCATAGGTTGCCTTGATGCGCGGTTCGCATTTCGGACCAGTTTGCATGTTTATTTAACTTGCGTTGATGCACAGTGCTTATTTTGGACGTGTGCCTATGTTTATTTAACTTGCGTTGGTGAGCAGTTCGAATTTCGGATCATTACGTATGTTTATTTAACTTGCATTGATGCGCGGTTCGAATTTTGGACCAGTGCGCATGTTTATTTAACTTGCGTTGATGCGCAGTGCTTATTTTGGACCACTGCAAATGTTTATTTAACTTGCGTTGGAGCGTAGTTCGCATTTCGAACCACTGCGCATGTTTATTTAACTTGCGTTGATGCGCGGTTCGAATTTCGGAGAAGTGCGCATGTTTATTTAACTTGCGTTGATGCGCGGTGCTTATTTTAGACCAGTGCAAATGTTTATTTAACTTACGTTGGCGCGTGGTTCGCATTTCGAACCACTGCGTATGTTTAACGTGCGTCGATGCGCGGTTCTTATTTCAGGCCAATGCGCATATTTCTTTAACTTGAGTTGATGCGCGGTTCTTATTCTGGACCAGTGCGCATGTTTATTTAAGTTGCGTTGATGCGCAGTTCTTATTTTGAATAGTGCACATGTTATTTAAGTTGCGTTAATGGGCAGTTCGCATTTCGAAATAGTGCACATGTTTATTTAACTTGCGTTGATGCAAGGTCCTTATTTTGGTCCAGTGTGCTTGCTTATTTAGCTTGTGTTGCTGTGCGGTTCGCATTTCGGACCAGCGCACATGTTTTTTTTTAACTTGTGTCGATGCGTGTTCCGCATTTTGGACCATTGTACATATTTATTTAACTTGTGTTGATGATCGGTACTTATTTTGGACCGGTGCAAATGTTTATTTAACTTACGCTTATGTGCGGTTCGCAATTCGGACCAGTGTGCATGTTTATTTAATTTGCGTTGATATCCGGTTCGCATTTCGGACCAGTATACCTGTTTCTCTAGGTTGCGTTGATGCGCAGTTCGCATTTTGGGACAAGTGAGCAGGTTCATTTAACTTGCGTTGACGCGCGATTTGCGTTTCGGACCAGAACGCATGTTTATTTAAGTCCCGTCGATGCCCGACTCTTATGTCTATTCAACTTGCGTCGATTCATGGTTCTTTCTTCGGACCACTGCGCATGTTTATTTAACTTGCGTTGATGTGCGGTTCTCATTTCAGACCACTGCGCATGTCTATTCAACTTGCGTCGATGCGTGGTCCTTTTTTCGGACAAGTGCGCATGTTTGTTTAACTTGCGTTGATGTGCGGTGCTTATTTTGGACCGGATCGCATGTTTATTTAACTTCCGTCGATGCGCGGTTCGCATTTCAGGCCATTGCCCATGCTTATTTAACTTGTGTTGATGCGCGGTTCGCATTTCGGACCACTGCGCATGTTTATTTAATTTTCCTCGATGTGCGGTTCGCATTTCGGACCAGTGCGCATGTTTCTTTAGGCTGCGTTGATGCGCGGTTCGCATTTCAGACCACTGCGCATGTCTATTCAACTTACGTCGAAGCGTAGTTCTTTTTTTCGGACCAGTGCGCATGTTTATTTAACCTGCGTTGATGCGCGGTGCTTATTTTGGACCAGTTCGCATCTTTATTTATCTTCCGTCTATGCGCAGTTCACATTTCGGACCAATGTGCATGTTATTTAACTTGCATCGATGCGGAGTACTTAATTTGGACTACTGCGAATGTCTATTTAACTTGCGTCGATGTGCAGTTGTTAAATCTGACTACTGCGCAAGTTCATTTAACTTGCGTTTAAGCGCTGTAGGAGGAGATTCATTTAATTTTTTTTTCAAAAAATACGAAAACAAAATTCAAAAGTTTTCCAATTCCCTCAAAAAGCACAAGCCGTATGCATGACCCCCTAGAGACGGCTCATATCGAAAATAAATGAAATCTGATAAAAACTGTAGGAGGAAATGCATTTTGAATTTTTTTCTTCAAAAATTCTCTCATCGACTGAAAAAGACAGGCCATATTCACGACACTCTAAGCATGCCTCAGCCACAAAATAAATGATGTTTGATCAAAACTGCAGGAGAAAATGCATTTTGAGGTATTTTCATTAAAAATTCCCCCCGAAATCAAAAATTCCCAAGTCGAGTCAAATAGCACAAGCCGTATGCGAGACCTACCTGAGGATGCCTCACAGCAAAAAAATAAATGAAATCGGATAAAAACTGTAGGAGGAAATGCATTTTGAAGTTTTTCTTCAAAAATTCCCAAAAAATACAGAAATTGTCGGATCGACTAAAAAGCGCAAGTCGTATTCTCAACCCCTTAGGGATGCCTCAAACCAAAAAAAAAAAAAAAAACTGTAGGGGGAAATGCATTTTGAAGTTTATTTCTTCAAAAGCTCCCTAAAAATAAAAAAATTGCCCGATCGACTTAAAAGCACAAGCCGTATCCACTCACACCAAAAATAAATGACATCGAATCAAAATTGTATGGGTAGTTGCATTTTGAATTATTTTCGAAATTTTTGCTTCAAAAATTCCCCAAAAATACAAGCTAAAAAAGCACAAGCCGTATGCACGACCCTTTAGGGGTGCCTCATGCCAAAAATAAATGACATCGGGTCAAAAATGTAAGAGGAGATACATTTTAAAATTTCTTTAAAAATTCGCCAAAAATTCAAAAATCACCCGATCGACTAAGAAAGCACAAGCCGTATGCACGACCGCTTAGGAAATCCTCACACCAAAAATAAATGACATCGAATCAAAATTGTAGGAGTAGATGCATTTTTTTAAATTTTTGCTTAAAAAAATCCCCCAAAATACAAAAATTGTCCGATCGACTAAAAAAGCACAAGCCGTATGCACGACGCTTTAGGGGTGGCTCATGCCAAAAATAAATGACATCGGGTCAAAAATGTAAGAGGAGATACATTTTAAAACTTCTTTAAAAATTCGCCAAAAATTCAAAAATCACCCGATCGACTAAGAAAGCACAAGCCGTATGCACGACCGCTTAGGAAATCCTCACACCAAAAATAAATGACATCGAATCAAAATTGTAGGAGTAGATGCATTTTTTTAAATTTTTGCTTAAAAAAATCCCCAAAAAATACAAAAATTGTGCGATCGACTAAAAAAGCACAAGCCGTATGCACGACGCTTTAGGAGTGCCTCATACCAAAAATAAATGACATCGGGTCAAAAATGTAGGAGGAGATGCATTTTGAAACAAAGTTTACAGCGAACTAACAAACTAACTAACTAACTAACTAACGGACGCCACCCGCAAACCGATAGGAATACCCCAGCTTACGTGTAACGTAAGCTGGGCTAAAAAGGTCCAGTAGTCCGAAAGACTGGTATTCCGAAAGAGCACTTCTTACAAGGCTTTTAAGTCCGAAACTTTAATATTTAGAGACTTGAGAAGTACGAAAGTGCATTAGTCCGAAAGGCGATCATACCGACGATTAAGTTTTTTGAAAACCCTATATTCCAATAGCGGCCAAGAAACACGATTTTAACGTTCCTTTGCTTGTGCCTGATGTGATTTATTACGGTTCACTAGTTTAGAAGAAAACTAGGTGTCGGTTACCGAGGATTTTTGTCGATCGATGACAGTGATCGATGACAGTGGTCACCGTCATTAACATGAAAGTTATAGTTGACAGGACAAAAGTGGCAACATACTACCCCATTTCGCTTCCAATTAGGAAATTTTTATAGCTTTTCTAGAAATTTCTGCCTTTTTTTCCTTTTCTGTTATTATCGTTCGGGTTGTTCCATGCTCTTCATTACATTATTTGACGCAGGCACGCGAAAATTGGCACGCACATAGATAATGACAAGGTCTCGCTAAATTACACGTATAGATGGTTGTAAGGTCTTATTAAGACCACAGTTTGTTACTTTCATTTTAAAAGTCAAGGTCAAACTAAGGCCAAAATATTTATCAGGAAGAGTGCTGAAACAAGGGCTCAAATCCCAGTTTAAACACATATACATTTCGAGTATGGATTGCTTCTCAATCTGAATCTTCACCTTGAGTGTCAAGGTCAAAGTTCACGTGACCTCGTATACTGTTAAAGTAAGGACGACTTTTCTCAAAAACGGTTGAGAACAGAGTCATTTTCGTTCCTTACAACTGGGTCTAAAAAATATGTCCAGCGTCCGGAATTGGAAGATGTCCGACTTATCTAGGTTCTTATGGTGTAGAAACAAACGGAAAATTTTAGATGGATCTGAAAGCTTGTCCGAATTATGCAGATTTGTCCGGAAGCAGATTTTACTGTATATGTTTTTTTTTCCAAGTCATATAATAATATATTCTAACATTTTCTAACTTTATTCTTTGTCTAGCAACATTTCATCATGCGAGAATTGAGCTAAATGTGCAGAGTGCGGCAACCGCTCTATTTTCTCAAAACTTTTTCTTTACGTATTATAATTATACTGAAGGACAAAAGAAAGTTCGCACATAGAAACCAAAATATATCCAAAACTTATGGATGTTTTTTTTAATTAACATCAGATCGTAATCCCAAGTTGCAACCATCGTTATTTTCATGTGGGTGCGGTTATGCATTACGGGTTTGTAGGCATTCAAACACGGTACCATATTAATCCACATAAGTCAGTACCGGCTCACTGTTGAAAAATTATGAAATTCCACAGGTGGTCATCCAATATAACCGCACATGTAAACGCAGTAAATCGATGAAAACAATGGAGAATTAAGATGCCGCGAATACCGCAAGCCTGTCGCGATCAGGCTATTGCCATGCTTGAAGCTGGTGCTTCTGCTCAGTTCGTTGTCAGACGGTATCGGGACACTGGATCAACCAAAGACCGACCACGTAGTGTGCCCACACCTAACCAGGATCGCCCCATCCGCATGATCCACCCCCGGGATCGCTTCAGACCAGCCACAAAAACAGCAACGGAGATCCCTGGACGGAAGAATAACCGCATAAGGTCGAAAATCGTTATACGGCGCCTAACCGGACATGGGATCTGCGCCCGACATGGGAACACCATTCTTACGCAGAACAATGCCCGCCCACACGTTGCTGGGGTGTGTAGAGATTATTTAGCGGCTAATAATGTTGATGTGCTCCCATGGACGGCCTATAGTCTGGATATGAATCCCATAGAACATCTATGGGATCATCTGGATCGCCTAAAAATCTCGCGGAATTGAGGCAAGCATTGATTGAGGAGTGGCACAGATATCCTCAATACAAAATTAACAGGTTGATAACTTCAATGCATAGTCGAATCCAGGCCCTACTGCGTTCCACTGGATACCACACACGGTATTAGTGGCGGCTATAAACATTATAAATCGAAGAAAACTCAAAACGGAACTTACACTGACTTGGACGCTCTGTGGTCTTTCACTAAAATTGCTTAAGAAGTTCTATTTTTCGATTATATTGTGGCACTATCTGAGAGGTACCTTTGGTACAAATTGGAAGCCACTTCAGCAATTAAGTGAGCAACAATAATATTTTTTATTATATGCGAACTTACTTTTGTCCTTCAGTATATTTGTTGACTTGAAAAAATAATGTGATATAAATACATAATTTTTGAATAATTTGACCCAGCCGGTGTAACAGGATATCTTGCTACCCCCGAATATCTTGCCTGCCCCGGGACGAAATATCCCAGGACAAGTTGCTCTCGATATTTCATAAATCGGAATGTAATGCTCGTTTACATTTGAAAAGTAAACATCCTGTGATTTGCTTTTCTAAGTTTTGTCAAAGGTTTTGGCGCAGATCCCTGAGCTTTGTACGTAGGCTACTTTTAAATAGGGGCCAAGATATCCCAGAGGGGACCAAGATATCCCAGGATATTTTGGACCCCGGGGACTAAGATATACTGGGACGGTGATCTTTTTTTCTCCAAAAAGTAGAACCGGCCGGAGTCAAACATATTTTTGTTTAATTTTTAATAGTTTAGATAAACCAACATGGGTAAAAATTCCTTACTTGTATTTTTCCTGCAAAATGTGGCTTGATAAAATGCTTACATGACATAACACTTATGTTATCAATTTTTAAGTAATTTTTAAAGCGATCGAAGTGTTACTTGCACAAACAATGTGAGCATAATATTTGTGATAAAGTTCTAATTGAAATGTCATTTTCATGACTTTTCCTGCCGTCCTGGTAAATGTTTTCTTTAAACTTTATGCACCCGGCTCGCGAATTATCGAATTTTTCTTCCTTAACTAGAAATTTTTTAGACCTGACCTTGTCACTTCTTTTTTGCTATTTTGTTCACTCGGTCAGGGGATGAAAAGAAGGTTATTTTTCCTTTCAGTATTTTTCTTCTAAACAATTTTTAAGAATTTTCCTAAGCAGAACACTTTGGATTTCAAAGCAACTTTCAAATATGTTTAAGATTCAACTACTCCGGAGTTCATTCCAGACCAATTCACAGATCGTTAGTTCACCGAATCTTTTGTTATGTAGAAGGGATAATCCTCAAGTACCTATAAATACCAAAGGTTGCCCAGCCTGTCGGAGTTACAGCGGTGGCAATCCCTGGACTTATCTACTACTTGAAGACTCCTGTACAAAGAACACCATGTACAGCCCCCTCCCCTCCCCCCCCCCCCCCGAACCTCTCTTGGCTCTTCCATTGGCCACACAACAAAGACCAAGTCAGGAAAGTGCTCGGTACAATAACCAAAGGGTTGTTAAGCATATGCGAGAGAGCAGCGTGGCAAAGTAACACAATCAGTTTGGAGACATTTTACTAATACACGCGTGGCGTGAAATGTGCTTAGTGCCGCCAAAGGTTATATTTTTCTTTATAGTATCAAACGTTTAAAATAAACATACATACTCTCCTATTTGTCAGAAATTTTTTTTTAAAAATTCTTTAAAATCATCTTTTTGAGTAAATGGCACTATTAAGTGAAAGTGTAAAGATCATGAAAATGGATAAATCAAACGTGTTTAAAACAATGTTGGTGAGGTCTGATGATATTTCATATTGTCGAATATTTCATCTATCTGTGGAATGAACAATCTGATACTGATAACAAACAAGGGCGTCTCTGAAGTACCTACGGTGGATACAGTCTATAAATAGCCGCAGAACTGTCCGCTTCCAACTTCTTGACGGCGTAAACTTGGTAAAAACTACAGACACTGCTCACCGTATATGGATTGAGCAATATAAAACTGGCCACAAAAACAAGGACAAAAGGTCACAAAATTACGGGCGTTTATCAGCTTTTTATTTGTTTCAGAGGCTGCTGAACAAAAAATGAGCAAGAAACCTAGACTCGTGTTGTCTCCTTTTGGTCATAAAAACCAAGTCGATGTTTTTAATATTTCGCCAGCGCGGAATATTTTGTCTCAAAATTCCAGTAAAAGTTGTTCCGAACTACAACTACGTGAAATAGCAGAAATGCAGGAAGTGGCCACAAAACAAAGGTATCGACAGCGCTGCGATATGGCGCGTATGCTTCTTGTGGTAGCTATTCCGGTTAGTGCATTAATAGCGGTCTCGTCCCATTCTCTTCAACAGTCCAGTATACTGTACAATCAAATGCGGTCCAGTCATAGTCACTTATCGCATAGCATTCAAACAACCGAGCTTGTGGCAGAATTGCAAAAGGAAAGAGGATTGAGCACACTCTATTTATCATCAGAATACAGTACTACTGTGTTTACGGAGCTACAGAACCAATGGAGAGAAACAGAAGTCATTTTTGGTAAGCTCTCAAACAGACTTTGGTCAACAATATTAATCAATGGGACAAAGGTCAACACCGTCAGTTCGTTAAAACGAATTGTGCTGGGCCATCGTTTACGGGTACAAAACGAGGTCACTTTATCGCTGAAAGAAAACATATTATTTTACACTGATGCAACGCTCGGTCTGATAGGTACATTACAGAAAAATATGTCCCTACCAAGAGGCACAGTTTGGGCTTACTACATAGCTCTGATTGCCATGGTGACGGCTACGGATCACGTGGGCATTCAGAGAGCTCTCGGATCGGCGTTTTATGCTAGCTGCTCGGTCGAACACCAAGACTGGTTCTTGGAACTGGAAACAGAGCATAAAGCCTATTTAGAAATGGCGTTTAAATTTGGTACCAATGTTGAGAACATTTTTCAAAGGCATCTCCGTAAACACCCGAACCTGTTGCGAAACATGACAGACATGAAATCTGTTATCTTATCAAGTAATGCAAGCAACACTTGTGCAAGCCAAGAGAGTAACAACATCGAATTAAGCTTGATATGGTTTGAGACCGCAACTCGATACCTCCAAAGCATAATTGACATTGCATTTTACATGACTAATTTCATCCGGGACACTTTTGATACCATAATGACTGACACACAGCGCAATGTTGTGTTGAATGCTTGTGTCATGGCCATCTCCACAGCTGTTTGTCTTGGTGTTAGTGCGTGGTATGTTTGTTGTATCAACGCCATGACAACGAAAATAACCTCCATAGCCATGAGTAGCTTCGTCAAAAGCAAAGAATTAGCAAACGAGAAGAAACTCACAGAGCGCCTCTTATTCGAAATCCTTCCAAAAGATGTTGCACGTGAGTACTTTTAAATATGAATACGTTCCATCTTTCCTAGGTTTAAATTAATTCTCGCTAAACTCATTCGCAGGTCCAAACCACTTCCAGTTGATCCGTCGCCCAGAAATCTTTGATGTACGAACTAAAACCAACTTTCTGTGTAAACAAGGTAAAGGTCAGACGTATGTATATTTGAGCAGATCCGAATATATTTTTACATTTATTAAAATCAGTGATATCATTACTACTGACACTTGTAAATGTACTAAAGATATATATATATATATATATATATATATATATATATATATATATATATATATATATATATATATATATATATATATATATATATATATTTATTACTCTGGGTCATCTCTAAGTCAATCGTTTTTAAAGCGGTTTAAAATGAAATGCTGGTTATTGATTAAGAACTCGAGATATCTCGACATCAATAAACCTGCATCTTAATCTATATGAAGGTGTTAAAAATTATTCAGGTATCTCTAACAACAAAATTATCTAATAAATTCAATGTTTATAATTAAATACTGGCTAGAAATTCTATTTAACAATTTAAAATGGATATATCTAAAAGAGATATCGTGACAAAATTATTGCTATCAGTAATGTTTATAGATCCCCCTTAATATATCTGAAATTATTTTGACTCCTCTAATTAAACAAGATATCTAATTAGTAATTAGTAATTATTTTCAAAGAAAGCAGTTTTGTAGCTGTGTTTTTTTTTTTTTTTTTTTTTTTTTTTTTTTGGATTTGGCACATCTTCACACATTCTAGACCACGTGCCTTGTTACTATGCTTCTGACAACAACATTTCCCACTCGATGTTGTTCCAAAGAGCTACGAAAGAGCATCCCGACTCGTGACATAAACTTTAACATGCGAAGGAACGCAAACAAAAATCAAACCAAAAGAAATAAAACGCCGAAAAAAAATGAAATGTGATTACAGAAAACGAAAAAAATATTGCTTTGTTGTAGAAAACAATTTGCATTTATTGAGAATAAACAACGCATGCACGACTTCTTACAAGTACTCTTGTTCAAAAAGATAAAACAAAGAAGAAAGAAGTACGGTTATAAACATATGGATGACTGATTCAGTTTGATGTGATAATTTTTTGTCCTCACAAATGATTCATACCTGCGCTTGGTTCTCACTGACGCTTGAAAAGTATCATCAATATCTTTGCTGGACCATAACTACATAGAATTAGATGTTGCTGAGATTTATTAATTGTGCACCAATCATTTTTCGTAGCTGAGCCTCCGCCCCCCTTCATGGATGTTCCCAATAAGGCTATCCCTTGGCATCACTGTTAATCGACAACATGGACCTTGTTTGTTGTTGAAGAGGAAAATTCATATCCAGAGTTTTATCCTTTATAATTTTGAATAATATCTTACTTTGAAACTGAAATCTGCATCGGATGAATAAATCTACAGCTTATGAAATGTTTATGAAAATAACTGCTTATTAAATTAAATATAAAATTATTACAACATAAATTATTTATTATTTCTAACAAATTTTGATAAGTAACTAGATAGATGAGATACAACTCTCAACCACTATTGTTTCAAAAATGTCTTCATAGACTCTTAGGCTCTGATCAATCAATTTCAAATTATTTAGTCTGTTTCGCTTCTGCTTGGAAAAATGGAACTTTATATTTAGTGTCACCATCAACTGTTTCAAATTAAAAAAGTACGTGGGCAAAGATTTGGGACTTTTTGACGTCAGCTCTACCTGTTTGCCCAAATTTTATAGCATCACCGTATCTATTTATAGATGGCACAACCCCCTCCCAAATGTTCATTTAGGTTCATTCATGAAAGGTTCATTTAGAAATCGCGAGTTTGCTGATATTGTATACAGATATTGTTTGTTTCCTCCTTTAACACACTAAAAGATAAGACAGGTTCGTGGGGAATTGTGTAAAAAAACACCAGTGCCAGAATGAGTAACTCAATAAATAATTCAAAGAAAAGTAAAAAAAAAAAAAATAAATAAATAAGATTTGTAATACGTAAACCACTCACGTGTAACATAACTTATAAATAGTCATAAGGAACTTGGAGATTGTGATTTAGAAATGTGACATACCTAACTTTAAAAAATAATTTAAATCACAAATACTAGTAAGTTAAGCACTTCCATAAAACATATAATAACATTACACTAACATAAATTAGAATATAAAGAAAAGCAAATGTTGCATGAAAATCAGAGGAAATATTCAAAGCGACATAACTAACCTTACTTTATCTCTAAAAAATGGGCTGAAAAAAGCACCAGGTCTGACGCAAACTTTACACGATCATGTCGAACCATTACGAATGCTAAAAGGGTTTTTGAAAAGAGGGTACAATTGTAACATGTAAGAACGCAAAAAATGGTGAACATGGCACCCTGACATGTATTCTGGCGTATTTGTGACATTTATTCAAACAGGTGCGATATTCCGACGTATGTTATAGTTAAACGAAAACGTAGAACTTCGGATATTTTTGAGATTGTCGCGATTATTAATTCAGAAAAAACGGTGGACAAAGAATATTCCTCTTTTGAATATATAAAGAAATATGCACAATATGTTTATTCCATTGACTAGTCTATTGATATGAGTGCCCCCTTGGCCCCGAGAGGCAGCCTTTTCCGCCTCTGGTTGCAACCAAAGTACAAGGAAACTAAGACGTTCAATTCAATAAAAGATAAGGTCAATAGAAAAAATCCAAAGAAGTAAAGTTATCCTGTTTGAGGTTATTTTTATCCAAAGGAAGGCACAAAAAACAAAACTATTAGAAAATGGTTAGGCGGTCGGATTTGCAACTTAGCATCCAGATAATAATGACGGTAGACGAAATGAATGATTAACACTTGAAAAGTCTTTAGCTTGGTCATTAATACTTGACAAGTTTTTGACTTGGTCAAGACTTATATGAATTTGTGCGGGCAGCCGTTGGGATATTTTTTCTTATTTATTTCGCATTTAAAAACAAAGTAACGGTTGAGCAAAACAGCAAAGTTTATGGGCGTTACGCGAACTGTGCCTGCATAGAGAAAAGTGCTAGTCCTTTCAATCAATAAAGCCGTTGAGCCAAAATAACCAAGCAAATGAACCTTATAAGCCGCGTACGTGCTGCGCCATAAGCTCTCTACTTAGCTGTATTACAGATTATGCGGCTTGTAATAAAAATTTCCTGTTGTTCCAGAAATAATAAGCCGGTCAAAGAAATACTTTTAAGTTTAACGTTTGTCAAGTTTTGAAAATTTTGTTTGCGAAATGCGATTATAGTTTTTGCATTGCATCTCAGGGGGGCGGGGGGGGGGGCACTCACGTAACAACTATGCGTGTTCATGACTTTTAAAACAACCACTAAACACGTAGTACTGATTTTGAAATTATACCCCCCTTTTGAACGACATGTGGAATATGGTTCTGTAATAACATCCCTTTTTGTGAGAAATGAGGAGTGCTGAATGGAAATTACACCCTTTTAAAACGAAATTAGCACTCCACGCTTACCGCGTCTGGCCTCAAAATTACCCTCTTTGTCTCCGTTTTTTATACGCATGGTAACATATATGGCACCAAGTGCCGCCCCGGGCATTCAAATAAAAGATATTAAGAGAAACTGAAGAAGAAGAGATACTAAACTTCGCGAGTGAAACAAAAGCAAACAAGAAAGAAAGTCAGTCCTTTCACAAAGTGTCTCATGTACGAGTTTATGCAACTGTTGTTGAGCTGTTGTTGTACCTGTGAATTGTATTAGTTTTATTCTGTCCACTTTTTCCGAGCCAACTAACTGAATATATATATGTACATATCTATTGTGTTCTATGATAGTCCTCTTGGTTGATGTAAATAAAATACTAGCATGTGATCTTCACATGAAAAACTGGTAAAAATATTGATCAGTTTATTGATCATTGTGAACAAACAGTAAAATAAACAACATAAAATTTTTTTGTGCTGGATTGATTTTAGCAAGTTGAAATTAAAATCTGACCAAAAGTTTCCACACTCTTAAAAATGGTTGATATAGTCAACAAATTTGCCTACATATGAGATCCTGGTATCCTATAAACACAAGAAACTGTAATATTTTCCCACCTGTACACTAATTTGCAATGTGAAACTTTCTTGAAGAATCTCCTAGATAGACGATAAATTCACTTTGTATTACTTTCATTTGTTTTCTACGAGAACGATACAAATCCTCTTTTTTCACATGCAAAAGTTATTTTGTTTCAATTATATTCTGTTATGATTGTCGAGCTTATCTTTAAATTATACTGCGTAATTCACAATGAGTATCGTCAGTGGGAATTTCTTTCCTACAGCGCCACAAGCACAATTGTTTGCAAATAGTAATTTTGAAGTGATATCCGAAATATAGTGATTCAGTAAATGTTATGATCATAACACGCATAAACTCGTCATAACTATATGCTATAATTTCACTACAATTGTTCACCGTGTCTTGAACAAAAATACAAAGATTGACGTGCTGTAGACATTTAATTCTTGAATGTAAACGTTGTTTTGATAAGTAATTATTCCTTCAACTTCTATAATATTGAAATAAAAATAGACTAAAATAGCAATAATTTAGAATTAGTGAATCCTGGTTAAAAAAAAACCACCGTTGAAAATAGAGATAGAATAAATAAGACAGGAATACAAGAAGCACATTGCGACATATGATTTGGAATTAATGCGTCTTAGTTGAAAACCCGACAGAATAACAAAACGGGTATGGGAGGGTGGGGATAGACACTTTAACAAATGAAGTGTTAACAATTAACATATAATAAATAGCGAATAGTTTAAAACAATGTTTAAAGCAAGGCAAAGGCATAAAGCAATAAAGTGTACCTGGAGAAGCAACACATGATTTGCATGGAAACTGGGTGGAGATAATAACTGGAAAGCTTACCACAAGAGCACTCAATAGTTCTTGTTACTTGTTTTTATTGGTTGAAACGTAGAATGCACGAAATGGTGCCCTTATATATCTTTTTGGAAGGGTGTGTACACGCACAGGATGCCGGTGTTGGGTGCAAAAAAGTCCCCCTTTACAAAAAAGCCCCACCGGACTTATTTGCACGCATATAGTGTGTTCAAATAAGCCCCCCCCCCCCCCCCCCCCTGTTAATTCAGTTCCTCCCTATTTTACACACAATTTTTCGTTCTTGGGCAGCCTGCTAGAAATATAAATTGATTATTTTGTTGTGCGCGCGTGTTTTTAACCTGTGTTTGGTTAAAGACAAGAAACAAAAGGGAACATTTATCGGAAAAAGTGGTTTTATTTTTTTTTTAAATTCTTTGGTCAGTTGCTTGTAACACTTCATGGGTCTATGCTTATATCTCTCCTGTTTTTTCTTTCACTTTTTCCATCACTATTTACCAATTCCAGCATCATTATTTGCCAATTCAACACTTCAGTTCAACAACATTGTAACACTTCTCTGGTTTTGCAATCTCATTTTCCTTCGGCAGATGCCGACTCTTCGGATTAGCAGGAATTAAGATTAAATACTTAACCCACTCTACCGCGGCATTTTGACAACCTTGAACTTGAGGACCTTTTCTCAGATGATGCGTACGAGCAGTGAGATATAGTGATGGGGGATAAGATTCATCTCCTGTAACTTTTTTTCAACTTATATGGGTCAACCTTCAGCAGAAATGTGGTGTGTAACTTTCTGTTCTTATGCTCTCTGTTCTAATATTCTCGCAAATATTTGTTTACACAAGCCCGTGCAAACAAGCCCCACTTACCGCTTTGGGGATCAAAATCCCGCATAAGACTTACATAGAGAAGGGGGTTTAAATTGAGGAGGGGGGGGGGGGGGGGCTTGTTTGCACGTAACTCCGGATTTGACATTAACTTGTATCATTCCTTTTGCAAACTTTACAATGTTTTGCATCATAATCAGTTTGTCAATATGACTGGAGAGTCAGTCTACACATTATTTCTATTCCTGTCCAGGATATCTTGCTCTGAAGTTGCTTTGCTGAAAGACTTCACAGCTTTTAGACTTGATGATTACGTTGTTTTCCTTTGTGTATTAGTTTTGCTCGTCAGGCTTGTATTCCACCTCCTTCACACGCTTTTCAAGGCCTGCAATGCGCCTGTGTCTAGCTTTACAACCATATCCTCGTCCAATGTGGTTATCTTGTTTAGAAGCTTCTCATTTTGTTTCTCAATGTTTTAGATTTATGTTAAATTATGCATAGAAATCAGTTTCTTTAAAACTCCCGCAGAGGTAGTAACTTCGCCTATACATTGTCTTTCAATATCTGGCTCAGTTAATGTATCATTTAGTTGACTATTTTGTGCGATACATCAGTGCTTTGAAGGCATCCACTGAACTTTCTCATGTCTGTTGGACGAGTGTCCACATTGTTCTTGTGTGTTTTTAATGCCAATTGGCAATCTGTCATCTTTAATTAGTGCTCATTCTTCAGTTTTGTACGATAAACTTTATTATTTTAGGCATGGTAATTATCTCTGCGTTCATTTCATGCAACATTTTCTGCTTCTACTGATAACACTGTACATCATTGTTTATTTATTTTATGTTTTCACAGTTTTAAAATGTCGTGTTTGTTTACACCGAAAGTCGCTTAGTCACTATTGAACAAAATTGCATATATCAAGATCATCTTTTTTGAAATATTTAACCACTGAATCAAGATGACTTAATGCATTGCTTAAATAGAAGATATTTTCATTCTGTAACATTTGTGTAAGACAACAATTCACGATTGATAAAACTCTTCTTTGTTAAGTATTTTTGATTTCAAGTCATTGCTAGCCCCGTCCTCATTATATATTAACATGTTATTAAGATCCTGGCATTGTTGTTTTGGAAGAATCCAAAAAATAATCAAGACAACACCCAAACTTTTCAGTTGTACCAAAACATGCATTGTATAATAAACGTTAAAGTCCCGCTGGTATCTTATTGTTCTATATATCCTAGGAAAACTGATGAGAGGAGAAGAAGTTGCCCCAGAGTATTACAACAATGTGACAATATACTTCTCGGATATCGTGGGATTTACCAGTCTCAGCGCACAGAGTACACCCCATGAGATCGTTAATCTTCTAAATGCACTCTACAGGTACAGTAAGCACTGGCTTGGAAAAACCCTTGTAATTTTTAAAACAGCCTGTTTTGGACATCATTTTTTAAACTGCTTTGATTTTACTTTGTTATTGCATGATAATAACCTGGATCTTGATTTTGGAAACAATTCAGGTGTTAGATCATTTGTAAGTGTGTTTTAAAATTTCAGTCTCTTTCAAAAAACCTATTTTAAAATTCGGGAATGTCGAAAGTTATTTAAATAACTTCATTTCTGAGTTGTATAACATGCATGAACTCATTTTCTATTTTTTCATTACAATATTTATCTGTAATTTATCACAAAAATGTGAATATCATGTCACAAAGGGAAGGTCCCTTATGATTGTAATTAATGCCAGTAAAGGACTTCGTGCTTGTAAGATTCAACAATAGTATATAAGGCTGGTAATGAATAACTGTTCTGTTCCTTTCTTCATACGAAACAGGGGGGATGTTAACTGAGACCATTATTTTGAGCTTTGTGGTTTCACACGATAAGAGAAAACAGAGTCATTTACCTTTTGAATGGCGCTTTTAGCTTTAAAAAGTTTATAGCTAAAACATAGAAATGCTTTCTATATTTTTTATGTTAGATAACTATTAATAATTGGCTTTAAGCTAAGAATTAAATAGTGGTGTTGACTACTAGATAACGATGATTTATTTGATATTAAAACTGCTTACAGTATGTTTGACGAGATCATAGAGAAGCACGACGTGTATAAGGTAGAGACAATAGGAGATGCCTACATGGTCGTTTCCGGTCTGCCCAAGCCCAACGGTTCACGTCACGCCTCAGAGGTATTCTGCTTATGAACTCGTTGCAGCCTCTGTCATTGTAAATGTTCATAGATGGTAGTGAGTAAATATTGTACTGCACTGCTATGGTAGATTTGTGTAAATGTAATATAGTCATGATATAACATAGACTCTGTTGATGACACCTGCCGTTGACAGTTTTGTTTGCATGTTTTACACATTAGTTGTTTTCAAATAGTCAATTTTGACCGCATCTCTGACAAAGGTCAAAAGGCCTAATGTCATAAGGCACATTAATCAGTGGAAGAATGTACTAAAAATTCCAAGGAGATAATTTCGGAAGATTGAACAGAATATCGAAATAAATTCTCATTTATATATATGTGGCTTTAGATTGCTACAGCCCTGTTAACGTTCACTTGAAATAGAGTTAATACTCAGCAACGTGGTTTCGTATTATATGGTGTTCCTTACAGTCAATGACATTTTTAAGTTAGGTGACTAAAATAAAACAAAACTATCGCAAAAAATTGCAGCATAATTGGAACCAATATGTATTTTATTATAATTTTAGGCGGCATTAGTAATTATTGCCCCTTAAAAATGACCATGCCAGGAAATATTTCTCGGCAGTTGAGAACAGTCACTTTTAACAGGATCATCAGAAAATCATGATAGGTACAAAAATGATGATTAAGCACCATTTAAATGCACTGCAATAATGTATCTACCTCTACCTCCTATGTACATCTTTCATTCCTCTCCTTGAATATGTTTAATGACGCAAAATAAATAACTGATGCTCCATTTGATATTTAATTTAATTACTTAATTACTTCGTACTCTTGTCAAAACTGGGGCTATCAAACTTATTAATTAAATTCGAATAAAACTGGCATACAAATCGTAACGGATAACGTAATTTAGAGGGGTGGGATAGCCCGTTGGGGGAACAAATACACTACTTCGGCTTCCACTGAGGATGTGACGAAGCTGTATCGGAATACAGGAGGGTATGAAACATCACTTTTCATCAACAAACATTGCTTCATCAGCAAAGCTGAGCAATGAAACATAAAACATAGATATCAATGCAGAATATATTTGCAAAATTGTGGATAATACTTGAATTTTTAATGCAAAAAGCATCTTGAAACCATCGACAAAGCTTTTCACAAATAGTTTTCCTTCTACTACGTATTGAAACATACACAAAGACAACAAATATGAGAGGGTGAATTTAAAAATAGGTTCGACCTTCTATTGTTTAATAGAATTTTATGACGCTCAAAAGTGACAAAACACAACAACGTAACTGTGGAATAAGACTGATTGGATATAATTTACTTAATTGGTCAAATGAAAACTGAATTACAATTGGGATTAATATTAATGGGGAATCAAACATATATTTGGTCATTTCTCACATGTGGATTATCACGCGTTCCATGGGAATCTGGATAATTTAATTACATGCACATTGGAAAAGATAATCATATATACATGCATAAAAATGTTGACCTAAGTTCGTGCCGTGATAACGCCAAACATTGAATTATTAAGACCTTAAAAGTGCTCGTTTTGCCTTTGAGCTGACCGTGCATTTTGCATCAAAATCGATAGATTGTGATTTTAATATTAAATGAGTTTTATTAAGGTTATATGTTCAAGACGAGACGCTACCCTTTACAAAATATTAAATTTTGCAAACAAAAATTATCATTTCATTTCACCAAGGGCGTCCTCAGTTACAAAATAGGCCCATTGTATCAATCCCAATTTCACAAGAAACAGCACAGGAAAAAATGATCCGCTTATAATGTGATAATGGAATGGTTTATATTATGTGATACGCTCTTGTGAACGCACAGTCCTTGTGCAATGCAGCTAGAATACATCGTTTGCAGTCATAGCCTCAACAGTTTCCCAGAAGGTAATATGTTTAGAAATGTAATGTATTTATTGCACTATGACTAATGGCAGATATACATAAAAACAATGCTATAGCTATTTAATGTTTCCGAGTAACTATGTCGTTTTCCAGTTTCATCATGTTATCTAAACCCAGTTAATCAATCCGCGTTGGATTGCGTTCTAACGATTTAATAAACACAGTGTATAAAGACTTAGAAAGAACAACAGGTAACCATTTCAATGGTTAAAGCGAAAGAACTGTTTTAAAGAAGAATTCCTTCACTATTTTCCAAAAGGCTTTATGAAGGAGTTTTTGAAGTTGAGACAACTATTTTATCCAAAAATAATAAATAAAGTACCAAAGCCAGCGTATTCACCAAATACCTATTAATAAAACATTTCCGTCATGACAAGACATAACTAGACGGTAAAAGTCCTTCCAGATCATAAGCCACTAATTTTACGCACCCGGTAAAAGCCTCGTCCCCGTCACTCCGTTGCTTTATGGCCTTAGAAAAACTTGTCATGTCCTTACATCATCTTTAGATGTTTCCAAAATCAGATATTTTCTAACAATTCGGGTTCAATTGCATTTTCTTAACGAAAAGTTTACAATGGAATCATAACCAGTTACAATAGCGTGTCAAAATGTTCAACGGCTGAACTATATACTTTAATCTAATGGCAATTCTGTGGTTATCATGTGAAGAGTTTCTTAAAACGTACATAAAACTTAACATAGAAAAGTAGGTCATTTGCTGGGAAATTTGTCAACCATTATTTGCATTGTTGCAATATTATCATCTGTTTTTGCCCCAAAGCTTTTTTTACACATAGCAGATCGCTGCAAGCAAAATGAATACTCCAGTGTGACAAAGTGGCAGCAAATAATTGACAAAGTGGCATCAAACAATTTTGTGTTTGTTATTATGGTTAACAGTTGGTTCACTTCTGTTTTATGGTGTATAAAGCAATAACAGCGTTTCTGTCTCTTTATCTCCCCTTTTAAAACAGCATCTCCCTTAGATCTATCACTGAAAGCTTTAACAAGCCGCCAACTTTTGAAGAAAAATGCTCTGAATTATCAACGCGAGGTGGTTCCTCACTGATTTTATAGATCACATGAGGCCAGGAAGAAGAACAGCCTTGTTTCTCATCCCAGTCTTAAAACATTTAACCTGGCCAGTGCTGTGTGGAAATAAACAGCCTCGCAAATAACCACCCTTTACCTATAGTTTTATTTATCTTTCACTTTTTCTTTTTGGAATAGGAAGCATTTTTCTGCAAGACCGATTTCGCCACCGAGTAATTACATTTATACTTGGGAGCGTAAAATCATTGTATTGAAAGCCAAAAATATGGACTTTTGCTGAAAGCTATGCCACTATGCCGAATGGGGGTACGGTCAGCTGCTCACCGGATAGTTCCTCACCGGTCAGCTGCTCACCGGATAGTTGCACACCGGATAGTTGCTCACAGCCTAAATGAAAAAAAAACGGTCAGTTGCTCACCACTAAAATTTATTTCCAAAATTTTATCCAATTTCAATTTTTGATTTGCATTTCAACATAAGTTTTTTTCTTATTTTACATAAGTTTATCCTTTTTACATTGCAACACGCAAAAAGATCACAAAAAGACATGCATGCAAATAAGATATCACCCAGCAGTAGGATATTTACAAGAGAATTGTTACACAATATAAGAATAAAAACGCTCTGAAAAGTATTAATGCGGAAAAGTGTTGTGAATAAAATCCAGCCAAAATCAAGACAAAATTTATTTAATGGTTCCCAGTTTCCAATACCCTTGAGGTAATTATATAGTTATTGCAATTATACAAAGTAGCTTCAGGTTTTTTTAATGCAGTTTAGTAATGCAGGAAACATTCGCTTTCATGATACTAGTTCTGATATTGTTTAGTAAAAGAATGAAAGATTTCATCTCAAAGAAAAAAAGGCAAGCCAAGGACTAATCTAATGTGTAAGTTATTTCAGAGAGATCAAAGATTCTTCCTCAAAGCATGGTTAAAAGATTACACAAACTGCTTTATTAAAAACTCTTATGAAAAACATCTCAACACGGAATTACCAATTAGTGACTGTAGCTCCGTAGGGGTCTTTATAGACAGCCAATGTGACTTCTGAAAGAGGCACAGAGACAAGGAAGGAGTGCCGGAGGGCACTCTGTCGGTAATCTTTACCATTGTATCTGGATTCATTTTTTGTTACCTCCCCCCAGGCCCTATTTACAGAAGTGACGTTGATTTTCAGGCGGCCGAGACTTGCTAATGCGGTCAACGTTTCATTTGTCCTTTTTCTTGTTATTTTCTGACATACTTCTAATGCAATTTTGATGTCTTTTAAGAAAAGTTACACTGTATATGTTATACCTTTCGTTTTTTAAAATAAAATCCACACTAGTTACGGCTATTTCTCTGTGTCCGAAGAAAATCCTGCCCCGTCCCTGAGAAAAACGCCCCCATCCCGCCCCTTAAAATGCCCTAATCTGCCAGTTGTAGAGAAAATCCCCTATATTTTTGCCACTTCCGGAGAAAATTCGCGTCCTCCCCATAGAACTTAATTTCGTTAACAAATTTTTAGTCTACATACAAAATACATTAAAATATCAACATAATATTTCATGGACTACCCCTGTAAAAGACATTGCTCAGGTTGTCTGTCAGCCTCTGTGCGGTCTTTCAGTGCACTTGGCAGATTATGGTCATTAAATGTACTGCAGAATCCGACGAGACTTTGCTGCTGACCACTTCTAACTATTGCCAATCCCCAGTGCAATTATTAAAAGCACTATGCTGTTTTCTGACCTACTCGACTCTCAAAGAAAGACTGAAACCCTTGTTTATCCTGTTATTAGTTCGATGAATATTGTCTGATATGTAAACAGTGGATATAGGGAGGATTTTCCCCGTGTGTGACAAAAATCTGGGGACCTTTTCTCCGCTGCTGCACAAATAGGGGTATTTTCTCTGGTGGAGTTTTTTTCCGGTGGAAGGGCGGGGGGAGATTCGTATTTCTCAGCATGAATGTAGGTATATAAGCCACCGTCTTTTCGAATGCTTGGTGGCAGCAGTGAAGTAAGCCATACTAGACGTGCTAACCTTGGTTATCACCACCTTTTCAAGAGTTTAAACATGATTTTAAGCACGAAGTAGATTTTAAATCCTTTTTAAATGCACAAAATCATGTCTAGGTAAATGTGTTTTTTTTCGCCGCATAGGCTATACCCGTGAGGTAAACCTTGTCGTCTGTTCATCTGTCAACTTGATTAAATGCTACTTCACTTACATTTTCCACTGGATCCTAATCAAATTTTATTGAAATATGGGCCACGTGAGTTTGATTGAAGTGTGCTATTAATTTGCTATTCGCTAATTTTGGCCAGTTTGCTAATATTTCTTCCTACAGATTGAGCATGAGGATAGTCAAGGCCAGAGCTAGAAAAAAAAACGTTTTTTGATTTGTGATTTTTGAAAATTTGATATGCAAAAATAGGAATCTTTTTCAATAAAGTTTCACACTGAGTTCCACATTTTTAACCATCAAGATAGTTATTTTGCATTCTAAGATGTCACGCGCTACTCGGTAGCGAAAGTGATCTAGTTTTTAACACTATGTTCCTCACTTTTGACTCAGTAGTCTTGTTATTATCCCCTCGTCCAACTTTGTTGGCGAAGGGGATATATAATTTGGTTAGTCCGTCCGTCCGTTCGTCATGCTTTTGGGTAGTGGTCTTGTATGCACAACTCTGACGAACGGTTAAGCACACACATTTCAAATCCTATACAGATTTTCTCCTCATACATTGTATTCGTGCACGTCGCATTCAGCTTGTCCGACATTTCATTTTTTAGCCAAAATTGAGGTCGAAACTCAGCATTTTTTTTTACTATAAAGGCAATATGATCTAGGTCTTCTATGCACAACTCCTCCGAACGGGTAAACATACACATTTCAAATCCTGTACAGATTTTCTCCTCATACATTGTGGCTGTGCACCTCGCATTCAGCTTGTCCGACTTTTCATTTATTTAGCCAAAATTGAGGTCGAAACTAGCCATTTCGTTTGAAAGTAATGCAGGCATACAAACTGAACTTCAATATGTCATACTGTGTTTATGTTACAAAACGTGCGAAGGGCGAGGAGATTTGCAGCGTTCCGGTGCTCTTGTTTCATTTATGGCATTTAATCTTCATTACTTGATTTCCTTAAGACATAGTTTTTGTTAATTCTGTGTTGTTGCATCGCATAGTGCTTGGTACAGTTGCTATAATGTGCTTTGATAGCATGACCTGATCTTAGACCTAAATTGCAACGACTTTAAAGCAACAAAGGCGTAATTTTGAGTTCAAGACTTTCTCTTCTTTTTCCCCCAGAACAATGAGTTTATAAGCTTCATTAGACTTTATGCATGACATATTAGATTTCATGCGTGACATATTAATATGAATGGGTTAATGATATAGTTATCAGAATCTGATCCTTTTAATATATTCTATTTTGTGCCAAGCTGTCAAATATACCTTTTTTTCTTGCTTTCAGTCAGCGAAGGACAAAAATAGAGTTATAAGCTGCCGTTTTGCCGGAATATCTTTGGATATTCCGACGATTTTATTTGTCTATAAAAAAGCCCTATTTATACCAATGAGATACACAATAAAATACACAGAAAATGCACGATAAAATACACATAAAATACACGATAAAATAAACATAAAATACACGATAAAATGCATATAAAAGAGATCTAAATTGATAAAGGTATTAAACCGAAGTAGGCGATATAACCGCCACAAGCTGTGCACAGCTATCGCCACAGAGGAAGAAAAAAATTAATAGGAAACCTTGGGAGGGAGGGTGGGGGTGAACTGGTGGCTGATCCAACGACACACCTGAGCACCGCATGCCCTTCACATGGGAGTAAGGGCTCGTGGCTGATCCTACAACACACATGCCCCCCCCCCCAAAAAAAAGGAAACGTGTCCATAACAAGGTAACCAATTTAGTAATAAAAGGAAAGGGGAATTTTTTATTAATAGATTGGAAGGCCATTCTAGCCACACGACAAATATGAAATCTATTTTTCTCTAAGCTAAAATATATAACCGACTGTTTATGTGCAGCATAATTACAATGTACAATAAAAGAACAAACATCAACTGAACATAGTTTATACAACCGTAAACCATTGATTGGCGAATTTACAATTTTTTCACTGGCCGCTTAAAATTCCATTTCTGTGACTTACCTGAGACATATTTGTTGTTGCTTGTGATATGTCTGTTGTCAGGTGTGATATATTTAGTGATCTACTTGGCATACTTGTTATTTTTATTTCTCTGGTTTTCAGGATGTGAACTGCAGGTAAAATGTATTATTTCATGAATTAAAAAGTGATGATAATAGTTTACTTTTCGAATATTTAATTAAGCATTAATATATTGTTGTAATAACTCTGTCAAACCTTATATGAGATAATTCAGTTTTATTTGCTTATAATGTATGAACTGTTAGTATTTTTAGTAAGTGTACATGCATGTCCATTACTGTATATACACATTATCATGGTCATTTTGGGGATGGTTTATTTATAGTTGTTCTTCATCAGTCAACTGGTCACTGTTGTATGTTATGCTTCAAGCCAGAGCAGATATATTATTCCTTTTCCTGTTTCAAATGCACAAATAAAATGCGATCAATTAATGCACATTGTTTATTTTGTGTTGCATAGATGTCCTATTGTATTACAAACTATAGACGAGAATGCCGTGGACTGCTTTATCCATTTTTTAGTCCCTAATCTCAGTCAAGCAATAATAATCAAGATTATTATGTATACATTTTAATAAGTAATCTTAACATTAAATATTGTAATATTAAATGTTGTAATTAACTCTTGCAAAGCATAAGCAGAAGCGCACTATTTTACCTATTAACAAACATAAAAATACATCTTTTGAGTGAGGGGGTGTTTGTTTTGTTCCCTTTATCATTAAAGAGCTTGTAATACAATTTCGCTTCAATTTGTTTAATTTTACCTAAGTTTTTATGTATATTGCAAGAATTACTAAAGGTGCTTCCAGTAGCTTGATTTTAAATGGTTAAGCTGCAGCTTTCAATTTTTGTCCAGAAGCTAGTTCTGTACACTCGTCAGTTACTTTTTGGACAAAGGCATAACACATTTTTGCGGGAGAATGCATAGAAAGTGCAAGATTTCGTAAGATGAATGAGACAAAATGCAGGCAGTACAAAACATTTTCTAACCTATAAACTGTTTTGATGCTTTATTTGTATGCACTGTATTTCAGTTGACAGCCACGTATTTTGCACAGCAAATGTACTCCAGTTTCTCAACTAGAGTTTTTATTAATATCATATTGCAAGCATATAAGTTTAAGCATGCCTCATTAATTCTAGGAACAAGATCTTCTTGGTAAAGTAATTGTAGATATATGTTCCACAACTAAATGTGATTGCTAGATTGAATAATAACATCCACGACTCGCCTAAAAGCGATAATACTGTGATATCACAAAAATCAATACAATGATTAAATACCAAAGTTGTGAATGAATGTGAGAACTGGTTTTTCCACTTAATGTCTAAATGATAATTTGAAGATGGAAGTATGCAGAAAGTTTAAAATATGTCAGTAAAGCACGCAGAATTGTATGATTTCTTACCTGCACTAGAATGACAATTAATGTTTTGCAATAAGTTATCGTATTTCACCTTTTCAAGCTTAGTTGGTTGTACTTTGGTAAAATAAGCAACTTTTTTTATAAGACGCTATCTGCAGATATGTATTATTTGTTGCAGTTCTTATGTATCAATTGATGCAAATGGATGTTGCATGTAGAATAGTTCGCGTTTTGCTGTATCACTCGACTGCTTAATTGAAAGCTACTTAGCAAAAAGTGTTGGATTCTTGTGCTTAGTAAAATTTTCAAGCAGTCTTTCCACTATTGTTTCTGTTAATAGATATTACACTTGTCCCTGTAATATTAAATATGTCAACATCAGGTAATTGGTTAGGATGTTTTGATAATATATCTTAACGTTTTTGATTAATATACTTATCAGTGCCAATAATTTATCAGTTTGGGTTGTATTGACTACATTGATACATATCTACATATCCGCAGTAAGTAACAATGTATTTACAAATAGAAAAACCTGTAATTGTATGTTTTATATTGGTTAGCTTTGAATTAACTACCTATTTTTGATCATCCCTTGACTATTTTTTTCCTTGAAACTGTTGTACTCTGGTCAATTATAAAATGATATAGTAATAACATTATTATAATCATTGGTTATCAAAACGTGTAATTACTTTTAGGGAAGAATATTTTCCACTGCTTTTTTTCAAATTCCCATAACGTCTAGGTTGTTTTGAGGTGGTCTGCTTATAAAGCCACTTCTGTATGAACATTAAAGAATCTTGATCAAAGGAATATTCAAGGGAAAGCGGATGTCCGTACATGGGCAGCTAGTGTTTTAGGAATGCAATGTCTATTCAAGCAGTGTCTGTTTGATGTTATGCCTACTATTTTCTTAGTTGAAAACTGACACGGAAAAGAACCATGCAATGTAATGAGTTGCATTTCTAGACCGAGCGAGAAAATGAAGAGCTTATTTGAACAAATTACAATATTATCCAAGCATAGATAATACTCATTTGAATGTTTATTTTCGGAGACATAATGCTATGTTTTAAAACTTGAATATGCGTTTGTTACCTTCAAAGTATTTCTTCATAGTTGCAATATAGGTCTTTTAAATTTCACGAGTAAATTTTTAACGATAAAGACGAAATGTATTTGTCTAAAGACATTATAAAATTGCAGCGTCATGTCTTTACGCCCATGTGTTCAATTAATTATGTGGGAGTAAAGCAGTCTGTTTATCATTATCCAGTTTTTAAATTTATCCTATGATATTATACTTTTCTTTGTGAAACTAACAAAAAACTTAAAATGAGCCAATGCTGACGTAGGCAACGTAAAATCAAAGACCGTTTAGTCAAGGGTGGCTGAAAGCTACAAAACATCATCAAGTGACTTGTACTCATTACTCGGAAGAAACACGGTGCGCACCACAACAGTAATCTATATTTTATTTGCTTTCACTGGGCGCTTATACCAAAGTTACCTTCTTTTATCAACGAAAACATAAAAATGTGCAATTTCTAGCTAACTAGCTGAGATGTGCATAATTTCGATTAATATATATATATATATATATATATATATATATATATATATATATATATATATATATATATATCATAAACAAAATCTTAGTAAGCAACAATCTTTCAGATAAGTTGCTATGTTCATTTTGCGGCAAAACTAGTTCTTAGACTATTTTTTTAAATGTTAATAACAAACATCCACCGTCGTAAAATTTGCAAAGTTTATATCAAACACCTTTAATATTCACACCTTTCAAGACTATAACTACCTTAGACCATATATTAATTTTTTTGTTCTGATTACTATATCATATGTAGATCTGACAGATTCCCTGATTTCCTACAAAAGTCACTGATTTGGTGGATTAATCGTAATATATACACATACACACTCACGTGTTTACATTCTATGTGAATAGTGCAAAGATCAGAAGTCAGAAGTAGCAAACATACGGTATTTTGCGTTTATTTTACGTTTTACATATATATATATATATGTTTATATATATATATATATATATATATATATATATATATATATATATATATATATATATATATATATATATATATATATATATACTTTTAGATGCCTGTAAAATTTGCTTTCTTTCCCGCATCAACATTTTTTTTCGGTTATTCGGTATTCGGTAGTCTTGAATGCACGAGCACACATATTAAGTCAGAGAATCATAAAAATAATACAACTAAGCGACGTTTTTGCTCACTTCATATTCAATTTAAGGAACCGCCACCTTTGAGTTATTTGTTTGTGAGCTTTGAACATTTTTACAGATTTATCCTCAACTATGTGGCGATAACAAAACCAACGAAAATATTAAATTCATTATTAAACTAACAAGGCATGATGTTCTGATCACGAAATCAAAATTTTAGAGGGGTTTGTTGTTATAAGGCAATATCCTATAGTTATAGGGTTGCGTGCTGTTTAGCTTCATTAATTGTGAATAGCAGTCACCAGTAAAGAACGAGCTGTGAGCATTTCATGCTATTGTGTTTCTATAACAAGGCGTGATAGAGAATAGAATCGAATAGCCGTTTGATATGGACCTACGTAGTAATCACGTTGTCATCACTTTCAATTATAATGAAAGTCTGGTAGAACACACCTAAAAGAAGTACGTTTGCTGTGCCCTTCCTATATATGTAGTTCACTGAATCTATTACAAAGTGTGATAAATAATTATCTATCAGTATTCATAAATATGAGCTGTATTCATAAAAATAACGTAAATATGTCATGTTTTATTTGCAATCTAGTTAAGATGCTCTCTGTTAGATTCCTGTTATAAATGAGCCGACCTTCTCTTTCTTTGTGACCGTGTTTGTCAATTGTAGTAATTCAAAACTATAACATCTGTAATCAACAAAGTCTCCAGATCAAACGCAGGTGAGACAGAGATCATATAATCGCTTGAAGCTCACTGAACAGAATATTTCTCAGCAAAGATATAGTTTGTGAAAGCCTAAACTTCACTTGGCAGTTTAATTAAAATAGCATTAAGATAATGTAATATGATATAAAAGTCTAAATATATAAGGTCATTAACTGGTTTTAGATTTTTAATCAAAAATAAATTTTTATTTGTTTGTAATTGGTTGAAAGAACCTTCTAAACTAGGTCCGTGATTGGCACTTTCGGCATATTTGATTCTCGACAGTGAACGCAGGATATCCACCACAAACATCTTGTCGCCGTTTCGCCATGTCGCTAGGTGTCTAACCTTGTGCTCGTTTGTAAAGTGCCTGCCCTCATGGTACTTGCTGCTGTACATAAATCACACTTTTTCCCGCTTTATGCAACAGCTACAGCGATGCAGCATATGGAACAGTTACATCAAGTTCTTTCAGCAGCCAAACATCCCAACATTCAAAATAGCCCAAGATGAAAGAACATCAGATCGAAGCAGTTTTTGCAGAACTCCTAGAATGGGCAAAGAAAAGTTTTCTGAAAGTTAAGGCTGAAGAAGCGCTCGTTAAAGAACTTTTTCCATGTGGACAGCATCTTCGTTATTGAAAATGCTGCCTTAAAGGCGGTAAAACTCACACTATCCCAGCAGCGTGTCCTTCATGCAACAGCAAGGGAAAGAAAAGGCAATGATGGCAGCGAGAAAAGCACAGCCACCTCAAGGCAAAGTGATCCGACATGACGTGCAACCAGAGCCCCGTAACGTTAGAAAACTTGCCATTCCGTCGATGACAGCATTTCTGGAGTCCCTGGTCCCCAGAGAATATTCCTGGCTGACAGGAAAAACTCCAGCAAACAGCAAACTCTTTTCGTTCAATAATTCTGCGGTTCGATCCTAGGGGCCTGACGTGAGGACAAAGTACTGACTACTCAGGGCAGCGCAAAACTGGACGACTAGGCAGCAGTTGCGGCAGATAGGGCAGGTCTACATAAATGAGGTGCTGTTGCGCCAAGAAAAGGACAATGATTTATCTGTCTAAAGGGGTAGCTAGAAGGTGATTTGCAATACGAATATATGACCGACACGTGCCTCCCTTTTGGGGCTTCACACAACACTTTCACTCTCCCACACGTCCCCTTCGCCGACGTACGCAATCACATGTCACATACTGAGATACTGGACCGCAAGATAGCCTGGTCGAGAACGCAGCCAGTGGAGGGAGAGCAAATCCCTTCCCACGTAGTGTTTAGTTATTCAAACCTACATCGTTTTTGGATATACTTTGGATTTTTTGGCACACTAAGTGCTTCTGCTTTGTGTTATTTATATTCTGATGTAGTGTTAAATCGTGAAAAACGACGAAACACGGTTTAGCCAAAACGTTCCTTCTTTTTTAGTTTAATTGACCTATTTTGCCTGATTCTATGCTGATTAAGTCATTAGGACATCGATGTCAGAGATGTTGCGTACATGGAGTGTTAAATCGAGAACTAAGCGACGAAATACGGGTTCGCCATAACGTTCCTTCTTGATTTCAGTTTAATTGACCTATTTTACCTGGTTCTATGCTGATTAAGTTATTAGGACATCGAGTCAGAGATGTTTCGTACATGGAGGAGTCAGAAATGTTTGCGTATGCATTGTCTCATTGGTCCCCAAAGGTATCAATTCAAGACAAAGAAAGCATGACAAGCGGTTAACAGTTCGTGCATTAAAGGCAATTTTTATATAGATTTATATTTAAGTTATTGAGATATATACTAGAATCCTGAAAATAGGACCACCTTTGATAGTGGCCAAAAGAGTTTTCTATAATGGGAGTGCATTGGAAAGGGACTGATAAAAAGTGGTCTGGGTGATATTTAGATTCTGGTGTTAACATATTTTATTTGAAAAGGTCATTTCGTGGACGTTTCTATAACCATTAATATTGTTTCAAGAAGCACTGCCAATCGCCACATTATTCCGAGCATTGAACGATTTACATTTCACAGATTGCGCAAATGTCGTTAGAACTTCGTGACGCTGTGAAAAACTTTGAGCCACCTCATCAGGTAGCTTCAAAACTGCAACTGCGGATTGGACTTCATAGCGGTAAAACATGCATTTTTTAGTTAATTTTAATATGAAACAAGCTAAAATAAGTATTAATATTTATTTAAGTAAAAATATTAATATTAAGTACAAGTGTTATTATTTTTCGCTACACAATAATTTAGTTTAATTTGAGCAGCAAATTGAAATACAGTGAAACCCCGCTATTAGGGACAAAAAGTGACTGAATAATTTTGTCCCTAATGGCGGGGTGTCCCTAATTACGAGGTTCTGTTTTGTCTGACAACTACAACTAAAATCTTTGGCTATTTTTCTTACACTTTCTCCATCACTAGCTTTGATTATTTTAACTTTATCAGATAGCGAAAGTTCGTTCCGTTTTCTTTTCACACCACCGATATTCAGACTTAACACCTTGTATAACATCTTAACTGAGTATAAAGACAATGAATTACTTGTTCCTTTATACGCATTTTAAAAGACGGAGCACATGTCACTAGGGTTTTAGTAGTATACAGCTTATCTCTTAAGCACACATCTTTCGTAATTAGCCCTATTGTCTTTACATGCACTGTGTTCAATGTAATGTACTCAATGCCCACAGATAACAATAGCGAAAAAACAAACACTACCGAGTAACAAGCTGATAGGGGTTGTTTACATAACGTACAAAATATGGGCAGCAATTTGACTGTCCACAATAGAGAGGTTGTTTTAAATGTGTAACCGTACTTACGGGATAAAAAGAGTGTCCCTAATTCTGAATAGAGGGGTGTCCACAATAGAGGGGTCTAGATATAACAGAACTCTATGGCCTTTTAAAACAGACTGAAAAATGCTGTCCATAATTCAGGGGTGTCCATAATAGAGGGGTGTCCATATCCGGGGTTTTACTGTATGTGTTCTTGCAATTGCAAAACACAAAATATGAAATATTTGCTTTTGTTGTCACGCAGTTTAGGTCGACAAATGATCCGCTGCTTAAAATAACTTACTTTTACAAAACTCGTCTTTGATATTTTAACTACAGTAACATGAAATTCGTTAAACGATTTAAGATTGTTCCTATTACGGTTACCAATGGCATAATTCTTGATGTAAGCTTGATGTAAAACATAGAATATTAACTATATGTGTATTTTACTATTCTAAGAGATTATATGAAATAATGAAGAAACATTTTAAAAGTTATGGTTTCTGTTTACCTTTTATAGGACAATGTGCGGCGGGGGTTGTAGGAATTCGCATGCCAAGGTACCTAAGTGTTTTAATAAGCCTATATATGAATCAGATAATCCGTCCCTTCAGTACTCAATTGTGAAAATTGAAAGTACTTTTACTCCTTTATATAAGATGAATAAAATTATTCTGATGTATAACATCGATGAAAAATGCAGCAATTTATTCTTTGGAAAAACCATGTTCATTTATTTAGAAGTAATTTACTTTTATGACATCTTTGTGCTAATCACTTGCCCAGTGATGTGACTCTTTTTGAACCTTCGTTGCTTTTCGTTAGCAAAACATTTAAAAAATCCCACCTTGTTTGAACTTAGACCAAACTAAAATCCCTTCCCGGTGTGTCTATTCACCCGGAACGGGACTGCAATAAGACTAATTGTTAATTTTAGATACTGCTTATTTGGAGACACAGTAAATACTGCAAGTCGCATGGAGACAACGGGAGAACGTAAGCATTTAATTTATTTTTAATGTTTGAAATTTTCAAACCCATAATTGATTTGAGTCGTGTGTTTCGTGCCCTGGGTTTTGTTTGATTCTTTTCAGTGTACCATTAAAAACTAGTACGACTAAGTAGTGAATCAGTAAGGGAAAGGACCAAGTTGCGCAAAGACCTACTGTAGCATGTCTAGTTGCACCTGCTCTAAAAGGCTTTGAAAATTATTTCGATTTTTATATGAAAACGAACAAAATTCTGACACTTCTAACTACACACCGCGTTCAGTTTTCTTTCTTCAAATAAAAATCTACATTTTCTTATCAATTGTATTCTTGCCGTGGCAGATTTTACCTTAAAGTAATCAAAGTTTAACATTTTTGTTCTTGTGATTTTCATAATAAAAAACTAAGTAAAACACTAATTTTTTAGCATACACATCGTATGAAGTAAAGCTGGAACCATTGGCGCGTTGCCAGTAAAGCTGGGCACGTTATCAGCTATGCTGATCCATGCACGATGTGCTTCATTTGCACACAGCAGATACACCAAGTACAGTGAAGTACTTGTTAATACACATGGCGTGATACTATGGGTGGGGAGGGGAAAGGGTTGAGGGATTTGTTTCATAAAGTTAGCAGCCAAGTCCTGTTCTTTTTTCTATAAAGGTTTCGAACTACTTTACATCGTACATATATGTTAAGTTTATTGAAATACTTGTATTAGTTTTACTCATAATTCTCGCATGTTCTTTAAAATCAAAGTCTAATCAATGTCTATGGTATAATTTGGTGAACGTTGAATAAACGGCTGAAAATCGACAGTGTGTAGACGTTGAATAATTGACGCTGTAGAGATGTCACCGGGTACACAACAAAACAACATCCTCATATTGTTATCGCTCACCGGATATGCCAGCAAATTGTTATCACCCATCAGAAGCTATGACAGGTCGAAAATAGTCGAGACAAGGACTTAAATACTAGAATTTAAGGAACAAGTTCGACTGCATTTAGAAAATGTTAATGAAAATGGACTTCATACATATCCTGTTTTATCGGTTAATCAACGAGTACGGACGGACTTTCTGTGGTGGTGACCACTTTATCGTTGTCATTGTCCATATGGCAATTCTATGCAACGGCTCTCTCCCGACTCCTGTGCCACATTGGGAAATATAGTTGCTTAGACTTCCATTAGGAACTTTTTGACAACATTGATTAGATGCCCGGATAATTAATCTCAACCTAACATCGGGTGCGGCGTCCATCCAGAGACAAATTCATTTCGTAAACGACCTGTGTACTAATGAAATTAGTCTTATGTAGTTGAGTATTAATACATGAGTTTATCTAAAAAATATTCAAGTCTTTATACATATCTATATTTTTAATCAAAACTTACAACATTCATATAATTATTGCACTATAATATTTTCACTACAATACTCAATTGTTTGTTCAGTGATTTTAGCATACTTCTGATATGTTTTGAAATTGATAATATGTATAACTCTATGTCGTCCTGTTATTTAGCTTTGAAAATTCATATCAGCAATTCAACCAGCTTAATACTTATGGAGACAGGAAGATTTGTAATGGAGTATAGAGGCACAATTCAAGTGAAGGTAATGTTCCGTACTGTTATATTATTACCCAACAAAAAGACAAATAGACTGAAAGAAGAGAAATGGCAATATGCTTAAATAGTAAAGCAAGGGTCACAAATTTGATTTACAACATGCTAAGACAGCTATTTCTTCCACCATGACACACCGATAAAATGTAAATTCATAGCTCCATATCATTTGACTTGAGTCAATCCCAATCTTTTGAAACTTTTTTCAGTATTTTTATTTAATGACTGAATGGATTTATAAAATGTTTTTGTGACGTAACACAAACATTGTCCATTTGTACTTTGCTACGTTTGAAGTGTTGAAGAAGTGAATTTCTTTCTATTTTACTTGAATTAGTTAGTTTCAGTCGGGGCTTTAGTTTAAGAAAATAAGATAATCGCGACTTTGCGTTGATATAGAAAGATATGGTAATCATAACTAAACACTTTTTCATAGGAAAAGTAGCTGTGACAACGGAGTGGTAGGGGTGAATCTTATTGGATAAATTTTAATTCTTTTGCATTAATATTTTTGTTTCCACTTTGTTTTTACTTTACCAGGGTAAAGGAGACATGGATACTTATTGGCTAAATTCAAAAGTTAATGAGACAGCACGGCAAAAACGCGTGGTGTTAGCAGACAATAGCGTGTAGCTCAGATAACAGGCAGCGTTAAATAATGGCAGAACACATGACACTCGGATATGGCCGCAAGAGCAATAACATTTCTACCGAAGTTCTACCGAAGTTTTAAAATGTACAAAATAAACTTGAACTTGTCTGAAACTTAAACATGTACTATTAAATTAAATTAATTAAATTAATCACGCTTGCCTGGGCGAGTGCTAAAAGGCATTCTTTCATATACCATGTGTTTAAAATGATTTTGTCCATTAACATAGTATACTATGTGCATGTAGTATTAATAGCATACCAACTAAATTGATTTTCTGAGCATTAATGTAATTGGAAACCCGCCATTTTTACTTGAGGCCCACCTTTTCTCAGCTCGACACAAACCACTCGGATATATGTGGCAGGGCAATAATAGGTGCCTGCGTTTCGAAGTTCTGCTCTCAGAAAAATACAAAAAGAAACTTTATCTTGTCCAAACAATATTAAGCAGTATCAAATATATTACTCAACATGATTTTACTTCACAGATATGTAGTTTTGCGAATATCCTACTTAACAATGCCTGCACATTGTTGAAAATACCAAAGCTCCTTTACAACTTGGCTTTAAATTTCTTTACTAAACCTGAAAATTGCATCGTGTTTGAAAGAATTTTTACGACGCTATGTACCCAGAAAGTACCCTTCAGCAAAGTTCGTATATTCAAGGCTCTTAAACAAGCAAATGCCGCAGTACACCTGGCAATATATATATATATATATATATATATATATATATATATATATATATATATATATATATATATATATATATATATATATATATATATATATATGCATACATAGCAAAGCACTTAAACAGCTGACAAGGTTAGGATGCTTCGCCTAGATTTTCAACTTCCTATGAGCATATTATATATCATATGCACAAAAATTAAGCGCTATTATCAAATTTTGAATTAAAGCTCTTCATGATGGTAATAATCGCCCACTGAAAATTAGACGTAGAACTGCTAAGCATCATTTTAAGAGGTGGGTGACAACTCATATACCATGAGCCAAAGTTTAAACCGCCTAGGGATAGGAATGAAGCCAAAAATATAAAAATACAACAAAATCATACCTAGCGTCTCATCTTCGTTTTGATGTTGTGTTTGCTTCATTTTGTTTTGTTTGCTGTTGTTTTACTGCATTTGACAATAAAACGTTTTTTTGTTATTTTGATTTCCTACTACACAAAATCCTGTCTCCTTCCCATTTGAAATATTGCACACAAGAGTTCAGGCAGGAAATGAAATATAAACGTACTTATTGTTATTGTTGTTATCGACCCGCCCTTCCCCTCCTCCCCTACCGGGCACCTGAGAAAAATTCTTCCGCCTCGATATCCCCAATAACTTTACAATGGTCGTAAGGGCCCCCCCCCCACCCCCAGGATCAATGTCCTTATCTTCTGCAATGTGTATCGCTGGGATGAAGACATGTTATGATAATAATGATAATAATAATAGCACTAGAAAATCGTAATAATAATAATACTAATTTTGGAAAGTGGAAGTGGGAATTAGACTCCACAAACCTTTAAATAACTGACTGAAATAAAGCCACATATTGGTGTTCAAATAAGCAGGTTAAAGTGGACACCGCTTGAACTGGGAGTATTTTTCCGGATTAGCAGGGTTTGCAGCTTACCCAGTAATGATTTGCTAAAAAATGGACTGATTTTCTTCTAAAAAAATCTTTGTTGGTAATTTAGGCAATGTGCCCTCCGCACAATGTCTCCTCTTTGTCTTGCTCTCATTTTCTGTACATATGGTAAAGTTTCCCGGAACCTAGTGATCTGGAATTGCAAAAAAGAGAATTATCTCATTATCTGAAAAAATTACGGCTCGTTAAAATTATTCGAACTGAAAGTTAGACCCTAAAAAGTTAAACAGAAACAAACTTTATTTCTCGTTTAGTACCCCTCCCCCGAAAACACACACACACACACAAGCACAGAGAAAACAAACTAATAAAATGCACGACCCAAACACCTTACGTCTAAGAGATGAAATTGCGGATGGCCAGATAACTTGTATACAAACTGTACGGGTGAGGGGCCCCAATACCACATGATGTCCTAATATATTTTTAGCAGGAGTAACACTTTTCCCTTTTTCTTTCCATTTTCAGTTTCGAATATCAATATTTTTTCAGTTAATTTGACAGTTTGAATGAACATTACAGACACTTCAGCATATAACCAGCCAGCAAGACAAGTAATCCGGTGTGATAGTAAAAAATGCCCAATGCAAAAACAATGCCCGGCGTGCATTTATTACTAGTAAAAAATGCCTCTTTATAGCTCCATCTTTGAAGCAAATTAATTGCTGAATGTTATTTTTCAATACATTTTTCGATGACATTGCGTTGGTTTCATCTTTTGAACTGACGATTGATCTTTTATGCATTGAGTACACCAAATCTGGTTGATGATTTACATAGTAGCTGAAGGCAATTTGCCATGTATCTGTAACATTAAAAATACTGAAATTCGAATGTAAATCCACACCAAGTTCACATTTAGATCGCACAAAGCGGTGTGAAATAATGATTCATGTTGCAAATGTGCACCTTCTTTCCTGATTTCGCAGCTTTCCCCGTAGCTTCAGTTTAGTGTAGTCGGCCTTGTAGGTAAGCCACTTGAAGGTGTCCTTACCACATGACGAAAATATAACTATGTCAGTGTGTAAAATAGCTGCGGTTGCTATGATTTCCACCTCTGTGGCCTAAGCTCCAGATTTTACAATATCGCTTTTAGCCAAGTAGCTTTCGCTGTTATCGACTTGAGAAAAGTACGCATCGTTATCCATAATGTAAATGGAGACAGCGTATCACATTTAAAGATGATGATCTTTGGAGCCCATCAGGTGATTGAGGGTTCTGAAGTAGCAATTGCAATCACCCTCAATTTTTACCGAGTTCTTATGTGGTTCCAACACAGATACCGTCCAAGGTATCTTGGGCAAGGGAACCGGCTGTTTCACCCCGGCTATTTTACCCAGGCTGTCTCACCCCGGCTGCTTCACCCCCGGCTATCTAACCCCCTAGGCTGGCTCACCCCGTTCTAATTCACCCCAATGTATCTTTTTTCTATATTTCTGGTTATATTTCTAGTATTATTTCTATTATTTCATTTTTGTAATATTTTTATTTCACTGAAACTTTGATGTCTTTGATGTCTGTTCTTCTTATTACAACAACTGCAGTTTACTTAATTAGGGTCTTTAAAAAATAATTGCAGTTCAACGTATTGCTGAGGGAAGGGATTAGCTTTAGCACAGTTATAATAATAACAATTAAGCTGATTGCATCCATTTGGTTCTAATGTCAAAAGTACTAAGTGTCAAAATCCAGACTAAATAACAATAACTTAGAAACTCAAATTATATGTTATTCCTCTAAGAAAGTCCATCACATGGCGGTTGGCATAGTCACGCACAATCGTAACAATACGTCGATCACACTGCTAATACTGGCGTCGACGCGGTTCTGGTTGATGACCGGCTAGCATTTGCGTGATAGCTACGTCATTAAGCGCTTGTTCGCGGTGCAATACTGTAACGAACTGCCAAAGGTCGGGGTCACACGCCGCTACAGCGGCCAATAGCTTTCTGTGCCACCCATCAATGTGGCTGTTGGTGCGCGGTAGCTCTATGTGGGCGCGTTCGTGCATGTTCCATACGTCGTGTGCATACGTTGGGGTTTGTCGTTGATTGCGTCATTGTAGTCGATTGGGCAAAGGGCGAACTTTCGATTCAGCAATCAGCCCTAATGCCTTAAAGCGAGATAAACGCCAATCTGTTGCGATCGGTTGGAACCAGATTTCCTCGGAGGTCTCCACCTTCTCGATTCGAACTTCATTTGTGTTGGCTCTCAAAGGTTCAACTTTAGGGGGTTTAATTGGTGGCTTGGCATGCGGTTAGGCAAACTCCACATTGTCATCGCGTAATTCAGCTAGGTTGTTTTTGCTGTCAGGCTCGCGGCTACACCCCGAAACCAGTAACTGTTCTAGCTAATGATACTGTAAGGACCGATCCAGCTTATCAAGTTTACCTCCCATACGGTGATAGTTCTTCGTGTTTTTTCAGGAGAACTCTCTCACCAAGTTTAAGGGTTCAGTTTAATGTCTCTTATCATAATTTTTCTGACGCTGTTGAGCCTTTTCGCTATTGATTATGGTCTTTTTGCTGGTCGCTTGGCGAAGTCTGGTTATACGCTGCACCAAAGCCTCTATGCCGAAGGGATCCTTTGTTGGAGACAGGGACTGGCCAATAGGTAATCGTGATTCCCTACCGTATAGCAAGAAAAAAGGTGAATAACCTGAAAAAGTAGCAATCCACGACCGAATGTACTCATATGTATAATTGATATTCTAAAGGGAGCCAAAGTTGTATTGAATTACTTTGAATTTGAGATTGAACTAGCTTTTACTTTAATTTCTAACATAATGATTACCTGTGGAAGTATGCACAGAACTGCGGTAAGCAAACTTAAAGAACACCTCATTCTTCCTGGTTTTCGCTGTGCTTTAGTAAGCCTCGCTGTGTTGTTTCATTCTGTCTTTCCACGAGGCCGTTGCTCTAAACAGGCAAAATAACCAAAAAAAATTTTTTGTGATTTTCAAACTTTTAACTATTCACACTTTTGTATATAATTGCCAATATGTTGTTTTTAAAACAAAACATGTGTAAAATAACTGCTTATTTGCTGTTAGTACCAATATATTTAAGCCTTTATATATGGTTTTAAATCAAGGAATGTAAGGAATATAAAATAAACTATTTAACTGCCGAAATAATAATTTAAAAAAGTACCTGTGGAGGGTATGCGCTGGTAGCTCTGTAATGTACACCACTCAGTCGATGAAGTTCGGCTTGCATTCTGTTGTTGAATAATGTCCCTTGATCCGAAATCAGAACTCCAGGGCACCCATGACGACATTTCATCTTGCACAAAAACGTCTGCTACAGCAACGGCAGACTTCTCTGTCAGCGGATCTGCTTCTCGGTGGAATCTTTCAGCTGGAAACGCTTTGATTGCCTTCTTATTTTTGCGCTTATTCGATTTTAATGATCCTGGAGGATACGTCTTATCCATCACAAACTAAAAGATCTTATTCATATCCATAGTGAACTTGGATTTTTTTCTTCGATATCCACGATAGCTTTTTGAAACTTTGACTTCTGTTTTATTTGGTCAAAACATCCACCTTTTTTATGTGCTTGGACGTGCTCCGGATCATCCGACGAGTGTGTCCGGTGTGTACAGGTGTACACAGCCAATCCCTACAGTCTGAGGTCTTCTGCAGTTTTGACACACAAAAGGATTAGCGGCACCCTAAATCAGTAACAACTTTGACACATTATGACGTAGAAAGGATATTCGTTTGAAGCCCGAATACCACTGATTGGAAATCGAGAAACATTTAGTGATAATCGAGTAGCACCGATTAAAATAGATATAACAGAGTGTGACAAACAAGTAACACGAAATGGCAAACGCAGTGAACTATCATACGAATCATCAACAAGCTTTACACATACATAGAGTTTTCTGTGTCCTGTACATAAAAGATCAATTGGTCAGTTTAAAAAACTAAAAGCAAGCCAATGTCAACGAAAATATTTAGCTTTTAAGCAATTAATTTGTTTTAAAGATGGAGCTGTATGGGGGGGGCATTTTTTACCAGAGGGGAGGGGGGCATTTATTACTAAGTAAAAAGTGCACGTGGGCATTATTTCTTGGTAGTAAATGCCCCCAACTCGGGCTATTTCAAGGGAGGGGGTGGACATTTGTTACTGGGACACCGGCATTATGCACTTCATACAGAAGTGGGCTTATTTCCTGAGGTACGTTCTTATTGACATAACATGGAAGACACACAAACAGCACCGAAAGATACACGAATTACACGGTTTATTCAGAAAAAACACACACAATTGGTTCTGAAAAATTGTGTCCTGTGTTCGCAATAGAGAAGCTTTCAGAGAAGTATTCAGGTTTCTTATTCTATAGAAAAAACTGGAAAATTAAAAGGTACTGAAACTTTTAGTCGGAATCATGTAGTTGTCTACATTACACAGGTTTGTCAGGAGGCAGGTTTTTGCTTCAATTGGAAGGTGATTTGTCTTAACGCTTCACTTAAGGTAGGCAATATGCCACCCACTTAATACAATTGGTACTCCCACAGGTGAATTAGCCCTTGGCATTTATATATATTATTATTTATAATTTCAAGCCGTCCTGTTATCACAAAAAAATAAACATGCAGGTGGGATTTTTATATATTTGTTGTACCGCCAATGTTTAATTAATATATTTACAATTACGTAACATCAATACAATTACGTAACAACAATACAATTACGTAGCATCAATATTTGATAGATGTACAACATTAAAGAAGAATTACATCACACATATTTATGAAAAAGGAAACATATACTTCACTGATCCAAAATTTATTTGGGAGTCAAACAAATTGAAATCCCCACAGAGGAACCCCACAGACAAAGGGCAATCACACTGCGAAAGACGGTACACGAAAATATTTATCAATAGCATTAGAACGCTACCTACCAATATGAGCAATGCCGATTTGAGAACGGTATTAAAAAGGATGGAGAAAGAAGCTTTCCGCTTTTTAAAACAAAGAGAGAATCAACTTTCTGTGTACGAAATTTTAACTAATTTGACATCGCTTCAACGGGGTAAAAGGGACCAGGGGAAGAGGGTATATATAAATCAAATTTTCTACCCTTACTCTGCTTAAATTGTTCGAAGTGGATCCTTAAACCGACTGGTTTTCCTTGCTTTCTTTTAATTTTAATGTTATTAGCTAATATCAAATTCGGATTGTTGGCGGATGTGGAGGTGAATTCACCAACACGAAGAAAGGCATGAAAAGCTAATAAAAATAAGGATTTAAATAAAGCAAGATTATAATAGTCAGTAAATATTTGAGGAAGGACGTCACACATTCTAGGTAATAAACTCACGGAAATGGTCTTTCTCTGGTCAGAAAGATAATGTTTATTTTTCTAACAAACCAAAGCCTTTCGTATTAAGAATTCTTGGGTGGGGTCTGGTTTTTGTTTAAAGCGATGAATAAAAGCAAATGCAGACATGCGAGTTAACACTGTATTGTATGAAAAACCTTGGCAAGAGCAATACGCAATGTATATAAGCAAAGCATTGATTGATGCAGGACAAGATGGCTGAGCGAACATTTTACATGTTTTTAAATGTTCCCAAGATCTTTTGTACACTGAGCGTGTTGATACTGACAGACTATTGATCACCATAGTGGTCACAATAAAAAACATCATGGATCCAGCTCCTTGGGAACAATGAGAGGATCTTCGTCTAAATGAGGTGCCATTTTCTTTGCGGCATTTACCTTCAAACGAGATAGCAAGTCTGATAATCTATTTTGTGGTGAAGATAAATGGACAGCGCGTACACATATGTTATCTATCAAGGATCTAACCACTAATTTTCTAACTAAATGCATGGTTAATTTACAGTTTGTTGTTTGATTATTTATGATGGACACAAGAGCCAAGTTGTCTGTGTGTAAAATCACACTTTTGTTTTTCAGTTTCTGTGAAAACAGGTGCAACAGGTGAATAACCCACTGATTTACTGGCATCAGTAAAAACATTGAACTGATTTTGAGGTAGCCATATATCCGTACTTAATAAAGTAATGCATTAAATTCTCGTAAGAGAAAAAGAACGAAAAAAAAACAAAAGGGTAGCACATTTTCATAGTTAGATAAACATTTACGTTCGAAAACATGAAATATTTGTTGCAAAAGAGAAAAAACATATTAAGAGTTGGTTCTGTTGATAAATATGAATACTTTGGCAAAGAGTATTTTTGACAAAAAATAATCTTCCGGGGATGTAAATTTCTTGCAGTACATCATTCATTATTACTGCGTACTTGTATTTTGCAGTTAGTACCCAAATCGGTCATATGCTGTAAACTGTACAAGGGATATACCTACTTACTTATGCCGGTGTTCAGGGCGAATAGTTCTCACCGGGCAAAAAGTTCTCACCGGCATTCCAGCACGAATGTGGTGTGGGCAGATAGTTCCCCCGGGCGAAGATTTCTGCCTGAGTTTTTTTTTCAACATTAATTGGATTCGCCATCTCCAGGTTTTTTTCAGTCGCATTAAAACTGAAACATCCCACCCAGGATTAGTAGGGATTACGCGAATTACAATAATTGATGCCTTCGCTGCTTCAGAGTGGTGTTGAAATTATGCCAAAATAGGATTAACCTTGAAACTAATCGCCTTAAAAGTAGTCGCTACGTTTTTTGAGCGGCACTGAAACAGCATCTTGTTATTAGGATCAGATTACATAAATTGCACAATTATCATACGACACAAATGAATCAATATTATCTTATAAATATAAAAGATAAAACAACAGATGTGAATTCATAAAAATATGTATCAAGGTGTTCTTCAGAAAATGGCGTGTGTAACGTTGAAGTTGTAAATATGCAACCAGTTCGTGGCACATCGTTTACTCAAGGTATTAACAACCTCGCAAATGTTTACCCAATTTGTCCTTGCCAAACGTTCTCGCCCCAGTCAGGGATTTCGTCACGGTATAGGACTTATATAATGGAGGTGAGAACTTTTCGCCCAGGGAATTATCTGCCCGGAGTACCGCCTGTTGTGTGGTGCGACTGTTGTGTGGTATCGATTCTAATTTGGTGTTACTGCACAAGAATACAAATGTGCCGTTTTAACAGTTCGCTACTCTAGGCGTACTGGAATTCCCACTTGGTATTGCCAATTCGATTGCCTCGAATTCTTCACCTTTTTTCCTACCTTTTTTATTTATTTTTCTTCTTCCGCCAAATCGTTTTCCAGACATCTCCTCCAAGATCGCTAGAGCTATACCAACCAAACTTGACACATGTATGAGGGGTCATCTGAAGTGGTGCTACTGATAAAAAATTGACCTTACTGGTCAAAGTCAAAATCGTGAAAAAGGTCAATCGGTTTCCAGACATCTACTGCAAGGCGGTTCAAGCTAAAAAAAAAAGCCAAACTTGGCACATATATAAAGGACGATGTGATCTGAGGCACCCGTTAGAAATTTGTGACCTTGACCTTGATGGTCAAGGTCAAATCGCGAAAAAACGTTCTTTAAGAAAAACAATGATTTATTTCGAAAACGGTAAGAGTAAGGTAAAACTTCCGGTGTCCTAGACCTCTAGGTCACTTATGAGCCCCAAACGGGAAGTTAGCCTTTATCTCGAAAACGGTAAGAGATACAGCAATTTTGACCTCATTTTCGACCTCCACCCCCTGTACGACGTTACATGAGGTATAGCTTCCGGTGTCCTCGACTTCCAGGTCACTTTCGATCCTCAAACCGGAAGTTGGTCTTTATCTCGAAAACGGTAAGAGATAGAGCAATCGGTTTCCAGATATCTCCTATAAGACCGCTGAAGCCAGACCAGTCAAACTTGGCACACATATGGAGGTCCATCTGGTGGTGCACCTGCTAAAAATTTTTTACCTTGACCTTACCGGTAAAGTTGTTAGTATTTAGGAGGATGTTCTACATTCAGGCATGTGAAAATTGTTAACAAATAGCAATATCATCTATGTTCCCTTTTAAGTTATCATTCCAAGTGGGGTCAAATTCGTTGTGCGAATTTTGGTCTAGTTTGATATGGAATAACTGGTATCTTTGATGTTGAACTGCTTAACTGTGAAAAATTGATTCTACAGTAAAAGACAAGCATTTTGAAATAAGCTTCTTCCTTTATAATAATAATAATAATAATAATAATAATAATAATAATAATAATAATAATAATAATAATAATAATAATAATAATCATCATCATCATCATCATCTTGTCTACTTTCTTCTAAATGTTTCCGAGGATACAACAAATGAAAAACATATTCCGCATAAATCACTTGAAAAAATGCCAACAAGAAGAAAACACGATTTTACATAAAATTGCTTATTAGAGCAGTCATATAGACAGACGATTGCACCTATAGCTATATCACTCAATGAATCACTGTAGCATATTTTCGGTCAATTTCTTCCTCGAAACACTGGAGCTTCGGTAATGTAAGCTTTCGAAATACTGGGATTTCGAATTATTGCTTCTTCTGACTAATAGATATTAAACATATTTAACCTTCGGACTTCTGGTTCTTCGGATTGATGGGTCTGTTTTATCAGACTAATGAGCCTTCGAAGTATTGAGTTTTCGGAATATTGAACCTTCGGAGTTTTCAAGACCAAAACTTTGTTTGCCTGTGAAAAATACGCCTGAAAAGGTGTTTTGGAATTTTTTGAACTGTCGGACTCCTGGGATTTCGGAGAGTTTGAATTTCGGAGCGCTGACACTTCTGACTTGTAACCCTTCGGAAAAATGGACAGTCCCCATATAAGTAACCAGATTTAAACTACTATTGATGACGTCATCCTTTGTTCTTATAGTGTATTAATTTACACTTTTGTTCGAACATAATACACTGACCGGAAGAAACGAGTGTCCAGTGGATGTTATCTGAGCTGTGACGTTTAATTCAATCAAATTAGATAAAATCACTTATGTCTCTAATTAAGTGTATGGGTGCAAGAAACACTATACGTAAAAACAATGTTAGTAGATCGACGTCTTTACAAATGTGACGTCACACATAATGAGGGGATAATGGAGGGATATATTGAACTATGAAATTCAAGGAGTGTATTATGCTGTGAGTTGCTTAGTGACTGTCATTTCTATTCATCTTGGCTGTGTATTATAAGCTTCGTTACGCCTATGGATTGACTTTTTACTTCGTAAAAGCTTTGAATTCGCTTATCTCCACTTTTATATGGGTTCCCTTCTGGATAATAATATCACGCAAATAGAAATGAAATTTTTCTAGTGAATAGAATGGTCCCTCTACTCTCCATCCTGTTTTCCCTCCAACTCCAGCCAATCAGCAAGCGAGAATGAGAAGACTTACGTCATTCGAAGACATCAATCATTCCCTTCAAGCGTGGTGTTGACAACACACGCAATTCTGTGTGCTCCACTTTTTCGTTGAAAAAGGGGAACTAGGCAAGGTGCGATTTTGCTTTTAACTTTCTATTTCATTGCATTTAAGGATATTCTTCATCCTCTGTAATGTTGGATTAATTTGATTCAGGATTAGAGCAATACGGTCGCACTCGTGACTTCGGTCTGGTAGTTGTTGAGTTTACACGTAGCGGAGACTTTTTGTCCCGGGAAGTGTGCCTCTCTTCTCCACTCGGAAGCTACAGGACGTGTCTTCTTAGTCTAGTTCGTGCACACATCGCCTCGGAGTTGGTTGAGTCTCTGCAGCCCACTTTGCCTGCTTTGATTCCCAGTCAGCTACAGCTTAGGTGTCATCGCGTTATGGCCCGTTTTTGCTGTATCAGACACTCCTATGAGACCAGTTAGTTTCGTCCAGTTTCCTCTAGACGCTACTTTCTTTGGTCCAGACTTTCAACGTTTTTTGGCGTTCTGGCGAATTTTGGTGAATTTTTAAGTTTTAGCCCGTTTATGGGACTGCTGTAGCCCATAAACGGCACCAGGGTGCCGTAAATGGCATCTGGAAGCCCGTTTATGCCCCCCCACCACGTAGGGGTCGGGCCTAATTCGGGATTAGGATCCCATCCATAGAGGATCCCATCTTTAGGCACCAAGGACGGGTACCGTTTTCGGGCTCATGGGCAGATCCCGTTTTCGGGATCGACCGAGGATCCCGAAAATGGGCCCAGGTGTCCCGTTTCGCGTTTTATCTGGTTCTGAATTCCTGAAACGCCAATAAATACGTTAGTAACGTCTGGATGAAAGAGAGTGGTCGTCGTACTGCCTACTGTCACTCGTTAAATGCCCAGAATATTAATATCTGTTACTTGTATGCTTTACCTGTCTACTGGGGACATGTACAGTTTACTCATCAGTGTTTTTTCTTCTGCTTGTTTTTCAGATATGACAGAAGCCGGTCTGCGGGACCCACCGACGCTTCCGCAGTGTACACATCCGCCCTCAGCTCTTAACCCTCATTCGGTCTGCGACCGTTGTAGACGGAGAACAAACTTGCCCCTCTGCGACGAGTGGAATACGTGCGCTGAGTGTCACCACCTTTCGGGGAAGGAGTGGAAACTCATTTACAGAAACAGGGTTCGCAACGACCGCAGGCGGGATAAAAGGAAAGCCTTATCTTCTGCACCGTTCCTCACGCCAGAATTTTTAGAGGGGACTATGCGTAAGGCCAGTTCAGTGATCTTAGAACAGGTCTCCACACCGGTGCGAATGGATACAGGCTCTGAGTCGGATGCCTTCGCAGTGAATAAGAAAGGCAGAAAATCCCGTAAGCGGAGAGCATACTCGGAAACGGTAGCTGAACTAGACGTACCAGAGGGTAGGGAAAAGAGACTTTGAGGAAGGTTTGGGCTCTTAGTCCTACGGAAGGTGCTAAAAAAGAAACAGTTTCGGAGACAGTACCCACACCAGAGCCGGTCACGGTTACTCACACGGATTCGGGTGCAAGTTTCTCGACGATGTCGGGTCAACTGGGGATCCCATCTCAGATGGAACTCCCCCCTACTCCTCAGGTTCCTCGTTTGCCCAGTGAATTTTCTGCGTTTCTGTCGTTACAGACTCAATTACAGAAACAACTCCAAGAACTACAACAACAGTTCAAGAAGCAGACCTCTGAATCGCGGCGTAAACGTAAACCATCGGCTACGATTTCACGCCCGCCTCCGGAGACGCATCCATCTCCGTCCCATTCACCACCTTCTGGTTTGGGCCCGAGCAGTCAGCCACCGGAAGTAGAAGTTATTAGCGACGCCGGTTCTTCGGAGTTTCCCCCGTCAGGTCAAGTATCAGGCCTAGCCGGGGAAGAGGATGACGACTTTTTTCCTTCGGTGACCTCTGTCGTCGATCCCACTTAATCGAGAACGGGAGATTTATACTCCCACCTGCGTAGCTCCCTCACGTTCGGAAGCTGTGGAGAATAGGGAAGAGTCAGCGCAAAGCTCGGAAGATCAGGAATCCGAGGACGAGGGGCCGGATGAGGAAATGGGAGATGCTCTTCCATCAGCCCAGTTTCGACTTCCTCTCCGAGAGATGGATTACGTCAGGTCTCCGAGTAGTGGTCAAAAACTCTGGAAAGATCCAGCAGCGGCTGGAAGACGCCCAATTAGGACCCCGTCTCCACCGGACCTTGCGCCTCGTAGTGAGAATGCAACGCCTTCAGTCACGTCGTCTACGATGACTCCGGAAGATGTACCTTTCCGAGACGCAATCCAGGAGATCGCGCGCCTGGCGAACGTTACAGTCGGTTCTCCAGTTCTCGACAAGGAGGATCCCCCGATTCGGATGACCTCCCAAACAGCTCCCATGAATCAGGATCCATTCATCGCACTTCCGACTAGCGAGGGCATAGCCAACGCCATATTAGTGCGATCAAGAGAGTTTAAGAAGATGGACAATGCGGAAGGGCGTGCTTTGTCCCGTTTTCACGCGTCACGACATTGCGCAGTGAGACCGGGCCCATATCGGCCATCGGACGATTTGTTGCCGACAGAAGCTTTAGAGCAGCCCGCCAAACGCACAGTCTGGATGCCGTCCGTCCGTAACGACTCAGACATACCTCTGGTGGAAAAGGACGCCAAAACTATTGAGACAACCTCCCGCCACGTTCTCAATATTATGTCTTTTCAGGACCATACTTTAAAAGCTCTGAAAACGCGATGGGACGATTTACGCTTCAGTGACCCGGTGACCTCCAAGCTACTGGAATGTTTGGCCCTGGCAACTAGAGACGTGGTCAAGTTGGCAACTTTTTTGATGACGTCCATGGTTTTTCTTAGACGGGACGCATTCCTACAACATTGTTGGTCCAGCGTTAAAGGACTAAGAGAGTTACGCCACGCCCCCATCCTCGGCGAGAAGGAGTTATTTCCCCCGGCTGAGATCGAGAAAGTCAATCAGGAGAGTTGTTCCCTGTCGCAAGACTTTGCACTCATGTCGAGAATGTCTCGGTCCTCTATCCGACGTCCATTCAAGCGCAAGAGGTCCCAGCACCAGAGCTCAGAGCAGTCAAAGCCCAACGCGCAGCCTCGGCCGCCCCCAGCCAAGAAGCCGAAACAGAATTACGGCACCAGGCAGGAGGGTCCATCGCCGCAGCAGAGCAGGTACCAGCCAACCAAAGTACCGCCCAGAGATTCCTTGGTCTCTTGGCGATACTTTAATAAATGCAGAAAACTTAAAAGATTTGCAATCCTACAACGACTGCTGGCCCGTAGGAGGAAGGCTAGGCAAATTTTGGCAAGTTTGGGCGAAAATTGGGGCTTCCCGCCGGGTAGTCCGTTGGCTAAAAAATGGCTACTCCCTCCCATTCAAACGGGATCAGAGGGGACACAAAGTTCCCATACCTCTCACCAGTCAGGCTCCAAAAAATCTTGCCACCTCCTACGTCCAGGGTTCAGAAAAGGATCTGGCTCTGCAAGAGATGCTTTTATCACTGCTAAGAAAAGAAGCCATAGAGGAAATGCCCGAAGCCCAAACAGCTTTCTTCAGCAGGGTTTTCTTAGTTCCCAAAAAATCAGGGGGGTGGAGACTAGTCATAGACCTCTCCACCCTCAACGAGTTTCTTCTGACAACGACATTTCAAATGGACACGGCCCAAATCATAAAAGAAAGCCTACAAGCAGGGATGTGGGGTACTTCGATAGATCTATCCGACGCTTACCTCCATATCCCATTACATCAATCAGCCAAAAAATTTCTAGGCTTCCAAGTGGGCACAAAACGTTTCTGGTTTCGGGCACTTCCCTTCGGCCTCTCCACAGCCCCATACGTTTTCTCAAAAGTAATGAGAGTTCTGAAAGTGTGGGCTCGTCTAGAAGGCATGCTAGTCTTCCAATATCTGGACGACTGGCTGTTAGCCCATCGGGACAGGGAGATAGCCCACCGACAGACGGTACGGTTGGTACGAAAAGCCCTGCAAGTCGGGCTGGTGGTCAATCTACCCAAATCAGAACTCTCTCCCAAGCAAAACATCATATTTCTCGGGGAGAAATGGGATCTAAAAAATGCCAGAGCATTTCCCACCGAAGAAAGGTGCCTAAAAATTTCTCAAGCCATAAATGCAATTCCAATCGGTCGAAAAGTACGTTTGCAGGCAATGGAATCCCTTCTAGGCCTTTTAGTGGCAACCGAAAAGACGGTCCCCCTGGGCCGCCTACACTACAGACCCTTCCAAAGACGGGTCAAGATTGCACTGAGGCAAGGAAGGTTCCCACAAGCCAAAACGGAAATTCCCGAGAAGGCACAATCCCTTCTACAATGGTGGTGCGATCCCATCGTAATGACCGAGGGTGTCCCTTTTCATTTCCCAGCCCCAGAAATGGAACTTCAAACAGACTCGTCACAAAAAGGTTGGGGGATACACTGTCAGGGCCAAGTATGGAAAGGGATATGGTCTCCCTCTCTGAACAAACATCATATCAATTGGCTGGAGTTACGGGTAGTCTGGATAGCCCTAAACAAACTGAACCATCTACTCAGAAACAAATCAGTCCTATTTCTGTTGGACAATTCCACAGCAATAGCATACCTGAACAAACAGGGGGGGACCAGATCCCTATCACTCTCGAAACTAGCTTTCAAGATTCTATACCGAGCCCGTCAATGTCATATCACCCTCATAGCCCAACATTTGGCGGGAAAACTCAATGTTCTGGCAGACCTAGCCTCCAGGGAAGGCCAAGTAATCCACACGGAATGGTGCCTAGCACGCTCATCTTTCCGATGGGTAGTAAATCAGTCACCGTGGGGTCCTCCCACCCTGGACCTGTTTGCAAACTCCAGAACGACACAACTACCCAAATTTGTCTCTCCCTGCCCAGACCCATCGGCATGGGCTGTAGACGCTCTCAATTGCCCATGGCCATTACAGGAGGTACTGTACGCCTTCCCACCACAGGCAATCCTACTCCAAGTCCTCCAGAGAATAATCAAATTGAAACCCCGATTTCTCCTCCTGGTAGCTCCGTGGACACCAGAAGCCCCATGGTTCGCTCTGTTACTTCAATGCTCGGTGGTCAAGTCACTTCCGATCCCATGCCACAAGGGTCTTTTATCCCAACCACATTGGCAACACTTTCACCCGGCCCCGCACCTACTGAACCTGCATCTATGGTGCCTGACCAATCCTTCTTGAAGAAAAAAGGATTCTCGGAAAAGGTAGTGGATAAAATAGTCAATAGCCACAAACAATCCACAACTAAGGTATACAGGGCCCAGTGGAATAAATTTGCCTCATGGTGCAGTAAGTCTAAAATAGACCCATTCCAAGCGTCCCCACCTGTAGTAGCGGACTTCCTGGACCACTTATTTTCTAACGAACACTTGAAAGTGAGCTCCATTGAGGGATACAGAGCAGCCATAGGCTCTAAACTCAAAGCTTCCATAGGGTACGACCCAGGGGAAGATTCGGCCCTATCTCAATTAATTAGACATTTTAAAGTCAATTCTCCTCCGAGTGCGCCCAACATAGCCAAATGGGATCTGGCCTTAGTGCTTCGTTTCCTGCAAAGACCGGATATGTTTGGGGAAACCTTGATATCTGCAAAGAATGCAACTCTAAGGTTTACTTTTCTTTTGGCCTTGGCGTCGGGCAAAAGGAGAAGCGAGATTCACGCACTGGACAGAGTAGTGAGCAAGGAAAATGGGACCTGGGATAAGATTTTCCTCGTGCCCAGGGCAGGCTTTATGGGTAAAACCCACATCAAAACCCACGGGATGGGCACATTTGATCACATAGCACTCCCATCCCTTCCAGAAGAACAAGTCCCCACGGGACTAATCTCTTTATGTCCTGTGAAAGCATTGCGTCAATACTTAGAGATTTCCGATGCTTATAGGTCTTCTAACCAAAATGCACTAATCATCTCCTATATGCCGGGATTTAATAAAGATCTCTCGAAACAAACTATTTCCCGGTACATTAAAGAGATAATTGTCACGGCCTATGAAAAATCTCAGTCAGACACGTCCCTTCATACAGAGTTAAACATCAAAGCCCATCAAGTCAGGCAGGTGGCTAACTCCCTTAGGGCCATTCATAACGTGTCATTATCAGAGATACTCAAAACGGGTTGTTGGGCTTCACCTAACGCGTTTATTAAGTACTACCTTAAAGATTTTTCCCAAGACGAAATTTCGGGTATTTATTCTTTAGGTCCTTTCATTGCAGCGGAAGCAGCAATTAAAACCTAAATATTTTTGTTTACAGGCCCTCTACTCCCAGACCTAAGGGCAAGGGCAAACCGAAGGACCCTTCATCCAAAGGCCGTGGTGGATACCATCACAAGTTCAAGAAATGATCTGGTTATTTCTCAGCAACCATGAACAAGATCTTTCGTCTTTTTCGAATGTATTTTGAGATCCAAATGTATGGGTCTGAGGACGTGTTTATGTCCCGTACTGTTTTTATTTTGTGTAAGGTTCCGTCACTGCAGCGGCTCCTCTTCTCATAGAGACAGTCATGGTGTTTCGCCTTTTTCTAGACTCCCTCTAGAAAAAAGAAGGGGGGGGGGGAAGTGACAGGTGTACGGTCTCTCGTCTTATCCGATAGACAAGGTCTTACCACCACCTGATCCCATGAGAAGGAGAGCCCATCCGGCAGTGACCATATAGGAGTAGTTAGGGTACCGTTTTCGGGATCTGTACCCATAAGTGCTTGATTTGCGGATAATCTCAGCATTTTTAGTTTCCTGTGATAAATTTTACACTCTGTGAGTGTAGGAGAATATTTTATCCACGATGTAACGATTTTTAGCAGTATTTCGTTTTATGTCTCATTCTGGGCAACACCTTAGTATATGTCCCATGTGTACTTACTCAGGATCGTTTAGCCAGCATGCATTTAAGGACACAGCTAGAGTTAATTTCTCCTGTGTCAGTTTTACTTTTTACATAAATCATTTAGATTTAATGTTTTAGGTTGAACTTTTGCAAGATAATAAAATGTTATTATCACTTAGAATTGTACGTTTTAGATGTAACGTAGAGTATCCCAGGTTGGGCTCCATCCAGTGGGAGGCAGGAGGGGGATGGATTGGATACTCAGTCGAGTGGGCTACGTGGTCACTATGTACAACCCACAACTCTCTATTCGGTTATCTCCAATTTATTTTGTTGGATTTTGTCATCAGCTCGGGAGTGTTCCCCCCGACCATATCTTAGAAGAAAATTAAAAGAAGTGGAACTTAATTTGAGCCTTTTTATTCGTCTCAATTTCACTTCGTTAAATGTCCAAGGACATGCGCTCTGACGAGCTTTACAGCGTAATTCGCAGATTTACTTTCATGCAATTTTACAGAATGGCAGGCTCCCCTACTCCGGACTTTAGTCCCATATAAAAGTGGAGATAAGCGAATTCAAAGCTTTTACGAAGTAAAACTATCGTTTTATTTTCGTAAAACGCGCTTTTACGAGTAAAAGCGCAATTCGCGTTCTCCACTTTTATCCTATCTTCCCTCCCAGCCAGCCCGCAACAAGCCTGGGTGCGTTGTCACCAATTTTTGGGCTTGAAGGGAATGATTGATGTCTTCGAATGACGTAAGTCTTCTCATTCTCGCTTGCTGATTGGCTGGAGTTGGAGGGAAAACAGGATGGAGAGTAGAGGGACCATTCTATTCACTAGAAAAATTTCATTTCTATTTGCGTGATATTATTATCCAGAAGGGAACCCATATAAAAGTGGAGAACGCGAATTGCGCTTTTACTCGTAAAAGCGCGTTTTACGAAAATAAAACGATAGTTATATGCTAATTAAAACCAAAAAACATATGTTCTACCACATGGCGACTTGATTGAAAGACTGGGCAGAAACTGGCCGCAGTAACTTTAAATGCTATAAAGTGCATTTTTTAACTCTTTTGAGAAAGCGCTGTACTTGTTATTCCATCACATTATTTCCATGAATAAATAATAACAATCAGCATGGAACATGAAACACGACAGTCATTAGGTTCATCAAAAGCCAGTAGTCAGTCGTCTGAGGTGTGATTGTTTTCTCTTTCAACATCAAGCTGAATGAATAGACCGGACATGCTCCAACATTAACAACGAGGGTCAATAGACCCGAAGGAAGACTATCATAAGACAGCAAAGTGTAAGCAGCCTGACTTGATCCGTATAGTGTTTTTTTTTTTCATCCCCCTGCTGGATCACTAAACTTCAAAATAAAAGAGGTACCGAAGACGGGCCTAAAATCTAATTTTTTTTTTACTTGAAGACAGAATCGAGCTGATTTACACAAAACCCCCAATAGTTTCAAATTAATGTTTTTATTTACAATAAGAAAGCCTTTTAACATGCAAGCAGTGTATGTTTTAGAACAGCTCCTACAAAAAACAAGGAAAAAAAAATACACGTAAATAAAACGCAACGTTAAGCAACAAAATAAATCACACTGTGATATGCAGAAGCTGTAACTTCACAAAACGTAACATGAACTGGCTTGATATCGTCATTGTCGTCCTGCTCCTGTTCCTCGTCATTATCATCATCATCACCACTCGTCATTATCATCTTCACCACCACGAATATTATTATCATTATCACATTTTTGTCATCATCATCATCATCATCATCATCATCAATATCAATATTATTATTATTATTATTATTATTATTATTATTATTATTATTATTATTATTATTATTATTATTATTATTATTATTATTATTATTATTATTATTATTATTATTATTATTATTATTATTATTATGTTTCACAGTGTAGTAGAAATAGAAGAAAAAGAACAAGAACAAGAAGAAGAGGAAGAAGTAGTTGCAGTTAATTCCTTATGAGTGCTGCCAGAATTTCACATGACATTGGTTTATAAAGATGTCAATATTGAAACACAGAATTTCTAAACTTCCTATAATTACATATCGCTACAAGTTCATAAGATGAGCAACTGTTTCGGGATGTGGCATATGCACTTTGTACAGCTGAAAGTTCCATTTTTGGTTTAAGTTGTTCATTTGGCAATCACTCGCGTGCAGATGAACGCCGTCTGATTTGGATTCTAAGCAGCGTTGTGAAGGCACGTGTACAATCTGTCCATTCTGTTGAACAAAAGAAAAATGTCCAGGGACAGTGTGACCATTTAGTTAATGAAGTATCAAAAGGCTTGTAGGATCGCCAAAAACACTTTTTTCGAGAGGACGCAAGGCGCTATTTAATCAATTAAAGGGCTGGCCAAAGAAGTAAATAAATCATGAAGAGCATAACCTGGAGAACATTTGTGCTAAACTTGTTAGCAATCCGATCTAAACTGCAAGAGAAGCAGCATTTGAAAAATATTAAAATGCCGTCAGTTTTTGGTGGATTGTCAAACACAAGTAGTTTTTTAACACTTATTTTTGGAAACACTCAATGACATGCAAAATTTTAAAGCAAATCTTTGGGAGAAAAAAAAAAGAATTTTAAACTTTACATATGGGCATAAGTAAATACAGGCCACGGGTACTCCGGAGTCGGCTGGTCAAAAAAAAAAACAACAGTTATAACTAAAGCTTGGGATAAGACTACTTTGAAATTAGAACCCACTAAAACAATGTTTGACAACAGATCAGTTGTTGCTAAAAGGGACAGTTGATAATCTGATTACAGCTTAAATACTTACACCAGCTAAGTGGGGATCACTTAAAATACTCTCAATATTCAAACTCATCAAACGGGACTGTGAATTCAAAGTAGTCATGCCTTGGATACATGAATTGGAAATCCTTAACAAACCCAACAGAGACAAGATTGTCAAGGGACAATGCGCCGGCTTGCGAATACTGATGTCAGCATTTATGACATATAATGATAACGGTTAACCACAATATCAAGACAGTAAGGCTATAAACCCTGGCGTCAGTCAAGATTTTAACACAAGAAAGGTTTATAGCGAATATTTTCGCCAGTTTTCGGCGAATCGCAAAAAAGTAATAACTATGTATTTACTAATATCTGCTTCCTTTAATAAAAAGGTTGAGACAGTAAGAACATATCCCTGCGTCAGTTAAGATCCTTAATAGAAATTCCTTTTTGCGTCAATATTTCCATTATAATTCTTATATTTCCGTAAATTGAAAAAAAATAATGTTTCCACTATAGTCCTTACGTTTTTCGAAAATTTTATTTTCGGTTAATATTTCCGCTAATATTTGGCGAATCAACCAAATTTAATATCCAGTTGGACACTTAGGTTGTGCCCCGAGCGTCAGTTAGGAATTTACGATACACTTTACATTTTCGCTCATTCTTCAGTGAGATTTTGATGAATCAATAAAAAAACATGTAGCTTTCAATGCACACTACCATTAATCAAAATTTCAAGGAAGTGAGGTTATTTCCCAGGCAGCAACTAAGAAACTGTTTTTTTTTTCGACAATATTTCCAACAAATTTTGGCAAACAACTAAGCAAAAATATAACACCAAGATTTGCACTAATGCCCACTTCAGTTTCCATTTTTAAGACAATAACAGTATATCTTCAGCGGGAATCAGTTGAAAGGTGAGATATCTTTGACTTCTATATCTTATTTTATAAAGAACTAAGTTGTCTCAGACTAAAATTTGGATATATTTGGTTCCATAGAAGTGGAATTTCTGCCACTTGTAACTTCGTTCTGATACTGGTGAGTTTACACGAAGAGGTGTCATGTCGATAGTACCAGGAAGTGTGCCTCTCTTCTCCACAAGAAACTAAAGCTCGAAGAAATTTCAACTGATATAATTGCGCATATTGCCTAGAAATTGTTCAAAGTAATTTCAGTCCACCGTTGCCTATTTAGACCCCAAGTTTTTTCTGAGCTAACTGCGCCACCAATGTCTGGACATTATTGCTCAGGCTTCTGCACTCCAAAGGACGAATGTGGTTCAGTCGAATACATCTGAGACGTTACTGTACCACGTCCGTGCGATTAGAGACGTGTCTCGCATTTCTGGGTTACGTGACACGGATTTTGCCACTGGCCGGTTTTGTGACCATTTTGGGACCGTTTCAGCACCACTGTTGAACTGTTATGGCTCTCCACCTGCCGGATATACGGGTCATACCATATGGTCTAAGTCGGAGACAAGAGTACCATGACGCCTATATAGCACATCTAATCGTCAAGAGTGCCCTTAATTGTTTCAGTCGGCTAGTCGAACGCACCGTATCGATGCCGTTGGTCAAGAACGATTTAGATATTCCACTAGTGGAGAAAGACGCGTAGGCCATTGACGCATGTTAGTTGTGAACAGTATGTCATTTCAGAACCATGCACTTAAGGCCCTCAAATGTAAGTGTCCTCGACATTTCTGGAATGAGTGGCGGTGGCAACATATCGTCAAGTTTTCCACATACACTATGACGCCAATGATCGGTTTTCTGCAGCATTGTTGGTCAAGTTTAAACGACCTACTTGAGCTGTGCCATCCTTCGATTCGAGGCGAAAAAGAACTTCTGTGCGAAAAGATGAAACTTAAAAATCACTCATACGTACCCCACAGCGAATCAACAACTAAGGATAACCCTTTATATTCACGGTATGCTAGCAGATCAAATGGAAGTTTCACGGAGTCTCTTCTAGGGATGCTAGTAGCTACCGAAGGGATGATAGCCCTAGGCCGACTACATCACAGACTTTCCAGACAGGTAAAGTTAGCTCTGTATCAAAGCTGTTCCCCTAGATCCAAAATGCGGTAATACAGGAAGCTCCGTCCACTTCCAGTTGTGATGCGATCCTAGAATTCTCAACGGGCTGGGACCGTTTCCCCTAAATGGAGAGCCAAACAGACGTGTCCCTTTCATGGTGGGAGATACATGTTCAGAGTAAGATGTGGCAAGACAGCTGGCCATCGGTTTCTCAGGGTCTTTATATCAGTGATCCGAGTGATATGGATAGCTATAAACAAGCTATCCATGCAACCGGAGGGCAAAAGTGTCCTAATTCCCCTGGACAGCTTGTTGTTTCGTCACTGAACAAGCAGGGAGGCACACGGACCCCAGTTTTCAAATCTAACATTTCAAACCTGCTTTTTGCGCGAAACCACAATTTCCGGTGTTGGTTCGTCACTAAGCAGGAAAATGAGATATCTTGGTAGATCTTACTTCGAGAGCAGGACAGGTCATGCATTGGTGCCTATGGTTTAACACGGAAGCTCCAGTATTGTTCTTTTACAAAGCAACTCCCAAGGTTTGTCTCCCAGTGCCCAGATCAGGGCATGATAATAGAGATTCGCCCACGTTGCTTGCTCCTTGTAGCCCTTGGACACCGAACGAAATGATTGTGTTACTGTTTTCAGCAATATGATTTGCTATTACGTATTTTAGAAATGTTTTGTGTTCCACGGTTCTTTTATCCTGTCGAACCTAAATGTGGTCTTATAGCTCTTGCTTTCGTCCTTTGGGCAGAAAGGGGGGGGGGGCAAGGGCCACACCACCTACTCTTTTGGTACCAGGCCATCTAGTGGTGTGATGACTCATGCAACCCGCCGTCACCGCACCAGGTACCATTATGGGCCCATAACTTTTGCGCATATTGAACTGAGCATTGCTTTTTCGTTTAGATTTATTCTCAGCGCTGCTGCACTTCGTCAACGGGCTGTTACGTGCTTTTGTAATTCGCCACCTTTTTTCGCGCAGTTCAGAATGACTATCCTGCTCCGTACTTCAGTCCCCATCTAATACTGACAAAGCAAAATCGAAGCTTCTGCGAAGCAAAACTGGTCTTTTTATTGCGTAAAACTGTGATTTTAAGAGCAAAAGCCTAATTCACCTTCTCCACTTTTAACTTATTTTTCCCTCCCACCATTCCTCAATAAGCCCGAGTGAATTTGCATCTCTTGAGTGGGCCGAAAGGGAACTGAGGGGATGGGACTGTTCGAACTGCTACAGACAAAGGTAGATCCTAATACCACTTCCGTTACGCAAAATGTGAAGACGGTAATATTACATACCTGGCGTTAGTTAAGATTTTAGACAGAAACTGGTTTTTCCCCAATGTTTCTGTTAATTTCGGTGGCGAAATAGGAAATAAAGTAACATCCTGGTTAGTACCAATGACCGCTATCTTTACCCAAACTTTCAATACAGTTAGGCTGTTTCTGTAGCGTCAGTTACTATTTTATTTTAAAAAAATGCTGCTATTTTGCCGATATTTTCGCCAAATTTCGGAATCATAAAAAGTAATAGCCAGGTAGGTGGTAATGCATGCTACCTTCACTTAATATTTCAGTAACCTAAAGGCTAACAGTATTTCTTTGGCCACAGCTAAGATTTGCAATTTTATTACCAATATTCCGCCGATTTTTAGCGAATCACAAAAAAGTAATAACTAGCTGCGCACTTATGCTTCTACCTTTCATTAAAAATTATGATGTTTTCTTTAATACCAGGAAGAAATACGTTGTAAGAAAACTTGTTTTAGTAAAAGCCAGGTAGTTACTTATACTAGTGTCCGCTACCTTCAAACAAAAATTCAAGACATTCACGCTAAAAACCTAGAAGGAGACACGATTTTTTTCATTTAAAATAGCACATAATCACATAAGGCACATACTTTGAACGACCGCTTTGGTGGTACCTGTTTCTGCAGAAACTGTGACTTAAAAAGGACCTTACCAATTTGAGCTCCCATTGCTGATTTCCTTGATGGCCGTGGCACGACAGCAACTTGAGAATATGTTGGTTTGATGAGTAATCCAAGCATACGTTGTCTCGTCTTATTTCCCCATTAGGCATAAATAGCCAGTACTGATTGCAAAACGGAAAAACGAGTTAATTGAAATTAGATACATGACAAGTCATGATTATCAGGATATTCTTGATTATTGCTACTCGAAATGCACAGTGTAACTTGAAGCCCAATTTGTTCTTTACGAAACTACGTATGGCGAACACACCATTGTGCGTTCGGAACTGGTCTTATCTCTCTGGTCTCATCTAGCTGACCTTATCTCTTTGGTCTTATCTAGCTGGTTTTATCTGTCTGGGTTTATCAAGCGGGCGTTATTTATCACGTGTAGCAATGAAGGTTAAAAAGGTTAGCTTTGCGCTTTGGGCTTCGCCGTATCTTTTCTGGCATTTTCTCCTGTAGCATATGCTTATGAAAACCCCAGAGGTTAGCGGTCAATGTAACAACAATTCAAACTCAAAAGGTTTATATTTTTCTGTTACCTGGCAAGTTATAAGAATAAACAAATCTAATCAGTTTGAATTTTGTTGTTAACAGTTATGTTCTGCCAGTAATGGCATTTTAGTGCATACTAGATGTATACAGTTGAGCTCTTTTTTTTCTTTTTTTCTTTTTTTTTTGATGCGCATTCGTCGGCACAGTCTCCAGACGTACTGTGATCGGACGCACTCTTATCGGACGTACTATCGGAGAGTACTATCACTCTGTTGTCAGAGACCGGACAACAGCCGTGTTTAATTCGAAGGAGATAAAATACAAATTACCTCAGTTTAAAACTAAATGTAAGGGAGAATAAATTCTTAATAAACTCCTATCTTCTTGTTGAAAAATGCATACCGCACTGCCGTCTTCAGAAATTAGAAACAACTTTAGGGCACTGCCTTCAAGACTGAAGATTGCTTGTAAAGTCTAAGAGCCAACGGGTTGTCATTTTTCTCAAGCACCAAAATGTAAACGGCTATCAGTAATGACTTAAGGAGCAATATGTTGTATTTATATATATATATTGTATTTAGTCAAGCACCTGGTTTCCACCGAGTTGGTGACATCGATACAGCTTAATATCTTCTGTCTTTACCGGAGGTTTTGCTGGAGCATCTAGGCATTTTTCCTGACCAATATTGCGAATCTAAAAGAAAAAGTCCGCCTTTAAGTTAGAGATATAAGTTTCTGGTCGCAAGCCTAAGCGGTCCAGAAAGAAAACACGTACAAACTTGTTATGTGCATTTCTTAACCAAACGCATTTTTTATTGTCCATTTTTTTAACCAAACGCGGACACATTTGCTCATTTCATCGCCTAACTGCATCAGATTTGATGTAAAAACTCCTTTCAAATTATATGTTTATAAATACAGGTGGAGCACTCCTCGTGTGGGAGCCGTTCTAAAAATTTACGGATGTGTGGTTGCCAATTTGTGCGTGAATGGGTGGGGGGGGGGGGGCAATCATGCTCTATAAATGGTTGTCTCAAAAACTCAGTTATCGATCAAATTAGTATTGATACCACTATGTATGGATGCTTTTTACTGAAGCGGGAGAGAGGGGCAGGGGGAATTCATTCGTCTAACTGGTTAGCAATCGAACAGACCGTGTAGGTGGGGTTCAGTTGCAAAAACGATCCGACACTCTGAGCTGTAAGAATTTTTAGGAAGTTCAAGCTCTTATTAAACGCCTCGTAAAGCCGAACAAAAACCAAAGGCAACCACCAGGAATAATGTTTACCTCTCCTCGTTTCAGAGCTTTCTTGGGGTTCAAACCTGTTGGCCAGACATTGTCCATATACCACTCAAAATTCTTGCACTGTAGCCGCTCGCGTAACGCCTTTCGTGACGACACATCTCCATAGTCACCCTGAAGTATTCAAGCATGTGTCTTCAATGTGACTACAAATACGGGGCAATGGTACCGATTGTCTCAGCTTTATTATCATATTAAACGTTGTCACGATGTTTTCATTGTGCAGATACATAAGTGAAGCTGTCTGTGAAACAAATGCAATAAATATTGATTCAAAATCGATTGAAATCACATTCCTGTCTAAGCAAAATAAATCCTTCTACTTCGCAAAAGCTCCGAATTCTTTTATCCCCACTTTTTTTTATAGTTTCTCATGTAACTCTTAAAGAAGCACGCAATCCAAAACAAAAAGTTTCTCCTAGTGCCAGCTCAGATTTCAGCCAATCAGGATCGTTAATACCCAAGTACCAAGCCTCAAGCCAAGACCTTACTTCCAGTCAAACAGTACACACAGTCTGTCAGCCCGTACGTTCAGTTGGATGACATAGTTTCCTTGGTCACTATCAACGCTGGACCTGTTTGCGAACGCGATGGCCCCCATGCTAACCAGGTGTGTCTCGCAGTACCCAGGCTTGGACTTTCGACGAGGTAACGTGCATTTGGCCGGGGAACGAAGTACTTTATGTTTCCTCCTCAACCAGTTCTACCAAGGTAATTCCGACGTTGCTGGAACTCAGTCCCAGACCTTTGCTCCTGGTATCTCCGTGAGCAGCAAACGCAACGTGGTTCCCTCTCTTAACCACGTGTGTGACCAAGTCTGCTCTGAGAATATCTTGCCGCTTGGAAATCCCGTCTCAATCCATTCGGACATATTTCCCTCCAACTGCCATCGTGGACTCACACCTGTAGTTTCTATCCCGACCTTCATAGAAAAACAACGTTTCTCTTAAGAAAAGTTGCTGTTATGTGATCAAGCAGCTGACCTGTTTCAGCTGTTACTGTACAACTTTGGTCTGCAACCCAAGTACCAAGCACACACACAGGTACTTTGTCCGATGACTAAGCAAGTTTTGGCCCTTGGAGTCGATCTGTTAAGGATTAGGTGCGAACCTCTGCCTTGGTCATTCAGTGACGCCATCGGTTGGTTACTGGATATGCACGTTGTAGAGCGTTCGTCTTGTCTTGTATGAGTGCCTGATGTGACTGTCAATACTTAATGCAGTTTCAGTTCAGTAGCATTATGATTTTTTGGCTTTATTTCTTGCTTTTAGTTGTGAGTCTGAATAACCAAGGTGCGTTATGGTACTAATCATTGGTTGGTCACCCTGCAACATTTAGTTTGTTAATTCCTGTTATGAAGTCTTAGTGCCACGATCATGTTTGTGAAAGACTCAATAAATACAGGTTATTGTTTGATTTCTTTTTTTTTTGCCACTTGGACCTTGCTGTAGGGTTGCGCTACCATCCTGCTGGCTGATAAAAGGGGGTGGTGTTAGAAAGTGGTCACAAGATGAGAGACGCTTGATCTTTGGTGCATTATCTCTTGGGTTTTTTATTCTTTCTTCGGTGTACGAGAGCTGTTAACCAACTCGATTGTCTTTTTGAAGTTGAGTAGGCACATTAGACACATGAACTGAGTGTCATTGCTGTTTTATTTCTGTCTTTTTGCCCTCACATGGATAATGGAAGGTTCTTTTAAGATTTAGAGCGTAGTTCTGTGAAAAATTTTCTCGGTTTATCTATCAACTCAGGTTACTCCTGCTTCTACTTCTAGTCCCGTAAAAAAGTAGGGATAAGTGAATTCGGAGCTTTTACTAAGAGAACTGAAGTTTTATTTTCCTAAAACGCTCTTTTAAGAACGTAATTATCAACTTACGGTTTCTCATGTAACACAATATAAAAACCGAAACTTGCTATTACTGACTCAAATGGTCAAAGATTTCGGCCTATCAGAATCGTTGGTATCCTAGTGCCAAGCCTCATTCGAGTTTTCTCCTCTGCTTTAACCTCCCAGATTAAGTGGTGTAGATAGGCAGAAACTAGTGATAAAAGTGGAGAACGCGAACACGCTTTTACTGGTAAAAGGGCGCTTTACGAAAATAAAACGCCAGTTTGCAATGCACAGATTTGTCAACAGTAAATTCTCGAAAGATACAAGGTATACTGCTTGCAGTAATTCTGATCTAAGGATTGGGTAGGGGGCATCCCTTTGCTTACCAGAGGATAGTTGGAGCGTTCGTAGTAAAACACACGGTATTCATCGAGCCATACTTCGGCTACTCGCACCGCGTTACGTTTGACCGGATGCATGGCGCCTTTCTGAGTGGGCCATTTGTGGGGACTGTTAGAGCGGAATATATGTCCCACATGGCTGCATGGATGAATCTCCAGAGTACCACCACACATCCAGATCTAGAATTTAATATTCAAATCAATGAATAAATAACACTTTACAAATTGAACCGCAAGGCTGCATTAAAACTGTGCAATATTTTTTTAAACATTTTTGGACACAGTTCAAATGGTTTATAAAAATTCACAAGGCGTTTTAATATCAAGTTTGTGCGAACTATTCGTAAATGTGTTTCCGTATTAACAGTGACTGAATATTTCAAATAAGAATAAAGTTGATAATATACATATGACTTCAGGTTGCAGTGGTTGAAAAAAAGACAGAGAGTGTAAACATAAAAATTTCCAAGAACATAACATTGGAACCACTTTTGGGGCTGTCTACCGTTCTGGTGTAGTAGTAGTAAAACATGAAACCTTGAATGAGATCTCCAGATTTTCTCCTCCCCAAAAATCCATGCCGGCATCATAGGTGCCAAGCTTCTCAAACCAGTCTCGATGGATTGAAAACAGGCCGCCAGCCATAGTAGGACTCCTGAAACGTTTTCCACCACAAACTTGTCAATTTGGATCAAATAAAAAAATGCATTTATATGTCGCCTATGATTTATTGGTCTTTGTTTAAACAAAAGGATAATTTAAGTTCATACTGTTGATCTTTAAAGGGCAAGAGTATTTTTACAAATAACATAAAGTTTGCTTCACAAAAAAGGGAATTTTAAAGATTAAATTTCTCATAAAATGAAATAACTATAGCAATTTACATTGTGTAATTATTTATTTCGATTCTTCGTCACACTTTAATGTTGCACATCCTATTTAAACAGGTGGAATACAACTTAGATCTATTTTGTTTTTTATTTATATTTTCTGGTAAAGTATTTATCCAATTTTTGCAACCGATACTAAAAATTGGCTATAATAAACATTTATCAGTAACAAAGCTACTTTTAAGGACGTTTGCAGTTCTCGTGTAGTAGTACTAAATCTCGAAACCTTGAATGAGATTTCCAAATTTGTTCCTGCCCTAAATCCATTGCCGGCATCATAGGCACCAAGCTTCTCAAATTTAACCGTGGCAAAACAGAAATGGCTTTAACACTATTCCCTTTCATCACCCCTTCCCCTCCCCGCAATGGGGCACATTATTTGCTGATCTAGAGGTAGTGTGCTGCGTAATGGGCTACCCCTTTCCTGCTGATCCTACATTTCCGTCCTAAGGGATTTCTTTTCTCACGAACCTGACCCTTTCACTTTCTCACCGAGATATGTATGCGGATCAAAGAACAGTGAGAAAGCACAAGGTTGGAAGAGGGAAATGGAACAAGCATTCATTTTTAAGTGTAATTAATCACGCTACCAAACATTTGTTTTTAGCCGCGGTTTTTAGACCCCTTGCAGCACACCTTCCTCCGTTTTCAAAACAGATTCAAGCCCGAAATCCCCGGGATATTACATTATATATATCTATGATGGCATAGACAAGAACAGTCAGTGAAAACTGAAAATTACCAGCCCTAGACACACACAAAGCAAATGAAATTGCTTTCTCCTCCAATAAAATCACTCTTCTACATGAAATAAAAATTCGAACAATTAACCAAAATGAAATAGATAAAACATCCAGAAAACTGTATACAAACAAAAAAGAATTTGCTGACAGGCATTTCGTACATCAATGGCATCTTTTTGGATACAAGCGATTTTTTTTGTCTTGTTAAGGTATTTAATCTGTAATAAGAAGATGTGCAATTGCGCCCAGAAAAAAACTGAAGTCCGGAATAGGGTGGTCCAGCAAATTGGACCCCCTGGCACACACGATCCCTTTCCAGAATCCATGTTCTGGTTATCTCCCATTAATTCTAGAGAAACCTCATAAATAGGTCCACTCTGGAAACTGGATCACTTCCGTTGAGTCGCTTCCGTTGTCTTATTTTTAGAATTCATTTCATTTCCCAACAAATAAAGAACAGGCCTGGGGACAGAAATATTTGATTTATGAGTCATATCGACGTAGAAGGCAAAATCTATTTGTGAAAAGCTTTTACTGCAATTTCAAGATAGTTCTCCAGATTTCTCATTAATTTTGCACTGTTCTCAGTATGAATACCTGGGTGATCATAAATAAAAATTCAACACATTTCTTCACTTAATTATTAGTTATTATCTCTGTGTGATGAAACCAATTTGTAATACTCGGAAGTTGATAAATGCGCCTTCATTTAGACCTCAGATTGTCTAACTCACAGTACTCGTCTGGCCTGGATGCACGGAAGTTGACGGGGCAGCCCCCAACATTTAATAAAGCAAAGCGGCTGGAGGAATCGCTTGCTATGACTGGAATACTGTGGACCGATGATCTCTGGTATAACGGTCTCTCTGTTTCTTTCTCTCCGCCCCCCCCCCCCCACCGCCTCCTCCGTGCACTTCACCCGAGGTAAGCTAGATTGATGTATTTTTTACCTGGACTAAATGCCCTCACTCCCATCCCCCACCCCCCCCCCCCCAAGTAACGTAGCCAGGTCCGGGCGGATATTTCATGTCAATTTCCATATATTAGAAATTACTCTGCAAACTTCACAACCTGGGTATCGATGAATATAATGTAAAAAAGTAAAACAACAAATGCAATATTAACAGTTCGGTTTTTGACATAAAACAGTTGACGGGGGTGGGGAAGGGGGGGGTGGTAAATAAACAAAATATGAATTTTTCTGTGCTCATTTTCACAGCTGCATTCGGGCGGATTCAACAGTTTATCATGGATGGTCAAACATTATGAGTCATGCATCATCTCATGCAATTACAGTTCTGCTGACGTCGGGTAGAACCTACTCAACACGAAAGGGGAGGGGGGAGGTTACATAAAATGGTGAACAAACTAGAATAGTCCAAGACATAGAAACAATAAATTAAAACATTCTGAAACGTAAACCACATACTTAAACTAAGTCAATGCTGGGAAGAAGAATTGCCCCTGTTTGGCTTTTAATTTGCACATCATAAGGTTTATATTTTTCTTTTGGTAAAATTTAATAATAAAATAATAACAGCCATATTGAGAAAACACCCACTCTAACCTCGTTATAGCGCAATACAAGTTTGTCGCGAGAAAAGTCACCCCACTTAAGAAAGCCCCCCTCTAAATATTAACTAACAAGTACTATTTCACATTTTAAGCGTTCTTTGGATGACACAGTTATAGTTTAAAATCGTTTCTATATATACCGAAAGGATAGCCCCTTTCTGTCGGCACTGAGTAACCCTCCGTGGGTGGCGTGTATTTTGTTCCTGGGTTGCCAGTGGAACATTAAATCCCAGTCAAATATACCAATCTCATACGTATTAATATCTTGTCCTGGCCATGAATACTCTAACGTTTTGCTATTAATTCCTGTAATTGCTGGCATAACTACTCGCGAGTTGTCTGTGGCTGCCTCATCCAGTAACGGCATTAACCACCCTAAAACGGCATCCCAGCTTAGGAATAGCTAACTGTAACCGCCTTGGCGCTTATTTGTTAGTGTTTTATCAATGTGGCGCGAGGCGCAATCATATTCAAGGCGCAACCAGCTGATTATATAAACTGACATGTCAAAAACCAGTGGGCTTGAAATGAGGACAGCTGCAATAAAAGCGCGCTTGTAACAATAACTGTGCTGCAATAAAAAGGCGCGCTTATAACAATTTGTTATTTAGCAACAATAGCGTGATTACCAATGGGATGACGTACCAAATGTACTGATTGGTCCAAAAAGATCATTTTTTATACCCCTCTAAAGACGATGTTAACAGCGTGTTACATTCCAGAAAGCCAGTTATAGGTGAAATGACCTATTTTTACAATCGCTGCTATTTAAATAAATAGGCCATATAACAATTTCCATAGGTAGGTCCTGTGCTCAGTATCCACCTGTCTGCTGTTGCTGTAGTAAAAATTCTAAAAGTGATAAAAGTTACAATAAAAGCTGAAAGATAAAATGTATAAACATGCTGGAATTGTAGATTAAAAGACATTTACCATAATTAGGGACACAACAGTCCTTGTATTTTTACATGCGTAAGTAAAATCTGTAATAACTAAAAAAAGGGATTTATTTCCTGAAAACCCGATTATAAAAAATTTCACGAATGGACGTGCTTGCCAGTACGGTTACCAAAGCCGACGCTTTATACTATTCAAAAAGCTAAATGAAGTATCAATACTACTCAGTGGCACATGTCGAAGGAATGCAGTGACTGCAGTGAGTGAAATTCAGTACAGATAGTGAAATGCAGTACAGTCACGCTAGGGCCATGGAATTGGCACTGCCAAGATCTGCCGGTATTCTGCTGTATCTCCAACACAAGAAATTCCCAGTTTTATTCTCTGGATTTGTCGTAAATAGTCAATGTCAGGCACGTGGAGCTATTGATACTTTGTAACTGTTTAATAACATGGATTTTTTAACTAGAAACCCCAATGAAAAACGTGCAAAAACGAGCATTGAAGGACATAACAATCTGTACAACACCATGACGTCCAGATACCGTAAACAACAACAACAACATTTTTATCAAGTAAAAGACGGGAACATCCATTAAATGATATACCGCAAGGGCTCAGTCTGCACCCCTCGATGCGACTGCTGTCTTCTTGCAAGCTCCTCCTTGCTCTGTTTTTGCCAGACAAAAACTAAATCCCACTCAAATCCACCAACTTGGTAAAACAAGGCATTTTTCCCCGCAGTTTTGAACCGGAAGTCGTTGTCGTCTATGATGAAGATAAATGGGCTAGCCGCTGTTGTAATATTTATGGCGATTTGTTCTAGTAAGGGTTTTAACCAATCTGCAACGGTGAAGATAAAAGAGTGTTCATACAACACAAAGCTATCGTAACCCAGCATCGACGCCCCTCCCCGCATTACACTGAAATTACATTAAAACCTCGGGATCAGATCGTCCCAAAACTGGGATCACCTCAAGAAGGATCGATGCTCGATTGGGTGGACAGTTACGGTCTGTAATAAAAAAACTACTCAAAAAAGACCTCGGAAAAGGACGGGTTTTGTGTTGTCCCATAGGTGTAGCTATGTCTGTTCCACTGTACTTAAATCTATCATCAGGAACAGCGGAGCAATTGGCCGAAGAACTAACAAAGATAGCTGGTTTATTTATACACAGTTACCCAGCAGATGGCCTGACTGGAAAATTTTAATTCAAAAGAGCGCAGTTACTCCCTCCGCTCAACAAAAAACACTTGTGAATACTCTATGACTTGTCCTGATGTTGTTTCAGTCAGAAATGCTGGAATTGCTTTCCCTCTGAGCGATTTGGTTGATCGCAAAAAAATATGATTCAACGCCTAAAAGCATTTGGCGTTTCTGGTTGCAAGCATGTGTACTTTATTCGTATGTTTTTTCTTAATATATATCGCCTGAATATTCATACTGAAGTCAATGGCCGTTTTGGTATGCATATGGTAAATGTTCAGAACTCATTTGTTTACCATGCATTCACCTTTTCAACATTAAAACAAAAATAAATAAATAAAAAAAAACTACTAAGTCGTACTTTAACTTGTCATAAAATTAAGTGTGTTTTCATTTTAAAATGTTGCCTGACTATTTCCATCGAAAGATATTGATTAAAATGGTATACAAAATGATGGTTGATTTAAGCAGTGCCAAGGAAAAGAAAGTCGCCATTTAAAAATTTCATGCAATAATTAGCTGAATTCCTAAACAAAGAACAGAGTATATTTATTTCAACAGAACACTGCAGTCTTCCCCCAAATATCAGTCGCTATGTACGATTACCAAAGAGGGTCGGCTCTGTGATTTGGAACCAGGAGCCTCTGTTCAATCTCTTCGGGGCTGGTGGCATACCAGCCGAAGATCATATTGAAATCGAAGCCTCCAGTATAATATGAGGAGTGGTTTTGCCCACCACTGCGGGTATATTCGAAACCGTGTGTGTTTATATTGTCTATCACCGGAGTCAGTACCAGGCTTTGTGTTACGGTCATCTCGTCTAATAATGGCACCAACCACCCTGAAAGAATGTTTTAGTTACATAAGCTTATTTTGTGACGTTTGTTGCTATAAATAGCACAAGGCAAGCACTCATGTTCGATAAGTCAACAAAACGTTTCAATATCGGAAACACTATATTTTAGTGTTTACAGATCTGCCCGAGTGTCTCTCTTTACATACATACATCTAATAGACAAAAACAACCAGGGTCAGCAAACTAACAGTAGAACACCACATAAATAATATTGGATCGTCGAAAATTCGTCAGACAGCTTTGTTTTGTCATTTGAACAATGTTTTACAGGTGCCACAAATTTGTGATAAAATACTGGTGTATAAGTGACAAAGCTGGCGAGGTTGTAGCAATCTTGACAAATTGATCTCATTTTGCGAATTATTGCGAAATGTACAGGCGAGAATCTTCATTACGACAATGTGGTAATGCTACGATGTTTTCACTGTGATGCAAAAAAAAAACAGAGTTTTGTACAGACTGGTGATAAAAATGGTAGTCAAAATTGTAGTCGAAATGGTATTCAAAATGGTAGCCAAAATGGTAAGTCAAATGCCAGTCAAAATGCTACTAAAACGGAACTAAAAATGTAGGTCAAAACGCTAGTCAAAATGCTAATGAATCTGCTAGTCAAAATGGTAGAGGAATTTGCATGTGACAAGCTCTGCTTTGTCACTAATTCGTAAGTATACATTCGTGACAAAACGGGCCTAAATAACAAATTAAAGTTGTTATTTTGACCAATTTTAGAGGATCCAATATTATGTGTGAGAATTCCAAACTCTTTGCCATCACATAACTACGCAAAACACTTTTTAATTGAATGCTCGTAATCGAATTTTCAAGTGTGCGGACTTATGATAATCAAGACTATTTTCATCAGAAAATAATGAAACCAAGAGATACTTTAGATAACTCGAAATTGAATCTAGTCTGCAATTTGTGTGGCAACTTCTTTAATCTATTACCTGATGGATATGCATTTAAAAAATAAAAAATAAAAACAATGACGTTTAATTAAGATTGCATAAAAAAGCAAGAATATTCCGCAAAAAAAGTCTTCATCTATTTATTGCAATAGCTTGTGTAAAATTCTTACATCTATTTTATCCTATGAGCATATGTATTCCTGCTAATCTCTCTGGATTTGCTCCAAAAGTATTAAAAAACTTCAAAGAACCCTTATAGCACTGGAGATTTATAAATGATAAATGATATCATGATCATGATATAAACGTTGAGCTCAAATACAAAGCCGGTTCTATTTTAAAGACTTTTTCTTGGATTTTGAAGCTCTAAAATTCATATATACATCGGGCAGGGTAAATTAGAAGACTTTTGGAAATTCTAAAAAAAACTCCGTGATTCTATTCGATTTATGTAATTCAAACTGCATTCTTGCTTTTTCAGCAACTCTTCATTACTGGCCACGTTAGGAAAGGTAACACCAAGTGCAATTACTACCGCTTTTTACTACTGCGTTTGACTATACATAAATAAGCACAGGAGACAACTATACTAAGGATAATAATACAGCAATAATAATATTAACTACAATAATATTGTAACATCTGAGGCATGTATCTATATAAAAGCTACAGTCAGCTAGTTCTTTGCGGTATAAAATAGCACAGCTACATCTATTCCTACGTAGAGTTCGCTAATAGGGACATAGACCAAACCCAGGCCGTGTGAAATGATTTACCGAATGGGCTCAGCGTCTCCCACGGGAGATTTCTTTCTCCTAGCTCTTTCCTCCGGACCTTGTCCCATCCAGTTAAAGTACATATCCCACGTGAAAATACCCATCTGTATCACAGATGTGGCAGTGTAGCTTGTGGCAGTGGAGAATACAGTTGAGCTTATGCTCGGTATGTTAGGGCAAATTACCACCGTGTAGTCTCGTTCTATCTCTGCCATAAGGGGGTTCAACCATCCTAATATATTTAAAAAAACATCAGAACCTAGAGAATACTGGCGAGGAGTATGGTGGATTTCGGTCTGAAGAACGAAATTAAGCAGCAGTCCATAGCACGCTTTGGGACGCTATTTCACCTGAAAATCTAATGAATTTGAAATTATCATCAGCATCTACTGAGTTTGATGCCAAATATACAGGTCTGTGCAACATACCAATCACCTTAATGCTATACAAATGTGTACAACGCTTTATTTTATCATACAACCATCCTCTTCCGACAGATGGAGATATCTTCGTTTAGATTTTTTTCGTTTCTTTATTTCATACAAATCACTCTTAACTCTTTACATAATAAAAACAAAATGTTTTGAAAATATGATATACCCTTAAGTAAATTGTAAATAATCATAGGCCATTGTTTAAGGGATATGTTCAAACTAATGCCATCGCAACCTTTACTAATAATTTCTTAAGAATGGCATTATCTTAAAGGCATGATTTGATACCGAAGGGTTTCTGTTTCTTTTTTTCCGAACTGTTAAGAGTTCTCTAGCGAATATCCTGATACTACGAATTAAAAAAAAAGATCCCAATTAAATCCGCCAACGAAATAATCACGGTACTTTTCCGTGGTTATGTAGGCCAAAGTTTCAGTGTTAAGGAGGAATATAACTGGGCATATCACTATAGCATTATATTTGTCTATTTTAGCAATCAACAGTAAGAGCCAGTCTGAAATAGGTAATATCACGAATAAAATAAACACTTGGACAACTGGTATATCATAGGGCAAACTGTTGAAAAAATCCAATCTTCACTGAACTGGTAACCACTAGTAACCAGAGATCTTTTTATCAGCGAGAAATGTAGAAAACCATCATTAACTTTTGGTTAATCTAAGAGATTACTCGAAAATTGTGCAGTTTTTTACGTATGTGTAAACCTAACAGCTGATATACTCTGTAAAATAAGAGGGACTGGTATTCTGGACTGGACTGAATCGAACTCAATAAAATGCATTCCGGTCAGTGAAATTATCATAGAAGTATGTCCAAACTTAGGTCATCTCTTGCTGCAGCTGTTGTCGACTTGGCCCATCGATCAAACAGAAATCACGCATGAAACAGCACATTTGGGAAACGATGGTCTAAAAATTATCATTTCGATCATATAGTAGCAACTAAAACCAAAAAAAGAAAAACTTTATGAATTTGGATGCTCCTAGTGTGTCTAGAAGATTTAAGACATGAACTGCCACTTATGTTTTAAAAAAAATCTCCATTCGATCGACAAGCCATGTCAATATATACATTGCCGCATCGCCACCGCATATACAGGTCAAAGGGCACGCAACTTATCTCAAGCGATCTTCCGCCATAAATATATATATATATATATATATATATATATATATATATATATATATATATATATATATATATATATATATATATATATATATATATATATATATATATATATATATATATATATACTCTCATACCGAATAGGAGCGGTGTCTTTAGATGGATCGACGGTTTGACCTCCACTACTTTGACCCTGCCAGTTAAAAATTAAGTCCCAACTGAACCCGCCGATGAAATAGGCACGAGGTATGCCTACGGCACTGTATGCCAGTGCCTCCTTGCTAATACCGTTTATGACAGGGCATATAACCGTATTACTGTGCTCTCTCACTCTAGCAAGAAGTGGAGAGAGCCACTCTGAAATGCGCATAAAGTAGAAAAAGGAATAGTGAGAATAATTTTCGAAAATGATATAAACAAACGCGCGCAGTAATGACGTCAACGAATGTTTTTCAAGAAAAAACAACAAAGTTTGGTTAAACTACCATATTATTAAGCGTCCAATTGATCTGTATTTGTTATTGTATGTTAGTACACGTATAAAGACTTTTTTGTCAGTTTCAATTAACTTATATGAATAAAACAATCTGAACGCCTAAGTAAAAAGTACATTACCGAATGCCTTTGGATTAAAAGTAATAAGTTCAGTTCAAGTGTGCAGATTTTTGTGCATTACTGTGAAATACTATAAGTTACAACTTATATTTATATCCGCAGTTACTCCATTTTTGTTTTATTTCAAGGTTAACTATGCCATTTTTGTTGATAAAAGGCGATTACCAATCACAAAATCTTATTCTAAACCGCACCGTACTTAAAGGGCAGAAATGTGATCCTCAGATGATGTGGCAGACTTCCGGGTAGAATAAAATTTAATCAAATCTCTTTCCGCAGCACAAAAGCCTCGATCATCTGTTTGTCCCGTTATCCCTCCTCCCTCCCCCCCCCCCCCGACCCCGCCTTAGTTTTAAATTACCTATTTAAACCTTAATGAATATACAAACTGCTACTCATACCGGTTGTGCATTCTACATGTGAATCCAGGAACGTCAGGACCTCTCCTTTCGCAATGGCCGATCCCAGCAATCTGGCTCTAAACAATAAACAACCTCAAGTGTTAGATTACATGAATTTTTAACATAATAAAGGTCATGCTTTTCATGGGTGGCAACGGAATCAATGCATGTTTCTGCAGTATTATTACACAAATGTTTTATCGAAATCTGCACTCATGGAAGAAGTACCAGTTATTATCCAAAGCCAAGAAAACATCTCGGGAATTTCCGTATTGTTTGAAATCGGCAATGTCCTGTGATAGACCAGTTGTTTTTGAAATATTTCATAAATTGAGAGCTTTTCCCACAGAAGAAAACACTCAAGAACACGACGCTAGGCATCCCACAGGAAGGATTCTAAATTTCTAATTGGTATTTCAGCAAAACGGTTCAGGTCTGAGAGAAACTATGAAAATAATATTATGGTGTCCCTGTCTTACAAACGCTTCAGTGTACACTAATATTAATATATATCACCTAATCAAACCTTCTCTTTTCTTTGCCCTCACGATCTTAACTTTGCTCAGCCTGGCAACATAGTCGTCGAGCTTCTTGCCGAGATGCTCTAAAATAGTGGTATGAAATCAGTCATTAGGTTTTTTATAGTCTCAACTATTTAAACTGATTCTGAAATACATGTATATTTATGTGTACCCAATGAACATGTGCCGTTACAGAGACGCCGCTACCAGACGTAGGATTAACGCCGGTTTCTGGTTGTATATGAAAGGCAAAACGTCTTTCTTCCAGCATTGTATAGACGTGAGGCGAGCGTCGCTGTATTGACGTCGGGAAAGGCCATTACATAGACATGGCAGAAATTAGCATTCATGATATACCTGGACCGGCTTTCCATCAAATTTCCCCTGATATTATTGAGTTTGAACAATCAGTGTGTTTTATTTTCTAAATAACCTCTCATAGCTGTCATTTATTCAGTTGAGCTGAGCAATAATATGACATTATTTGTTTTTGGTTTTCTCCAGGATGCATATACGTTGTTTCTGCTTCAGTAAACAACCAAATCACGACGTCTGTCCAGCGTTAGGACAAGGTTGTTACAGGACCACAACAAACCGGAAGAATTGAGTTGTCAAGTACAATTAAATGGGGTCAAATATCTGACGCGTGGCATATTGTTTATCAATATAAAATATAGTGGCAAAATCTAAAGTTTTTTTCACTTTCTGAATGAAATGCAAACAGACAGCAGCTGTTGCGAAGCTAGCAGAACACTCCAATTGCTCCTATAAAACGGTCTGATCATACTTCATTAAATCTCTCAAACGCTCACCAAAAATGCTATAGATGATTTCGCAAAGCTTAAGCCAAGCTTTCGGCGGTCAAAGAGTTGCATTCTGTAATACCTAGCTTTAACAAAAAGTTGTGTACTGAGTGTTACTCGAATAGAAACCAGGCTATTTCTGTGATTCAATTGTTTGAAATATCTTTGTTTGGATGCAGTTTTAAGCCGTGGTGAAAAAGTTTTTGAACAATCAATAAATGTGCGTCATTTGGTGGGTCAATATATTAACACTCATTAGCAAAGAGATCGCTAAAAGGAAAATCTTCTTCTTTTTTTTTTTTGAGAAAGTCGTTCATATTATATGCTCACTATATGAGTTTTGAGAAAAAGGACAGAGGTGTTAACAATTTTTCCATGCAAGGTTGCTTGAATATGAGAATAAAATAAGTTTCTGACTATCTGTAGCAGTCTCTTTCGATATGCCCTGTTATTCTTAGACCACCCATTCCAACCCCATTTATTTTCTAATGGATTTTGAATCGAACAACAAAATGCATAAATTAAACCCAACTCACCAAAATCTGAGAAATCATCGACAAGAATAAACTCGCGTACAAGTTCCGGTGGAGAATTTCTCATGCAGGAGTGTAGGGTTCTCAGGAGGGTACTCCAAGCCTCGTTACGGAATACGACGATAATAGACGTGTCTGGCAGCTCGTGAACATCTTTATATTCCACCTGCTTGCATCTGTCAAGATAAATAATAACGACATAAACATGGCACCATTTGGTACAAGATTTTCTATACTGAACTGAGATTATGTTAAATTGTGGTTCTTCATCAAAGTCAGATTGCGTTTCTCAATAAAATTGAATCCAGGATAGGAACATAAAGCAAACTAGACCGTTTCGCTACTGAGTAGCGAAAATTACAGTTGGGGACCACAAAAATACGATTATGAACTTTGAAAATTCAGAATTGACCATGAAGAGGAGGTCAAGTCCGCCGAGGTACCTCCTATAGGGTCGAGAATAAGTTAAAAATCGCTGTATCTCTAACTGTTTTCGAGATAATGGACAACTTCCAGTTTTTGACCTTGACCATAACCAAGGAGGTCAAGGTCACCTAGGGGCCCCTTACTTATTGTCTTTTAGGCCCATAGAGTCGAAGATATATGCTTAAAATAGCTGTCTCTAACCGTTTTCAGCGTGTAGTTTTTGGCCTTGACCATGATTGATGAGGTCAAGATCACCGGAGTACCTCTTACATATACGCTGCAGTCAACATACACCCACATGCTATAATCGCTCTCATTGTGGACAGTTGGACGATCAATATTCCTGTGCTGATATCATACTATGCGCCTTAACTGCCACATCAAATCGTTTTGTCTACCTTATAATGGACTTCACTGGCAAAATGTCAATGTCCACTTTCGCATATAAAATGTAAATGAATTTCTAAAAAAATGGTGCTGGACCTACTAGACATGCTACATTATGCCAAGTTTGGTCCTTCTCGCTCTAGCCGTCTTGGAGCTCTGGCGCGAAAAAAGGAATCAGACACAACCATTTTGCTGAATCGTACTAATTCGATAAACCAGAGGATTGAAAATCCCCAAGTGTAATGAGACCACATCGTATAAAGGTCCACTTTTAAATAGACCTGTTTTTATTGCTTTTCATTGTGAAGCACCACAAGATTAGACCAGGCTTAGATTAGAGATATTAGAGACCTTTTGTAAATCACAATATGAATTTACGAACATAAAGAGTAGTTCATTTCGACTGATTCATATTTAGGATTCAAATCTTCCCGCGTCTGAAAGAAGAGTGTAATATAATCATATTCAAAGATAATCTTACTCATACTTCTTTTTAAAAAGATGGGCGGGGGCAAAATAAATTTTACTGCTTGCAAAACACTCTTTGCCAAAAGATTTTATTTCTATAATTATCAGAATTCTCAGACTTAAAAATTAAAAAAATTCTTACAAAAGGTCTCTGTTAGAACAGCGAAAAAGAAACTTACGCTTTTGGCCTCATATCAGGCAGATGTCTGTGAACTGAGATAAGGCTGGATGCGTATTCGTTGAATTGGTATTTATCCCAGCCTTCTTTAAACTTTTTCTTCTCCTCAGCTGATAGCCTAGCTTCATCAATATTAACTGCCTTTCCCAGTTCACCTGGAGCGAAATGTAACATAATGTTAAAAATTCAGCATTATAAAATCAGCATTATAAAATCAGCATTATAAAACCAACAGGACTAATTTTTGTGCTTTGTAAAAGATTTCGCTTCCCCATGTTAAAATTTCAGCATCAAAATTCGCAGCAACTTTAGTAACTGTCTTGTCTCTGTAATTTGTCCTTTCCTTTGAATTGCTGCCTAATATCCATGAATACAAGAAAGGGCAAAGAAAAGTAGCAGAATACAAAATCACAGTGCTTCTAAATGTATGACCTCTGCACTTTTGCCTTAAGTCCATCCATTCCGGACATCATTAAACGGTTGATTGCAATTATCGATCACAGTCTGAGAGTTCACTATACCTGATTGCAATTCATCACGGAACCCAGTTTATATGTAAACCTATACATCACACACATCAAAGACAACTGCGTAAACTTTTTTTATGTTACCGTAGGGTATTTGTATTGTCCTAAACGGTAATGGATATCCTTCCAGTAAAAGTAAGTGAAAAATGAGACAATGTGGTCTTCTCTCCTTTTACTGGTGCACAGTTTACAAATATTATAAATAATCACACAGTTACAGACTGCTATATAACCTATGAGCAATTGATGAGAAGGAGTGGCGGCTTATATGGAAATATCTCACCAGGAGAATTGGGAGCGACGATCTGGTCTGGTTCCCAAGCATGTTTATTGGCCTCGTACACTGCCCGGTTCTCCTCCGCACGCTTCCGTCTCCACGCTGCCGAGCCTCTGGTATCACAGATTAAAGGTTCGTATCTCATAAACATATAGAAACACCGTCAAGATAATACAGATTTGTTGTAATGATAGCAACCAGTATGGTTAAATTGCAATAGAGACTATTGAAAAATTGAAAAATTGTCTTAAATCGGTTTGCTTCGGAATTTTCTATAATTAAATCTGCAAATATTCAGGTATGGAATATAGAAATCAACAAGTATGCTATTCAATACATTATGAAAATCATCATGTTTAATCAACGTCCTGGCGATATTATAGACCTTAAACCACACTAACGGTGTCTGGAGAAACGAGAGTAGCGTACTCAATGCCACTTTATTCAACGTTAAGTTGCAGTGTATGCATTGATGTATTGTTATGAGCTCTTTTATCAAGCAATTGGTGACAGAGTTTTGTGAGTAATGCATAAAACGCCATCGTGCTATCCGTGAAAATATTTAAAATAAAAAAGCAAACCAAACACATTTTCTTTTTGTGACGTCTTATTTTCAAATTCTAAGTAACTGAGATTATCAGGAACCCGAAAAACTATTGTAATAACCGTCTAATATCAGATGTCAATAAGACTTAATTTATTTATTCTCACTTGACTTCCACGTCTCTCGCCGGTTCTATCTGGGCCTTCAAATTCTCGGCCTCCTCGACGACGTCATCCTCGTTGCTCTCGTTGTCTTTGTCGTTTTCGTCGTCATCGTCATACTCATCGTCGTCATGTTCATTTTCGTCACCAATTTCCTCATCATTGTTTTCGTCAACATCAAATTCAGAATCGTACTTGTCATCTTCCTGTTTTTCTTCGTTTTTATTATGGAACTCTTTGACGTGTATTTGCTTGGGATGTTGTATAAGCTCTGTATTGAATGTAACAAATACAAATGTGTGTATAGAATACTTTTCTCTTTTTTTAAAAGGGAAGGGGGGGGGGTTATATTCTAACATCAGTTCAGATAGCAACCTTGATTGGTACCGGAACAAACAAACCTTACGTTTATCTTGACATATACAGAGTAGCTCCATGCATTATATGTGCATATATATATATATATATATATATATATATATATATATATATATATATATATATATATATATATATATATATATATATATATATATATATATATATATATATATATATATACCGGTATACCGGTCTTTTTCACTGTCAGCTACAGCCAGTGGCTCTCATTATCTGGCAGTTTGAAAATAATCCAGGCTTTCGGGGTTTTGAAAGTTATTGCTCTTCAGTTTAATATCTCTTAATGACAAGAAATTGGGATACAAAGTCTAGTATATTATATGATATTACATATTGAGCCCTCTCCCTTCACCATGGTGTTAAAATCTCTTTAGTAGGAACACCCCGCTATATGAGGAGCAAAAATTGTCATTCACTAATGAAGGGGTTTCACTGTACATGTAACAATTATTACCCCACAGGTATTGATCCATTTTCAGATTTAGGAATATTCGGTAACCTGATAAAATACATATTGAAAAAAGAACTGTTTGGATGGATCTAGAGCAAGGTACTAATTTATGCTCACCTTTTGCTTCGTGGAGGTCTGGCTCAGCGTTTTGGAGAGTCAAAGGCGGTTTACTCAGAACATTTATATCCCAACGTTTGCCTAATTTTTCGAAACTTTTCTGGTTGATTTGACCATCTAATAATAACATTCCAAACAAGAGTACAACAAACATTACCCAAACTATAGGAATAAATAAAAACAGTTTGGTCACAATACTCCATTTTCGAGCCATCGTGTTTGCGGTTTTTTGTTAGTGTCCGTTCTTATATCCGTTGTATGACTACTATTAACTTTATTCCATAAATACATAGAATTGCTCAGGCTTCAATCTCACATTTCAACATTTTCCATATTATCTAATTATCTCCATGCATTTAATTTTTTCCATATGCAAAATTATTAATACATAAACTTCAATAGAAAACAATTCAGTTGTAAAAAAACCTAACTGCACTTCTGAGACTTAAATCATTATTGAGTAGATAATACGGGGGAAACTGTTTAATTTTATTTCTTTATTTTGCTTGGAAAATTATCAAAAGAGTATATTCTCTCATTCTTTATCCAAAAGGCTGCATTGCACAAACGAACACGTGGTATTTGTATCGATTGCAATTATTTAAGGGAATGGGGGGAAGGTGAACACATGCTGCGAATGGTAATCAATCAGTATCAATACAACGTAGTTGAGACTATTCAAATATTTCAGGAATTAAATTTTTTCCAATATTTGTTTTAAAATATTGGCACAGCACTGCACATTCGTGGGCCTCATAGAGATTGTTTTATAGAAAAATGATTTAAATGGATTTATTTAGTTATTAGTTTCTTTCCAAATTTAGCAGTTTGCCACCCAACTCCAACCCGCTTTATGATATGTTAGTCCAATCTGTATTTGTTTTTGCACCTGTATTTTGTATATAAAAATTAAAAGTCCAAAGAACGTCAAGACTTGGTAAGTAAAAGTGATTCAAAATGGAAAATATTTAAGTATCATGTTACGCAGTTTGCAGCTACGTATCCGGCAACTGGCTGTTTCTGTGCTAACTCATTATAACACAATGCACTTTTCTCTGCTGCCAGTTACATTCTTTCATTTCAAATTGATTAAAATTTAGAAACAACCATAAGCACCTTTGTTGAGTGCATTTAATACGTTACAATTCATTCTCGATTTGAAGTGCGTTTCCGAGGCAAGGGCTGCAAAGGTTTGTGACATAATGACATACGTTTTGGTCCAAAATACCGTATTTTCAACCCAATTTCAGTTAAATTTGAAAGCGAGGGAGTTTATTTCCGGTACCCATCACTTCTATTTGTCCCTGATATTGACAGCAATATGCAGTACTCCGATGTAAGTAGCGCGCTGCTCGAAGAAAAATTGTAAATCGAATATTTCAAGCGTAAAATCTATAAAGTTTATATCGGCCCGCGTTTATAAAACTGTCTAAAATCAATTTTATAGACATTCGATACAAGGAATCGAGGTAAAAACGTGTTGTGCTTTCAAGTAAATTGAGAAACAGGGGAAACACAATTGCTAATTTTAAACAATGGCAAATAAATCAATCAACCATTTCTCAGTAGTGTCTAACAATACAAACCTTTTTTTCTTTTTGCAAGTAAAATGAATTTACTGCAAACGGAAGTAACTTAATTTTCTGGTTTATTCACACCATCGAACAGATGAACTGTCATTCGGTAAGTTTCGACGGCTGCATCCGGATCATCGCTGCTCCACCACAGGAATCGCAAGGCATCTCTGTGTTTTGTTGGAACTTTAACTTGGTGAAACATCTCCTCGATGTCGGCCATAACACCGATTTTGTTTTCGCGGAACCTCAGCAATACATCAATTAAGGTGTTCGTCGGATCCGGGCCTTGCAACACTTCTTTACTGAGGGAAGTGTTTGGAATGACGCTGCACAGTCAAACACAATTCTTAGCGTCTTAGGGTTGAATACGGGATGATGCGATATATACCAAGTTTGACCTGGAGTTGTCGACTCACCTTCCTCCATCCTTTCAGCAGACCCCTTCTGCAGCAAATTGTGGATGCCTGAAGTGTACTTAGAATACACCATATCATATTTCCTCAAGCGCCGGTCTAGATATCCAAGGCGTTTTTCTGCGAGGATTCGATTGTCAGGTAAATTCAATTTGTCCTGCTTGAATGGTATATCAAGGTGATTATTTTCAATACATATTGAAGTCTCCCACAGTCACAATCGGCTATCGTCATAAGACATTTCATTGCATTCATCTTTTGTTCCAAAACTATCAACTTTCCAGAATTTCTCGACTTGGTTGTTCAGCTCACGATCGAAATTTGCACAACAGTCTGCATGAAAACACGCACCTGAAGATTGTTTTTGACTTCGTACAGGGCCGTTTACCATCCAACCTAGTGCTGTTCGTACTGCGTATTGTTCGCCGGGCTGACCTCGACGCACATCATTTGGAACTAATCCATCTGGATTGTTTTCCCAATCAACAATGACACACTTTCACTACCAGAACTGCATATCGGTAAGTCATTCAAATGACTATATTGACTAATGTCATCTTTGTAAACAATATTTGACAGAAGCGACGGGAAATTGTTCATCACACACACTTCAGAAAGAGTATTTTTTTTCATTACCACTGCTGTTCATCTGTGTGTTTGATGCAGTCAAATAAATTTCTTCTACAGCAACTTCTTTGCGATTGTTCGGTATAGAAAGCATTATTGTTTTCAGTTTGCCTTCTGCACCCAGTTGTTGTTGCAGATTTGTGGAGCGTAATATGTGGTTACTTCCCGTGTCCAGCAAGGCAAACGTCTTCACTCCCAGTCTTTGACCTTGTGCCCTCACGTATACAGGAACAATAGGAACGGACGCCTTAGCCTTCTGTGGTACCTGCGTGCTGAAAGATACGGGTGTACAGCTAGAGTTATTCAGTGTATCACGGACTGAATTTGACTCACCGGCCGAAGTCAACGTCGAACTCGCAATCGATTCTCCTTTTTGTGTTGTCTTTCTTGGGCGCATTCTGAAGAAGGCCTGAGTGCTTCCTGGAACAGCCGTATACGGCACACGCCTTGGAGTACCTGCTTTCGTTTGAAACATGTCGAGTACCATTCAAATTAATGAAGTAAATTTCTTTTCTCTAACAAACTTCCGTTTCTCAGCGGGCAACTTCTTGAACTTCTCACACTGGCTCAGATAATGCGAATCGCCACACATGAGGAACTTTCGACTTGGCTGAGTGCGTGCCTTGGCCCTGTTTGCACCGACTTGAAAACTCAGGGACTTGTTTGGGTGTAATTTGCCTTTTTCGCTTTTTGGTTTAGCGCCTATGCCAAAAACTGGATCTCTCAATTCCTGAGTCGCAAGGGTAAGGAAATGCATCAATACCTGAATATTGTCCTCGGACCTAATAATGTTCTGCGGCTATCTTCCTCCAGCGACTTTGAAGATAGTTTGGCAGCCTCTTCAACCAACTTTACCAGGCGCGCATCGACCCCATTCAAGTGCCCCCATTGCTCGCAACGTTTCAGTACAGCTGCGAAAGTAATCTAAAAAAAGTCTTGAAGCATTTGCACATTATAATACTTGATCGGAGGACCTGAGGTGATCTTCAATATTTGTGCTTCATATATTACGTAATCACTTCCAAACCACACTATCAACAACTCTTTGGCTTTTCTATAGCCAACTGCAGGCAGCATGCACACAAATGGTTATATAATGTTTAGTGCCCTGCCTTAACATAATTCAAAAAGCTTGTTCAGTTTCGAAACATAACTCATTTGGGTAGAATCTACACTATTGTGGAAACAGTTCATAAACATGTGGAAGTTCATCGGGTCCCCAGCAAAGGTAAGTAGCTCTAACTTAGGCAAGGATAACATCATTTGCTGCGTGAAAGGAATGGTGTTTATGCAAGGTGCTAACTGCGATTTAAATTCTTCAGCTGCTGGGTTAAGCGTAGCTGGGTTTGGAATCGCGCCTTGAAATCCATCGTTATCAGGATTTGCTCTTCTGCCTCAACAGCAGCTGTCTCGGACTTGAGCTGGTGCTTTTTCAATTGAGCTGCCAAACACTCCTCTTCCTCTCACAACTTCAGCTTTGCTGGGGCAGCATCTTAGTAGATCTATATCAACAGCATTGTCAAAATTAAACGTGTGGGTTAAATTAAACAGACTTTCACGAAGTGTCAATAAAACAAACTTTATTGTTTTCGCACTTTCCAGAAACTGTAGCATAAATTTAGATATTTTTCTAGCTGATGAAAAACTTGTGCAGGTCCTGTATACAAAATTTGTTGGAGTAATTATGACGGACAAATATACTCAGTAGTTTCATTGTACAAAGTGGATAATAATGATGAAATAAGAGAAACCGTTGCAAGCCTTGCTTCTTGGACATTTTTTGTCCATAAATTTCAGACATTATGTTACGCACGTAACGTAGTCTTATTTTTCGTAGCTGATCGAGAGCACATCTGGATCATTTTTGGTCTGAATTGGAGTGTTTAAGCTTTCAGCAACGTTTATTACCTTCTGTCTATCATTGCTTCGGCCAATGGGATCTCTTTATTATCTATAAAATTGGAAAAGAGGTTATTTCCTTGTACACACGCTTCTTCAGGAAGACAGCGCCTTTTATTTTTGAATTAATTCTTTTGTTTGGTTTAATTAGTGAGAATATATCCAAATTGTCCCAATTATCAGGTAAAACCATAATTTCTGCCTTTATAATAAGTATTGATTGATTGACTATTATATTATTGTAGTACTCTATACTTACTTTTACATTTTGGTACAGTTTACGAACTCGCAGCAAATGACAATGGCATCTTGATGCAGAATGGTGTTCGTGGTGGTTTTGTGTCGTGTCTGGTACATTGTACTATACTTCGAGGCACGCTAGTATTTTATGACGTTTAGATCGGTTAACGTAACGCAGGTGCAAATATTTATTACGTTGCCATATCTGACTCGCGTAGTGGAGCATTTCATTACATTTCCAGCGATGCCGGGTAAACACCCACGTACAAAGCCGTCCAAAAAGGGCAAAGATGTCAAAAGGCGCTCCGGAAACAATGAGCTATCTCACGATGTACCTCAGCCAGATGGTCTGTTGACGAGGGACGAACTAATAGAATACATTCAGAAGACGATAGCTGGCTTTTTTTGACAGCTCCCATCTCCCTAGGTTTCACGTTTCACCAATAGGTTTGGTGCCAAAAAAAGTTAAAAAAAAAGGTCCGATTAATTCACGATTTGAGTTTCCCTAAAAACGACAGCAGTGTCAATTCCGAAATGAAAAAATCTCTGACGGCAGTGTCTTATCAAACTTTAGATGCGTTTTAGAGATAGCCCTGTCTAGCGAAGAGGTTGTCTAATTGCAAAGGCTGGCAAAAGAGTTCCGATGGGTGCGTAAACATCTTGTTAAAAGTTTGAGTCTCTGAGTAAAGCACTGGATATTAACAACCGTTTTTTTTTAGTTTCTGGTGTATCGCATATTCTCGATGTCTTTATGTTCTTAGGCCCGTCAAACTCAAATAAATGTCTTTTAGGTTTGACTACTTTCCCATTTTTGTGTCAGTTACCAACCATTCCCATAAATAAAGCGAAAAGTGTCCTTTCAGCCAAAAACGTTGTTCTCCATGGCATCGAGGTCGGCAGAATCACAATGAAGGCACATTTTCCACCAGAGAAACTTAATCAAGGTACACTGCTGGTGTTGGATTTGCTTGGGAAGAAAAAAGCAACTATAAGAAATGTCACTGCTTGAATTCACGGGATGAACATCGACTAAAAGAAAGCAGTAGCATGGATATTACGATTCATATACTGGCTGAAAAACAAAACAAACGTTGCTTATGTGCTGTCGCGAAATGAACTGAAACTCGACTAAAACGCATTGTGTTGTATGTCCAGACGAAGTCTTTCAGACAGGAAATGAACGATCTGTTCTTGCAACGCAGTGTCAAAAGGAGTAGTACGTTGTACTACCTTGGAACCTTTTGTGGATGACGAAGGGTTACTGAGCGTCGGAGGACGCTTGCGAAACGACGTGGATGCTGTCTAGATGAAACATTAGCTGATTCTACAGCGAGGTTGCCACCTGTCGTTATTAATAGTTAGGTATTATCACGAAATTAAACCCATGCATAGCGGCACCAAATACGTCCTGTCGATTATTCGCATAAGATTCTGGATGACTAAAGTCAGACAACTCATTCAAAGTGATTCGCAATTGTGTGACATGGAAACGATTGTTTGACCAGCCGATGCATCAGCCAAAGTCAGACCTGCCCAGTGACAGAGGTACGCCAAATAAGCCTCCTTTTGCCCACGCGGGCATCGATTGCTTTGGACCATTTATTGTGAAACGGGACCGCGCTCAGGTGAAGAGATATGGCTGCATTTTTACGTGCCTTGTTATTTGCGCTATGCACATCGAAGTGTTGCATTCGCTTAATGTAGATTCTTTGTTGAATGCACGGCAAAGATTCACTTCTAGAAGAGATATCCCTGATATCATCCTCACAGACAACGGTATAAACTTTGTTGGTAGCTCTAAGGAACTGTTCGAGGCCATACATCAATAGAATACCAGCCATCGTCTGCACGAACATTTATTACACAAAGAAATTCAGTGGATATTTAATCCCCTTACGTATCACATAAGGGCGGTTTCTGAGAACGTCAGAAAAGAACAGTACGCGGATTAATGAATGCTGTTATTCGAAATACGATTCTTAATGATGAACGCCTTAAAACATTGTTTTCTGAGATAGAATCCGTTGTAAATAAGAATCCCATAACCAGATGCTCCGAAAATCCGCAAGATGTGACACCCTAACACCAAATCATCTGCTTTTGCTACATGGCAAAGAAAAACTACTGGCTGATTTCTTTGACAAACACGATGCTTACCGCGGGCGGTGGCAGCACGTGCAGTATCTGGCAAACATGTTTTGGAACCGGTGGGTACGCCAATACGCCCAAAGTGGTTCAATTCCTCGCGCGAATTACGCGCAAATGGCATCGTACTGGTGTTTGATGGGCAAACACCATGTTGTCATTTGATGTATTTTATGGTATAATGAGATGGCGCGTAGTCTCGATATATAAAGAGCACGATTTCTCCTGAAAAAGCAGAGTAGGTCGAGAGGAGATGAGATCGAAAGATCACTGCGAGGCTTGATAACAGCAACAAATAAAACAACAACAAGAAACGCGAAGTACTGCCTTTTATTTAAGGCCACTATCGGCCACCGTACAGTTGAGCCAAAAAGGCCATATTACAAATGGTGCCGTGACCGAGGATAACAAAAAACACCATCAAGAAAATTGCCGGTAGCTGTTCAGTCAGCCAAGTAGCCAAGCGGGGGGCCAGCCAAGCAGCTAGGAGCCAGGACAGTCAAGCAGTTAACCAATTGGAGGACAGCCAAGCTGTTGACCTATACCAGGAGGACAGCCAAGCAGTTATAACCAAATTGGAGGACAGCCAAGCAGAAGCAGAAAATGGGAAAAACGACTAAAACGGACGTTCTGTCAGGTTAGTATCGAACTTTCATATCGTTACCAGCAAAAAGGGTAAATAGGACGCAACTACAGGTGGCTAAAATAGCAGGTAAACCATCACAACAACCTCAAAAATGAATGAAAAAAATGAGTGCATTGAAATAGAGAAATAATAGGTTTTAAATCACAATGAAAAATTTAATTCATTAAAGTAGGGCAAAAATACGGGTTCCAAAACACCAAAAGGTAAACTATAGTAGGGTAAAATTTCGAATTCCTAGTCACAAAATAATTAAAATTAGGGCAAAAAAATTTTTAAAATAACAATGACAGAAGAAAATCCCGAAAACATACCCCTTCCGGACTCCATCAATCCCATGCAAATTTTTCAAGATAGCTGTAAATCGCTGCAGCTTGAGTTAAGGGCTCAAGCAGCCGTAAAACAAATTAGGGAATTTGATGGGGAAAATTCACGCAAATTCAGGGAATGGCTTAGGGAGGTAGAAAGAGCTGGGGCTATTATTGAGGCATCGGACGACCGTTATAAGGCATTTGCCTTACAAACCTTAAAGGGGGCAGCAGCAGATTTTATCGGCAGAATTTTGGCACTAAACCCAGGAATTTCATGGCAAAATTTAAAGCACCAATTTTCGGACACTGGGGACAGTTTTATTGCCAAGACAAAATTGAGGCGAATTTCTCAGACAAAGGGGGAAACAATCCAGAATTTTTCAGAGAGAATTTTCTCTCTTGCTGAGGAAGCGTATACAGGGGAAAACTTAGAAAACCCTTTAATCCAAAATGTTTTGGTGGACGCTCTAATTGAGGGCGTACAAAGTGATGTAATTGCACGGAAATTAATCCGCCATAGACCCAAAAATTTAGATGAGGCATTGCAAGTAGTCTTAAAGGAACAACAAGACACAAAGTCGTACGAACTTAGGCACAGGGTCGAAGAACCCATGGAAATTAACCAAGCGCAGGCAGAAAAAATTGACAGATTAGAAAAGTTAACCGAAACAATGAGGGATTTAGGATCTAAAATGGCTGATATCCTTGCTTTCCATACTCAAAATACCAAACCTCAAATGACAAAAAGGGAAACCAGTAAAGACAGCAGAAAACCAAAATTCGACTCCCGATAACAAACCCATTTGTTTTTACTGCAGAAGGATCGTTCATAAACAAACAGAGTGCCGATCAAGAAAATTCAATCAGCAAAAGTCTTTAAACTAAATACATCCGATATACACAGAACCGGTATGTCGGAACCAGGCAATGGTTCAGACTCAGATTACACAGACAATGATAATAGAACTAGTGACACAGATAACGAGAGCAAAATATGTCCTTTAAGTTTTGGGGAGTTAAATTGCAAATTTCTTTTGGATACAGGGGCAGATAGAACTCTTTTGGCTAGCGAAATTCACGAAAAATTAGACAAAAAGCAAATTATTAAACAATTCGCGCCTCAGGTAAAACTACAGGGAATCACTGGGCACTGTTTAGAGGTTATAAAAACAGCAGTTATAAAAATTCAGTTTGGCAAGAAAGTAATTAGGCACACAGTTCACATTGTGAAAAACTTAAATCACGAAGGAATACTAGGCAGAGACTTTTTTATGAAAAACAAGGCTAAATTAGATTTCGAAAAAAGGACAGTAGCAATAGGAAATCATTTAGTTGTATTACAAGACAAGACTGAAGACGGATCGAAAGGATGCTCAGTAGCTAAGACAAAACAAAAGGGGCTTATTGAACCACGCTCTGTCGCTTTTATAGAGCTTAGTGTCAAGGGATCTATAAAAGGGAACTGTTTAGTCTCACCTTTGGAAAATTCATCCGTTTTGTGGGAACAGCCAGGGCTTTATGCCCCGCGTATGATGGTTAAGGGCAGTAAAAATCTTATTGTTCCCGTCTTCAATGAAACACACAAAAGGTTCAAAATTGGTAAGGGCCAGTCGTTTGCTCTAATTGAGACGGTTCGAGACAAAGACATAACCACCCAACCACAAGGGGATGAATCACAGAAGACGGCAAGCATTAATACAACAAGTCAAGTCAATCAAACAAACACCCCTTATTCGTCTCCAAACAATGAAGATGACTTTGACTTAGACACAGACGACAAAGAATCCTTAAATGCCAAAATATCTCCTGAAATTCAATCGAAATTTAAAAAGCTACTTGTCCAAAACAAAACTTTGTTTGCCAAAAGTGATACAGATTTAGGGAGAACACATCTTACTGCAGTGCCCTTAGAGACAGGTGATAGCGAACCCATTAAACAGCGTCCCTATAGGCTCCCATTTACACAATGGCCCGTACTCGATAAACACTTAGAAGAATTGTTAGAGGCAGGTATTATCAAACGATCACAATCTCCATGGAGTTCCCCAATCTTGTTCGAACCTAGGAAGGATGGAGCTCAACCTCGCATGTGCGTTGGCTATCGGAGGCTTAACAAAGTGCTTGTACAAAATAGCTATCCACTCCCAAATATAAATGACATTTTAGCTTCTATGCAAGGTGCTACGGTCTATAGTGTCTTGGATTTAAAGAGCGGCTACTATCAACTAAAACTTAAGCCGGAAGACACCCCAAAAACAGCTTTTGTATGTCACAAAGGCTTGTTCGAGTTTAACGTTCTTCCATTTGGTCTCAGTTCCGCGCCCTCAGCTTTTCAAGAGGTAATGGTGAAGGTTTTAGGCGACGCACTAAATGTCTATACAATAGCATACCTGGATGACATAATAGTGATTTCTAAGACCCCAGAAGAGCACATGGAGCATTTAGGTAAGATATTTGAGAAGCTGCAAAATGCAGGGTTTAAGCTCAAGCAATCCAAATGTAAGTTCTTCCAAAGCAAGGTCTCCTACCTAGGACACGTGATCTCAGGTGAAGGCATACAGCCAGACCCCGAAAAGGTAAGTGCAATACAAAAACTACAGCTACCAAAAACAGTCAAGGAGGTTAGGTCGCTCATTGGAATGGCTTCTTATTATTGGTCATTTGTTCCAAATTTCAGTCAAGTGGTAGGTCCAATTATAGATCTCACAAAGAAGAATACGAGGTTTGTTTGGGTCAAAAAGAGGCAAAAGGCTTTTGAAAAGCTAAAGGGGCTATTGTGTTCTGCACCTATTCTTGCACATCCTCAAATAGGAAAACCATACAAGCTTTATACCGATGCGTCAAATTATGCAATAGGTGGGGTTCTAGTTCAAGAATTTCCTGAAGGACCGAGGATAATACAATATATTTCCCGTCAACTGTCCAGGGGGCAACAAAAGTAGCCCACAATAGAAAAGGAAGCTTATGCAATAATCTTTTCAGTCAATAAATTAAGGCACTTCCTTTATGGAAACCCATTCACAGTTTATACAGACCATAAACCACTCAAATCTCTTTTCACAGCGGAAATGAAGAATGCTCGAGTGCAGAGATGGGCAGTTATGCTTCAGGAATATGGATGTGATATAGAATATCAAATCGGAAGGACAAAAGTGCTCAGGGTAACAAATATGTGGTTACCATCGTAGATCATTTCAGTGGATGGCCAGAAGTATATCCGGTCCCAGATAAGTCTGCAGAAACTGTAGCTTCTCTTTTGCTAGAAAGATTCATACCTACTCATGCGTGCCCTCGTACAATTTTTAAGTGACAACGGAACTGAGTATGTGAACTCTCTGAGTGAGCTATTACTTAGAAGACTGAAAATGGCGCACATCCGGTGCTCGGTTTACCAGCCTGCAGAAAATGGTAAAGTCGAACGGTTCCATCGGTTTATGAACGATGTGTTGTCTAAATACGCATATCAAAATCAACACACTTGGGATCAGTACATCCCAGCCGTGTTAATCGCTTATCGCACCGCTGTCAGTGAAACGACTCAGTTTTCTCCCTATTTCTTGGTTTATGGTAGAGACCCAGTACTCCCAATGGATACTCTATTTAATCCCAAATTCAAGTACATGGGGGAAGAATATGTACCTTGTATGTTGGAAAGGCTCCATATGGCATATAAAGACGTTCAAAGACACACCTACGATGCACGTCAACGAAACAAGGTAAGATTAGGGCAGAAAGCTAACTTACCAAATTTTGATGTGGTAGATGCGGTTTTCTATCTAGAGAAAACACCCAAACCATGTGAGTCACAAAAACTTGTGGTAAAATGGAAACCTTACTACAGAATCATTTCCCAGACGGGGCCAGTAAATTACTTGATTCGAGATCAAACTACAGGTAAGGAGAGAGTTGTTCATGCACAGTATCTCCAGGCAACTAATCCAGAACAGGTATGGGACGTATCCAGAGAAAAACTCGAATACGTCGATTTTGATGATCATAACGAATCACGTACTAGAGTGCAGCCACATCGACAAGCTGAACTGCTGTATCCTAGAGGAGATGCGCAAACCCAAACAAAGCAATTAGCGGATAGTTCAAGTTATGAACTTCCAAGAAAAAGAAAACGATTAAACTCTGATTCTTTAGGTGATCAGACAGAGGACTTAATGGATGTTGACGAAACTCCAAGAACCTCAAAAAGGAAATTTGAGGATGATTCAGAAACAGTGACAAAGCGCCTTAGAATAGCTATTTTAAGGGCTCTTACGGAAACTTGGTGAAATGACATATTGTGATACTCACACTTTGTTCGTTAACAGTAAGTTGGCCACTTACGTTAACTTAAGCGGGGGAGGGATAATAAGACATATCACAAGTCTTAAATTGAGCATAACTAGTATCTCAATCACCAAAGGATTTTCATTAAATGATTATAGGACGAATGACACTTAGCTTATTATCTGTTACAGGAGTTGGATTCTTCCTCCTTCTGTTGATCATTCACGTACACGGACAGCAAGGGATTTACTTCATACAACAAGAACCAATCTACACGTCCTACAATAGCTGGATTGTAACGCTTACTATTGCCTTAAAACCATACGCCGAACAAATAGAAAATATCAAACACGAACTTAAAACTTTTTGTACAACTTTCCAAGATGTTGTTCGGAGTAATGCGGAATTGCGTAACACTAGTCAATAAAATTCAGTTGGTAGTTTTGAAACGGAAATGCAAGCGGTTAGCAACGACATAACAAATTTATTGTTTAGGGAAAAAACACAGTTCGAAAATGAATTGAATTATACTTTTAAACAATTTTATGACATAAAAGTACTTTCACGTGGCGATCAACAACGACAAAAATGAGCGCTTTTACCTTTTGTTGGAGATTTAATGAGTTCTTTATTTAATACAGCAACCAATAGTGATCTTAAGCGGCTTAAAAGTGCGTTAGGTAAAACAAGAGAAACACAGTCAAATATTGTTCATATTGTTGAAAATAGTATAACTCTGCTAAACGTCACTCACTCCCAAGTCAAACAAAATAGAGATGTAATAAATAACCTCCAACGAATATCAGAAGTTATTAGGCTCTCAATTAGAATCATGTTTGCAAGGAGAAATTCCTATTTCCTTGTTTCCCCCAACCATGTTAATTAAAATATTTCAACAAATTAATCGAGAATTACCAGAAAAAATGCGTCTACCCTATGATTTACGAGGAGTTGACATGCTTTCCTATTACAAATTCTTACATCCTTTAGTACAGACTGAAGATTTCACATTGTTATTGCTTTGCCTATTATGCCCATGGATGAACAATTCACGGTTTACAGGGCGGTAACCGCACCGTTCCCAGATGCCTCTCTTAAGCTTTCGGCAATTTATGAAATCGAAGCGGAATACTTAGCGGTTTCTCATGATAAAGGAATTTATAGTTTCATTTCTAAATCAGAATTAGATTTTTGTAAACAGGGACCCCTATGTCAAATTAGCGCTCCTCGCTTTAATATTGGATTGTATCCTTCCTCTCTGTTATCTTTTCTGTTGCGCCATCCCCGATAGTAAAATACCTTTCATTTGGAAAATGGCTTATTTCATCAATTGAACCAATAGAGGTAAAAATAGTTTGCGGTCTAGTAGAAAAAGAAAGTCAAACCATCGGGGTAGGAATAATATTATTGAGATGCAGGAAGGTTGCTCTGCTAAGTCCAAATTCTTTAATTTGCCAATTTATGAAACAGGGGAAACTAAGATCGAAGCTAAGTTGCAAATAGAAAGGGAAGTAGGGTTAAATAAATTGACACCAAATATTTGGAATCGAACCGGAAATTTGTTTAATAATATCAAAAAAAATTGGATTCTCTTTGAAACGACAGTCATTCAAAATTGGGAAAAATTTTGGATGTTCCTTTAATGTATCTTGAATCTATGATGCACTCTTTGAAAAACCCATCCGCAACGACAATGTTACCGAAAGAAAAAAATTATACGAAATGGTTTAAGCTTGCTATTTATGTATGTATAGGTGTTGTTGTGACAAACATGCTGCTGTTTTTTCTATACAAGTGTGTGCTCGCGAGAACCTTTAACTGTAATAGAAATTGAAATGTAAATGCTGGTTACGAAGTTGCATCCCGCAATGAGCCTTTTTTGGTGGAACCTCTGCGTTCTACCTAGAAGAGCTGCGAGAGTTCGGTACAGACCGTTATGACTGGACCAAAAGACAGAACAAGGAATGAACCAATAGTTCGGTTCGTTCGGACTAGTGTCATTTAAATCAACAGATGTCATGGAATGAATGTACATATTAAATTAGCTTGTATACATATTTATTCTATTTTTTTGCCATTGATCAAGAAAAATTAGTGCTGATGCGTGATATTAGACACATATATATATATCTATGTATACCGTTACTAGGTTAAATTAACTTGTTCACAAGCCATCTTGTAAATAACTTGTGAATTCAGGAAGGGAGGATTTGTAACAAAGCTCGTTTTACTATTTTTATGATTAATTTAACCTTATGCCGGAATTGAACGTCTAATAAAATATTCCTTTAATGTGTTATTATGAAATTAGACAGACGTCATAAACTGACCATCTGTGCCGCTAATCTTATTTGATCCTTTGAACAAATTTATCCCCAAATGACATCTGGTCATATCGCTTTTTGGGGTTGCTATAATGAAGCCTGTTATTGAGGATAGTTTAATACTTAAGTTGCAATTAGGGTCGTTATCCAATAAGGGTAATTTCAATACCAATAGGGTAAATTCCTTTTATTTTATTCTTTTGTGTTTTTATGATTCTTTGTGGTATTGTTGGCGTCTGTTCTCATTGAGAACACTTGAATAACAATAACATCAGCTGAATTTAATTTATGATATGTTGTCATTTGATGTATTTTATGGTATAATGAGATGGCGCGTAGTCTCGATATATAAAGAGCACGATTTCTCCTGAAAAAGCAGAGTAGGTCGAGAGGAGATGAGATCGAAAGATCACTCCGAGGCTTGATAACAGCAACAAATAAAACAACAGCAAGAAACGCGAAGTACTGCCTTTTATTTAAGGCCACTATCGGCCACCGTACAGTTGAACCAAAAAGTCCATATTACAAAATGCCCAATTGTGGCCGTAGCGTTCTTTACTAAGTTCATTGTGAAATGTGTTTCTTTATTATGCTATTAATCTATCTTTTCGTTATGGAATTCTATAATTTAATTTCATTTTCATCACTTTCGTAACACATAAAAATTTTATTTCCAAACACATGTTGTCTTTTGAAAGTTCACTCAATAGATGAGCATTGCATAAACGCCCAATATCAGTACATAGCTATTGCCCACGTGTGTTTGGCAAGAAACGTGGTCAGTGTCTGTGAATCATACCATTTCAATACCTATAGGCTATTTGTACTTGCATGATATACTTGTGTATTCACATATATCACTCGCTTTCGCCAAACAAACTTCTGTGAAAAAATTATTTTAACCAAGCCACAGAAATAAAATAAAATGTGTATTTGTTTCAAGCCGATTTGTGGAGGTTTATGCTTGTCGCATGGGTTCGGGTTCATGTTCATATATGAAAATTGGAAGGAAAGTAAGCAGCATTGCAAAATGGAATAGCCGAATCATTTTTGTATTTGATTCTCTACAGCAACTTTGCGGGGAATACAATCAGATCTTGGTTTCCTTAACTTTTGCTCTCAAGCTGTGAGACCTGATAGTGTTTTTCTGCACCGACTATACCACCTTACCAAAGGTGCACGGCAACCCTTCCATTTTATTATAATTTCATCAGACACCCAAACGCGACTAAAAACATGGCAATTATTCCTGAAGAGTTATAATGGAGTGTCATACATTCACCAAAAACTCGGAGAACTCTAACACAATTCAAATGTTTTTAGACGGCTTTGCTGTTGTATTTGGGGACCGATGGTGTGCAGGAACCTGGTCACATGTCTCTGATCTTCATATTACGGTCATAGATCAAAAAGACTGGTTATCCATTTCGTTTGTTTATTGTCGATTCTGCAAAATTATTGGTAGAGACCAATGTAAAGACCTATAGCAAAATGAGAGGCGAATCCCCGGGCCCCAATATTCCTACTCAAGGGAACCCCGGTTTCTAGAAATTTCTCTTTGGAGTGTCTGAATAAGTACTTCATTTTCATTAATTTGTCTGACTTACCATACAATACCCACAGTTTTTAGTACAGGTGCTCCACCAAAGCAATTGCTAAAGGTTTAAGCATCGACCAAGTAAAAGTAATTGGCGAGGGGCAATCCACAGCAACTTTCCAAAAATTATGTCTGTGCTCATGCAGTAACTATGAATTCTAAGTCTAATCAAGTGCTAGCTCCGTTCCGTATATTGTTAAAGTAAACTGCTACCAATATAAGGTAATTCTCATGATTCTGGGCGTGCTTTGTTTAATGGAGGGAACGTAATTGATATGTTGCTGGAGCTTCCTTCCATTTTCTTTTTTGGCCCCTCTAATAATTAATGTCTACTTAGATGTTGTATATTTTCTTTAATTTTGCGTTAAACAGCTCTGCTCCATATAGTGTTAAGGTTAAATTCTACCAGAATATGGTAATATCCACGATTGTGGATTCTGGTCTGTTCATTATTCTGGGAGCATAATGTAGGTGTTGCTGGATCTTCCTTCCACTTCCCCTCTCTAATGCTTACTGTCCAGTTAGATGCACTACGTTTTCTCTAGTTTTGGTGGCCGTAACTGTTACTCGCTTATGGCGCAGTACCGCCCTTTTAGACGTTTCTTAATTCGATTTGCTGCAACGTTTTATAACGATTTGCTAAATGGGTATGTTTATAGATTTATATTTTGTTCAAATGTATCACGTTTAGATCATTCAAACAGTTTTAAAATAAACACGTCGGGAGCAAACCTCTAGACATAAACTGCAGCTTTGTCTTTTAGTTTTTGTTGCCAGTCGAGGACGGGTATCCAAGATGTGTAGAACTATAATTACAGAATTCTCAAAATTAAACGTATGGGTTAAATTAAACAGACTTTCACTAAATGTCAATGAAAGAAACTTTATTGTTTTCGGTCTTCCCAGGAACTGTAGTACAAATTCAGACATTTTTCTAGGTGATGAAAAACTTGAAAAACTTGTCATGTACATAAATTTTCTTGGAGTAATTATTGACGAAAAGTTTAACTGGAAAGAACATATATAAGTCTAAATTAGCTAGGTGTATATCAGTTTTGTATAGAGCTATACAACTTTGTAAGCCACTCCGCTCTTTGAGCTATTTATTTTTCACTCTTTCTTCCTTATATATCTTACCGTTGTAAAATATGGGGGCAAACGTATGTCAGCAACTTGAAAAATGTATTACATTACAGAATTGCATAGCGTTGATGGATATGAACATATTAGTCTTTTATTTTATGAGTCTCGCGCACTCATATTTCATGATCTGTGTAAATTCAAAACTCTACTTGTAATGTTCAAGGCAAAAACAAATATACTTCCTCAGAACATTCAATATCCGTTTAAAAGGAAAAACAATTTTAGATTAACGAGACAGCACGGTGATTTTGTGCATGTTTACCATAGAACTACATTAACAGCTCGCTGCTTGAGACTGCGAGAAAACAAAATGTGGAATTCTTAGCCAACAGAAATGAAATATGCAACAAACATTTATTAGTTTAAGAAAGTTGTAAAACGTTATTTCATTACTTTTAGTTATATGATATATAGCCTAAAAATGTTTCTGACCTAAATTTAGGTTTGCTAGGTATAATTAAATATCTTTTGAGAGTTTTGTTACGATTTAATGGTTGATATTGTTTATCATAGCTGATAATATATATGTATATATATATATATATATATATATATATATATATATATATATATATATATATATATATATATATATATATATATATATATATATATATATATATATTCTTAACGTGTCAATTTTCTGTCTAATTAAGCATTAATGATTTTAAAAAACTTAAATACAAGTGGATTATTTTCTTTTATTAATACAATTACTTAATAGAAATTTATGAACAAGCGTTGTACCAGCTTATTGCATTTGTTTGCTCCCTTTTCTGTAAATTTTCATTTAATTGAAAACTTTGTATTGAATTCTATTTGATGGTTTCTATGATGATATACAGAAAATTATGCAATGGCGTTTCAGCATTTAATGCTTATACTTGATATCAAAATATAATTTAAGATATCGATAAATCAATGTAGATTTCCATAATTTGTATTTTGATCTGATTAATTGAAATTTAGATAGCAAAAATTTATTTTTGAGATCAAAAATTCAATTGTACAAGTTAAAAAAATCATAAGTGAGACACACATTTACATAAAATATAACGAATCGTCAATTGAGTTTGGGAGAAGAAAACTTGAATTATTGAGATCAGTAATAGCAACACAATTTTTGATCTCAAGAATTGCTTTTTTTTTTTGTATAGTAAAAATTTAAAGAAAGATTCTGTATGCAAGAACCAGCCATTATTTATTTACAGACGTGTGTTTCTGAATTTTTTATTTTAGAAAATAGAGTGATATTTTGGTATCAAAAATCAATTTCTGAGATCAAAGATCATCTGCAGATTTCAAAATGCAAATTAAAAAAGAATCAGTAAGAAATATTAATATCTGAAATAAATTCTTGACATTAAGAAAAGGAAAATGAATTATTGAGCTCAAAATTAATATTTTGCTCTCAAATATTTCATTTTTGCTATCAAGAATTTAATTTTTGAGCTCATAAAATCAATTTTAGATATCATTAAATTATTTTTGACATCAATAAATATTTTTCTGATATTTCTTAAAAATTACTGATATTAAAAATATCAATAGTTCCCTAATAAATGTGAAAATGGCATTCCGTAGAAAATCAATTTGAATTGAAATGAACTTCCGACATCATCTGGAGTCTATAAGGCGATGTGCAAAGAAGAAATATTTCCACACAAAAATTGTCACCAAATTCTTTGTGAAAAGACTATGGTCGGTAGGATGAATTATTGATATTGAGGGTTTCCAAGAGGGCCATTTGAATTTATCCTAAGAACGTTAACGATGTCCTAGAACTGCTTCTCTCTTGGATGTTTTCAAGTTCAAAGGCTCGTTACCCTAAAGAAAAGCAGTTTATATAATCTGTTTAGATATATAATTTTATTTGGCGCTTTCTTCCTCGTTAGAAAAATACTTGTTCTGCCGATTTTGAACTGGGATTAAAATAGCGCATCCATAATTTTATTCTACCTCAAGTTACTTTAACTTAAAAATACAGATTAAACATGAATTTTCACTCTATTTAACCAACCGTATGGATATTGGCAGATAAAAAATGCAGGTAAGTCACAATCTTCTGCCAGCCACCCGTTTGCTATTCTTGCCAATGCACACTTCTCCTGCTCCTCCTGATGTGGCTGCCCCAGGAACCAGGCTGTGTAATTCATAGGTGTATTTGGAGTGCTCCAATCCCAGGATCCACCAGCATTATCTTTTTTCCCATCAGTCCAAATACCTACTTCTGCAGTTATAAAACAGGAAATAAGTTATAAACAGGAGGAAAATAAATAAACGACCCTCCACTCTTTTATCGTTAGGTTGTTATCAATGGATTTCATATCTTTTTCGTCTAGCAAATTTTATTTATTTATTTATTTTGTACTCACCGCAACCATAGAGTTCCCACCTCAGTGAAATGTGTGAGTTCCAACTTACAACGTGAAGTCGTATGTAACGTGCTATCAGTGAATATGGCAAATCATTATGCTTTTTTGTGTCAGCATCAGAATTCCCAATAAAAATTTTCTCACTTCCGTCCTCTTCTAGCAACGTATACATCGTATCAGTATTCAAACCGTACAGTATTTTAAAACTGGTCACTTTCTGCCCAGAGCCATTGCGACCCTGGGTTGTTACTCTCCACACGCGCATAGGTCTACCAAGATTGGCTTGAATCCATTGTTGATCGTCATTCAACCACGCCGACCATCCACCCGAGTGTACTGGGTGAGCCATTACAGTATTTAAACGGCTGTAGGCCACCCCGTGGTCACCCGCCCCTTCAGGGTAGGGATAAACGCTCGAGGCAGAAAGGGCATCCGCAGCTATAGTATATTTGCTGCCGCTTATCAAGGCACTCCCTCGAGGCCCACATGTGTCTGGAACAAATCGTAAATAAACATGTAGTAATTAAAAATTCTTTGCCATACAAAATTACCATTTAGCTTCAACATGACTTACATTATTGGTTGAGCAATATAATAAATAGCGCTTGTGCATATGTGAAACCTATGGTGATCACACGGCCGGTAATAAAAACACAGCCCGTTCTGATAGCCACAAATTCCTATAAGCCATATCTTTCTCCTCTCCCCTCCCCACACTTCCCTTCGTTCTGAATAAAGAACAGTTAAACAGAGAAATAGCGTTGATGTTTATATACGAGCTTATTTCATGAATTTAGCGTCTTGGAAAGATTGAGGTAGAACATGGGAATCAACTTACAGCACAAGCAAATATCCTGAGGTTTCTCTTATAATTTTCATTTTTTGTTCTTAACACACAACAAAATTTATAAAAACCTCTCTAAGACACCTCTTCCTAACCTTCAAACTTAGCTACACTTGGTCCGGAGCCGCCACCATGGTAAACACTCTTGTGTGTTTCGTATTGACCAATCCCAGTCTTTGTAGCGATGATTGACAAGGACGATCTGTTCTCAAAAGCATCCGTTGGGGCTCCCATACTCCGCAGAGTTTGCATACCTTCCGTAGGCAACTCTCTTTCATAAGAACCCCCTACCACAAACCAATCAAAAGGCATACGGAAGGGTGAGTGGATACCATAATTACCTTTTCTGCCTCCAAATGCAATATTTTGGTAACTCTAGCAGATTTTGTCTCTGTAAATTTATTCCAAATTGAACGATCTCTGGTTGAAAAAAATAGTTTATTGTAACGCGTTTTTGTTGTTGCATAATGCTAACTTAATAATAACATAAATATAATTTTTTTATTCAATCACTATTTAAAATATGTTCAGTGTAGAATATTAGTAATTATCTTACTGGTATCAAATATTGGTAATTATCTTACTGGTATCAAGTATAGAATCAAATATATAGATAAAGAACACATAACTTTTTTTATTTCAGCATTCCACTGTCAGTTTTTTATATGAGTAGTTGAAATATTAGTGTAATAACTTGTATTATTGATATTAAAAAGATTTAATTTGGTTTAACAAAAATTTCCTAGATATGAATAAAAGAATTCTTGATATCAAAACTTCAGTTGTTTTTGGTTTCATTAACAAAATTCTGACCTCATATCCTGAGGCAATTATTTTTGCTCCATAAAAATTGTTTTTCAAGTAATTCAGTCAGTGATATCAGGAGTGTAAAGGAAAATGCAGTTAAATATGAGGTATCTCTGTAGTACTGTAAGACTACAGTGTGTACAGTTTTTCAGCAGCCTATCGAACATTGCGAATCCATTCAATATCTCTCTATCAAACCTGTTGAGAGAAGAACAAGTGTCTCTGTTTCAATATCATCCATGTAGGCGACAAAGCTGGAACCACTTGTCTCTGAGCTAAAGGTGTCCCACTGGCGACTCTCCTGAAACCACCAAACCTTGATTTGTAGATTTGTTTATTTTTTCTACTTTATGATATTGATAAGTATGATAAATGTTTTAGTGTGGTAAATTTTTATTGTTTTCACTTTGTCTATTGACTGCATCATACAATAAAATTTGCTCTAAGTGGAGTTCCTAATATATTAATCGTTGATTAGTTTGTTAAAATTTGTTAATGTTTCCTTAATTTTTTCCATTTGACAGCTGTGATATTTCAACTTAGGATGTGCAAAATTAGCAAAGTGTATTATTTTACATTTAGCATAAGTGTTGCCGCTGTGCAACATTAGAATGTTGTTGCAGACATATCGGTTGTTAAATAAATATCACTTGATGATTAATGTCTGTTCAAAATTTTCTTTGCAGAGTAGAGAAAGAACAATCTCGCAGATTTTAAAATCTGATATTCAGATTAAAATCTGAAATTCAGAAATTCTTCGGTAGCCCGTTTAACCCCCATCTACCCTTTTCATACAAACTATTTCATGTAAGGAAGGAGAATTTGATAGGATTTTTTTCTAACCTTAGTGTAAAAAAAAACCTTTTAGTTTAAGCTCAACGCATCATGTAGAATAGAACCACATCATGATGACTAGTTGTATATATTAGATAATATATGCCTACAACGACTCCCATAGATGTCCTTGTTTGCAGTATATTCGAAAATGTTCTTATTTCAAAAATTCAGTTGCAAAGTCGTTTTCGTATTTAAAACGGTATTTAAAACGGTTGAACTTCAATGCAATAAAAAATTTGACAAGCATAAGCTGATTGACCTACCGTGATCTGGCATTGGTCAAAATCTAGCAATGCAACAAATATATCATGATAGCTGAGGGCACCCTCTGCGTGAGTTGCGCTGTGAGTAATATTATTAACAACCATATATGCGTATGGTTCTTTGGCACCTGGATCATCTAGTCCATAACTATATATTTCTACTTTGCATGATGTATCTGAAATAATTTACATTTATAAAACTAGATAAACCATATCGTCATGTGTGCTTTTGGCAACTTGCAATTATACCAATAAATAAAACGACCGTCTTAAAATGTCATAAATTTTACGCCTTGTAAAAATAATAACTAGATATTTTTGTGTGGAGTGAAAGACAGAGAGAGATGGTAAGATGGAGAAGTGAGAGAAGATAGGAGAAATGGAGATAATTGGAGAGAGAGAGAGAGAGAGAGAGAGAGAGAGAGAGAGAGAGAGAGAGAGAGAGAGAGAGAGAGAGAGAGAGAGAAGACAGACATACAGACACACAGATTATTTCAGAATTGAGAATTAAGTGACTGCACCATCAAGATTTCCAAGTGTTGCATTTACTTCTTCCTGATCTTCGATGTCAATGAGATGACCATCACCTGAAGCACAGTAAAACTTGGCAGCTCTCCAATCCTTTGCCGTGTCAACATACATGTAGCAAGAATCCTCGTGATATACGTTGCATCTCTCTATACCATTGAGTGGGAAGGTAAAGAACAAACATTTAAATTAAGCTAATCATATCCAGTAGTTTATATATATATAGCTAGGTTTTTGACAAGTAAAATGAAAGAAACTGAAATATGTGTAATTACGTTTGTGTCCTGTTTGAGACTAGTTTGTATGATGCCTTCAAGGTTTACTAATTAAAAATTCCTCTAAGATTTAATATTATGTTAAGGCAGTTCTTTTCGTTTTCCTGCATGCTTCAGTGTCAAAATTTAAATGTATCAAAAACTGAAATGATAAATACTGTCGTTCTAAAATTCTGATTGGTCCAAAAATGTTTAACGGTAAATAAGATACACACAGATGATCAGATACAGCGGAGAATTGTCTTATATCACGTTTACACCATTCATAAAGCGTCCACCTTTATCAGATAAGTATCAGCTAAGTTTACAATGAGAACAAATCTTTGATTAGTTTGCAGTAGGCTGTTAAAGCAGTATAAACATGAATCAATTCTGAGCATATTCTTATTAATACGTCAGGGTTCGCGCTTGGTCCTCAGGAAAGTTAGTCAAAAAAGGAAAGTGTGACTCAGTTTGGTCTAGAAAGACTCGGTGAGTTCAGAAAAAGTGAGTCATTTCGTAAAAAAGGCCCAAAAAGTGGACAAAAACCCCGCCAACGCGAACCCTGCACGTTATTGTTAATTTCGTAGAATAAATGCAACTATCCATGCAAAACTTAAAATTGTGTTACGACTTTGACACGCTGTATAATAGCTCTTATCCAAAAGTTGCAAACCTTGACTGCTTGCCATGCTTTCTCTTTTCTCAGATTTCAAGATTTTTAAGGTTTGCTGATAAAAGTGAACGCTTCATGGATGATGTAAGCGTGATTTAACCCATATCTCTGGTGTATTAGACCCTCTGTGTAGTTACCTTCACATGTATCTCCAGCATATCCCAGCAAGCATTCGCATGTGAAATAGTTATCGTTGTCTATGCATGTTGCATTATTTAAGCATGGCGAACTATAGCATTCGTCTACATCTGCCCAGGGCATATTGCACGTAATGAAATGCTTTTGATACTGATGAGCAGTTATTCCAAAAATGATATTTGTTTAATCAAACCTAATTATTTTCAAAAGCACAATTATGTGTTTTTGCCGAAATCCTCAGTAATAACACAATTGTTCAAAACACGAAAATACAATGTTTTCCACGAAAAAAATTTATTGGTTTAAACTTATGAAAAACCTTGTAACTGCTCTATTTTAAGATGTTTGGTCTTACTTTCACAAGTATCACCGACAAATCCTTCATTACATTGACAAACAAACCCCGCACTGTTTTCAAAACATTGTCCGTTGTGACATGGATCATATCGGCACTGACCGAAAAGCTGCACATCTGTGAATGAAACATATTGCTGACAGCGTTATCAATTTAAGATCCTTATTATGTGTCGATTTAATATAAATTTGAAGAACTGTGCTAAGAGTGATAAGAGAGTTTTTCTCCAATTCCCCGCAAATTTCTTTCTTGTTCTTTTATCTCGGCTCTTTTCAAGGCGTTTCATAAGCAAGGAGCATATAGAACTTGCTGAACAAAGCTGCGACATTTGTTAACAAATCTCGAATTTTAATCAAAGGCTACTTGGTTTCATTTTGTAATGATTTTGGAATATTCTTTTCAATACTCTGTGCTCAAGATAGATGTTTCAATTATTTGGAAAGCATACCTAAATTTTCCAATGGTACCATCTACCAACAGCTTTATTTCCATATTTGTTTCGATTCTTTTTAAAAGTTATTTGATAATGAGTTGAGTTTAGTAAAACTGCCTGGCTTGAATTCAAATTAAGCTTGCACTTCAGTATAAGCGAAAATGTTACGTCTATTTAGAACAACATTCTCCATCTATTAGTTTTATTGCATTTAATTGCAACAAGAACCAATTGTCATCAGATCCATAAGCACAAAAATTCGATTATAAAATAATGCAAAATCTTAGGCAATTGATACTTACCAAGTAACAATGGAAGTAATACGAAGGTATTTGTCCATTCAAAGTGTTCATATTGTGTTCCTGCAATAGTCGTGTTGGACAATAAGCACAGTTCACATAGCGTACTACTCCGAACCTTGAAAAGTCCGCATTTTGAATGCCTCATACATTCTGACATGCATTGCCCACTGTTCAGGGTATGTATGCCCAAGAGCTGACAGTTGTTGGTTACATGTACCAGACTAGTTGCTAATGAGCTGTTGCTTAAAGCTTCCTTGGCTTGGATGTACGTAAAATGTATACCACATGTTTCTTCTGATTTCGAAGTTGAGCAATACAAAAGTAATGTCAACTTAAAGACTGGATCAAAGTATCTCATAATCTGCAATATTTAAAAATTGTCAGTATTAATATATTTTATAACTATAACAAATGTTACTACAAACTTTGTATTACATTTTATTATCGTTCAGTGTTGTTCTAAAATAAAACTAAAAAATAAGTTAATAAATTAACAAATATTCATCAGTTTAAAAATGTAACACGCCATTCGCAGACTTTTGCTATCATTGCAACTTTGCACATACCATGATAACAATATTTATTCGTTAATTTAATTAACCTTTGTCCGAAACATTGTTTCTATAAACTAAATCTCACATCACTGGGCAAGTATTTTATGCTTTTGTTTCTGTTTATGAATTACATTGCAATAATGTAAATCCTGGCTCGCAATAAACGAAGAACATTTCTAAATGCACTTGTATTACCTTTTCTCATATAATTCAATCAATTTATGAAATAACATTGTCAATTATATAAAAGATTCACATGCTTTTTGTGCGTCAAGGCTTAAGCACTGTTTCCAGCAGAGTAGCAAAGTATATTTCCTTTCAGGTTATGAATCATTCTGAACTTGTCTATCAAGATGACATTTATTGCATGACCGAAATAAAGCAAATTGGTGGAGTCTTCCTGACTTAATACCAACATTTTTCTGATATTCGTGTACAGGTAAAACTTTGTACAAGATGAGCTGTGTCTAACATCTTAAAGAATGATATCGGCTTTTCCAAGATTTATTTTTAAAACTTGATTACAATGTAAATAAGAGGAAAAACTATTATAACAATTCGTCATTTAAAATTGTTATAAAATAAATGTTCAGTCCTTGTACCCATCTTCAACTGACTTGATTATTGTTCCCGTACTAAAAGATCCATTTTGAGTTATCAGTATTGGATGAGGGTACTGACTAGAACCTTATCCTTTAGAATGTTTGTTTAATTACAAAGAGCGTAATTGGCATGCCCCAACACCAGAATTTCCAGCGTCAAAGACTTCAAAAGCACCAGAACCCAACACCAATCTAAAAAGCAGTTTCTTCAGTTAAAAAGACACGATTGAATATAAAGGCAACGTGTATAGGTATATGATACAGTCAAAATGTGACATGTCTTTAATTTTTAAAAATCCTTTCTAAAAACTGTAAGCTTTTTTTATTTGAAACATATTCCAAAAACCAGTGAAGTTTCGAATTGTTACTACAGGATTTAATACAAGATAAAAGTAATAATCGAGCTTGCAATAGAAAAAAATAAAAGCTATCAGATCTTTAACTTCTACATGTCATTTGAATACTTTGAATAATATTGAAACCAGTCTGAAATATTGTTAATAGAAACCAGTATCTAGTTCAGACAACTCTATAAAAATGAAAAACGTCTTAAGTTTTATACTTATGTTTATGCAAGAGCATTCAACATTGAAAAAGGATTAAGAATTAAGTGAAGCCTGGTGCATGTTCCTATATAGAAAGGAAAATGTGATACGATTCACCTTAGCGAGAAGGCCTATGCAGTATTAAATTTGTTGCACACATCGTTATCAATGTTTAATCATCGTGAAATGTATACTCTAAAGCTAAAAGAAGCTGTTGTAAGCCATGTTATTATAGAAACAAAGCTTTAGCATTTTAAACAAAATTTTCGATTGCACATTAATTGTCATTTGGAGGGTTAACATCTCAGACAAAGAAAGCATATATGGAAGCAAAAATTTTCAAAAAATAAATGTAGCATGGAATTTTATAAAAGATAAATGCTGTAGATTATTCCTAGCAGTTCTTCCGAATTTCCCAATACGTTCAAAAATGAGCAGAGGCCACAAACAATTGAAACTGAATTATAGCATTATTGGTATATATATATATATATAGATATATATATATATATATATATATATATATATATAGATATATATATATATATATATATATATATATATATTTATATATATTTATATATATATATATATATATATATATATATATATAAGGTAAAATAAAAACCAGTAAAGAACAATAATGCTTGTTTACAACATAAAGAACAAAATTCCATTGTTAAAAAAAGATAAACTTATCAAACCGTAAACGATATTACTATTAGTAGAACTTCAGATTAAACAGAGGTACAAGAATATTAGACAATAAAGGTGGAAATACGTCAAACAATTAAGACAACCGGTGTTCGATTAAGGCCTGTGTTGGATTTGGTTTCCTTTTATTGAATTAAATGAACAAGGTAACGTTTCCTCTAACAAGGGTAAAAGAGTCCTGTGAAAGAAAAACTATAAATAACCTAAATGAGGAAGAAGGAATTACTTAGATTGCGATGTTCGGAATAAAAGCCGCATTAACAATTGAACGGGGTTTTTATTCACTCGTATGTGGTTGCTTGACAAAAGGTGAAAACTGCAAAAAAAATGAAAATAAACAAAATGCTTAAATAAGTGAATAGAAATTATTGATATATTGAAGTAATTAAATATAAAATATTTACAAAATGGCCATATAAACAAAGATCCCAGCTGTACTCAAAGAACTTTGCACCGATACATCAATGCGTGACACAGCACTTGATATTATTACATTTTCTTATATGATTCATTATTCAACAACACACAACACATTTCATAAAGAGGCATTTAAATTCTATATCATTGTTTACCGAAATATGCCCCATCATTCGCAGCAACATGCCTCCGCAAAATCACGAATTTAACCTGGTAAACAAAATAAATTAATTAAAGTTTTGCATGTTTAAATAACTTCAAACATGGCAGAACTGTTCCCCCTTTTTTACTTGGGGCACCTGAGAGTATTAAATTTCACAGAATTTTCCTTCATGAGAAACCGGTTAAAATTCTATATAAGGCGGAAATTTACACACAAAAACTTACATGTCAAAATCCATGAAATACAACATTATTTTCGTTAATAGAACTGTTTTTAAGCAATTGAAGGCTATTACGGCATTATTTTCGGCAATAAAAATCTTTTTAAGCGATTTTGGGCTATCCAGTGTATCGTGAAGGAAATTTTTCTAGAATAGTTAAACAATTTATAAATATATGTAACCTCTCAAGTAATATATTTCGTAAAGAACTGAAAACTATGAAAGATATAAAATGCCAAGTAACATTTAATATTAATTTTTGAAAACAAAATATTATCAATAGATCACTGTAGATGTCACTAATTTATATTTTGTCATCAATAATTGCATTTCAGATGACAATTAAAGTTTGGAATATTTCATTTTTGCTATCGAGAATCAATCTTATACATTTAAAAATCAATTTTAGATATCATTAAGCCATTTTGTTGTCGATAAATAGTTTTTGATATATCTAAACATCGAAGAATTATTTTTTGAGAAAAAGAATACATATTTATAATTATGATAACATGATATATAATTAGAGATAGCAAAACTTGATTCTGGATATCACCAATTAACCAATAAGTGTAAAAATGGCATTTCGTAGAAAACTGTGCGCCTAACTGAATCAAACAATAACTCATTATTCACTAAATAAAGGCTAGTGTCACTGTTTTTTTCTAAAATTACAGGAAAAAATTGTTATGCAGACGTAACAGCATATTCAGAAAGTTAGAATACTACTCCTGGTATTTTTATACATCTTTAAAAAGGCGTGCGATACTATCAATCATAACTTGTTATTTGAGAAACTTTAACATTACAGTATAAAAGGGGTAATTGGATTCAAAGATATAACAGCTCAAGAAAACAATTTTAGGATACACCAGAATCCCGGACCACCTGCGGGACTGGGCCAAAGCGGTCTTGTTTACTGAGTTCCAAGCAAGGTGTCCTACATTGAGACATTATTAATCATAATGAACTCTTGAATGCTGGATGAATAAGAAATAACAACAAACATTGATTACATAATTATTTATTTACATAATAACAATCTATCCGTGTCAACATCTTTGTATCACAATGATCATTTGAATTAAAAATCATTTATTTATAATACAATTCAATTCTTATACAAATAAAGTACACACTCTAAATAAATATGAAAAAAAAACAGAGTCATTCTTTTCATTGGCAGCCATGTTTAGAAATTCATTTTGTTTTTTATTTAACATTTTATGGTGGGAGTAAAAATTTGGCGGTTTATATACAGAACCGGAGTCGAGCTAAAGGTTGAGATGTTAAGCCTATATTGATGTAATTGATATGTAAAATGATCCATTGTAATTACTGCAAGGATAAAAAACCAGAGATGTCGACGCAATCGGTCCTTTAATTGGCCTTTAGCAAGTACAGTTCTGATCCAATTCAACTATAGTATGATCAATTGCTCTTATTTCCAAGAGATCTCCGTAATCACGGGGCGATTCATAGAACAGAAGGTGCTGTCAAACGTTTTTTTTATTTCCTTTTAGTATGCATCCCATTCTATTTGATATCACGCGGCATTGTTTCCTTTGAGAATTGCCTAACCCCCTAAATGACATGCATGTGACTTGTTTGCACACAACTCAAGTCAACCCCAATAGGGAAGTAAACAATGGTCTAATTTGGGGGTTAAAAATGCGTTTGGAACTGAGAACAGTAGTCTTTGGTCGTATTTGCGGAGTTCCGTTATAATCCAAACGAATGAATGAATTTCAGTCTGGCGAAAAGTGGTCGTCTTTGAGGGATGGTCTTATTTGCGGTGTTGTCGCATTGCTTTAAATATTATGTATGCAATTTACATTACATACTAAATCGGTCCAGCCATGTTTCGAATGTTAAACAGGGGCTAGCACGTTGGTTATATACAGGCATCTCCTACAGTTAAATCCCGGACAAAACGGCGACGGCCAAAACGGCGACAAGTGCAGCCGTGGACAAAACGGCGCGAAGTTTAATAGTTTAATGTTGAAAATCAAAATACAAAGAACAGTGTTGCCAGATAAATCAGTTTATTTCTACTTGAAGATAAGTATAATTTTGAACCAATATTTAAATTTTAAGGGCAAAATAAAATGGATTATTTAGCACTCATTATTTTCTCATGTATTTCAAATTGCAATTATACGATAATCCATCGTTGGGGGTAAATAAGTACATTTTGAAAGATATTTTATTTAGGACTGTGCCCACTAATCCACATCCAAAAAGGCGAAATGAAAATGATTTTAAAAGGACTCTGGATTATCAGCAATGAAAGACTGATGTTTTACTTGCCTTAACGAACTAATTCGTTGGGCTCCCATGAATCGTGAAACCCAGGAAGGCCAGGGTGATCACTGAGAGAAAGACTGGTTGCAGTGGCGGGGCTTGAACTGGGACGGGGGGTGGATGGAGTGCGGTTGCGAAGATGAGAGGGATGGTTAGCGGATGGGATTGGAGGAGGGAAGATTAAATGAACAGTGTTGGCAACGTTGTTACTTTCTGATTCTTTTTAATAAGTATTTTAAAGCATAAACTTAAAAAGCCAAAAGTAGCATATTCTACGATGAATTTTTAAAGGCTATCACTCAAGCACCTGCTTCCTTAAGAATGTGGTCATTAGAAGAAGGCTTAGATGAGGGCGCAATTTATGGTAGTCTACCTTTTTGTAGAAAAACCATAAAAGAGCCTAAGATATTAGCCCTTCAGTTTAAAATTGTCCATAGTATTGTAAACACTGGAAGTAATCTAAAAAAAGTGAAAAATCAGAGACAGTGAACTTTGTGAATTCTGTAATTCGAATACTTCTGATACCATAGTGCATGCACTTATTGAATCCCAAGTAACGAAAACGTGGCTCGAAAAGTTATTTAAATGTATAGATCCCAGAAATCTGCTTTTTGAAAATATTACTAAAACAGAATTTTTGTTTGGAGCTACAGATCCCGCCATGAACATGATGTTGTTACGTATTAAAAAATATGTTTTTATATCAGAACATATAAAAAGTATTTATCAGTTGATATTATGCTTTTTCATATACTTAAAAGAATAGTCGTAGATCGCAGGTTTTTGTCTGCTGCAAATTTCAGCAACAAATACCGCCAATTTCCGCAACTAGTTGGGCAAAGCGAAAATTTAGAACAAAACGGCGTTGAATCCTAAAAGTAAAAGTGTCTTAACTCAAACTTGAGGAAATGTTGTGACTGACGTTTTAAATGTTTTATGTGGTTTGTGATTGTCTGTAAATGATGGCATAAATGGGATTGTAGTATATTCGGGTAAGTGCTGTGGTGCTCATTATGTGGCGTTTTCTGTTGTCCAGAGATATTTGTGTGCGTTTACCTGTTTTATTTGTAAAAATAAATAAATAAATAAAAAACAAAAAAATGAACTTAAAAAAAACTCCGTTGCCGTTTTGTCCGGGGTTGCACTTGTCGCCGTTTTCGCCGTCGCCGTTTTGGTCTTCTCCGTTATGGCCGTCGCCGATACCTCTCCAGTTACACGTCCTTGTATTCGACCATGTGTCTATCAAAATATTCTTGCTAGTTTGAGATGCATACAACAAAGTACGAACGAATAATAATAATATTAATAATGTTATATATTATTATTATTATTATTATTATTATTATTATTATTATTATTATTATTATTAGTAGTAGTAGTAGTAGTAGTAGTAGTAGTAGTAGTAGTAGTAGTATTAGTAGTAATTTTCAAAATGCGTTTATAGAACCGTACAAAGAAAACATATTCTAATCTGAATATTTTAATGTCATGATGTGGTTGACTTCAAAATTGTCATCATGCCGCAGGCATTCTCTCAAGTGTATGGCATGCCGTTTTAACATTTAATGGCTATTTTTTGTATCAAAATATAATAAAGATATCAAAAAATAATTGTAGATATCATTAATTTATATTTTGCTATCAATAATTGAATTTTAGATGGCAAAAGTTTATTTTTGAGATAAAAAAATCAATTTACAAACCTAATAAATCTTAACGGAGGCACCCATTTATATAGAATTTAGTGAATCGCCAATTAAATTTTGAAGATGAAAACTTGAATTATTGATATCAATAATAACAACAATTTTTGATCTCAAGAATTGCTTCTTTTTGTATAGTAAAAAATTAAAAGAAAGATTTTGTGTACAAGGACCAACATTCTACTCTCATTTGTGTGCTTCTGGATTTTGCATGTGAAAATAGACTGATATTTTGATATCTAACTTAATTTTTTTTAGATAAAAAATCATTTGCAGATTTCCAAAGCAAAATAAAGAAGTCTCATATCTGAAATAAATTCTTGATATCAATAATAAGAAAATAAATATTTCATTTTGCTATCAAGAACTGAATTTTTGATTTTAGATATCATTAAATCATTTCTGAGATCAATAAATATTTGTTGATATCTCTAAATATTTATTGAGGTCAAGACTTATTTTTTGAGATCAAGAATAGATATCAAAAATATAATTGCAGATGGCAAAAAAATGAATTCTTGATATCAAAATATGAATATTTTGAGATCAAAAATTAATTCTTGATATTAAGAATTCCCTAATAAATGTGAAAATGGCATTCCATACAAGTGCAAATCATGAATGTCCAAACCGTTTTTTGTAGAAGAAAACTGTCAAATTGCACTTATGGTTTAGGAAAATGTTTATGCACGCACGACAATCAAAGAAAGAAATTTTCACGGAACTAATATACACTGAAGGACGAAAGAAAGTTCGCATATAATGAAAAATTGTATTGTTACTCACTTATTTGCTCGATTGGCTTCACATTTGTACCACAGATACTTCTCAGATAGTGCCACAACATAATCGAAAAATGAAGAAATTTTAATGAAAGGTCACAAAGCCTCAAAGTCAGTGTAAATGCCGTTTTGAGTTTTCTTTGATTTAAAATGTTTCTAACCGCCACAAATACCGTGTGTGGTATCCATTGGAACGCAGTGTGGCCTGGATTCGACTATGCAATGAAGTTATTAACCTGTTAATTTTGTATTGAGGATATTTTGCTACTCCTCAATCAATGCTTGCCTCAATTAAGCGAGATTTAGAGGCGGTGGGTTATGGGCTCGAACTTGGCGATCCAGATGATCCCATAGATGTTCTATGGGATTCATATCCGGACTACATGCCGGCCATGGGAGTACAGTAACATTATTAGCCGCTAAATAATCTCTACACACCCGAACAACGTGTGGGCGGGCATTGTCCCGCATAAAAATGGTGTCCTGACGTTGCTGCATAAACAGGACCACTTGGTTGCTCAAAACAGTGTCCATATAACGGTTCGCGGTCAAATTTCCATTCAAAGCGTATTGCGCCCCAAACCATTACTGACTCACCACCGTGCCGTTAACTTGTTTTATGCAACATGGCGCGTAGCGTTCGCCGGGTTGACGCGTTGACGTTCATCTGCGCAGAAAAGTTTGTATCGCGACTCATCTGAAAACATCACAGGCCGCCAATTGTTATGTCTCCATGCTCCATGGTTGTGGTTGTTGGCTCAGCGCACTCGATTTCGCCGTCTCTCTTGATTTAGCACCACTCCAATGTGGACCCAACGAGCGCGGATCCCATGTTCGCGTAGGCGCCATATAACGGTTTTCGAGTTTGTACAGTTATTCGTCTGTCCAGGGATCTCCGTTGCTGTTATTGTGACTGGTCTGAAGCGATCTCGGAGGTGGATCCAGCGATAGTGGTTAGGTATGGTCACACGCGGTCTTCCACTACGTGGTCGGTCTTTGGTTGATCCAGTCTCCCGATACCGTCTTCGGAGTTTTTCTACTGCTCTTTTACTACACCCGAAACGTCTGGCAACGAGCTGAGCAGAAGCACCAGCTTCAAGCATGCCAACAGCCTGGTCGCCACAGTTTTGCGGTATTTGCGGCCTATCAGTTCTCCGTTGTTTTCATCGATTTACTGCGTTTACATATGCGGTTATATTGGATGACCAAGTGCGGAATTTCATAATTTTTCAACATTGAGCCGGTACTGGTTTATGTGGATTAATATGGTACCGTGCCTACAAACCCGTAATAAATAGCCACACCCACATGAAAAAAATAAAGATGGTTACAACTTGGGATTACAATCTGATGCTAAAATTAAAAAATATATATATATTTTGGAGATATTTTGGTTTTTATGTGCGAACTTTTTTTGATGTGCAGGGAATTCAGTATACTTAATTCCCTGCATCAAAAATGTTATTAATGTAGAAAGCATAGAGATCAAATAGGCCTACAAGAAGCACGTTTTTGATATGCGCATGGCTAAAGCTTTCAAGAGGTCATAGATCCTTTATCAATTAATGGCAAGGTACATTGATTACTCCATATAATTGTTCATAACTGTCAATTAATTTGGCGATTCAACTAATAAGATGAGAAAGAAAAATAATTTCATTTCTCATGAATGCTTTTTAAATTTGACCCAGCCTGCTAGTAATAATTTTTTTCGAAAAAATTAGGCTCGGCCATGCCATTTCTGGTTTAATGGTTATATGAAACATTTATATGATATATTTTCAGGTTTGGATTGAGTTAGTTTCGTCTGCTGTGGAAATACGAGCTTGAAACTTAGCGAAAATTTATACCTCAAAAGGCCATTTTTAGTGTTTTACATGCCTTCTGGGTAAACTTTACTTAAACCTTACTTCGAAATTTCACAATCCGGTGTAACAGTATATCTTGCCCCCTGTACAGCTCCCAGGGGGGGGGGGGGGGGATAGACTAGTTTATCCCCCCTGGTATTTTTGCCACCTGTTCAGCTTTCTGCCCCTCTCACCAAGGCTAGTTCCCCTCCCCCGCAGTTTTCTTTCCGTTTTTTTTCTTTCTGTCCCCTGTTCACCCCCCTCTCCAAGTCATTCTAGCTTCCCCCTATTTTTCTCCATTTATTTTTCTTTCTGCTGCTGAGTCAAAGGCACTCTGTGATCGTATAAATTAGTAAGGTTAATCTGATTGTTTAATCCCCGATGTATTTACCAATGGCCATACAATCGCCGCTGTATTGAAGTGAAACGAACCCATATCTCTTTTGTTTTAATGTTTACTTATGTTCTGTAACAGACGATTAAAACAGCTAGACAAGAAATCTCGGGTAATTTTAAGTACGGCATAAGATTTAGTCCTGAATTTAAGTAAGAACTGGGAGCTTTTTCACCACGTGGTATCACTTTCTAAATGGACGATAAAGTTGAACATACAACAAAGCGCTTCTTGGATAAAATGGATGTTATTTATGATAATCTTAGCGATCAGAAGTATCCACCTGTCTCTCTAAAAATGCTAAAATAGATATTAAGAGAAAAGCAAAGAACCGTTTTATCAAGGATGCCTTTTTTATTTTTGTTTGAATTATGTTGAATTGAGTCAATAAAGTAGTTTAAGATAGCTTTATACAGTTTAAGTCCATTTAGTCACATGAAGAAATATTATTAAACTACAATTACACGAAAAAAATGTTGGTGGGGAAGGCATATATACTGGAGGGGGAAGATAGCCTGGTCTACCTTCCTCTGGGGCGAAGCTGTACAAGTTACTCTAGTCGGTTCGTCGATCTCTTTTTTTTCACTCAAAATGGTTTGACCCGGCTGGGTCACTTTTTTGTATTTATGATTTTAGTGACTCCATTTGAGGATGAGAGAGACAAGGTTGTTCTTTTCCTTGTCTAAGCTTGTTTTATGAATGGCCCATTAAGTTTATAATTAATGTAGAGAAAAGGTTACACCAATATCAAGATGTTTTTGTGTAGTGTATTCAGCAGAACAAACCATTGGTTTGCTTTGCCGTAAGTATTTTGTGAAGCCAGTAGCGTTGTAGTCAGTGCTTTGCTGTGCTTCGTAATTAAACTGTTTTACTTCATAGCATATTGTCGTGCTTCAAAATCAAACTGAGTTACTTCGTGGCTTCAAGTTGTACGCCCATTATGCTTTGATTTGTAGCAATCTGTTGTACATTATAATCACTCTCTTTTATTTATGGCATACAGTCACAGTATTTTACTTCATGGCATGGTGATGTGCTTCAGAATCAACCTTTTAAGAAGTGGCATGTTGTCTTGCGTGATACATCCACCGTTTTACTTCTTATTATATTGTCCTTCATAAAATCCTGACAAAATCAAACAATTACAAAAAAAATGTTCAGTTCCGTGTTTCCCTGTTAACATTTCTATTTTTTAATATTGCTATACTATGGCGGAACATATTTTTGTTTTACGGTTTGCCATCTTTAACTAATTGACATTACTGCAATTTAATTTCTCAACAATCCATTCCCATTATTTGACAAAGGACCAATATAAATAAAATAAAAACAGAAAATGATGAATTCCAGCAATAACCGTTTCTGTCCGATATGTAGTGTATTTCACCTTTCCCCTATATTCATGAGCATTACAGAGATAATCTACCACAAACTTGTTTTATATCTGAAGAAGGCCGCGCCCACAGCATTGGTATATCCTGGGCACCAGATCCACTGTGACGCGTCACTCATAGTAACATCCGCAGAAAGTACGGAGGCTGCACGTGAAGAAACAGTCCAAGTCGAGTCATCAAATCCGATGGTATTCCATCCGGTTGGGGCTGATAATGCATCACAATAAATACAATATCATGTAAGATTGCAGTAAGTGCTCATCGAAAAGTTTCATGCCGGATATCATTCGCTTCTATTATTTATTTACTTATTAGTTACAATCATTTTGAAGGGCTCTCTCAGGTGCACTCTTGCCTACTTCAAGTTTGTTGGCTTTAATAATTTTAACTGTATATATTAGCTAATTGAATTCGGTTTATTTACCACTTTATTATAGATTACACGTGTTTTGAAAATTTTTGCCACATCTGAAAAATAATACGGTGGAAACTTAATCAGTGTCGAAAAAGGGTCTCGCTTTAAGGAACAGAAAATGGGTTCTATACTAAAACACCCTCACACTGCGACCACGGAGACCAGTTTGGCCTAGTACCATGAGTACTCCTATATCCGAGATGACATTGTATACTCAAAGCAAGGCTTAGCAACTGCAAATCGTCACTAACAATCAACATCTTTGTTTGTACAGCTATGTAAGTATTACATGCAGATTTTTTGCTAAACAACTAAAATAAAGTTAACTTTACAAGAAAGACCTATATATTACCTGTCTGAGTGACAGAGAAAAAACATAACCAGTTGTCTGTGTTGGTGACTGCAACATTCAATATTTCTGCTCGAAACGAACCTGCTCCATCTGTAAAGAACACAGAGTTCCCTTTTATCCTAGATTGTTGCATATCAATCTTTTTTGTGTGTTTTTTGTTTGTTTGTTTGTTTGTTTTTTATTGAAAAATGAAACAGAAAGAAAGGGTGAGAGAGAGAGAAAGAGAGAGAGAGAGAGAGAGAGAGAGAGAGAGAGAGAGAAAGAGAGAGAGAGCAGAGACACAGACAGATAGACTGAGAGACAGATACAACAGAAAATCTTTAATGTAAGTTGACAGCGATTATAGCATCGGTGTAAATTTAAGCATTGTGAATAATTTACCGCGTTCTTACACCAGGATATACCCTTATATACCCTTACATACAGATATTGAATCATTGTAGGCACGTTAAAGGCAAACCAAAACCCTGTGGAATAATATGAAAAATGGTTTTTATTTCATAAATTAAATGATAAAAAAGCTAAGTTAAACTGACTATCGAAAGAAAGCGTCGCGCGAACGCAACACAACTCAGACTGATTTAGAATGATTTCACTTACTCGTATTGATGGCTTTGACGGCTATAAGTTGAGCGGTAAGTGAAAAGGAAGCTTCTCCAATGGTTTGCCACACAGCATGGCTGCTTACCAGTAGGCCATCCACGTATACTTCCGCGCTGTCATCCACCATGTATCGCATAATCACTGCAAATCAGAAAAACAGTGGTATCTTAACAATGCGGTGTGCTGTTATCAAGTATTAATTTGGCAACACTTATATCCATATATTTTCAAACGATGGTTTAATAATGGTGATACTACGAGAGATCTATGAGGAAGGCCGGCAGGGCTGCAAACAACTTGCCTTCTTACGAAACAACCTGCTCTCTTATAATAAGACCGAGCCATGAACCGACCTTCCATCTTACGACTGAAATTATCTTGACTTTGCACAAAAGTACATGATTTGGGTGGGAAAAACGTATGCGGGAGAACTTTTGGGTGGGGAAACGGTATGCGGGAGAACTTTTGGGTGGGGAAACGGTATGCGGGAGAACTTTTGGGTGGGGAAACGGTATGCGGGAGAACTTTTGTGTGGGGAAACGGTATGCGGGAGAACTTTTGGGTGGGGAAACGGTATGCGGGAGAACTTTTGGGTGGGGGGAAACGGTATGCGGGAGAACTTTTGGGTGGGGAAACGGTATGCGGGAGAACTTTTGGGCTTGGGGAAACGGTATGCGGGAGAACTTTTGGGTGGGGAAACGGTATGCGGGAGAACTTTTGGATGGGGAAACGGTATGCGGGAGAACTTTCATGAAATTTTGAATGCATCATGTCATCCGGATAAAGTGCTGTTGCCAGAATCTAAGGTTGGTGAGATCACAGAAGCACATTTAAGCTAAGATCATACACTTGAGACTCTCAATCGCAAAGAGTTATTCTGCTACTGGTTTTTAAAAAAAAAAGACAAACAAACAAAGAAAATAACAAAGGGTTTTTTTTTTTTTTTTTTGCTTTTTTCTTGCTTTTTTCTCTTTTTTTGTCACTTTTTCCGTTTCCACTGATCTCTTCCTAAACGGCTCGGGCTACAAAAATGCAATTTAACACATATATAGTAGACTACGGGAAGACTATCCGCTTAATAAAATGTTGACCTATGACGTTATCATCTGCATCAGCTAAAGCGACAGCAGACCTACACTGGACTAAGTACCCCGCATCGCACAGCTTGTGCTGCTCGCAACACAGTGCATACCCTATAAAGAGATGCGTTGGCTTTAAGAGCACCGGGTTAATCAAAAGAATGCATGACGATTGAAATTGTTGGTGCCTCTCTGTTGAAATGGCTTGAGTCAGGGCTGCTGTCAGCGAGGAGCGTCAATACCACCTGGTGGCACTGAGGTGCTTGGTGGCACTGAGGTCCCTTGGTGGCACTGAGGTGCCTGGCTATAAATATATTATTTATTCAATTTATGCATCCAAAATCATTATTCAGTGATACTGTTGAGGCTTTTCACAACCACCTCGCTGACAGCAGCCTCTTCTGGATGGCTTTGAAAGAGAATGTAAAATAGTTATATTTACTTCGTCCAAACTATATTGTGCATTTAACCACTATGATTGAAACTTAATGAGGTTGTGTTTGACCCACTTTCCGTTAGGTTTTAGCTTATGGGGTCCTCGGCCACATGGGCTATACCCACGAGTGGCCTCTGCCGTCTGTCCACCGGTCTGAATAAATTTTATTTCTTCATAGTTTCCATTTCATCGCAATAAAATTTAAATGGCCCACTCAGGTTTCGGAGCATGCTATTATTTAATTTTGGTGATTTGTAACTTTTCTTTACAAAAAAATCCAAAACCTCATCTGCTAAAAAGCTGTCTCTTTCTACTAATTCGTTTTGGAAAAGGGTAGTCAAAAAGTATTTGTTTGACTTCTTTTATGTTTATGCAGTTGTTATGGTAACATTACTTTTAACAAAGTGCTATGTTTTCATTATTGTGTAAATTTCGCCAACGCAGCAGCGAAATCGGTCTATTTCTAACATTGTTCTTGCCGCTGTTTTCATGATTTTTTCCTTTATGTCAATTTTATATATGTATTCAGTATGAAACATATTTAAACTTCTGAAAATTTAAAGGGAGGCTGCCATCAGAACTATAATTCGAATAAATCAAACCAACCTGGTGGATACTCGCAGATAAAAAATGCCGTTGAATCACAGGATTCATCCCTCCATCCGTTTGCAGTTCTGGCCAAAGCACAATTCCCTTGTGTTTCACCATCGGGTTCCCCCAGAAACCAAGCGGCCTGATCCATGGCAGAGCTTGTTGTTTTCCATTTCCACGCTCCATCCGTGTTGTTGTTTAAACCATCGGTCCAAATGCCCACTTCTGTAACAATTATTTTATACTGGACGCACCACAAGAAAGAAGAAAATTGCGCAAAGTCAAGTGGTACAGGACCCTACCGAAGCTGTAATGAAAGCTTGTCATCAAAATCGTGCAACGAATATACCTAAGGACGGCGGGCTACAACGCAACAAATAATGGTGCTACTACCACCACTCACACATTTGCGTCGTGCGGTCTTATGATAATATTATTACGTGAAATATTTTTTCAAAGAGCTTGGCTACTTACCGCACCCGTAAAGCTCCCACCTCAAAGAAATGTGACCCCTCCATGTGACCGGTAAAAGTCTCACATATTGTGATATAACAGAATATGGAAAATCGTTATTCACTTTAGTATTAGAATCGGAATTTCCCATAAATATCTTCTCATCGCCGTCTTCTTGAAGGACAAAATTCACCATATCCTCGTTTAGGCCGTAACTGATTTTGAAGCTGGTCACCCACTGTGTCAAGCCATGGCGACCTTGTGTCACTACCCTCCAAACACGCACAAGCCGTCCCAGGTTAGCCTGAATCCATTGTTCATCATTGTTATGTGCTGCCGACCAAGCGCCAGTATGAACCGAGCTAGACTGTTGATCCAGTCGACTATTTGCTACACCATAGTGAAGCCAAATGCTAGCTGGGTAAGTACTTGAGGCTGTAAAGGCATTATTTGCAATGCTGTGCTTTGTGCCGCTGATCAAGGGACTCCCATGAGGTGCACACGTATCTGCAACGTTCAACAAACGTCTGCTAAAATGCAAAATAAACTTTCAAAATAGAAAATTTTGTTAATGTGTTTCTACATCACATATTTTTATGAATAATAGTATTTGAAGTGGGCCAGCTGAATTAAGACTACACTCAGAACCAACTAAATTTCTCTTGGTTTAGAGGTTTTATTTTAGACATATTATTAAAATCGGGTAAATGGAATGAAACTACTCAAAAGTGGACTCATTTCGGAGGCAGTTTTAATCTAGAGGTGTTCTTATGTACAGGTTCTACTTTTCTGGGACAAATGTTTATTTCACTTGGAAATCTCCCTTTACTATTGTAGCTAAATCTGAACAGGCATAACCATGTTCCACTTTTCCTTTGCAATTCGTTTTCGTACAACTCATCTAAAGTAAATACTGTGACCTTGTTTTCTTTCTTAGCCTCGAATAGTGGGTTTCAGTTTATTAGAAACCTATGTATTTGCCCCTCTCTCTTATCTTATTCATAGCAATGAGATAAAAAAATGTGCTATTCGATTTTGAAAAGGTGGCATAGGAAGGCCGAAACGAAGCATAACAGTGGAAGTTATACGACCATATCTTCTTCAGCGAATCGTGTAAATTAATTTACCTTCATACATCACAATGCTTGGTCCAGAGTAACGGTCGCGATACACACTCCTATGTGTTTTATATAGGCCAATCCCAGTCTTTGTGGCGATGATTGACAGCGATGTTCTGTATCTGACGTCACTGGTCGGTGATCCCATGGCCATCAATATCTGTTTGCCTTCGTCAGTTAAGTATCTCCTAAACGTATCACCTGCAACATTGTGAAATTGTGATGCGGTTAGGAAAGTGACATGCAGTTTTGTTCACCCAAAGGTTGGAATGCTAAATTTGCAACACTGAGTTTCACGATTACGTGCCACGTGGTCAGTCCTCCAAGAACCAAGACAATGTCAGGTAAAGCGCGTCAGTGGCATCCATTAAGAATATCTAATGATATAGGATATCGACATACCACGGCCACCCCATCCATCACAGCAGCTCCCGCCCTAGGATGATCGATGTAGTTTCCCAAAGATGGCGATAAAGCACTTACGAACTCTCATATTCTTTTGTTTGTACCAACACTTTTATGTTCTAATACAGCGGTCATCCCTGCCATTTCCAGTAAGCAGTTATGTGGTAACGTTGGTAACCCCGGAGTCTAACCAACTATGTGACAAAGCTGTGGGATACACTTTCAATTCAAATGCGTTGAAAAACATCCAACTGCAACTTTTTAGAACAGTACGCGACTACTTTAAACAAATACTATTTAAACCATAAATAAACATAGGGTTAAATTTCGGATAGGGTGAGGAGGAGGAGGGGTTTCGGTTCAGGGTTCACACTGTAGTCGTTTTTTTTTTCAAACCTGTCGACAGGATTATAAGAGTGCCATTCTGGATATTGTTCATAAATGTCACAAAAGAAGTTCCACTGTCGCTGGTGCCATGTGTATCCCACTGACCGCTTCCCTGAAAAAAAATCATACTCTCATACTTTTCTAATTTCACTTTTCAAATGATATCTGTCTGTTATTATGCCACATCTTTGTTGTGAGTACATCGACAGAGAACAATACCACTTTTCAAGACAAACAAATCGATACCTAACTAGAAGCTCATTCCGCTAGCGAAATGTTAAACACTTGACAAAAATTAAAGCGCAAAAATACTTCCTTCAATGGGTTATTTCTTGAATAATATATTGCAAACAACACAGCTTGAATACGTCTAATAAGCCGAGTAGTGTTTGGTTGTTGTTGACTTAAAGTTTTATTGACTGATCAGGCATACGCTTTGTTATCTATTTACGCAGTCAGAGCTTGCACAAAGCTCACTGAGCAAATGTGTATTCTGTGCTGTCGTTAAATGCTACGGATTTACTTGCAAAAAATACACTCTTTTCACATGGCGTTTTAACAAAGAAAACGAAATCAAAGACGAAAATAAAAAGTGACATGCACATGTTCCGATCAAGCTCTTTGTAAATCCCAAGTTTCATGGTCGTAGGGCCCATAGTTTCGGAGAAGAACAAAAAAAATCGGAAAAACTGTCAAGAAGAAAAAAAAAGGACGAATTTTGCTCGCACAAATTCATATAACCCTTGCAAGTCAAAGGCTTGTCAAGTGTTAATTACTCTCACAATAAGTAAGTCACACATACAAAAACATAAGCATGTGTAGAATATGGGATGGGTAAACAGATACCGTTATTTGGCATTGGTCAAAGTCCAACAACATAACGAATATGCCTCGATTGGACACAGCCCCCTGTACGTCAACGGCGCGATGGGTGACATTGTTTACAACAATGCATGAATATGGTTCTTGCACCCCTGGATCGTCGAATCCATAACTGTATGCTTCCAGCTTGCATGACGTACCTTAAAGCAATTTTTTTGCTTGATGTTTACTCTTGTAGTTTAAGATTAAAAATGAAATAAATTTGAGGTGCCATTTAAATGACCTGAAAATAAAGGCGATTAATGTTTGACTTTAAAAGAAAAAAAGAACTATTTTATCCAAAACGACTGTGGCATGCTTTAATATGTTCTTTTTTTTTACTCTCTACCAACAAATTCTTAATATTGCTTGTACACAATAATCTGAGGGAGCACATGTTTTGAATCGATATAGATAATATTGATTTTATAACTGAAATGCAAATATTTAAAGCAAAAAAAAAAAAATAATTCAGGCTTTTTGATTTGTAATATATATAAATTTCATTTATATATCGGTTATATACTGTTATTGGTACGGTCACCACCTGACAACATGTATGCGGTAGCCTACTATACTCACTGTTAACTCGAGAAAGCAATGAAGCGGCCTCTTCTGGATACTGGATATCAATGAGATGCCCATCACCTTGATCACAATAGTCACTGGCAGCCTGCCAATCCATGGCGGTTTCAACGTAGATATAACACGAGTTCTCAAAATGCTCGGTGCAAATATCTACATAACAACATATATATGTATATATATATATATATATATATATATATATATATATATATATATATATATATATATATATATATATATATATATATATATATATATATATATATATATATATATATATATATATATATGTTACAGGGTATCTTTAATTTCAGGGTAAGTATACTTACACTAGTATAAGTATACTTGCCCTGACATGGTCAGGGTAAGTATACTTACACTGAAAATTGTCAGTGTAAGTATACTTACACTGAAAATTAGGCGTGAAAAAATTAAAGATACCCTGAAATGAATGTTAACCATGGAGATTTGCAAATATTGGCCACCAAGAGTGTTTTCAACTTTTATTAACCAAGCCGACTTTGTCGGACTGGGTTAGTCGTATCACTATAGGGGGGCTTGAATGTGTGTGTCTATGTGCGTATGTTAAACTTTTTCTTTAAAATGCTACTCCTTCAGTCGTTTTGATATTACGCAGGAATGTTCGCTGGGTGGTCCCCCACCTGGCTATTCCTTTTATTGACGATTGACGAAAAACTGACAAAATGGCAGCACTTTTTGTGCCTGTTTTGACCCATTTTGGACGATTTGGTCAAGAAGTTTGGGCGATTTCACAAAATATTGGGCGATTTGACCAGAAATATTTTGGGCGATTTGGCATAGTGGTTTGGGCGATTTGACCAAAATTTTGAGCGATTTGTATTTTGGGCGATTTGACCAGCTCCCTTTTTAAAATGCTACTCCTCCTACAGTTTTACACCAATCGTTTAGATGTTACGCAGGGATGTTCCCCAGGGTTCGTCTACCAAGATATTTTTTTGTGGTTCGCCAAAACCTGCCGAAATGGCAGAACTTTGAAATTTCGCAAAAACTGGAATAAATGGTAGTAAATAACTGAATGGTCAAACCATTCATTTCTCTCAGTCTTTTTCAAATAGTTATAAAATTTTAATCGAAAGTTTCTTAGGTGCTTTTCCACCTGGACTTTTCTTCTTTTTCTCAAATGACAAAAAAAAATGCCGAAATGATGGAATTTAAATTTTTTTGTAAAATTGTGTAAATGTCGGTAAATACGTGAATCGCCAAAACCCAACCTCTCCAACATCCCTTTTCGGGTAGCTTCCAAACATTCACAAAAGTAATAGATGCTTTTCGTCAATATAACATTGTTTAACATCTCATTCAATTGCAATTAACTAAGCCCTCCTGTAATTACTTTTACAATCTTAACATCTGATTTAGTTGCAATTATTCAATTGCTTTTGCAACTAATTTTTGTTACCACATGTCAGACTTGAATGGCAGTTCGAGTTACACATCACATTTGCTTTGCAGCATTTACAACGCTTTGCTCTACAGTTCTACAGGGAAGGAAACGAAAAGTTCAACTCCGGTTCCATTCATTGCAAAGTCATCACAGGCTAGTTATTTAAATTAAATGCCTTCAATGAATCTTCAATTGCAATTATTTACTTGTGATTTAATAATTAAAGACTATAATACAAAATTCAATTAACATTTGCAATGTGCCTTCAATAGGTGTTTTGTTACAAATTTGTAAAATACCTGTGATGTGATAATCACAGATCATGAGGACCTTTCATGTATAATTGCACCTTACAGTAACGTGCCTTCAGTGGGTGTTAAATTACAATAAACCACCATGTGATAATTACAGCAACATGTCCCGACCATTTAAGTATAATTGCAATTTAAAAGCACTATTGGTGGGGATTTGCTCATCGCGATGTTCAACATTCATTTCAGGGTATCTTTAATTTTTTCAGACCCAATTTTCAGTGCAAGTATACTTACACTGAAAATTTTCAGTGTAAGTATACTTACCCTGACAATGTCAGGGCAAGTAAACTTACACTAGTGTAAGTATACTTACCCTGAAATCAAAGATACCCTGTAACATATATATATATGCTACAGGGAATCTGTGTAATTAGGGATTTCATGAAATCCCTAGGGAATTCGTGTAATGAATAAGCTCATATTGATTATAAAACTATTTTGAAAAATTATCCATTCGGGAAGGCTGTTTAGTGATTCTTCAAAACTGTGTATCCCTTTTCACATTGAAAGGAATTGGAATTTATAACATTACCATCCAAAATAACAGAATTTGGCGGAAAATGTGACATAAGTTAGTAGTTGAGAAACGAGAGAATCACCGCACGAGAGAATCACCGCACTTTGTGACGTCATACTGTCTAGACCCCCCCCCCCAGGCGGCAGTCGGGACTGACCCCCCCCCCTCGGGACATACTATGGACCGACCCCCCCCCCCCCTAGGCGGCAGTCGGGTCTGACCCCCCCCCTCGGGACATACTATGGACCGACCCCCCCCCCCCCTGGTCAAGAATCATATAGCATGGGGACCCCCCCCCCAGGATGTGATTCAGCACTCCTATAAGAGCACCTTGTCTGTGCACATATGCATCATTCAAGCTCTGGCTGCCGTTGGATACACATGGGAAAACAGTTGCTCTTACCTATTGTGCTGTGCTGTTGAAGAACAAGTGAAACATTAGCTATTCATTGGAAAAGAGAAGTGAAAGATTTGGTTATTCTTTGGAAAAGGGAAGTGCAAGATTGGAAGATAAATTAACCAATGACTTGTGGTAAGTCATTTTTTTTTTTTTTCCCGCGCTCGAGTGTGGGAACGATCAATAAATTTGAGAAGGAATGGGATTTTCCCTACGTTAAGTCTAATGTTATGTTTTAAGTTATAGTAGTTGGAAAATGACACTTCTAAAACACATTTAACAAATGTAGTTTTTTGATAACATATAATATATAAAATAAATTTGAACATTTTAGCATGCTACTTATTTGAATGTTCTAAAGTTATAGTAGTTGAAAAATGACACTTCTAAAACACATTTAACAAATGTACTTTTTAACACCATATAATATATAAAATAAATTTGAACATTTTAGCATGCTACTTATTTGAATGTTCTAAAGTTATAGTAGTGGGAAAATGGTGGTTCTAGACCAACTTTAACAAATTTAGTTTTTAACACCATATGATATATAAAATAAGTTTGAACATTTTAGCACGCTACTTATTTGAATATTCTAAAGTCATAGTAGTGGAAAAATGGTGGTTCTAGACCAATTTTAACAAATTTTGTTTTTTGACAAAATATGATGTATAAAATAAGTTTAAACATTATACAATGGTGTAGTAGAGTAAAAATGAGGGTTCTAGACCAACTTTAACAAATTTTGTTTTTTGACAAAATATGATGTATAAAATAAGTTTGAACATTTTACCATGGTGTAGTAGGGTAAAAATCAGAGTTCTAATCCAAAATTTATTTTTTTTTTGAAAACATATTATGCTTTTCTTTTCTTAATGCTTTCAGGTATCGTCAGAACACATCGCTCTCCGCTAGATGTCTCTGCAATACATGCCTAGGCGGTATAAATAGGATGAGTGAGACCTACATTTCATCATATCAGTTTAAGCAATTGACGTGACAACAACAATGGCATCTAATTCAGACACATCAGTCGTCTGTCATGATTGTAATGTGACATTTCCATCTCTGGAATTGTTCGTAGCACATACATGCAAACAAGCTAAGATGAAACGTGCTAATGAAGAGCTTGTTGAGATGATTGAAGCCAAGAGACGAAAGACGGTACAAGATGGTGTTATCAGACCTGATCCAGTCCTCTGCTGTGAATGCATTAAAATATTTCCATCTATGGATACTTATGAGGCACATGCATGCATACCAGCTGAGATGGAAAATGCGTCTCATGAAGAACATGTTTCAAAGAAAGAAAAAACAGGACAAGTAGGGAGAGGTAGAAGGGTTAGTCTGGGAGAAAACGCGGAGGAAAGACGATTTGAGTCTGAGGATGGATCGGATTTACTGCTTGAAATGCGACAACAAGAGAACCGTATCAAGGCACATTTGTTGGAGACCTTAAACTATGGAATGAAATGGTACATTGTCGTTCATGCACGTTTCAAGAAACTGACAGTGAATGCTGAAGGTGTTATGGTAGAACAAGTGGATAATTCATTTATCAGCAGTCCAACATATACAGCATACAACCCAGCAGATATTGAGCAGGACTTGCCAGACGCCTATAAAGAATTGTTTACTAAGTTTGATGAACATGAGCGACAAGGCTCTGGCTGGGTATTGGATAACATACTGTATATTGAAGTACATACAGCTACGTCAGCGCCACTGGATGCGAGTAGTTTTATTCCACTGCCGAAGAAAGTGAAGAATACATTAGGTGTGTTAAACATTCAGAATTAAGACAACAAATGTTTCTTATGGTCTCTACTGGCTCACCTTCACCCTTCAACAAGCAATGACCCACAGCGTGTGCATCAATACAAGCTATTTGAGAACGAATTGAAGGTGGAAGGCATGACATTTCCAACACCGATTACAGACATTCCAAAGTTTGAAAAGGAGAATGATGTGTCCATTAACGTGTTTGGATATGAACATGATGTCGTTGTTCCCATACAACTCAGTCGAAACACCAGTGCGAGAGAAATCAACTTGCTTTTGATTAGCAATGACAAGACAAGACATTATTGCCTCATCAAGAATTTCAGCAGACTGATGGCTTATCGATCAAAGCATAATGGTGCAGCTTTTTATTGTTTCAACTGTCTTCACGGGTTTATGCGACAAGAGCTTTTAGATGAGCATCGTGAAGTGTGTGGCAAGCATGGCGCGCAACGTTTATCATTCCCAAGGAACCATTCGTTAAGTTTAAGAATGTAGCCAAACAACAGCGAGCACCGTTTGTGATTTATGCAGACTTTGAATGTTTCACGCAAAAGCATGAAGAAGGAGACAAGTATCAACATCATCGTCCAAACAGCTTTGCCTATGTAGTTGTGAGTCAGTACAACACACGTGCACCAGTCGTGTATCGAGGAGACAATGCTGTAAAGGTCTTTTTAGACCATATGTTGAATGAACGTGATCGTATTGTACGTGGTTTAGAGCGACCAAAGGAAATGGTGATGACTCGCGAAGACAAAGAGAATTTTAAGAACGCTGTTGATTGCTACATTTGTCATGAACCTCTAGGAGCAGATCGTGTGAGAGATCATGACCATATCAATGGCAAATATCGCGGAGCAGCGCACAATGAATGCAACTTACAATTCCGACTTAGAAAGGATAAGCAAGGGGATAAAGATTCTTTTATCATTCCTGTGTTTTTCCACAATTTGCGAGGCTATGACAGTCACCTTATCATGGAGGAAATTGGAAAATTCAAAGATGAAACGATTACAGTCATTCCCAACACCATTGAGAAATATATTGCATTCACCATGAGCAATTTGAAATTTACAGACAGCTTTCAGTTCATGAGTACCTCTCTACAGAGGTTGGTATCCAACCTTGCAGCAGAAGGGAAAGATAACTTCTACAACATGACCTCTCACATTCACGATAGTGATCAACAAGATTTGCTGCTGAGAAAGGGCGTATACCCCTACGATTACGTGGACGAACCATCCAAGTTTGCTGAAACACAGCTACCATCAAAGGACAAGTTTCATAGTCAGCTTAGCGAAGAGGACATTAGCGATGAGGATTATGTCCATGCGCAGAAGGTGTGGGATACATTCAACTGTACCACATTTGGTGAATACCACGACCTGTACCTGAAATCAGATGTGTTATTACTAGCTGACGTGTTTGAAAATTTTCGTCAAGTATGCCTCAACACGTATGAATTGGATCCTGCTCACTACTATACAGCACCAGGACTGTCGTGGGATGCAATGTTGAAAGCGACAAAGGTGAAGTTGGAATTGATCAATGACATCGACATGTACCAAATGGTTGAGCAAGGCATACGTGGAGGAATATCCGTGATCACACACAAGTATGCGAAAGCAAATAATCCCTACGTAGCAGATTACAATTCTGAGATACCAAACAACTATTTGATGTACCTCGACGCAAACAACTTGTATGGTTGGGCCATGTCACAAAGCATGCCACAAAGAGGATTTATGTGGGTGAGCGAGCCAGAATCCCTCGACTTCATGGATGTGGATGAAGATGACGACATTGGATTCATTTTGGAAGTGGATTTAGAATATCCAAATTCAATCCATGATCATCATAATCACTACCCAGTGGCTCCAGAACGGAAATGTGTCAAAGTTGAAGAATTGTCAGAGTACAGTCAGAAGCTGCGGAAAGATCTAAACATGAAAGAGAAATCCAGTGAAAAGCTCATTCCTAACTTGTCTGACAAGAAGAAATATGTACTTCATTACAGGAATTTACAACAGTACGTCTCACTGGGGTTGAAAGTCACTAAAGTACATCGCGCCATCATGTTTGAACAGAGCAAATGGTTGGCAAAATACATTGCCTTGAACACGGAAAAGAGAAAATTGGCCAAGAACCCATTTGAGAAAGACTTCTTCAAACTGATGAACAACTCGGTGTTTGGCAAAACCATGGAAAATGTGAGAAAGCGAATCAATGTTGAACTTGTTCACAAGGAAAAGCGGTTCAAGAAACTTGTAGCCAAACCTTCTTTCCACAAATTCAAAATTTTCAACGAAGATTTGACCGCAGTACATTTACGCAAAGTGGATTTGCTTCTGGATAAACCCATTCAAGTTGGTTTTACCATTCTCGACCTCAGCAAAGTGCTTATGTTCAACTTTCATTACAACTACATCATGGTCAAGTATCCCAATGCCAAGTTGTTGTTCAGCGACACCGACAGTCTATGTTACAACATAGAAACGGAAGATATCTACAAGGATATGCAGCAAGATGCTGACCTGTTCGACACAAGTGACTATCCGCCGAATCACTTCCTACATTCCAACGTAAACAAAAAAGTGCTTGGGAAAATGAAGGATGAGACGGCAGGCGTCCCCATTGAAGAGTTTGTTGGACTCAGACCGAAAATGTATAGTTTATTGTGCGGTGGGAAAGAAAAACATACAGCTAAAGGCATCACTCGAGCTTGTCAAAGACGCATTAAACATGTGCAGTATAGAGACAGTTTGTTTAAGAAAACTCAAACGATGGCTACAGGACACATTATCCGAAGTCATAGTCACCAGCTTTTCTCGGAGAAGTTGAGGAAAGTAGCCCTCTCCCCATATGACGACAAGCGATATGTGCTGAATGATGGCTATTCCACCTTAGCGCATGGACATTACAAAGCAATGTTATAAAAGGGGGAGGTCCTCCAACGGAAGAGTTATTTGAGGTGTGAACATTGAAGCGTTAACATGGAACGTGAAAGTCGTAAGAGATCTACAACTGATATGGATACTCTTGCAGATGCAGTTAAAGACTTAAAAGTGAAAAATCCTACCACTACCATCAAGAAATTGAAAGTGGAGACGGCACCAACACCACAGTCGTGAGATGGAATGCTTTCTCTAGGAAATGGAAAGTATATCAAGATTATGAAACAAAGCAATGAAGGAGTGGTAAACATTCGCAAGTACCTGAGAGATGAGGGGACTGGAAAAAACCGTCCTACGAAAAAGGGTATCTTGCTGACAATACCTGAATGGAAAATGCTGAAGAAGCAGGTGAAAGAAGTGGATAAAAGGCTTCGCAGACAAGAAGACGACTCATAACAAGGTAAAAACATGAATGCACTCATGCTGAACCGTAGTGCTTACCTTACTGTAAATGATAGGAATGAAGTGATACTAGGTTCTCAGACAAGTTATCATCGGTTTAAACCTGAAGTGTGGAAAGACTTTAAAAACATACCACTTGAACATGGGTTTAAACGTAGACTTGAAAATAAAGTGGAAGTGACGGTGGCTGAATATGATTCTAACATACGTGTAGAAATCTGTAGAAATCTTTTACAGGATTATCCAAAGGATTACAAGGGAGTTGTGCCAGATACACCATATACAGATTTGATCCTCTTTAATATCAAGAACTGGCGCGCAGTCTTACGATTCCTAGAAGCTATACAACATCCACTCTTCGCCATCTTGCGAGCATAAAAACGTCTTTGCAGACAAGGAGACAGCTCATAGTTCATCTGACTGTTGAACGAGATGGAAGACTTTTTATCGGAATATAAACCCATTACGCATGGATTCTCATATCTGAGAAACGTATATGATGACATCGTGCTAAAACATTTTGGAAAGTATATCATTCTATCAACTGACGAACAATCTGTGTTGAAAGACCATCTAGAGAAGTTCAGGATACCTGGCTTTCTCCTAAAACTCTCAGAGGATTTAGAAGTGCGTGTGACTGAGAACTGCTTAGACGTGTTTGTACAGTTTCGCCAATATGACGAGCTTGCAGAATGCTACGACTACATCACCCTCAACACAGTGGAATGGCACGCTCTGTTACAAGCATTGGATTGGAAAGAACCTGACGCTTGAATTCAAAGAGGAAGGAGTGCAACTCATGCGAGGCACCAAGTCCATTGAACTGACGCATCCCATGTGTGTTATGGTGATGAACATTGACATGAATGATCATGGATATGAACTGAAACTGTCTGAACATGAAGATGTTAAAATAATAAAGTTTGGTAATGGACAGTGTTATGCTAGTTTTCATAGCATTTACAAACGTGAATGTAATGTCTATGATACATATATTAATTTAGATTGGTATGAATGGCATGTGTTTATTGATGTATTGAATGTATTTGTAAAATAAAAATTCAATGTAAAATAATTGTTGAAATGTAAATAATGTATAACACAATAAACAAAGAATGTTGTATAAAACTGTCTTGTTTATTTACAATATTCATAATACAATTCACAATTACCAACAACTTAACTAATACAACTTAACTAATACAACATCAATAAAATAATGGTTTATAATGTCTATATACAAAATCCTTTACAACAAAATCACCATCACTTCTTCTTAATACATCAATGATTTCAAAAAGACTATGTCCTCGAGCTCTTTGAATTATATAATACACACAATAAAATCCACATGTAGAGGATATCGGTGTTTGTAATGGAACTGAATTATAAATGAAATTAAACTTTAAAAACTTATTCAAACGACTGTCTATAGGTAAAAGTCCATAAGAGTCAAAATATTCTGCAGGGTCTTCGTCATAATATACTGCCACCCAATGCTCTCCTGGCTCATCATGATCGTCTGTGTTGATGACATAGGCACCGCGTTGTAAAGATGGTAACTGGTCCATGGCAAACACACCTTGAAACAAGTCTTTTGTCGTGGCATCATGGGATAGGATGGCTTCTATCTGCTTCGTGTTCATGACTGGTAGTCGAATTGAATGCTACGATTTGCACTTATTTCAACAATGTTATCAAATTCAGCATACACTATAACATTGACTGTATTTTGCAAGGCACCAGCAAAATTCATTTCTAGTCTCAAATTCCCATGTTTGATAAGGGCATAATGATCAGCACCATCATAATCAGGTGTTAAGTCAAAAGAAAATAAAGAATAACCTCTAGGCCAATCTTCCCGTTTTATAATCGAACTTTTCTCACCATCCAGTCTATCAAAAGATTTGTAAAGTGTTTCAAAAGCATCAAGATATTTGCCTTGATTTATATCAAGCTTGAGAGGTTTGGATAGGACTGGTTCACCATCAGAGTAAAGCTGCATAAAGTTAAGATTAAAATGTTCAAAATTGTATGGATTTCTCAATACTGTTCCAGCAAAGGATTCATTATGAACCATTCCAATGACAATACGTTTTGGTAATTGACCTAAAAAGATGCTATCTTTCACAAAAGATTGAAATCCAGTTGGAATAGCTAAAACTTTACATTCTTTTCTAGTAACAATAAACTTAGCAGGACTTTTCATCAACGCATCTGCATGTCCCAACTGAATACCTGGACTAACCCTCACTTTGCGAATGGTTAAAAACGCTTCTCTCACTTCTACTTTAAAACCATTATTTGCAGCCATTAATACATATTCATCTTTTTGTCTATGCAAGCGTAATTTCATACTAACACCATTGGGAAGATAACGATCCTGCTCAAACAAATCTACCCTTAAACCACCTGTAAGCATAAACTCACGGCTTAGACGTGTATACAAATAACGATTATGTAAACCATTATTTCCTGTTTCAGCTATATCACCACCTTCAATATTTACATGAAAACCTGATACATATCTTTCATGATTAGGTCTTTTCACCTGATGAGTATTCATTGACCCGGCAGTATCTTTATAGATGAGACGCATAGAGCGCTCAGAATTGAGACTTTCTTCCGAGTCATGAACGAGATGAGATATGATGCTTGTATAACCATGAGTATTGTTACTATGTGATACCAATCGATCATTTAGAAATAATTCAATATTAGACCATAACCCATTAAAAAATCATTGATACAGGATACGTTATCATACACACCACACGCTTCTCCATCAACCTTTACAATGCGACATACAATATGGAGTTTACTGTTCTTTAAATCTAGATATTCTTCTGTACTCGCAGGAATGTAGAATTCTATTGGAGCACCCTCTCTAATAGTAGTTAGTGGTTGATAGTCTACATTATAACTTTTTTCTACAGCAGTTTGCGTTGGTGGTATGTGAAACCATTCTAATGGAGAAAGACTACATTCACAAGAATGATTATGAATTAAAGACATGATTAAAAAATATCTTTCTTATATTTTGTTGATGTTATCCGTTTAGCTGCCTTTCGCCTTCTGACAGGTTTTGCTGGTTTCACTCTCTTTTGTCCTCCTAACTCATCACCAAATATACGTTGTGCTACTCGACCTGTAACATCTTTCGCGACATCTTTTGCAGCCTTTTTAAGATGTGGTGCAACGATTTTAGCCCCTGTCTTAAGCAGTGGAATAGCTTTTCGAGCCAATGATCCCAGTATTGAACCAATACCATCTCCATATTGTATTCGCGCTCCTTTAAATCCTGGTAATTCTCCACCCACTTGATGAAGAAAATGGTTGCGATATATAGATGGATTGTGTGTGTATGCTTTCATAATGCTTTTGGTCGAAAATGAAGTTTACAGATCACCTTCCCAGTTTGAAATGGAACATTATGGTCTGTGTCATCCTTAATATTCATTTCTATCACATCAAATTTAGATGTGTTTACAGGAACATAATGTGGTTCTCCATAAGTTTTCATGATAATGTCTCCATCATGTCCTTGTATTGCAACAGAACGTAGCAAAGGAACATAATAATCACCAACAACTTGTGGCTCACAAATACTGCAGTACACATAAAGTGTATAAAACCCCTGTTTCACATCAGCTTTATATTCAGCTGTACACGTTTCAGTATACCATTGATTTGGGATAAATCCTAAAATCTCAGCTAATCCAGTGGAGAATGACACTTCAAAGCTATAATTTAGATATAGAAAAACACGTCGTCTAATTTTATCATACTTTATCCGAATACCTTCTTTAAGGTCATCTTTCATAGAATTAGTTGCTTCTTCATTGACTGCATGACATATTTCTTGTATGGATCTGTAGTAACCATAAGGAATATTGATTGTGTCAAGAACAACATCATTCAGTGGTTGTTGTCGATACTGAATAGAATAGTCCATTCCATGTCTCATGGTTGTCCATGTATGCGGATATTGAATTTCAGCTAATGCCACTTCATATTTTCCGTTCAGATAGATGGTTCGAGGCATACGAATTTGATAATTCGAAGTCTTGTTGTTGGGATAATAGTTCATACTAGCATTGCTGGGTAAAGTAATGTAAAAACTTGTTGACTCCATGACAGCTAAATCATTTATGTGATGTAGATAGACTAGATGTGTATATACATTACTTCATGTTTGACACTCTTCATCTTCACTTTCTACATTGTTGTCTACATTATTGTCTAAATTGCTATCTACATGATCTAAATTGGTATCTACTACTTCTCCCTGACAACAAGCACTAACACATCTAATTTTTACAGGAATAGTATTTTTATTTCCATTTTCTTTACAACAACAACACCACAACTCTTTAATCCATGTTAAAAAGTTTCCCATCCTTCTGGAAACAACCTTTGTTGACGTTGTTGTATCTCTTTTGTAATATCTTCACGAGTTGTCTTTTTACCAAAAACAGTTTTTGGAATATTAGCATCTACAATTTCCTCAATAAACTGCTTCCAACCATGCGGTGGTTTTCGTTGTTCTTTTCTTCTTGTAGCAACCAATGCTTCTTTCAACAAATCAATAATGTTGGAATTTGTAATGACAGTACCCGTTTTTAAAACAAGTTCATTTTTATCTGTCCATCTCGTACCATATTTCTTAAGTTCTGCTAGAAGTTGTGTTAGTTTTACATGATAAATAGGTTGAAAATGGCTTAGAAACTGTTGGGACTTTTCTGATTTTTCTGCTTTGGATGATGTAACAGACTTTTGCCGCTGTTGTTGCGACTGAATTGTTCGTAAATGACGGCCAAGAACTTGAGACATTTCTATTGCCTTTTCACGAGTTCGTTTCCCACGTAAAAGTTTATTCACTTTCGTTTTGATTTCACCATCTTTTCCCTTCTTTTCTAACAACATTTTATATTCATATTCAGGAATGAGAACCATTTTCATAGTATGTTTCATTTTAACAGCAACTGAGCTAACAAGGGTAATGCAAATTTAGCAATAGCTCCAATGAATCCTCCTTTCTGATTAACCAACTTCTTTTTTCTTCGAAGTGATATCTTCTTATCTGCTAGTGTACGTAGGGTATGACGTTCACGCTTGAATACCTTATACCTTTTTGAGCTTAAGGGTAAATGCCCTCGCAATATATTCAAACAAATTTCAAACAAGCTAGTTAATTCCTCCTTAGTAGCTTGTTGTAGCAAGGATTTACGTCGTTTAGGCCCGCTGCGTGCGAGCAAGTGAAGAAAAGGTTGATTCGCTTGAATACGTTTAGACATCTTGGCTGAGAATGGTCAAGTGACTTGGTTCTTGTTCATACGCCACCTTATCAACATAGAAGTAATGTGTATCTTTTGGTAAAATGCCTGTACGAATACGTAGTTGATCATTCGTCTTCGGCTTCAAATCAATGAATAAATAGCCATGAGGTTTGCTGGTAGCATCTTGATAGGCTTCTATGAGAAATTGAGATTTTCCAGGATACATTTGTCGCGCTAATGTACTTATTTGTTGACTGTCTCTAGGATTTTTAAACAGAATGATGTAATGTGTATTCAAACTAATATTTCGCATTTCTCTACCATGATGGAATAAATTATGCACAATAAAAATAATGCTTAGATTTTGATGACTGCTACCAACACTAAAGAGACGTGTCATTCGCTCATCACTATGACATTTGGTCATTAAGTCATCAATGATGAGTAAGTTTGGTTTTTTCGGGTTAAAACGCTCTTCAATGTCATCTGGAATGCCTTGGTAAAATTCCACACCTTATATTCCCTTGTACAAAGGCTGATCTGCTGCATAGAGCCATAAAATGGTTTTTGGAGAGGGTTTAATTAACTTTTGTTCTAGAATTTCTCTAACTAGAGAAGTTTTACCACTGCCTGTAGGTCCAGAGACTAAACATGTAAATGGATGCTTGATTTTCGAATATCTGTTTCTTTCACCCAACTGTTAAACTTCTTTGGCCAACCTAACCACTTCACAAATAATTCTTTAACACCTCGTCTTCTTCGTGTTTTCAAGACCTTTTCAATTCTGTAGACTGATTCAATATCTTTTGTCACTTTCTGCAGTTCTTCTTCATAAAAATGTCCATCAATATCTTCATCTAAAAAGTCTTTCACACGATACAAGTGTATTCCTTGCTTCTTACAACGATGTGTGATAATGAACACTTCTTGCGTCCACTTTATATGATAATCTCGTTGAAATACATATTTCATGTGAGAAATGCGAACCTGATCACCAATTTTAAATTTGTAGGGTTTTTTCTTCTTTGGTTTTAATTTCAATTTGTCTACATACATATATTTCCACACTTTCGATTCGTTGTCTATACGAATATCTGCAGGAGCATACTTATTAGGGAGGGAGCCATGAGGTCTATGGTTGTAATTATACACTAAGTCTGGAAGAATGTCCATATATCGATACGTTTGATTATGTAGGAAATATCGATACATCATTCCCTTTAGAGTACGAATGACTCTCTCAGCAAAGTTGGCTTTGGTTTCATTCTTTGTCGTGTAGGCATGTATTCCCTCCTTCTTCAAAAATGCTTTTACACATCTGTTTTTAAATTCAGTTCCTTTGTCTGACCTTAGAGTTCGTGGTCTTCGTTGTGTTTCATGAAAAATCTTTTGAAAGGCTTCTATGACACTCGTATGTGATTTATTAGGCATTGGTTGCACCCATAAATATTTGGAAAACACATCAATGACAACCAACAAAAAACGGGTGTCATCATTATAGGGAGCTATGTTTCCCATGTCAGCTAAATCAATATCCCACATTCCACGTGTAATGACACGTTGCCTTTTAAACCTGTATTTTACAGGTTGTAGTAAACTGAAGGCATCTTGATCCTGTAACCATTTCTTCACTTGTGAATGAGTGACTGGTTGATCATGTTTTCTTAATATGTGATAATGACACGTGTAATGACACGTTGCCTTTTAAACCTGTATTTTACAGGTTGTAGTAAACTGAAGGCATCTTGATCCTGTAACCATTTCTTCACTTGTGAATGAGTGACTGGTTGATCATGTTTTCTTAATATGTGATAAAGTTTGTATGGACCAGCAAATGCCCCGGGTTGACCAGGTTTAAAATAAATATTGGTTAGGTAGTCTTTCCACGTCGACATGTTAACACTAAATGATTAACACTTGTTAACATATCTTGTATTTTATTTTATCAACACATCTTGCATTTTATCAACATATCTTACAAATCAAGTATTGATACAATGGTGTGAATAATTGGAGTCCATTGATCTTCAATGAACATTAACCAACTACTTAATTCATCAAATGTGATAGCATCTACACCATATTTTTCACAACGTTGATTTGCATTATCTAACACTTTATCTAAATGAATGTAATATTTAGCTTCATTCCAATATGTATAGACACATGCAGAATGACAAGTATGTTCTGAACACTCTTCATTTTGACAAGCAGGACATACTAAACATGCAAACTTTTTTACAGCTAATAACATTTCTTCACAATATGTTTTTTGTACAATATATTGTCTCAATGTAATGTCTGCCATTATACTGCAATGTAGATTAGCCACTCTCTCACTTCATCAAACAGTCTTGGATCAAATCGAGCAAAGTGATATGCTGCTTCCACATCAAACTCCTCAGCTCCGTCAATATTTGAAAGCACACACTCTTTGATGAAATCCTCACGTAATTTTGGTACGTTCAGCGTGGAATGAGCAAGTTCCCAATAGATGTCAAAGTGTTCCAGTTGTTGTTGAATAGATCCAAAACGCGCCAGTTCACTTATCATGTAGTCCACATACGTCTCCTTGAAAAACGTTTCTACATCCATCTTTCACATATCCATATGACACGTCTACACACTTTGACGGCTGGCAAGCAAATGACTTGTAGTCTTACTCGGCAGATACTGTTAGTGAGCCGCACTTGTTGCAGAAGTTGTCAGGTTCACACAACTTGCAATTGTACTTATGGCAGTGACAATCATAATCCTCAGCATATCCGTAAGCACCACAATATTCACAGGTAAGTCCAAGTTGATTTTGCACGTTCATATTCTCCAATTGAACTTCAGCCAGTCTTTTCTTGGATAACTTTGACACTTTCATTCGATTGTCCTTTTGCAGCTTAATAGGAGTTTTCTTCCCATGACATTTCGTACATGGCAGTAAGGTTGAGGTTATGCTATGGATTTCCTGAAGCAATGTCCCCCATTCACCATCATTCATGTTGATGTAACGCGTATATTCTTTCCCTTCAAACAGTGATGTTTGCACAAAACTCACATAGCGCATATCCAAGTATGAAATGACTTCAAGCGTTTGCGTTAAGTACAGTTTGAAGCCAATGTTGCGTAATCTTGTCAAGTTCTGACACACAATCTTCCACAAGGATGGTGATAAAGCAAGCCATCTCTCTCCACGTTTGATTCGAAGAAATAGCCCAAATTCTCCATGCTCCACAGTAATGGTTAAGTTTGCACTAATTTTAAAGCTGCTTGTCTTCTCCATGGCTGCGCGTTGAATGATGACTTCACTTCACCCTTCTCCTTTTATGCCATTAGAAATTGCAGAGTCAGCTTTTTTATAGTTCTTCAAACATTTTACAAAGCTTTGAATTCACTTCAACTCGTTCATTGTTGAATCGAACAAGTTCTGATGCATTCGTCGTCAATGGAACGCCATCATCATAATGTAAAATAATTCTAGCAGCTACAACTAGCATGAGTTCAGCTGCCCAAGTTGTATTCGCGCGGATAAATGCTGAATCAATGTCGTAAGTTGATGGTAAAAGTAGTTCTTCACATTCCTGTAGAAATGAGTGGATGAATTCATCTCTTGGAATTATCTTTCCAACAGCTTCCCAATGCTTATGCAAATTCTTCACTTGTAAAATCCAATTAGATTCAAAAGCAGGAAGCTTTGAAAACACATAGTCAACATAGTTCACTTTGAAGACGTCATCCATGGTCTCTACACATGGGTGAAGAAGTAATGTTGACATTGTTAATAATCAGGTGAAAGCGGAGAGCGATGTGTTCTGACGATACCTGAAAGCATTAAGAAAAGAAAAGCATAATATGTTTTCAAAAAAAAAATTAAATTTTGGATTAGAACCCTGATTTTTACCCTACTACACCATGGTAAAATGTTCAAACTTATTTTATACATCATATTTTGTCAAAAAACAAAATTTGTTAAAGTTGGTCTAGAACCCTCATTTTTACTCTACTACACCATTGTATAATGTTTAAACTTATTTTATACATCATATTTTGTCAAAAAACAAAATTTGTTAAAATTGGTCTAGAACCACCATTTTTCCACTACTATGACTTTAGAATATTCAAATAAGTAGCGTGCTAAAATGTTCAAACTTATTTTATATATCATATGGTGTTAAAAACTAAATTTGTTAAAGTTGGTCTAGAACCACCATTTTCCCACTACTATAACTTTAGAACATTCAAATAAGTAGCATGCTAAAATGTTCAAATTTATTTTATATATTATATGGTGTTAAAAAGTACATTTGTTAAATGTGTTTTAGAAGTGTCATTTTTCAACTACTATAACTTTAGAACATTCAGATAAGTAGCATGCTAAAATGTTCAAATTTATTTTATATATTATATGTTATCAAAAAACTACATTTGTTAAATGTGTTTTAGAAGTGTCATTTTCCAACTACTATAACTTAAAACATAACATTAGACTTAACGTAGGGAAAATCCCATTCCTTCTCAAATTTATTGATCGTTCCCACACTCGAGCGCGGGAAAAAAAAAAAAAAAAAAATGACTTACCACAAGTCATTGGTTAATTTATCTTCCAATCTTGCACTTCCCTTTTCCAAAGAATAACCAAATCTTTCACTTCTCTTTTCCAATGAATAGCTAATGTTTCACTTGTTCTTCAACAGCACAGCACAATAGGTAAGAGCAACTGTTTTCCCATGTGTATCCAACGGCAGCCAGAGCTTGAATGATGCATATGTGCACAGACAAGGTGCTCTTATAGGAGTGCTGAATCACATCCTGGGGGGGGGGGGTCCCCATGCTATATGATTCTTGACCAGGGGGGGGGGGTCGGTCCATAGTATGTCCCGAGGGGGGGGGGGGGGTCAGACCCGACTGCCGCCTAGGGGGGGGGGGTCGGTCCATAGTATGTCCCGAGGGGGGGGGGGGGGGTCGGTCCATAGTATGTCCCGAGGGGGGGGTCAGTCCCGACTGCCGCCTGGGGGGGGTCTAGACAGTATGACGTCACAAAGTGCGGTGATTCTCTCGTGCGGTGATTCTCTCGTTTCTCAACTACTTAAGTTACATAAGACAAAAAATATCGCTAAATTCAGGTACTGAAGTATTATATGAATGACAGTTTGGCAATCGAGTGCTTTGAGTATTTTAATTCAAAATCTACTATTAATTTCGGTTAAATACTACATTGCAAAAATGAAAATTCTCAATAAAAACATCGAAATTGATTGAGCAAGTTATTACACGAATCCACTAGGGATTTCATGAAATCCCTAGGGAATTCGTGTAATGAATAAGCTCATATTGATTATAAAACTATTTTGAAAAATTATCCATTCAGGAAGGCTGTTTAGTGATTCTTCAAAACTGTGTATCCCTTTTCACATCGAAAGGAATTGGAATTTATAACATTACCGTCCAAAATGACAGAATTTGGCGTGAAATGTGACATAAGTTACATAGGATAAAGATATCGCTAAATTCAGGTACTGAAGTATTTCATGAATGATAGTTTGGCAATCGAGTGCTTTGAGTATATTAATTTAAAATCTACTATTAATTTCGTTAAAATACTACGTTGTAAACATGAAAATTCTCAATAAAAACATCGAAATTGATTGAGCAAGTTATTAATCGAATCCACTAGGGATTTCATGCAATCCCTAATTTCGCAGATTCCCTGTAACATATATATATATATATATGTATATATATATATGCGGGGTGGTCCGATATACCAGAACGCCGGGATCGGACCACCCCGCAAATAGGACCATAGGACCACTTGACATGTACTCAGTACACAAACATCAATTGAGGTTATCGGTGTTGGGTATTAAAAGGAACTCAGTCAACATGATTATAAAACGGGGTTTATCTGGTGTGTGATGTCGCATCTTCGGTGCTGATCATACAGTTTTAACCCATTTCAAAGTGTCGTTGTGAAATCAAAGTGTGTCTCCAAGCTGACCGAAAAGGACAAATTTGTTGGAAAAAATCTTAAATAAAACGTAATGTAAGTAGACTATTCCGTTAGTCTTCAGATTTTATCGATTTAGTTGGAAATATGCATAAACACTGATTTATTCTGTATCAGACTTTTTTAGTCTCCAGATTATGTAGATTTGGCTGTAAAGCTGACGTAAAAAAATTATTAATTTTTCTGGTCAGATTTTTTAGTCTTCAGATTTTTTCGACCCAAGTGTAAATATGAATGGTCATTGAATTATTTTGTGAGCAATAGATTGGATGTAAGAATAAACTTGATCATTTTAGAACAGAAAGAGGGGTTAATATTTCATTTCATATGGGTACACTATTAACATAACAAAAATGCACTCTTACACATCAAATCGGGCTGCAACTGTCCGTAAAAAAGTAATTTATTATGGCATGACAACTCTCGGACCTTCTTTGAAACAAACCGATATATTAGACTCATATCAATTTCCAGAAGAAAAGAATCTATACTCCGGTGATGAATGTCTGTTTTACCATGCATCATTATAATTATCTGCCCTGCATAAAACAATTAGTTGCAGTGAATAATTTTGTGGAGTATTTCTTTCTTTTTTTTTTTACCACCGTTACAGTAATATAAATATAATAGTCCATCCCATTCCCTCTTGCAAGAGGGAGGTTGTTCCATATCCGTAGGGAGAAGCTGTATGTGCTGTTTCGAAATAGCCCAGCCATAAGATGTGTCCATCCTATGATGTGCTGTTTCTACGGTGGGCTAAATCTATGCTATAGTAGCCACGTTTTTACAACTGGGGGGGGGGGGCAAACTTTTGTAACGGCGGGGGGGGGGGGGGCGAAGTATACTCTGCCCCCCACACTCTGAAAAGTGGGGGGGGGGGGCTGTCGCCCCTGCCCTCCCAGTGGCTACGCCTATGGTATATTCATGGCAGAGTTCATCAGAATGGAAAATCATTTTGCCAGTTTAGAATACACCCATATATGTTGACAAAAAATCAAAATTTGAAACCGCAAGAATTTAGTGAATGATTACGCAAAGCACTAAAATCAAGCTAAAAAGTTGAACTTGGATGAATTCACCTTCTCTATGCGTGGGTGTGTATGTGTGAGGGTGTGTGTAAATCTCAGGTGCCGGTGTAATGAAACGTTTTGACCCTCAAACAAATCGACCCCCGGTCGATTTGTTTTAAAACAAACAGACCCCCTGGTCGATTTGTTTTGGGAAAACCCGCCATAAGAAACAGACCTCCCCCATAATAAAATGACCCCCTCCAAATAATCATGTTTAAATATAAAATGGAAGTAAAAAAGGTGCATGTGGTTTTTAAATATTATTTTAAGCATTTTCTACCTCTTGATGTGGAAAATTATTATTTTGAGCCTTTGAAATGCCATTATTGAGCTTAGACAGATTTTTTGTGACTGCATGTTAGTGGTGTTGGAAGTTTTCGTGTTTGGAAATGTAGATGTTAGTTGCTAGATAAATTGTTATTCGTGGATATAGTTTTTATTTCAATTAAAGAAACTAATAAGGTGACCATATATGGAAAGAAATAAAGAAATCAACCAAAAATATGAGGGTTAAAACATTTCAGAGGGGGTCTGTTTGTTTTAAAACAAATCGACCTGGGGGGTCTGTTTGTTTTAAAACAAATCGACCGGGGGAGGAGGGTTCGATTTATTTTGCGGGTCAAAACGTTTCCTTACACCGGAATAAAATCAGGCGGACAGGGTAGGTGTAAATAGTTAATTACAAAAAGCCATATACCTGTGTCTTGATTCACCTATTTATTTTCATCTATTAACTACTATTTCAAAAGCCCTACCTGAGCATGTTTGACCTGAATAACCCATGAGACATTCACATGTAAACACGCTTGCGTCAGACACACACGTCCCGCCATTCATGCAGGGAGAACTGCTACAGGAATCTAAAATGTGCCAAACAAATGTAAAACAGAAATTCCATAAAGGAATATAAAATCTGGCATATAACGTGTGATTTTGCACTTTAAACAAAAATCAATGTCAAGATTTTCAGATCTTTGCTTATCAAAAGTTATATATAACTATGGGTCATATGTTCCGAGCAAAAAAATCCACGATATCATCAAAAAAATCTACGATATCATGTTGATACTGGGCAAAATGAGATATTTTATATGGGCGGAGTCAGATCATTGGAGTTTTCTTAAAATTAAAAGAATGCTAAATCTCATTATTCCCAGATGTGCTTCGGTGCATATGTGTATGTGTGTTTAGGGCACGGGGTTACCATTGGCAAAATTGTCTGACCTCGTTTTATTTTTAAACCAGGGGTTTCTGAGAAACACTGTAGCTCGAACTTGAAAAACATGCAAAAAGTGATCCTCTCATGAAAATTAATTTTATCAAAAAATGGTCAGGTATCATCCATTCTAAAATCTGAGTGGGAAACTTTGAAACTATCCAAAGAAATTATACTTGTGGTTTGAGAGCTGGACGGCTCTTTCGTAGCTGATGTAGATGTATGTGAGTATGAAGCTAACACCCAATTCCCCCCCCCCCCCCCCCCGCCAACCGGTTTCCACTAGCAGCCAGAATCTGTTCGAATTTGACTGAACACGTGGTGATTTTTTTTCAGAATCTAACGAAATTTTAACGGTGATTGTTTCTATAAAATCATTTTCTGAGCGATCTTTTCAGCCCCACTCCACACCACGTTCTGTATCAATGCCTCTACGCTCTCCTTTCGGATCGGACTTTTTGACCCTTCCTCCTCCACCCCACCCGGTACACAAGAAACCCCCTTCTCCTTCGTGCCCACATAATTAATGGATCGTCTTAGTATTCAACGAAAAACGTCTGCGAATAAAATTCAAAATTCTTTACGATTATAGAGAATCCATTTGTACGACGCCATACATAGGTATATCAAACTTTGGAGAAGACTTTATTTGCAAAGAAGTTTTAAAATGCAAAAACGTAAAACGCGATAATTGCTTTTCACTTGCGGGATTAAAATTCTACAGTTCAATTAATATGTAAGACAAACAATTAAGTCATTACATTTGCTTAAGGCTGTAAAATACGAAAAACAAATTCTGTGACAGGAATTGCTAGAGAAAAAGTTGAAAATGGTTTTTTTTATTCAAAGTTTTCTGTATTAAAAATTAAACTAGACTGAAACAAATTATCGAACTAAACAACCTAAATTTTGCGAACAGATAAATAAAAATAAGGGTTGGGCAAGAAAAAATAGAAGGAACGACTTTTTTTCTGTTCACTGCGACATCATCTAGAGTTTATTAGGCGATAATCAAAGAAGAAAATTTTCCATACAAAAATTGTCATCAAATTGTTTGTAAAAAGTTTAAGGTGGGCGGTTTGAATTACTAAAAACGAGGCCTTCCAAGAGCAATTTTTTAGGAGTGTTGGAGCGAGGTGAAGTTATCGCAAGAGCGATAACGATGCCTTAGGACTGCTTCTCTCTTGGATGTTTTCAGGTGCAAAAACTCCTTACCCTAAAGAAAACAGTTTATAAAAACTATTTAATTACATAATTTTACTTGGCACTTGACTTTTCTCCCTCATTACCAAAGTATATGTTCTGCAGACTTTGAACTTATTTAGGATTAAAATAGCTCTTTTTGGATTTTATTCTACATCAAGTTGCTTTAACTTTAATAAATACTGTTCCAATTTGATTTTTTAGTCTCTTTAACCAACCATATGGATATTTGCAGATAAAAAATGCAGGTAAGTCACAATCTTCTGCCAGCCACCCGTTTGCTATTCTTGCCAATGCACACTTCTCCTGCCCCTCCTGATGTGGCTGCCCCAGGAACCAAGCTGTGTAATCCATAGTTGTATTTGCCGAGCTCCAATCCCAAGATCCATCAGCGTTATCCTGTTTCCCATCAGTCCAAGTGCCTACTTCTGCAGTTATAAAACAGGAGTTAAATTATAAACAGGAAAAAAACGACCCTCCACTCTTTTATCGTTAGGTTGTTATCAATGGATTTTCATATCTTTTTCGTCTAGTGAATTTTATTTATTTATTTATTTGTACTTACCGCAACCATAGAGTTCCCACCTCAGTGAAATGTGTCCGTTCCAGCTTACAGCGTGAAGTCGTATGTAACGTGCTATCAGTGAATATGGCAAATCATTATGCTTTTTTGTGTCAGCATCAGAATTCCCAATAAAAATTTTCTCACTTCCGTCCTCTTCTACTAACGCATACATCGTATCAGTATTCAAACCGTACAGTATTTTAAAACTGGTCACTCTCTGACCAGAGCCATTGCGACCCTGGGTTGTTACTCTCCACACGCGCATAGGTCTACCAAGATTGGCTTGAATCCATTGTTGATCGTCATTCAACCACGCCGACCATCCGCCCGAGTGTACTGGGTGAGCCATTTGAGTATCCAAACGGCTGTAGGCCACCCCGTGGTCACCCACCCCTCCCAGGTATGGATAAACGCTCGAGGCAGAAAGGGCATCCGCAGCTACAGCATATTTGCTGCCGCTTATCAAGGCACTCCCTCGAGGCCTACATGTGTCTGGAAGAAATCGTAAATAAACATGTAGTAGTTAAAAATTCTTTACCATATAAAATTACCATTTGGCTTCAACATGGCTCACATTATTGGTTGGCCAGTGTAATTAATAATAAAAAAACACAGCCTGGTAATGAAAACACAGCCCGTTCTGATAGCCACAAATTCCTGTCAGTCATACTTTTCTCCTCTTCCCTCCCCACCCTTCCCACCGTTCTGAAAAAAGAATAGTTAAGCAGAGAGATAGTGCTGATGTTTATATACGAGGTTATTTCATGAATTCAGTGTCTTATAAAATATTAAGGGAAAACATGGGAATCAACTTACAGCACAAGTAAATATCCTGAAGTTTACCTTCTAATTTTCAGGTTTTGATCTAAACACACAAAAAAGTTTATAAAGACTTCTCTACGACACCTCTTCCTTAACCACTGCCTCACCTTCAAACTCGGCGACACTTGGCCCGGAGCCGCCACCATGATAAACACTCCTGTGTGTTTCGTATTGACCAATCCCAGTCTTTGTAGCTATGATGGACAAGGAGGATCTGTGTTCAAATGCATCCGTTGGAGCTCCCATACTTCGCAGAATTTGCACGCCTTCGATAGGCAACGCCCCTTCAAAAGAATCTCCTACCACATACCAATCAAAACCCATATGCAGTGGCGAGGAGATAACATTGTTCAATTTCCCGCTAACCAGTAAAATAACACATGAGAAAGGGTATGCCTGCAAATGCAGTGTGTTGCTAACTGAAGTGGATTTTAACTCCGAACCTTTATTCCAACGAGAAAGAAACGTTTCCCGTTGAAAAATCTTTTTTTCTTTTTGCGTTGTGTTTACTTACTTGCTAAATAACACCTCAATAAAATATCGTGTCGTAATTTATTTATCTTATTTATTTGAATTCTTGAGGATTTAATGAATTGATGATATCATAATATAAAGTTTATATTCAAAAATTATTTAAAATTCGATTTCAGGTACTAGTAATTCATTTCGTGATATCAAATATAGAATAAAATATATAGATTAAGCGCACGTAGATTTCAATACTCCGCTGTCATCTTTTTTATATTAGCAACTGAATTGAATAACTTTAATTACTGATGTTCGGAATCGACTTGGGATAACAGAAATTATTCCATTGATATAAATAACAGTAATTTTGATATCAAAACTTCACTTGCTATCAATGACATCAGGTGTGCAAAGGAATGCGGTAAAATATAACGTATCACAATAGTACAGTAGCCTATTAAACATTTCGAATTCATTTAGTATCCGTCATCAAACCTGTGGAGAGAAGAATAAGTGTCTCTTCTACAATATTATTCATATAAGCCACAAAGCTGGAACCACTTGTCCCTGAACTATAGGTATCCCACTGGCGACTCTCCTGAAAACACCGAACATTGATTTGTATGTTTTTTTCTACTTCGTGATATTGATACGTATCTTAAATTTTCTTTGTGATGTCAGTGATTATAATAAAGTGTTCAATTTTGTTATTGTTTCCACTCCTTCTTTTGACTACAACATGCAATAAAAACTTGCTTTAAGTGGAGTTAATAAAACATCCATTGCTGATTATTTGGGTAAAATTCGTTCATGTTTCCTTTTCATTTGACAACTGAGATAGTTCATCTTAGGATGAACAGAATTAACATGGTGTGTTATTTTAAATACAGCTGTTGTGTAACATTAAAATATTGTTGCAGAATGTGGTTGTTAAAATAAATCTCACTTGCTTATTACTCTCTCTTCAAATTTTAAATTTTAAAATCTGACAACCATATTAAAATTAAGAAAGACTCTAGGGTAACCCGTTTAGTCAATATCTACCTCTTTTCACATAAAGTATTTGATGTACGCAAAAAGAAATTGTTACAGTGGTTTTCTAAGCTTTATCTAAAAATGATTTAATTTAAGCTGAACACAGTCATGTGGAATAAGACAACATGTGGTGAAAAAATAATTTTTCACAAAACAGTTGTATGTATTACATAATATATGCATACAACATCTGCCATAGATGTCATTACTTGAAGTATATTCGAAATTACTTTTTTAGTTTTAAATATTTCAGAAATTAAGTTACTAAGTCTTTATTCGCATTTAAAACGGTTGAACTTTAAGGCAATAAACATATGCCAAGCATAAGCTAATTGACTTGCCGTGATCTGACATTGGTCAAAGTCTAGCAGTGCAACAAATATTCCACGATAGCTTAGAGCACCCTCTGCGTCAGTTGCATGGTAAATACTATTGTTAATAACCATATATGAATATGGCTCTTCGGCACCTGGATCATTTGCACCATAACTATGTATTTCTACTTTACATGATGTATCTGAAACAAATTTACATTTATAAGACTAAATGATCGATTTATTAGTTTGCTTTCGACAAGCTGCAATAATATCAATAAATATAACTATCTTTTTAAAATATGACAAATTTTACGCCTTGTAAAACTAATAACTATGTATTTTATGTGTGGGGAGAGACAGAGAGAGAGGGAGGGAGAGTAAGCTGGAAAGGTGAGGGGAGATTAAAAAGAGCTAGAGAAAACTGAATTTGGGGAGAGAAAAGACAGACATACAGACACACAGATAGGGAGAAATGCGAAGTAAGTGACTGCACCATCAAGTCTTCCAAGTATTGCATTAGCTTCTTGCTGGTCTTCAATGTCAATGAGATGACCGTCACCCAGAGTACAATAACTGCTGGCTGCTCTCCAATCCTTTGCCGTATCAACATATATGTAGCAAGAATCCTCGTGATATTCGTTGCACATATCTATGCCATAAGGTGGTAAGGTTAAAAAGCAAACTTTTAAATTATATTAATCTTTCCCATTAGTTTATGTGCTTAGTTTTTTTTTATAAGTAAATGTAAGCAAATTATAACATGTGTAATTAGCCTTGCGTCCGTTGAGAGACTGGTTTGTAAAATACCTTCCAAATATCGTATTCAAAACTTCCTTTAAGTTTTAATACAATATTAAGACAGTTCTTTTCTTTTTCCAACATGTATCGATATCAAAATTGAATTCTGTCAAGAACTGAAATGAAACATACTGTCTTTCTAATGTAATGTTACTGACTGATAAAAGATTGTTTAACGGTAAATTATTTTTACGCAGAGGTTTAACACAGCAGAGATATGTGATACATCTTCTTTAAACTATTCATAAATGCGTTCACTTTTTATCAAACAGGTACCAGCTAAGTCCTATATCGAGCACAAATCTTTCATTACTTTGCATTAGGAGCGCAACTCTGAGCACCTTCTTAGTAACGTTTTATTGTTAACTTGTTTGGAATAAACGTAACTAGTTTAGCAAAATTTACAACGGTATTGCGACTGTGACACGTTATGTATTAGTTTTTAGCCAAAAGGTATGAACCTTGGCAGTGATATACTTTCTATTTTCTCACGTTTTAAGATTGTTAAGATTTGCTATAGCTACCTTCACATATATCTCCAGAATATCCCAGCAAGCATTCACATGTGAAATTGTCATCGTTGCCCAAGCATGTTGCATTATTTAAGCATGGCGAACTAAAGCATTCGGCTACCTCTGTTCGGGACATATTACACATGATAAAGTGCTATTGATACTGATAAAAAGTTCACGTAAAAAGTAACATTAAAAATTGAATGAAACTTGATGTTTTCAAAAGCACAAGTATATCTTTTTGTGACAGTCTCAGTAATAATACACTTATAAAAAAAATCTACAATGAGGAAAAACGTTCATTGATTTTAAGTTATAAAAAACTTTGTAGCAGCTACTCTGTTGTAAGCTGTTTGGTCTTACCTTCACAATTATCACCAACAAATCCTTCATCACATTGACAAACAAACCCCGCAGCGTTTTCAAAACAATGTCCGTTGTGGCATGGGTCATGTCGACACTGATTAAAAAGTTGCACATCTGCGAATAAAGTATATTGCTGACAGTTTTTTTCAGTTTAATATGTTTATTTGTGTCGCTTAAATATAAATTTTAAGAACTGTACATAGAGTGGAGTTTTTCTCCAATTCTTCTCACAGGCATATTTGGGATAATATAATAATGGTGTTACAACATCTTTAATGTGGCATTGTTCAAATGTTTGTCTTATACTTGACTCTTTTCACGGCGTTTACTGTGCACTTATTGTCGTATGTTTTGCCTAAAAGAAACATATAAACCTTTCTGTACAAAGATGCAACATTTTAAACAAATCTTGAATTTAAAGTAAAACCTTTTTGGTTTTATTTTATTTTGTAATATTTGGAGAATATTCTTTGTTATACTCTGTGCTCAGGGTGGATGTTTTTTTTGTCATTACCATTTACCAACAATTTTTTTGAATATCTGATTTGGGGCTTTGTAAAAGTCACTTAAAACAAGTCAAGTATCGTAAAACCGTGGCCTGAATTCAAATTAAACTCCTACTTCATTAAAAGCAAAAATATTACGTCTATTTATAACAAAACTCTTCACCTATTATTTTCGTTGTTTAACTGCAACAGTTTTCTAACTGCGACTAATTATCACATGATCCATTAGTACAAAAAATGATAATAAAATAATACAATATATCAGGAACATTATACCTACCAAGTAACAATGGAAGTAATACGAAGGTATTTGTCCAATCAAAATGTTCATATTGTGTTGCTGCAATAGTCGTGTTGTAAAATAAGCATAATTCACATCCTGTACTACCCCGCACCGTAAAAAGTCCGCATTTTAAATGTCTCATACATTCTGACATGCATTGCCCGCTGTTCATAACACGCATGTCTAACAACTGGCAGTTGTTGATTACATTTACCAAGCCAGTTGCTAATGAGCTGTTGCTTAAAGCATCCTTGGCCTGGATGTACGTAAAATGTGTACCACATGTTTGTTCTGAACTCGAAGTTGAGCAATGCAAAAGTAATATTAACTTTAAGACTGGATCAAAGTATTTCATGATCTGCAATGTTTAAGAAATTGTTAACATTAAAATATTTTATAACTGTGACAGATGTTACTGCAAACTTTGTATTCTAGCTTTTTGCCGTTTTGTTTTTGGGTCTAAAATAAAACTAAATATAAATTAACAAATAATCAAATAAATAAACAAATAGTCAGTTGAAAAATGAACACGCCATTTACAGCATTTTTGTATTATTGTGACTTTTCACATACCATGATATCTATATCGATCAGGTAATTTCAATAACCCTAGTCCATGAAGTTTTCCCATCAACCGGGGCTCAAAGCACTAGGCAATTATTTCATGCATTTGTTTCTGCTTTTGATTAGGTTGTGTTGCGACAATACAATCCCTGGCCTGCGAAGACCAAACAGCATGCTTATTTTACCTTTACTCATGAAAAACTATGGATAAGGGCAATAACATTGTCATTATATATTATTCATATACTTTTTGTGCGTCAAAGGTTAATTTCTGTTCCCAGCAGAGCAGCAAAGGCCTTCAGGTTTCAGCTAATGAATCATTCAGAGCTTATCCAAGAAGATGACAACAGTGACATGGATTTTTGTGTCATTATGTGATATATATACAGCACATAACTCATCATTGAAAAGTAGACTAAAATTGAAGGTCTTTCTGACTTAATATCTCGTTTCTGATCTGACATATTTTGTTGACTGGGCTTAAATGTGAGAATGAAATTTGTGTACAGATAAAACTTTGCATAAGATCAACTGTGTCTAATATCTTAGAGAATGATATCGGATTTCCTAGATTTAAAACGTAATCGCTCTCTAAAAAAGGGGGGAAACTTATATGTATACCCCAACAGCATAATTCCCAATAACGAAGAGTAAAAAATAATGGAAACATGAGCAACAAATAGAAAAGCAAATTGCCCACAACGCAGATAATAAAGTCAATTTTTTTAAAATCCTTTTCTAAAAACTTTTACTCTTTCTAATTTGAAACATGTTCCAAAAGCCAAAAGAAGTTTTGAATTTTCACTGCAGGCTCCGCATTTCGATATATTTTATTAATACAAATTAAAGAGAATAGATTCAGATGAAAATCGAAATAAACAAAACTTATGAGACCTTGTACTATTGCATGCCATTTGATTACTTTAAATAACATTGTCGACAATACCCCATATCACAAATGCTGATATGAATATTTATGACATCTTAGTATAACCTGTAACCAGAATTTCAAGACAGTAATGCTATGTACCTGGCATCAGTCAAGGTTTTAATACAAAAATAGTTTATCACCAATATATTTTGACCTCATTTTGGTAAATTGTCAAAACATAATGGCCATGTAGATGATACTGCATGTGGCTTTTACGTGGCTAATGTGTGTTGTTGTGGCGCCTTTCTTGATTTCACTACAAAAGTGGAAAAAGCCGTCTAATGGCCCAAGGAATACCCATTTTGCCCAAATTTATGTATGTTTTACGTCATGGCGTCATGTGCCTTTTCGTATGTTCTACTCGGAATAAAATTTCATAGAATTTTTCTTAACAACTAATCAACAACCCACCAAGGACTTTTTAAATATTCAGTGACTGAGAAATCTTACATACAAGATTTTACGTAATGGCATAATACGCCTTGCTAATTTTTCGCTACATCCTGCAAAAATTGTTGCAGCCGTTTAACTATGCAAAAAGTTAATACAAATTTCCCTTATACAGAAATTTGTCCTGTTGCTGGCAGAAAGGAGGAACGACGATGGAAAGTTGAAACATTTCTGTTTGCAGAGGCAACTCAATGCAAACTGTTTGCTGACAATGTAGAAAACCCTCGAGATAGGTTTTTTTTTTTAGAAAATCCCTTAAAAAAACTGTGCATTACTAATAACCTGCACTCACTTTCTTGTTGGCCGGAAAGCATTTACAAAAAAAGCCGGCTTAACAAAACCAAGAGCTAATACGTGTAGAAATCAGCAAGGTAAGCCAAATAATATGAAATGTACAGTATACGTAAATCTACTATCCCAGATAAATTAATATCTAAGAATTATGCATTTACCTAATAAGATGAAATTTACAGTATGCGTAAATCTACTATCCCAGATAAATTAATATCTAAGAATTATACTTTTACCTTGGGTTTGATTCGCCATAATCAAAGCAATTGCTGACGGAGAAAAACCGTTGCTAATCTGATCGCGATTATTTGGGTGTAGTTCTATCACATGGCTGGAACTGCACCTACGCTGATTTGTCGGTTGATTGACAATACATTGTAAACATAGTAACAAGGGAGACTGGATGAAAATTTACTTTGCGGTAATATCTCTCAATATTTCTAATATAGGTCGTGATAACCAATGTTTAATACATTGGAAAACCAATAGTGATGGTTTCATAGTCAGAGATAAAAAATAAATATGTTTTTATCCAAGGCAATAAGTGAGTCAATTAATGTGTCTACTGTGTCACCCTCAAAATATTAACGGAATCGGCTAACTTTTTTCCACCGAGAAGGTTTTTCCCACAGTTTGTGATGTTATGTACGATCTTGAATTGAAATGATATCAGTTTCCGTTTGATGATGCATTTTCTTGTCAATATCAAGTAATTATGAATAAGTCGTTGGATATTTGATGGCAAATGAACCATTTTGTCATATGAGTAGCAGCTTCAAGATATGAAAAAATAAAAGACTGTCAAAACCTTCACTATAAGCTTTTATTATGCGGAACACTTTGTCGTATATCGTATTAAAATCTAGCTAGTACAACGACTATTGTTCGTTCCGATTAGTATTGTATTCATGTAGATAGATTGATTTTGATTTGACTTGAATTTAAATATTTTTGTGAGGTATTTTCTCTGCTAACTCATGTTTCGTGCAATTAATTAAGCAATGTAGCCTTATAGTATTATAGATTTGCCTTAGACAATGCAAGCTGTAGCTTGCATATAACACTATTTATCACCGTTGTATTACCTTTCTGACCTAGATATTGTATATTCATCATTCTCTCATTTCGGAAACAGTTAATACCAAGCGGAAGAAATATTGGGATTCGCCAGAAATTGCTAACTAGTAACAGACTTGAAAATTCAAATTCAATATTTGTTGATGATATTATTTATTTACAAACTGTTTAACAATTAAAAATATATCGAAAATTTTCCTCTGACGTATCTCATGGAGACTTTGTTATCACCAATTTTAGTGATTAATTGATCACATCTTTCATCAACCGATTATTTGTCAGTCACAAGTTTGTTCTTATATGCTTGGATCTCGTTCAGTGGTGCTTATATGCTCACTTTTTTCATTTTTTTTTTTTTTTATTTGCATTAATTTCCACTCTGACAGAGGCACACACCGAAGCTGCTAGTAGTATGATAATGAGAGTTCTACTGCATTTTGTGACGTCATACTGTCTGGAAGTGACGTCATCATGTCTGGAAGTGACGTCATAGCGTCTGGACCGGAAGTGCTGTCTAGACCGGAAGTGCTGTCTGGAGTGGAAGTGACGTCATCATGTCTGGACCGGAAGTGACGTCATGATGTCTGGACCGGAAGTGACGTCATCATGTCTGGACCGGAAGTCATGATAAGCGTTAGGATAGGCGCGACCATGTGTGACGTCATCATGACGTCATACTGAGATGATGCTGTCTGGAGCGAAAGTGGTTTGGCCGAGTCAATCAACATGAAGCCAATGAACCCGACCTGTCAATCAACATGAAGCCAATGAACCCGACCCCCCCCCCTCGAAATTGTGATTTTTGCATATTTATCCGTTTCAGACGATTCTGAACATTTTTCATTTTTTCGACCGACCCCCCCCCCCCCCTCGAAATTGTGATTTTTGCATATTTATCCGTTTCAGACGATTCTGAACATTTTTCATTTTTTCGACCCCCCCCCCCCCTCGAAATTTTGATTTTTGCATATTTATCCGTTTCAGACGATTCTGAACATTTTTCATTTTTTCGACCCCCCCCCCCCCTCGAAATTGTGATTTTTGCATATTTATCCGTTTCAGACGATTCTGAACATTTTTCATTTTTTCGACCCCCCCCCCCTCGAAATTGTGATTTTTGCATATTTATCCGTTTCAGACGATTCTGAACATTTTTCATTTTTTCGACCCCCCCCCCCCTCGAAATTGTGATTTTTGCATATTTATCCGTTTCAGACGATTCTGAACATTTTCATTTTTTCGACCCCCCCCCCTCGAAATTGTGATTTTTGCATATTTATCCGTTTCAGACGATTCTGAACATTTTTCATTTTTTGGGTCGACCGACCCCCCCCCCCCCAGGACGACTATGTACCCCCCCCCCTAGGACAGACTATGTACCGACCCCCCCCTCGAAATTGTGATTTTTGCATATTTATCCGTTTCAGACGATTCTGAACATTTTTCATTTTTTCGACCCCCCCCCCCCCCCCCAGGAGAACAAACTAAAAAAAAAAAATTGTGCTGAATCAGCATGATGAAATCGTTGATTCAGCATGATAAAATCGTATATAAGTGTAGTGTCTCGAGGCTTAGGCATCGTCAGACACACCAGCTATCAACATAGACATGGATGACTTTGAAACAGTTACTTTTGATGATACATTATTATCGTTGGAAGAGATAGATGCGTCATGGTACAATCGCTAACAAACGGTTTACCAACAACCTTTCTCGACGGTTTCAATGACATGACTCCGCGATTTTACAAACATCTCATGAAAACCTACATGTAACATCTGTATAAAAGGAGGTAAAACCATCTACAATGTCAACATTGCTTCTTCATCGATGTGTAGAGACCATGGATGACGTCTTCAAAGTGAATTATGCTGACTATGTGTTTTCAAAGCTTCCTGCTTTTGAATCGGATTGGATGCTGCAAGTGAAGAACTTACATCAGCATTGGGAAGCTGTTGGAAAGACCATTCCAAGAGATCGTTTCATCCGCTCGTTTCTACGTGAATGTGAAGATCTACATTTACCGTTAACTTATGACATTGATTTAGCATTTATCAACGTGAATACAATTTGGGCAGTTGAGCTCATGTTAGATGTGGCTGCAAGAATCATTTTACATTATGATGATGATGTTCCATTGAAGACGAATGTATCAGAGCTTGTCCGATTCAACCATGGACGAGTTGAAGTGAATTCAAAACTTTGCAAGTTCTTTGCTGACTCAGCAGATAGTTGGGTATAAAAGGGAGTGAACTCAGCAGAGTGAAGTCATTTCTCAGCAGACAGTTGGAGGGAGTGGATCATCAGTACATTGTAGCAGCCATGGAGAACAAGACAAGCAACGCAACGCAGCGCAGCAGCAGCTTTAAAATTAGTGCTAACTTAACCATTACTGTGGAGCATGGAGAATATGGGCCATTTCTACGCATCACACGTGGAGAGAGATGGTGTGCTTATTCACCATCTTTGTGGAAGATTGTATGCCAAAGCTTGAAAAATTTACGCGACATTGGCTTCAAACTGTACTTAAAGCAAACGAAGTGGCTTGAAGTCATTTCATACTTGGATATGCGCTATGTGAGTTTTGTGCGCACGTCACGGTTTGAAGGGAAAGAATACACACATCACATCAACATGAATGATGGTGAATGGGAGACACTGCTTCAGGAGATGGACAACATCAACTCAGCCCTATCACCATGTGAGGAATGTCATGACAAGAAAACGATCATCAAGCTGCAAAAGGATGGTCGGATGAAGGTGTCAAAGCTATCCAAGAAAAGGCTGGCTGAAGTTCAGTTGGAGAACATGAACGTACAAAATCAACTTGGACTTACCTGTGACTATTGCGGTGCTTGTGGATATGTGGAGGATTATCATTGCCACTGCCACAAGTATAATTGCAAGATGTGTGAACCAAGCAACTTCTGCGACAAGTGTGGAGTACTTAAAGTCAGTGAAGCAAAGTAAAAGCCCACAAGACACTGAAACAAGATGGACGCATGTTTTAAAAATGCTTATATTGACTTGATGATTGCTAAACTTGCTTGCTGTGGCACTCCAGACTATCAACTTTATCATTTGGATGCTTTTTGGGATGTTGTACATCATAGTCTTGATGTGATTGAACTGCATTCAAGATTTCTTGGAGAATGTCATAAAACTGGAATAGAAGAAGATCCTGACTTTGACTTTGATGCTGCACTTTATTCTGCTCGCACTGATGTGGAAGTATATTTCACCGTGGTTGATCATTTGAGAGATTGTTGTAAAGAAGCAGAGGAAACCGAGCAGCTTTATCAGGTAAGTTATATAAAACCTTTTTTAATCATGTTTATGACAACATAGTGAATTGTTTCTCAAAGACATAACCATGTTTTTCTTACTAGCAAATTTAGTTTTATGTGAGTGGTTTCAACGTAAACAAAGAAAGAATATGATAGAAGAGGCAGCAAATATATTAAAAGATATTTTATTACAGGAAGAAACCGACATGTCAGAATAAAGAAGCAAAGTCAACATGGAGAATCTTGTACTATTCAGCGGTCATAAGGACGTTCTTTCAAATATGTTTCCAACACGACTTGAAAAGTATGGACATGTGTTCAACTCAAGTGAAGCTTTGTATCAATATGAGAAAGCAGTGTTTCATCACCGTCCAGATATTGCTTCAGCCATTGTGTCATCCAGAAATGGATATGAAGCGAAACGTATTGCTAAAGGGATAAAACCATGTCCTTTATGGCATACAGTGAAGAGAAGCAAAATGCAAGATGTTTTACAAGTCAAACTGGATCAGTGTGTATTGTTTCGCAATAAGTTGAAAGAATGTAAAGACAAAACTTTAGTTGAAGCAACGTATGATCATTGGTGGGGAGCTGGTGTGAAACATGTGTCATCTGAATATCCTGGTCAGAATATTATGGGAAAGTTGTTAGAAATGTTGTGTGAGGGTTAGAGACTTTTTCATTTGCTTGCCAACCGTCATGGTGTGCAGACGTGTGGACATGTAAATTTGAAGTATGTTTAACTTGTGTTGCATTGATTCAAGACTGTACAATGGCGGACATGACACTGAGACAATATATTGTGCAAAAAGCTTATTGTGAAGAAATGTTATCCGCTGTAAAAAAGTTTGCCTATTTAGTCTGTCCTGCTTGTCAACATGAAGAGTGTCAAGAACATAATTGTCATTTTGCATCTGTTTATACATATTGGAATGAAGCTAAATATTACATGCATTTAGATAAAGTGTTAGAGAATGCAAATCAACGTTGTGAGAAATATGGTGTAGATGCTATTACATTGGATGAACTCAGTCATTGGTTAGTGTTCATTGAAGACCAATGGTCTCCAGTTATTCATACCATTGTATCTATACTTGATTTGTAAAAAACTTGTTAGTTAAGTTATAAATGCATGTTAGTTAAGTGATGTTGGTTGAGTTATAAAATAAAAGCTGTTCTGTTGAGAAGGTGGTTTTCATTCGGTGTGACCATGTCGACGTGGAAAGACTACTTGACCAATATTTACTTCAAACCTGGACAGCCTGGAGCATTTGCTGGTCCTTACAAACTGTATCACATCTTACGAAAACATAATCAACCAGTCACACAGTCACAAGTGAAGAAATGGTTGCAGGATCAAGATGCTTTTAGTTTACTCCAACCTGTCAAATACAGGTTCAAAAGACAACGTGTCATTACACGTGGTATTGATGACATGTGGGATATTGATTTGGCTGATATGGGAAACATAGCTATCTATAATGATGACATACGCTTTTTACTCATTGTCATTGATGTGTTTTCCAAATATGTCTGGGTACAGCCAATACCTAATAAATCACATACCAGCGTCATACAAGCTTTCCAAAAGATTTTTCATGACACACGACGAAGACCGCGAACTCTAAGGTCTGATAAAGGAACAGAATTTAAAAACAGATGGGTAAAAGCATTTTTGAAGAAAGAAGGCATTCATGCTTATACCACAAAGAATGAAACCAAAGCCAACTTTGCTGAAAGAGTCATTCGTACTCTAAAGGGAATGATGTATCGGTATTTTCTACATAATCAAACTTACCGTTATTTAGACATTCTTCCAGACTTGGTGTACAATTACAACCATAGACCTCATGGTTCTCTTCCTAATAAATATGCTCCAGCCGAGATTCGTAAAGACAACGAATCAAAAGTGTGGAAGTATATGTATGTTGACAAACTGAAATTGAAACCTAAGAAGAAGAAGAAGAAGTACAAATTTAACATTGGTGATCATGTTCGCATTTCTCACATTAAATATGTGTTTCAACGGGATTATCACATCAAATGGACGCAAGAAGTCTTCATTGTCACACATCGTTGTAAGAAGCAAGGAATACATTTATATCGTGTGAAAGACTTTTTAGACGAAGATATTGATGGTCATTTCTATGAAGAAGAACTGCAGAAAGTGACCAAAGATATTGAATCTATTTATAGAATTGAAAAAGTCTTGAAAACACGTAAAAGACGAGGAGGAGGTGTGAAAGAATTATTTGTCAAGTGGTTAGGTTGGCCAAACAAGTTTAACAGTTGGGTGAAAGAAACAGACATTCAACAATGAAGCATCCATTTACATGTTTAGTCTCTGGACCTACAGGCAGTGGCAAAACGTCTCTGGTGAAGGAAATTCTAGAACAAAAGTTGATTCAACCCTCTCCAAAAAGCATTTTATGGCTCTATGCAGCAGATCAGCCTTTGTACAAGGGAATGAAAGGCGTGGAATTTTACCAAGGCATTCCAGATGACATTGAAGAGCGTTTTAACCCGAAGAAACCAAACTTACTTATCATTGATGACTTAATGACGAAATGCCATAGTGATGAGCGTATGACACGTCTCTTTAGTGTTGGCAGCAGTCATCAAAATCTAAGCATTATTTTTATTGTGCATAATTTATTCCATCATGGGAAAGAGATGCGAAATATTAGTTTGAATACACATTATATCATTCTGTTTAAAAATCCGAGAGACAGTCAACAAATTAGTACATTGGCGCGGCAAATGTATCCTAGAAGATCTCAATTTCTCATAGAAGCCTATCAAGATGCTACTAGCAAACCTCATGGTTATTTATTCATTGATTTAAAACCAAAGACAAATGATCAACTACGTATTCGTACAGGCATTTTACCAAAAGATACACATTATGTATATATTGATAAAGCAGTGTATGAACAAGAACCAAGTCATTTAACCATTCGCAGTCAAGATGTCTAAACGTATTCGAGCGAACCAGCCGTTTCTTCATTTGCTTGCACGCAGTGGGCCTAAACGACGTAAATCCTTGCTACAGCAAGCTACAAAGGAGGAATTAACAAGCTTGTTTGAAATTTGTTTGAATATATTGCAAGGACATTTACCCTTAAGCTCAAAACGGTTTAAGGAATTTAAACGTGAACGTCATACGCTACGCACTCTAGCAGATAAGAAGATATCCCTTCGACGAAAAAAGAAGTTGATTAATCAGAAAGGAGGATTCATTGGAGTTATTGCTAGATTGGCATTGCCCTTGTTAGCCAAACTGCTGTTAAAATGAAACATACGATGAAAATGGTCCTCATTCCTGAATATGAATATAAAATGTTGCTAGAAAAGAAGGGTAAAGATGGTGAAATCAAAACGAAAGTGAATAAACTTTTACGTGGGAAACGAACGCGTGAAAAGGTTATTGAAATGTCTCAACTTCTTGGCCGTCATTTACGAACAAGTCAGTCTAGACAGCAAAAGCCCTCATCATCATCATCACCACCTGAAAAGCCAGAAAAGCTAGTGTTAAGTCATTTTCAACCTATCTATCATGGAAAAGTACTACAACTTTTAGCCGAACTGAAGAAATATGGTACGACATGGTCAGAGAAGAATGAACTTGTGTTGAAAACGGGCGATATTATAGCAAATTCCAACATGGTTGATTTGATGAAAGAAGCATTGGTGGCGACAAGAAGAAAAGAACGAGTCAAACCACCACATGGTTGGCATCCGTTTATCCAGGAAATTGTAGATGCGAATATTCCAAAAACAATGTTTAGTAAAAAGACCACTCGTGACGACATTACAACAGAAATGAAACAACGTCAACAAAGACAGCTTCCTGAAGGATGGGAAAATTTTTAACATGGCTGAAAGAGCTATGTTGTTGTTGTGAGGAAGATAAACCAACTATTCCTGTGAAGATTAGATGTACAAGCGCGTGTTGTGAAGGAGAAATAAAAGACCATGTGAATGAGGATGAGATTTGGCATACTTGGTCGAATGGCGCGCGCTATCGTGAAGTATATAGACAACGTCAACGCACCTATACCATTTAGTTCCCATCCATCATGGAGTCGACAAGCTTTTACATCACTTTGCCTAGCAATGCGAGTATGACCTATTATCCCAACAACAAGGCTTCAAATTATCAAATTCGTATGCCTCGAACCATCTATCTGAATGGAAAATATGAAGTGGCTTTAGCTGAAATTCAATATCCACATACATGGACAACGATGAGACAGGGCATGGACTATTCTATTCAGTATCGACAAGAACTATTCGATGATCCTATTCTTAGCACTCTCAATATTCCTTATGGGTACTATAGAACCATACAAGAACTATGTGAGGCAGTCAATGAAGAAGCGACTAATGCTCTGAAACTTACAGAAGCTATTCGACTAAAGTATGATAAAATTAGACGACGTGTGTTTCTATTTCTCGATTATGGCTATGAAGTGTCTTTTTCCACTGGATTAGCTGAGATTTTAGGATTTATCCCAGATCAATGGTATACTGAAACATGTACAGCTGAACATAAAGCGGATGTGAAACAGGGGTTTTATACACTGTATGTGTATTGTAGCATTTGTGAACCACAAGTTGTTGGTGATTATTATGTGCCTTTGCTACGTTCTGTTGGCATACAAGGCCATGATGGTGACATTATCATGAAAACGTACGGCGAACCGCATTATGTTCCTGTAAACACGTCCAAATTTGACGTGATAGAAATGAATATTAAGGACGACACAGGCTATAATGTTCCATTTCAAACTGGAAAGGTGATCTGTAAACTTCATTTTCGACCAAAAGCAATATGAAAGCTTATACACACGATCCGTCTGCATATCGCAACCATTTTCTTCGTCAAGTGGGCGGGGAATTACCAGGATTCAAAGGAGCGCGAATCCAGTATGGCGATGGTATTGGTTCCATACTGGGATCATTGGCTCGCAAAGCTATTCCACTACTTAAGGCTGGGGCTAAGATCGTTGCGCCACATCTTAAGAAGGCTGCAAAGAATGTCGCGAAAGATGTGACGGGTCGAGTAGCAGAACGTGTGTTTGGTGAACAAAAGCGTATGCAACCAACGAAACGTGCCAGAAGACGAAAAACAGCCAGACGGATAACATCAAAATATCGCAAAGATATCTTTTGAAATCATGTCTCTCATTCATAATCATTCGTGTGAATGTAGTCTTTCTCCATTGGAATGGTTTCACGTACCACCAACGCAAACTGCTGTAGAGAAAAGTTATAATGTTGACTATCAACCACTTACAAGCATTAGAGAAGGCGCTCCAATAGAATTCTACATTCCTGCGAGTACAGAAGAATATCTGGATTTAAAGAACAGCAAACTTCATATTGTATGTCGCATTCTAAAGGCTGATGGAACAGCGTGTGGCGCAGATGATAATGTCTCTTGCATCAATGATGTGTTTAATGGGTTATGGTCTAATATTGAATTGTTTCTGAATGATCGTTTGGTTTCGCATAGCAACAATACTCATGGTTATACCAGCATTATCTCTCATCTCATCCATGATTCGGAAGAAAGTCTGCATTCTGAGCGCTCTATGCGTCTCATGTACAAGGATACTGCTGGGTCAATGAATAGTCATGAGGTGAAAAGACCTAATCATGAACAATATGTATCCGGGTTTCATGTCAATGCCGACGGTGGTGACTTGGCTGAGCAAGGCAATAATGGCTTACATCATCGTTATTTGCATACTCGTCTTAGCCGTGATGTTATGCTCGCAGGTGGTTTAAGGATAGATTTGTTTGAGCAGGATCGTTATCTTCCGAATGGCATCAGTTTGAAATTGCGTTTCCATAGACAAAAAGATGACTATGTATTGATGGCTGTAAATAATACCTATAAGGTAGAAGTGAAAGAGGCATTTTTAACCATTCGCAAAGTGAGGGTGAGTCCAGGTATTCAGTTAGGACATGCAGATGCATTGATGAAAAGTCCTGCCAAGATCATCATCACTAGAAAAGAATGTAAAGTCTTGGCCATTCCAGCAGGATTTCAGTCTTTTGTGAAAGATAACATCTTTTTGGGTCAATTACCAAATCGTATTGTCATTGGTCTGGTTCATAATGAAGCTTTTGGTGGATCAGTATTGAGGAATCCATACAATTTTGATCATTTTAATCTGGACTATATGCAACTGTACACGGATGGTGAACCAGTTCTATCCAAACCTCTCAAGCTTGACATTACACAGAACAAATACCTGAACGCTTTTGAAACGCTTTACAAATCGTTTGATCGGTTGAATGGTGAGAAAAGTTCCATTATAAAACGGGAAGATTGGCCTAGAGGTTATGCTTTATTTTCGTTTGACTTAACACCGGATTATGATGGTGATGATCATTTCCCCCTGATCAAGCATGGGAATTTGCGGCTAGAAATGAACTTTGCTAGGGCTTTGCAACCTACAATAAATGTCATTGTCTATGCTGAATTTGACAACATTATTGAGATCAGTGCCAATCGCAGCATCCAATTCGACTACCAGTCATGAACACGAAGCAGATTGATGCCATATTGAGTCATGATGTCATGACCAAAGACTTGTTTCAAGGCGTGTTTGCCATGGACCAGTTACCGTCTTTACAACGCGGCGCCTATGTGATCAACACAGACGATCAAGATGAACCAGGAGAACATTGGGTGGCAGTGTATTATGACAAAGACCCTGCAGAATATTTTGACTCTTATGGACTGTTCCCTCTCGATGATCGTTTAGATATGTTTTTAAGAAATGACTATATGTATAATTCTATCTCATTACAAACGCCAATATCATCGTCATGTGGTTTTTATTGTGTCTATTATATATTACATAGAGCTCGAGGTCAGAGTATGTTTGATATTGTGAATATATTAAAAAGAAAGGATGGTGATTTTATTGTAAAGGATTTTGTATATAGACATTATAAACCATTGTTTTATTAATGTTGTTGTTGTTATATTAGTTAAGTTGTTGTTGTTGTTATATTAGGTAAGTTGTTGTTGTTGTTATATTAGTTAAGTTGTTGTTGTTATATTAGTTAAGTTGTTGTTGTTGTTATATTAGTTAAGTTGTTGTTGTTAAATAAAACAAACCAAGTTTTCAAACAACTGTCTTGTTTATTGTGTTCTATTTACAAATTCTTAACTACAAACACTATTTACAAAGTTTACAAACACTATTTACAAAGTTTACAAACACTATTTACAAACTCTTAACTACAAACGCTATTTACACTATTTACAAATTCTTAACTACAAATTCTATTTACACTATTTACAAACTTTTATTTACACTATTTACACTATTTACAAAATTCTTTACTACAAACTCTTAACTACAAAGTCTATTTACACTATTTACAAACTTTTTATTTACAAACACATTCATTTTTCAATACATTCATCAATGAATACCATTCATTAGAATCTAAATTGATATAGGTATCGTAGACATTACATCCATGTTTGTAAATGCTATGAAAGCTCACATAACACACATCACCAAACTTTATCACTTTCACAGTTACATGTTCAGACAGTTTCAGTTCATATCCTTCTTCTAAGTCCATCACACGCATAGGTTGTGTCAGCTCAATGGATTTGGTGCCCCGCATAAGCCATATTTCTGTTTCTTTGAATTCAAGCGTTAGGTTCTTTCCAATCCAATGCTTGCAACAACGCGTTCCATTCCACTGTGTTGAGGGTGATGTAGTCATAGTTTTCTGTAAGCTCGTCATATTGACGAAATTGTATAAACACGTCTAAGCAGTTCTCAGTCACACGCACTTCTAATTCATTTGAGACTGCTAGGAGAAAGCCAGGTATCCTGAACTTCTCTAGATGGTCTTTCAACACGGATTGGTCATCAAGTGATAGGACGAGATACTGTCCAAAATGTCTTAGCACAATGTCATCATATTCGTTTCTCAGATATGAGAATCCATGCGTAATGGGTTTATATTCCGTTAAAAAGTCTTCCATCTCGTTCAACAGTCAGATGAACTATGAGCTGTCTCCTTGTCTGCAAAGACGTTTTTTATGCTCGCAAGATGGTGAAGAGTGGATGTTGTATCACTTCTAGGAATCGTAAGACTGCGCGCCAGTTCTTGATATCAAAGATGATCAAATCTGTATATGGTGTATCTGGCACAACTCCCTTATAATCCTCTGGATAATCCTGTAAAAGATTTCTACAGATTTCTACACGTATGTTAGAATCATATTCAGCCACCGTCACTTCCACTTTATTTTCAAGTCTGCGTTTAAACCCAGCTTCAAGCGGTATGTTTTTAAAGTCTTTCCACACTTCAGGTTTAAACCGATGATAACTTGTCTTAGAATCTAGTATCACTTCATTCCTCTCATTGACAGTAAGGTAAGCACCACCGTTCAGCATGAGTGCATTCGTGATTGTTACCTTGTTATGACTTGTCGTCTTGTCTGCGAAGCCTTTTATCCACTTCTTTCACCTGCTTCTTCAGCATTTTCCATTCAGGTATTGTCAGCAAGATACCCTTTTTCGTTGGACGGTTTTTTCCAGTCCCCTCATCTCTGAGGTATTTGCGAATGTTCACCACACCTTCATTACTTTGTTTCATAATCTTGATATACTTTCCATTGCCTAGAGAAAGCATTCCATCCCACGACTGTGGTGTTGGTGCTATCTCCACTTTTAATTTCTTAATGGTAGTATCAGGATGTTTCACTTTCATGTCTTTGACTGTATCAGCAAGAGTATCCATATCCGTTGGTGCAGATCTTTTCATGTTGACGCTTCAGTGTTCACACCACAACTGACTCTCAAGTTGAAGTGTCTCCCCCTTATATACTGTAATGCCCATGCGCCAAAGTGGAATAGCCATCACTCATCACATATCGCTTGTCATCAAAGGGAGAGAGAGCCACTTTCCTCAACTTCTCCGAGAAGATCTGGTGGTCATGACTTCGAATGATGTGCCCTGTAGTCATCGTTTGCGTTTGGTTGAACAAACTGTCTTTATACTGCTGATGTTTCATCCGTCTTTGACACGCGCGAGTGATACCTTTGGCCGTACGTTTTTCTTTCCCACCATACATCATACTATACATTTTCGGCCGAAGTCCAACAAACTCTTCAATGGGAATGCCCGCCGTCTCATCTTTCATTTTCCCAAGCACTTTCTTGTTCACGTTGGAATGCAGGAAATGATCTGGGGGATAGTCACTTGTGTCGAACAAGTCGGCATCTTCCTGCATGTCTTTGTAGATATCGTCCGTTTCTATGTCATAACATAGACTGTCGGTGTCGCTGAACAAGAGTTTGGCGTCGGGATACTTGGTCATGATGTAGTTGTAATGAAAGTGGAACATGAGCACTTTGCTGAGGTCGAGAATGGTGAACCCAACTTGAATGGGTTTATCCAGAAGCAGATCCACTTTGCGTAAATGTACCGCGGTCAAATCTTCGTTGAAAATTCTAAATTTGTGGAAGGAAGGTTTGGCCACAAGTTTCTTGAACCGCTTTTCCTGGTGAACAAGTTCCACATTGATGCGTTTTCTTACATTTTCCATGGTTTTGCCAAACACCGAGTTGTTCATCAATTTGAAGAAGTCTTTCTCAAACGGGTTCTTAGCCAACTTTCTCTTTTCTGTGTTCAAGGAGATGTATTTTGCCAACCATTTGCTCTGTGCAAACATGATGGCACGATGCACCTTCGTGACTTTCAATCCCAGTGAGACATATTGCTGTAAATTTCTATAATGAAGCACATATTTCTTCTTGTCACACAAGTTGGGAATGAGCTTTTCACTAGGCTTGCTTTTCATGTCTAGATCTTTCCGTAGCTTCTGACTATGTTTTGACAATTCTCCCACTTTCACACATTTCCGTTCTGGAGCCACTGGGTAGTGATTATGATGATCATGAATTGAATATGGGTATTCCAAATCCACTTCTAAAATGTATCCAATCTCATCATCTTCATCCACATCCATAAAGTCAATGGATTCTGGCTCGCTCACCCACATAAATCCACTTTCCGGCATGCTTTGCGACATAGCCCAGCCATACAAGTTGTTTGCATCCAGGTACGTCAAGTAGTTGGTTGGTTTCGTGGGATCGTAATCTGCTACGTAGGGGTTATTTGCTTTCGCATACTTGTGTGTGATGACAGATATTCCTCCACGTAGACCTTGTTCAACCATTTGGTACATGTCAATGTCGTTAATCAATTCCAATTTCACCTTTGTCGCTTTCAACATGGCATCCCACGACAGTCCTGGCGCTGTATAGTAGTGAGCAGGATCTAATTCATACGTGTTGAGACATACGTGACGAAAGTTTTCAAACACGTCAGCCAGCAGCAACACATCTGATTTCAGGTACAAGTCATGGTATTCACCAAATGTAGTACAGTGGAATGTCTCCCACACCTTCTGCGCATGCGCATAATCCTCATCGCTAATGTCTTCTTCACTGAGTAGACTGTAAAACTTGTCCTTGGACGGCAGTTGTGTTTCAGCAAACTTGGATGGCTCATCCACGTAATCATAAGGGTATACTCCCTTTCTCAACAGTAACTCTTGTTGGTCGCTATCGTGAATGTGTGACGTCATGTGATAAAAGTTGTCTTTCCCTTCTGCTGCCAGGTTGGAGACCAACTTCTGTAGAGAAGTACTCATGAACTGAAAGCTGTCTGTAAATTTCAGATTGCTCATGGTGAATGCAATATATTTCTCAACGGTGTTGGGAATGACTGTAATGGTTTCATTTTTGAACTTTCCAATTTCTTCCATGATCAAATGGCTGTCATAGCCTCGTAAATTGTGGAAAAACACAGGAATGATGAAAGAATCTTCAACATCCTGCTGATCCTTTCGAAATCGAAATTGTAAATTGCATTCATTATGTGCAGCTCCGCGGTATTTGCCATTGATATGATCATGATCTCTCACACGATCTGCTCCTAGAGGCTCATGACAAATGTAGCAATCTGTAGCGTTCTTATAATGCTCTTCATCTTCACAAGTCATGACTATTTTCTTTTTCTGCTGTAGACCATGCACAATACGATCACGTTCGTATACCATATGGTCTAAAAAGACTTTCACGGCATTATCGCCTCGATATACGACTGGAGCACGTGTCTCATACTGGCTGACAACCACATAGGCAAAGCTGTTTGGACGATGATGCTGATACTTGTCTCCTTCATGCTTTTTCGTGAAACATTCAAAGTCTGCATAAATGACAAACGGCGCTCGCTGTTGTTTGGCTACATTCTTGAACTTGATGAAGGGTTCCTTGGGAAATGATAAACGTTGTGCGCCATGCTTGCCACACACTTCACGATGCTTGTCTAAAAGATCTTGCCGTATAAACCCGTGAAGACAGTTGAAACAATAAAAAGCTACACCATTATGCTTTGATCGATAAGCCATCAGTCTGCTGAAATTCTTGATGAGGCAGTAATGTCTTGTCTTGTCATTGCTAATCAAAAGCAAGTTGATTTCTCTCGCACTGGTGTTTCGGCTGAGTTGTATGGGAACAACGACATCATGTTCATATCCAAACACGTTAATGGACACATCATTCTCCTTTTCAAACTTTGGAATGTCTGTAATCGGTGTTGGAAATGTCATGCCTTCTACCTTCAATTCGTTCTCAAATAGCTTGTATTGATTCACACGCTCTGGGTTTACATTTGTTGAAGGGTGAAGGTGAGCCAATACAGACCATAAGAAACATTTGTTGTCTTTATTCTGAATGTTTAACACCGCCTTTGTACTCTTTACTTTCTTCGGTAGTGGGATAAAACTGCTTGCTTCCAGAGGCGCTGACGTAGCTGTATGTACTTCAATGAATAATATGTTATCCAACACCCAGCCAGAGCCTTGTCGCTCATGTTCATCAAACCTGGTAAACAATTCTTTATAGGCTTCTGGCAAGTCCTTCTCAATATCTGTTGGATTGTATGCTGCATACGTTGGACTACTGATGAAGGCATTATCCACTTGTTCTACCATCACGCCTTCAACATTTGGTGTCATTTTCTTGAAGCGTGCATGTACCACAATGTACCATTTCATACCACGGTTTAACGTCTCTAGCAAATGTCTCTTGATTCTATTCTCTTGTTGTCGCATTTCGAGTAGCAAATCCGATCCATCTTCAGGCTCAAACCGTCTTTCCTGTGCGTTTTCACCAAGACTCACTCTTCTCCCTCTCCCTACTTGCACTGTCTCTTTCTTTCTTTGTTCTTCATGAGACACATTTTCCATCTCAGCACATGCATGTGTCTCAAATGCATCCAAAGATGAAAATATCTTGGCGCATTTACAGCAGAGGACTGGATCAGGTCTGTCAACACCATCTTGTACGGTTTTTCGTCTCTTGGCTTCAATCTGCTCAACAAGCTCTTCATGAGCACGTTTCATCCTAGCTGGTTTGCATGTATGTGTCACGAACACTTCCAGAGATGGAAATGTCACATCACAATCATGACAGTAGACTGGTGCCATCGTTGTTGCTTCTTCAACTGCTGGAACTGAAATGAAGTAAAATATACGTTTCACTCTTCCTTTTATACCACTTCAATGGTGTGTTGACTCAGCAGAATGTATCACTAGTTGACTAGTTGACATGTTTCACTCATGCTTTTATGCTACTTCCATGTAATCAAAATATGGTGTGTAACTTTTCAAACTTGTTCCAAAATGTTAAAATTGCTGACTCAGCAGAATTTTACTTGTGTATATGAATGTCTTACTTACAGTTGTGAAGTTGTACAGCTGTTATACAGCAGAGACATCTAGCGGTGAAGTTAAATGGTCTGTCAAATGGTATTCATCCGCCAACTAGACCTGAAATGTGATAAAATGTATTCTCTCTCTCACACACACACACAAACATGTTTTGCTTCATTTCATAATATAGGATGGCCCTTAAAAGGGCCTGAAATATTTTAGTATATCAGCAAGTTGGATTCCTGCAGCGGCATTTGTACTTGTAGTACTCCTGCATCGTAAATGGTCTTCCCGCGCACTTGAACGGATGGCTGTCGCAATAGCTCTTCAGCTTCAGAGTCATACCACACCACCAGCAGTCATTACATATTGGTCCTGGCCCAGGTAGCGTCGTCGCAAACTTGTACCAGAGCAGACCACCGCAGGTTTTACAGCAAAAGCGCTGCGGTGCGTTGTGGTGCACCGGGCAGTTGTGGGACTGTCCTTCATATTCCAACCTCACGCAGCACTTGTAGCATTGTATGGTCACTTTCTTAGTAGCTGATGTGTTGTCCATGATGTGTCTGACGATGTCTGACGATGTCTGAGCCTCTACACTACACTTATATACGATTTTATCATGCTGAATGGACGATTTCATCATGCTGATTCAGCACAATTTTTGCTCTCCTGTGGGGGGGGGGGGGTCGGTACATAGTCTGTCTTAGGGGGGGGGGGTCGGTACATAGTCTGTCCTAGGGGGGGGGGGTCGGTACATAGTCTGTCTTGGGGGGGGGGGTCGGTACATAGTCTGTCCTAGGGGGGGGGGGGGTCGGTACATAGTCTGTCTTAGGGGGGGGGGGGGTCGGTACATAGTCTGTCCTAGGGGGGGGGGGTCGGTACATAGTCTGTCTTAGGGGGGGGGGTCGGTACATAGTCTGTCCTAGGGGGGGGGGGTCGGTACATAGTCTGTCCTAGGGGGGGGGGGGTCGTGGCTTTTTAGGGTCTGTTGCCATGGTTACACTGATTGACAGGTCGGGTTCATTGGCTTCATGTTGATTGACTCGGCCAAACCACTTTCGCTCCAGACAGCATCATCTCAGTATGACGTCATGATGACGTCACACATGGTCGCGCCTATCCTAACGCTTATCATGACTTCCGGTCCAGACATGATGACGTCACTTCCGGTCCAGACATCATGACGTCACTTCCGGTCCAGACATGATGACGTCACTTCCACTCCAGACAGCACTTCCGGTCTAGACAGCACTTCCGGTCCAGACGCTATGACGTCACTTCCAGACATGATGACGTCACTTCCAGACAGTATGACGTCACAAAATGCAGTAGAACTCTCATTATCATACTACTGCTGCTTTAGAGGTGAGGTATGCAACCTGCGTTGTTGTCCAACAGCCGACCTCTACAGTTGATCTCTTCAGAGGTCAGCTGTTTATAACAACGATGTAATCTGTGTATCATATCCTATTCTCCATACAGACGAAGTTTACCACGAATAACTTCCGCTTTGAGAATAAACAACCAAAAAAGCCTTGTTCGTAACAGGTTCAATAAGCCAGATGACATGGACGAAGATGAGCGCAAACGAAAAATGCTCGCCGGCAAAGAACGGGTTAGTTTGAAGACAGAAACTGGTTTCGTCACTTTTGCGTGTAAGAACAGCTCCAAAAGCCAAATCACACTTTGGATGTTTCGAATAAAATGCACAAGAATTTCCGACTGCAACGGAACCGGGTAAAAAAATGAAAGAAATTATAGAAAAATATAGAAGAAATAACCGCAAAAACAGCTCATACTCGGAACATGAAAGAACTGGAAACTATTTGTTAACACTTTTGATAAATTTTTAAAATAGCATACGGTTGTAAGTTGCAGTAAAACGTTGTCTTATCTTATTGTTCTTTGGCGCAAGAGAAATGTGGCTTTTAGGCGAAATCTCTATCATTTCTTTCATTTTACCCGGTTATTTTTATTCGAAACGCAGAATTTTTGCGCATTTTTATTGGGAACACCTAGAGTGTGATTTGGCTTATGTGCTTAACACACAATATGGGTGTTTCGAATAAATTTCGTATTTCGACTGAAAGAAAACCGGGTAGAAGAAATATTGCGAAACAGCTCATTTTTCCGGTTAGTTTGTAATTTTAGTTTGAAATTAAGCGCATTTTATTCGAAACGCACAAGGTGTGATTAGGCCTATGTACCAAAACAGCTCCGAGTCAGAGGCTCCGTTGCTTTTAATCTGGAAATTAATTTAATAAGGTACGCTTGAGTTGAACGTATTGCCAAATTTACAGTTGCCTTATTAATGTAACATTTTATTGCTACCAGTTATGATCTACTGTAGGTCGGAGCCAGCTCTACCTCAAATTACTTTGTATATATCTGTGTCAGAGTTACGAAGCCTTCTACTGTCCGTTAACAGTGGTCAACTTCATATGTTCTGAGGCACGAATCCTGTATACCAGTCCTTGTTATTGAAACGTTTATTTAAAGTTCATGCACAGTACGCGAGGGGAAAGAGAACGAATGGTTACAGTAAATTCATATTGTTGAAATGAAAAAGAACATATTCCGTGGTTCAAAACAAATTTATTTTGTCAAATATCACAAAAAGGTGTACATGTAAGTCGATAGGGAGGCAAAACGTGCAGCTGACTTATTTAGTGGAGTTGGAATTTAGCATTTTGTTACCAGTTACAATCCACTTGAGCAAATTCTCTCTCCTCTTTCTCGTACCCCGTTTATAAAACAGAAACAATTTTAATGGCCTTCATGTCTTTCTTTTTTCGCTACAACGCAGGGAAATCGGTTTCCGCACTTTGTTAGGCCCCAACGCATCGGATTGGGGCCTATAGGTTTGGGGTGTCTGTCCGTCATCGCTTTATACCCCTTTGAATTTGGGGGCGCTTGGGGGCCTGCTCGTGTTTCACAAATACTTACTTGTTTTTTAGGCCCCAACCCTTCGGATTGGGGCCTATAGGTTTGGGGTGTCCGTCCGTCTGTCCGTCATCGCTTTATACCCCTATGAATTTGGGGGCGGTTGGGCCTGCTTGTGTTTCACAAATACTTGCTAGTTTTTTTTTTTACGTTTGGGCTTTAAATGTGAGGTGACCAAAGTCAAGTGACCAAAACTTTAAATAAAGGGGTTATAGATCATCGGTAAAACCATATGCAAATAATTGGTGGATATAGAATAAGGCATAAATTTATTCTATACACCCACAATATTCAACTCTTCAATTTCTTGCAGGGTTCCCACTAGGGGTGTGAGGGTTCGTACCGTAACCGAAAACCGACCGCGGTTCTTCGGTTCGGTTCGGTTAAAAAACCGAAAGAGAAAATCCGCGGTATTTTCGGTTTTTTTGGCAGTTTAATTTTTTCACTGATAGTAGAAGCGATAAAATAAAATACTGCTTCGCGCTTTTTTTAAAAAGTAAAATATGTAAATTTTGAGAACTTATCACTCGACATTTTAATGTGGACTGTTCCCTCAGCGACATTAACATTATGTTTCATAAGTATACTTCAAGGTTTAAAGCTTCTCATAATATGTGTAAAGGCGTTTTGTTTATGGCGTTGTAACTAAGAAACTCTGTAAATGTTGAATTTGCTAACAAAACTGAATGACTGCTATGTGATATACTGAAACTTAAGTTAGTGCAAAACTGCAATGATTGTTACAGGCTAAACTTTTAACATCGTATCATTTAAAATAAGAATTCTGAAACAAATAAGAAACCAGATATTTTCTAGTAGGCTGTCACAGAAATCGATTTTTTTCAATATTTCATAATTTTATGTTGCAGACTCATAAACAACTTATTTTCTTTCCTTATAAACAAAAAAATATGAAAAAAGGAAATACAAATAAATTTTTAAAACTTTTAAATTTCAATAGATTATTAACACTTGACGAGCTTTTGGCTTGCAAGGTGTTTATGAATTTGTGCGAGAAAGCGTTGGTATCTTTTTTTTTTTTGACAGTGATCGAATTTCGTGTGTCATCACCTCCACTGGCACTACGGGCTCTAGGGTCACGAAACTTGGGACTTAGGTAGCACTTGATATGAACGCATGCATGACACTTTTTATTTTCGCCTTCGATTTCGTTTTCTTGTGCGATAGTTCCTTCAATGGGTATTTCGTTTTCTTGTGCGAGCTCTCACTGCGTAAATAGATAACACGGCGTGTGCCCGATCAGTCAATCAAACCTTGAAGTCAACAAAAGCCAAACACTACTCGGCTTATAAGACGAATTCAAGCTGTTTTGTTTGCAATATATTCTTCAAGAAATAACCCATTGAAGAAAGTATTTTTGCGTTTTCATTTTTGTCAAGTGTTAAACATTTCACTGGCGGAATGAGGTTGTAGTTTAATACTGAACTACCGATATTTTAATAAGCAGCCAATGTAGATTCCATTTTTCAATATTTTTGTTTGTCTTTCACTAAAACATAAAAATTTACATTGTTCAACTTATTTTTACCCTTTGTTATCAGAAAAGTGAAGCATTATTTGATTCTTTTGACATTCACATTATCGGTAGTCTATTCTGGAAGAGCCTGCCAAAAAAAAAACTATCTGGTTTCTGATTTGTTTCAGAATTCTTATTTTAAATAATGCGGTGTTTTTAGCTTAATTGGTGATGTGGAATGATAGATATATTGATTGTTATTTGAGATATTTATGCTTAATTGTAGTTCCTGTGACTTTTTAAATATTTCACGAGAATTCCGAGACATTTGTTGTTAAAAAATGAACACCTTGTTAAACAAGAGCACCGGAATGCTGCAAATCCCCTCGCCCTGCTTATCCGTTCGGAGGAGTTGTGCATACAAGACTTAGATCATAGAGCCTTTATAGTCGAATATTATGCTAAGTTGCGACCTCAAGTTTGGCTAAATGAATGAAAAGTTGGACAAACTGAATACAAGGCGCACAACTACAATACATGAGGAGTAAATCTGTATAGGATTTGAAATGTGCGTGCTTACCCATTCGGAGGAGTTGTGCATACAAGACCACTACCCAAAAGCGGGATGGACGGACGGACAAACCAAATCCTATATCCCCTTCGCCAACAAAATTGGGCGAGGGGATAATAAGCAAAACAATTTTATGATTGATAAATTCATTATTAGGTCTCCTCCTTTGGGGAGACCTGTTTGAGCTGCTTCGTCACTGAATAAATATTAAAGGAGTGATGCTTTATTTTTTTTAAGTATTCTTTTAATTTATCTATTTGTGCTTTATAAATTTTATAAAATTGTGTTTCTGTTTCAATCACATGGCTAAAAGCCATTATTAGGTGTTATACCATAAATATTTAGCTAAATACAAATATTTATCATTTCGGCAAAATTTTAATAATTTTGGCAAAATCGTACCGAAAAAAAAACCGAACCGAATAACTTAAGTGTACCGAACCGAACCGAACCGTGGACATGGCGTACCGTCACACCCCTAGTTCCCACTCACTTGTGAAAATGGGGGTTTTGTACCCCCACTTATTGAAAACTGTGCGTGAATGCGAAAAAAATGGGGGTTCGGTTGCTTCACAAGTGAAATGTATAAAACATTCACCCAACATCTCAGAACCATTAGTAGTGGTCAACATTTACGCAAGTAAAAGACAAAAAATTCAAATAAATCGATCATTTCGTGTTTATTTTATCGCTTTGTAATAGAAAGCAAACAAAACGGAAAACACTGCCATCACAATAATAAAAGAACATAGGCATTGGAGATGCAGAGCTCTCAGCCAATAGCGGTTGCATCACTGTGGTTCAGTGGCTCTTTTGAAATATCGCCCGGACAAAAACAATATACAAGGTGCGACGGATGGGTCCTTGCGCATCCACATTATATATACTTTCTTCCTGTAAGGTTTGGTTAAGATCCGATGAATAGTTTTTGAGATATCGCCCGGACAAGAAAAAGTTTACGGAGAGACAGACGGACGGACTGACAGACGGAAGGACGGCAAGACAGACCGATAGCAATAGCCTTCAGCCAATATTGGCTGAGGGCTAAAAATTAATACTGCCCCCGTTACAGTAAGAGTTTTGAATCCACTGAACTAAACACCTTGCAATGGTTGCAGTAAGATTACCAAATTTTAAATTCAGTCAATCGCCCTGTAGTAGCATCTTAACTAAAGAGAAATAAATTTCACAGATTTTTTTCGGTACCGTACAGATTTTACTTAAACTTACTTCACATAAATACTTCTCGTGGACGAGAAAGTAAAGACTGTTCATCAAACGTTTTTGACGACGCAACACTTCTTATCAACACCTTGTTTGAAACCGACTGGGAGGACAATTTTTTTTAATTTACCATAAATAATATTTTGTTGAGAAAACCCCCCGTTCACAGGGAACACTTGTAAGAGGCGTAACCTATAGTATGCAAGCCAGTTTTGCAAAATGTGGAAAAATTTCCTGATAGTCGGTCATTACTTTCAAGCAAAACGCTGTTAGTTGATCATTTCTACTGTTAGTTACCAGATATTTGAAGTCAAGAAAAGAATTTCTGGCTTCCTCAGCGCTGATTATTGCATTTTCGCCTAATGCAAAAGCCTTCAAATTCTCTTCCATTGCCTTGTTTTTGTGATTTCTAATACCATCAATAACGATCGGCAGAAGCTTTGGATTCAAAATTAAATTGAGATTCTTCAAAATGCTCATGTCGGCTTCTGGAAATCTTTTATCAAAATTCGTCTAACAAATTTGATATGAAGTCATCTTTGACTTGGACAACATTATTTAAATGTGTTTTTTATCACAGGAATTTCTGTGCGTGACTGTACCCCTGACTCTTCAAAAGTGTGCGTGTTTGTGCGTGAATCACGCACAAACGCACGGAAATGGGAACCCTGTTCTTGCTTGCTTTTTTATATATCAGTTCAAAAGTTTTTGATGGATAATTACAAAATTTATTTTCACTTTCCACATAGTAAACCATACTCCCTATATGTAAACAAATATCAGTTGTTCCGGGAAATTTGTGGTTATTTCCGTGTTCGTTTCTTTTGAAGAAAATGTAACACAGAAGTTGTATATAAATATTCTGGTAAATACAAATATACCATTTCGGCAAAATTTTAACAATTTTTCAAAATCGTACCGAAAAAAAACCCGAAGTTCGAATAATTGAAGTGTACCGAACCAAACTGTGGGAGTGGCGTACCGTCACACCACTAGAAATAGGTATAAATTTATTCTAAAGAGTATTTATTGACTGGTATCCAAAGAGAATTGAAACTGAAGATATATCATTTTAGTGTGGAAACGGCGTTTTGATCTGCTGTTCGAAGTCATTCAGTAAATAACTTCACAGGCTCAACTATAGACTCGAAGGTGCAATACAGGACACCAGTTTATGGGGTAGATGTACGGTGTTTTCATTGGTGAAAAGGATCAATATCACTTTTTCAAGTCAGTGTTTAAAAACCATTCAAATTATTTCAAAAATTAATTTCGTCACACAGTCAAAGAGTTTTCAAGTCTGAAAAATGTAAATTGTTGAAGAAGGATCAGTTTTCGTGGATGTTATTTAGTTGTTTCCGTCCTAAACTCGTCTACAGTAGTAGGCGAATTTGCAGTTAGCCAATTTTGTGTGCTGTTCAATTCCATGCTGCTTCCCTGGTAACCAATCCTTAAATGAGGCAACTTGGCAATCCAAAGCAAATGACTGTAAGACCGTGCATCAGCAAAAGACTTTGTGTTTTAGCTCAATAAATCCTAGAATTTGTTTGCTTTTAACAGGAGTTTCAGCATTGGCTTACATCTCAATGTTAAACTATACTAATAAAATAAGTACTTCAGGAGTACCAGTTTAAGCTTGCGGTATAAAACCGGTAACAAAACGTTAGAATCAGGGCTGGTAAAAATCACAATTTTTTATTTAAATCTGATTTTTTTTTAACTTTTTTTTTATTTAAATCAACAAGGCAGCTAGAAAAATTAGACAACCATACATATGACTCTTATTTATTGGATTACATGGGTTATGTTTAAACTATCTGTTAAGAACCAAAACGTCGCATCTGTTACTAAGATACTGCTGAAGTTTACCAAGAGATAACATTACTGTTATTAATTACTAAAATTTATATCATATCCAGGCTTCATATCAATCAAACTACATTCACAAACAGATGTTATCCATGTGTTAGCGTTCTTGACAATGTTTTTTGCAATGTTTCTATCCCTGAATTAGGAACCCTGATAGACCGATAGCAAAATGCGAGTTTTCCAGCCTTTTCAATACCAAGGCTAGTGTGCAGAGACCCTTTGGTGAACTTCATAGTACTGAATTGTCTTTCTAATTCCGCACTATTTCCAATTGACGAGATGATTTGCAAGGCAGTTTTACGTAACGATTCGTCGAATCGCATCAGTCTAGCTGCGGTCCACCAGGTGAACCGTTCAACGTCGGTGATATTCCCGCTAGTAGGAAAGTGATGGCACGTTCAGCATCAGAATCAAGTTCTTCATTAAATTTCTTTAATAAATTTCGAACGAGCGTGAAAACAATTCGGAAAAGATATCTTTGTATTAGAACTACTGTTTACGTAATTACGCGTATTTTAAACCTCAATGTCATGGAAATAGAAACAATACATTAAAGTGCTTTCTCGACATCCGAGTCAGAGTCACCATCAAAAGTGATAGTGATTGGAAAACACAGATTAACGGAAACACAAAACACACGAAAGACATACGAAAACACAAACTATGAAAACACAAATTTTAATCTTTTTTGAGGTCGCCCAAGGATGGCATTCAGGTAGTGGGTGGTCGCTAGTGGTCGGGAACTGTTCTTCCCCAGTAGTTTTGGTAGCGGTAATGCAGTGGCTTCCGATACTGGTTCCCGGCAAACTTTTAGAGCATTCTGTTTTCAGATTCTTGTTTAGAAATGAAATTTTGTTGATGGTATCCGGATCGAGATTTGCCCTGGGCTTACTGACTGCGTGTCCAGCTGTAGAAAATAGGCACTCACTGCTCGTGCTTGTCGCCGGCATTGCCAAATATTACTATGTGCTGTACATGAGCGCAAAGTATTGGTTTTTCCTGTATTTTGTACTTATTACTGTATGTTATACTGTTCCTCGCGAGGACCGGGGATTGGCCAAAATCCTCAAAGATTTGCATTCCTCGCCTCGCCAGCGAGGAATCGGGGAGTCGATCCGTCCGCAATAAATCCCGTCCATACTATATGAAAGATCCTGTGTTTCCGCAGTTTTTCAGAAACTAGGAATTCGCTTATAGTTCAGCTAAAAGTAACAGGTTGTTTTTATCGACACGAAAAATGCATACACGGTTGGACACAAGTCAAAAGTTGTATAGGAAAACTTTACTGCGCATCGGAAAATTCCACAGTGTCCAAGAAGACATTGGACGTTTTTTACTTGTACGGGTTCGGCCATCATAAATTTTTCTATTTGACATTTCTATTCTTACGCAGATTTTCTGGCATAAACACAAAGATGATTAAATAAAAAGTTATAATTTTCTTATATTCGTGGACTGAGAAATAAGGAAGAAAAGTATTCCTAGAACAGACCTGTGTCTTAGTTATATGGTGAACTGTAAGTCGTGTATTTGTCTGAATATTCCGTACCAGTTGAACACATCAAATGTCCTCCTAAGACTATTAGGCGCCTGTGGCTAAGGTAGCCGTGCGTCTTGTTTGTTAAAGGAAGGTAGTTGGGTTTTTTTTGTACACTACAATTATCGAACTTGCTCAAGCTCAAAACATTTCGGAAACCAATTTTCGAAGCATTCAACTTTTTCATTGAGAATTTAAGGTACTAGTAATATTGTAATGTGCAGCTACAAAATGTGTTGGAGGTCAATTAAATGAGCTGTTGGGAAAACGTAGCTTTTAGTTTCTTCAAACTGTGGATGAAGTTTCTCTAAGTGTAGTTTAGTGTGCCATCCATTTTTTCGTTTGCATTTTTAACACTGGCACATTTTCATATGCTTTAAGCTGGCAGCATTCCGACAGAAGAAAACAAAAAAGAAGAAAAAACAACATGCCGATAAGCAATCAGAGACGGCTACTGATAGTGATGTTTCATCAGTTATTGATTTAGCTGACCTTGGCGACCAATCAGATGACCCATCAGCTTCAGCAGACACGGCGGTGGGTGTATGAGTAATATAGAGCGATATATATATATATATCTAAGAAAAAATGTAGCTTCCGATGGTGGCTGTTGAAATTTTAAAGCATAGCTTCAGGTGTATTTGAATGCCATTTGACTCCATATTGCCTTTGTGATGTCCACATTTTCGCGCAATGCCGGTGTGTGAGAACGGCTTAGTAGGGTTTACATTTTCCCTGGACAAAGCCTATTTTTATAAGGGCAGTGAAAAACAGGAAAAACCGGCAAACATGAAAAAAAGTGGGATTTGGTAAAAATGGAAAAATATTGAAATTTAACTGAAATACCAGTAGTAGTTTTATACATAAGTAAATATGGTGAAACTGCCATAGTATTTCAATATACAAACACACACAGAGCTATTGATGAACAGGTGGATAATTATGGTAATATTTTGGCAACTGGGATGGTATTCAGTTAAGAAAAGCATTTTTAGCAGTCAAAATTGCTTGCGACTAGCTGTTAATGGCTAATTGTTTAACTAATTAAAAACAGTCGGGGAACTGAGTAGATAGCCAAGGCATGCGTTCAGTGACTGGGGTGCACACTATTCCGTGTACGGCTTGTTAAGACACATAATTGTAAGGTTTATACAAGAAGCGCTTATCACCCAAAATAACAAAATGAAACGTAAAAGAAAAGTGAAGTGGATATTAGCCGAATATTGAGCTTTTAATTATATTAATTAGATGGCAGACATACATGAGGTGTCAGACTTACGCCGGTCTCACCGCGTCATGGAAACTGCACAGAAAGAGTTGGGTCGCGCGCACGATAGGGTCACAGAGTTGGAGGAGACCTTGCTGGGGAAACAAGTATTATTGGATAGTCTGGTCTCAGAAAATGAGCAGCTTAAACATGATCTGACTTCTGTGGTATGATATAAAACTGTTGTTTTTATACATTTGGAAAAAAAAGAAGGAAAAAGTCTGCAAGACTGGCATCAACAGAATTTCATTGTGTCTTAACGAATAAATTAGATAATAATAAATGGTAATCTGTTCAACTGTAAAACTTACTTCTTTGGTAAGACGCTCAGCAGTGTTTTATGCAAGTACTTTGAAGGCTTTGTTTTGTAGTCGTTTAGATTAATAAGTATTATATTCACAAAAGCTATCACAAAGTTTTAAGCATAAACGTGCTGTACTGAAATTTCTTCTTTTTGGCACAGAAAACAAAAGGGGTGACTGTGACAGCGAAAGGGTTCGAAGGTGAACTAAGCAGGCCAGAAATGGCTGAAATTAATCCTGAGAATATCCAAGAATTGCAGGCCAAGGTATGTTAGTATGTCGTCTTTCATGGTGTTCGTAAGGCCAACGGTGTAACGTATTTTGGTTCTCTTCACAGTTTTGTTATCCGTAAGTAACAGCAGAGCACACGATATCTGGTTTGTCTTTTATTTTTATTTATTTATTATTTTTTTGCGGGGGGGGGGGGGGTAACCAACAGGTTTAAGTTTGAGGAAATTCATATGGCCTCAGTACGGTTAGCTTTTATATTCTGTTGAGACAGGTTAATATTAGGACTTTGAGAGGACATGTATGCGGATGTTATGGTCACTTTACGGACCCCGGGGATGCAGGGTGAAGATATCTGTGGTTGCGTCTGTATATGGTCTTTGGTCAGCTCGGCGCTTTGCCAATTCAGCTACATCTGAAACTCAACTCGGCCCACGGTTTTCATCTCGGCCAACACCTCGATAAATGTGTATTTGAATTAGTCTTTATCAGTAAATTTACTTTAAATTAGAGAAAAACGGAAAAAATTCGTCTGGCACCCTCACAGATCTTTCTACCTTTTTCAAAGTACTGTGACATTGTCACATGAATGTACATGAGTATTGTAAGAAGCCTTGACGCTGAGCGTGATTCTACAGGGCATTCATCCCATTTGTAGATACAGGACGGTCGCATTTGAAGTTTAGTAACTTCTGCCTCATAGAAAAGCAAGTCAATCAGCACGTGTATGTTGAGGTTTTTCCCCTGCAGGCGCGGGCGTTAGGTGATAGTATCAACCCTCGTCATTGTTCATGCGTCTCATCGGCGGTGGGATGGGGCGAGTTGGTAACCTAGGTACGAGATGACTTTCGCGAAGGGCCAAGCTGGTAAATATAGGAAGGCCGACTTGAAGAAAATGGACTGATTGGGAAGGGGCGGAATTGGCAAAGGGCCGAATTGTCCAGATCCCACTATATGATCTTACAAATGACCATTTTGATGCCATATAGGAAGGAAGCTGTAGTTTATTATAATTTTCAATTCAGATAACGGAATGTGCCGAGGCGATCACACAGCGAGACGAAGTCATTCGACAATTGTCGGACAACTTAAAATCGATGACAGAAAATCGTGATCAACTCCAAAGCGAATACACAGCGCAAGCGGAGTCCTTGTCTTCTCATGTCCAGCTCCTGCAGTCTCAACTCAAACAGGTGAACAGAATTACTGGGAGTATCCGCCCCCTTCCCCACCCCGAGCTTTAGCCACAGGTACTTCAATTAATATATTACTCCTCCCCCCCCCCCCCGCCCTCCCCTAGTTTGCTTTTTGGACAAAACTTTACATTGGATTCGGGTAAATGTGAAAGACCTTTTAAAAACACACAAAAAATATTTGGTTCTAACCCACTGGACAGTTAGCGTATGTATGTATAGTGCACGGGGAAATTGTCACATATATCCGCTTAAGAAGCAGGGCACGTTTCCTACATGTAGTTTGTACGCCCGTGACTTTTTCCCCTATCTGATTAGGACACTTGGGGATTTTCTTCGTGTGTGGTGAGGGCACACGGAACTGTCCTCGTGTCTTGTTGGGGCACACAGGACCCTCGTGGTAAGTGGGTGTGAACTATGGGGCTTATTGCCAGGGGAACAAGAGCATATTACCAATTTGTATGTCAAACTGACATCGGTTTAGCACAAGATCTGCATCTGTGTAACAGTACTAGTGCGACAGTTGCAATAGATAAAAACCTATTTGCTTATCGAACAGCTTTGATCGATCTGCATATTGTGTACTTGAATATTGATCAATAGAAAATACTCGCGGTTCTTGCTTGAGTTTAGACAAACATACCACGTGTAAGCGTCTAAAGCCTTTACTTATTTATTTGTTTATTTTATTGTTTTTATGTGCACAAGTCACGGATCGGATATTTGCGTACATTATTAATGTTACTGAACTGAACTGTGTAATGTGTGTTCGATCTGAGAGAAAACTGTTCTGTGAATTGCGCTGTTAGTTTCCAGTTGATTTCTAAATCAATAAATTTATGGATAAATTTTCTGCTTAGTTTGAGAAATATGAACGATAACTAAGCTATACTGAAAAGAAATAACAAATACAGTTGGGGCTCTAATGCGTTAAATCGTGTCACACGTACTTAAGGAGGGGGTAAGGGTGAAGTCTTCTGATGCACGTACGCTAGTCATGGTCAAAAAATCATCTATGAAATTGTGCGTCCTGGGGGAAAGAGTTGTGTAAAATTTTCCATACGTACTTAATGTATGGGCCCTGAATTGTAAAGCTTTGACTGATGAGTGCGTGGTGTTGTTTTGCACACACTGACAGACGAACGAGTGGCTGCATACGAGGATGGGGGAGCATGGTACGTCGGCGGAGGCACTGCTAGAAGCCAAGCACGAGCTGCTCGCGCTACAACAGGTATAAACAATCAGGGGGTTTATTAGGGCGCGATAACGGGATCTCCTCGCGCTCATTTTCAGAATCTCGCGCTCAAAATTTCAGGGCGCGAGAAAATATCGCGCCCGCTTTGAGATTCTCACACTCAATTTTAGAGGGCGCGATTTTTTAAATTTCTATTTTTAAAATTTTTTTTTTTAAATTGACCATCGATATTTTCAATTTTGTGCTCATTCAAATCCCCAGAATTCTTCAGCCTTAATCACTTTTATGTGATCCCTTGTCATTTTCTGACGATGTCGCATCTGGCATCGTCAGAAAATTAGAAAAATTAAAAATTGAAAAACTGGTCGAAGTTAAAGACTTATAGTCTAACAAAACAATATGTGAATTGAGTAAATCAAACCGTCTTGATAACTTGATAAATAGGGTAGTTAAGATAATGTTTTTCCGGCGAACAAAACCCCTGGAACAAGCCTGTATAGGCGCCAAGCACAAGCTGCTCGGGCTATACCAGGTATGGACAAGCCTGTTTAGAAGCCAAGCACGAGCTGCTCGCGCTACAACAGGTGTGAACAAGCGCGAGGGGCGCGCATTCGTACAAAAAAGGTGGAAATATTGCTTACGTACGTTATTCAATGTACCCTAACGTATAGACCAGGGATAAATGAAGTGGATTTTTAGCTTGCGTATTTATAGGTTCGTTGGCTGCTTGGTTGTTTAGGTTGGCAAACAAAAAGACGAGCAGATCATAGCGCTGCAGACAGCCATCCATCAACGGGACCAGGCTCTGGAACAAATGGTGGAGAAGTTCAATGACAGTGCGCAAAAATTTGAGAAAATGAAACAGGGTTATATTCACCTACAGGCTGAAAATAGAATCTTGAAGCAGGTATTTTTGATAAAGCCAATGTTTTTAAAAAGGAATAACACTTGTACTGGGGATAAAATCGGTATTGTTGGAAGAAATGGAACTAGTGTTGGCAGTAAAATCCTGAATTTTGATAGTATCGAATAATGCAATGGCTGATAAATGGGTATTCCGCTCGTAATAGAATAAGTATTACTTTTCGTTTTAATTTAGAATAACACAAATTTGTAGCCGTAATTTTGGAAGTTACAAGTCTAGAATGATTTTTTTTAAATAACATACATATTAAGTAGTTGTAACTGCTGATGTCACTAACACGACAACACAAGATCTGTCGGTGGGTGCTAATCCCGGACAGTTTCCCAGTTCTTCCAAAAAAAAGTTGTAGAACCGTTGTACAAGCCTTTTATTCCTAAGTTCACATGCGATGGGCAGTGTAAAATTTACGTAACTGTGCACTGAAATATGAGGCCTAATTAAGTGATCATGCCTAGAATCTATGTTGATATTTCAGATAAATATATCACAATAGTTCAGAAGTAGCATTGCTGAATCATGGATAAGCATGAAGGAGGGTGCAAAACATATTACGTCAATTTACTGAATAAAAAATATTAAAATGAGAAAGTGTTTATTTAGATTATATACCTGTGGTGGTATTACACAAACAGAAATTAGGACTTTTTTTCTTGACTGGGGGGAGGGGGGATGCGGCAGGTATAGATGGTAAAAGTAATTTTAGATTAAGTTGTATAGGGAGTAATAGTTGCAACTAATGGATGTTGCTATATTCCTGCCACCACACGGTACGTTTATAACTCAAACCCAAAGTTATGGCGAAAGTCGGTCTTGTTCTGACGTGAAACCCATATGAAAGTGCTCAATTCGGCCCCTTCTTCATATGAGTAAAACATCTTCCAAATAAAGAATAGGAATCTGCACTAAAATTCAAGATAAGCTATTATCGATTTAATTTATGTATTATATAAAGAAGAAAGGACTATAAATTATTGTATTCGTGTTTGTATACATTAAACAGGAAAAAAGCAACACTAATATAAGTAAGCTACAGCTGGAGTTGACGACGCTGAAGCAGCAGTACAGTGACGCCCTGGGCCAGATTGCGTCTACGGCCGAGATACGGGCCCAGCTCGACGCTCTGACGCGGCGCAACGACGCGCTCGTGGCAGAGAATGAGGAGCTGATGAGAAAGGAGTCCCAAGCCACCGAAGTCGTCAAACAGCTTATGGCGGATGTGGAAGGGATGAAAAAAGGTTCTAACCTAATTTTATTATTTTTTCCCCGAAAGCCCCGTGTTGATGTATTAGGATTTTTTTTAATGGTGGATTTTACATACTGGATAACAGAGAATGTATTGGCTTTCAGACGGTGTGTACAGGGTTCAGCTTGAAAGTGGCGCCATCTCTGGGCAGGAGCAACAGGTAGCTGCTGTGAGGGCCGAGCTGGATGAGGCACATGGCCAACAGATTGTCCTCATTAAGCAGCAGCTGAAGGTGACTGAGTTACTGGTCTCTTCTCTTTTTCTTGATAGGGGAGGGGGGCGGGTCGTGGATGTGGGGCGGGGAAAGATTACTTTTATTCGATAAATCCTTTAATAGTTCTTTTTTTTCTTGAAGATAAATTGAATGCGTATGTTTCGTGTGAAGTTAGTGATAGTACCCGGCTACATTTTGTTATATTTAGAAGCCACCTAAAGAAGCTTGTTTATGGTCTCGACTTCCTGCCTTCCGAAATCTTTGTGACTTGATACGTGTGAATTTTGATGCCTCTTTTATTTGAAAAGTATGAGTGAAGTCGTAAATAAAAAGATATTTGATTACAATTTGAGGGAAATATCGCCTATCATTTTACCTAAAAGTCTTTGGAAAAATAACGACTTTTTGTTTTATGTTTAACCACAGGACTCGCACAAACTGGAGGTGGATAAATTAAATCGAGAAATCGCCAGTGTGAAATCTGACAGAGACAAACTCAGCACACAAGTGAGTCCACTGTTATAGTGATCTCGAATCTTATACTCCGGCCGAAACGTCCTAATAAAGAAGCATTAGGATTATTAAAATAAGATTTGTGGATACATTAAGTTCGTTCAAGCCATCATCTAATTTTTTAAATTTAAATTTAATCTAAAATCTTAACCTAAATCTAATTTTTTACTATTCTTCCTATGGAAACATTATCGTGTATTTATTCCAAGTTTTCTTATGTTTTAACCCGAATATCAGAGAAACATTACTTAAAATAACATGGACTGACAGTATCATTATTTGAAAGTGAACTTTCTTTTTTTGTTAAAACAATCTTCAAAACTTCAGAGCGTCTACAGATCTTGCATTAAAATTAGTTATCTGCCCTTTTTTAGTTGAAAGAATGGCAGACGATGTACATGGCGCTGAGTCAGACGGGGGCTTCCGGAGCGGATTTGAATATGCAGATCCAGGCTTTGCGAACTGAAAATGCCCATTACAAGGACCACATCGATGATCTGACCCGTGAAATAGAACTTTTAAGAAAAGGTCAAGGCTTACAGACTGATTTGGATGTACAAGTTCATGCGTCTCATTTGCGAAGTGAGAGTGTGGACTCGGCGAATGAAAGCAGGCGATACAGGGCCCATGTTGAAAAGCTGACCAATGAAATTGCTCGTTACAAATCACAAACGGAGGAAATGGCTGCTGAATTTGAGAAGCTTCATTCGGAGCGGTCTGAAGTGTTGAACGAGCTGCAGCATTCACACGATAAACTGGTGTATCTTGAAAAGTTGCAGGCTGATTTCGAGAGATCCCAAGACACTATATTAGCGCTTGAATCGGAATTACAAAGTGTTCAAAACGAAAAGCAAAAGAGTTCAGAGCATTTAGCCACTCTGCAGAGTAGCATGGAGTCTTCCCGAGAAAAGAATGACAAATTGACTGTCGAATTACAGAACGTGAAATTGAAACTGCAAAATGTGAGTCACGAATCTAGTTCTTGCAAGTCCGATCTCGAAGCGCGTCTGATCGAGATAAGATCGCTGACAAATAATTTAGATCAAGCCCAGGCCGATTTGGCCGAGACTCAAAATGAAATTCAGGGGCTAAAAGAGGCCCTGAGACAACAGAAAGAACGGTCTTTGACTGATATGAAAGTGCTCCAAGACCAGTTTGATATGAGGTTAAAGATGGAAGCGGAAGAACTGCAGATCGAGTTGCAAAAAGCCCGGCTCCAAGTTGAAAGTTTAACAAGCCTAACTCAAAATGACAGTGGAGATTCTGCAAGAGAAAGCCAGGAAATGCAAGCGAAATATCAGTCTGAAATAGATCGCATTAAAAAGGAATATACACAATATATTGAGCAAATTAAGGTTACCTTTGAAGCGCAAATGGCGTCTGCTTATCAACAGTGGCAAACTGCGCATGAAAGTCAAGTGAAACTGGTGCAGGAGCAATTGAATGCCTCACACGAGTCCAGTGTTAAACATGTTCAGAATCAATTGCAAGGTCAGTACGAAGCTCAGATCAAACAAGTAAATGATGACTGTGCTCAAGTTAAAGGCGAAAATGCTCAGTTGCACGAAGAAAATGCTCTGTTTAAAGAAGAAATTGAACATTTGAAAGAGGAAAACAGTCAATTTCAACAAGAATGCTGCAGGAAGGAAGACGATCACAAGGAACTAGAGCGAAAGTTCAATCAAGAAAATGTGGCTTTGCGTGAAAAGACTGAAAGGCTGCAAAGTGATTTACAAAGAAAAGAATCAGAATGGCAAACTTTGCAGGAGAATTTCGAAACGACAGTGACGGAATTGCAAAATGCCCGCAATTTGCATGAAAAACAATTGATTCAAGTTCAAGAGCAGCAGGTAAATGTGTTAACAAGACTGGATTCTGAGCATTCCAAAGAAGTGAAGAAACTCCAAGATCGATTATCGAAATACACGGAAACTCAGCAGCAAGCTTCGCTAAGCCAGGAGGCTGAGATTCAAGGGACGGAATTACACGACATGGACAGTGAAGAAAGTGCCAAAAATAGTGAAAGTGCCAGTGCGTTTTGTGAGGAGAACGTCGTTCTAGAGGTCATAGACAGAACTGGAGGTTTGTTAGACATTTCTGATTTGCAAAAGCAGTTGTTAGTTTTACAAAATCAAAATTCTGAATTGCTTGAAGTAAACTGCTGTCTGAGAGAAAAGCTGGAAATCTTTTCTACAGGTGATGGTAGTTATGTGAAGGATAGGAAGGGCCCGGTTGATGGTGAGGATAGTAGATTAGATGCTAAAGACATTACATTAGACACTTCAAATGAACTGTACACATCTGCCATTGAAACCCCAGTGAAAGAAAGTTTCGGGGAACTTCGTGACTCGCCGGAATGGGCCGATTCTGAAGGGCGGGCTAAAAAACCCGAAACTGAACACAGCGAACTGGGGCAACAACTTTCTGATCTGCAGCAAGCCTTTGATTCTCTGAAAGAAAAATATTCAGAACTTGAGACAAGTAACCAGACACAAGTTGAGCAAAATAAAGTTTTGTCGGGGCTGGTCGAAAATCAGCTACGCGATCTGAAAGACGCAGAGGAATTGCAAAGCGAAGTGGTAAGATTGCGAGACGAGAGACTGCTACTAGAAACAGAGCTCAATGCCAAAGCCACGGCATTGGAAAGAATTTCAAGTGATCACGACGCTTTGTTGGAGCGGTTCAGTTCTTATCCACAAGCCGGGGTTGACACAAAAGGCGTTGATAGGGTTGAAGTCGAAAATCGATATTCGGATCGCGAAGGTAGCACCGAATTTACCGATTCTCTTCAGCCGTCCTCGGACGTTCTAAACGATTCCATAGAGAGCGACTCACTGAAAGAAATATCCCCGCCACCATTGGATGAAAAAGTTGATGATATGAAACATGAGACTGTGGAATTAGCAAAAGAGGGTGGATTACAAAGTGGTAGTGAATCGACGGTTTCTGCCGACTCCGGATCAGTCCAAGAGGTGCAGAAACTGAAGTTCTCTCTCAATCAAATTTCGGAAGAAAATTCAGCATTGAAGCTCAAACTTGAAGAAATCACCACGTTGTTGATGCAAAAAGAAGAACTTCTCGGTGTTCATAAAGAAACGGCTGAGTTGGAATTCCAGCTGCAAGATGCTCAAGAGGAATCCCGGGTACAGGGTGTTCAAAAGGAGATAAATATTTTAGAATTCCAGCTGCAGAACACGCAGCAGGAAAAGGATAGTCTAGAATCCGAACTGGACCGTGTTAAGCAGGAGCACCTTGCAACTGTATCTGAATTAACCGTGGTTAAAGAGGAAAAACTAGTCGTGGAATCTCATCTGCTCAGCGTTCAAGAAGAAAAAGGTGCTCTTGAATCTCAGCTACAACACATGCAAGAAGAGAATAATACACCTGAGCAGCAGCAGAAAGAAAAAGGCGCATTTGAATCTCAGCTGCAGATTGTCCAAGAGGAAAAGAAAATGCTTGAAAGTCGTTTGCTGAGTGTGGAGGAAGAGAAAAGAGCCGTTGAAGACCAGCTACAAGGCATGCAGGAAGAAGGAAAGGCTGTAGAATTTCGTCTAAAAGCTGTTGAAGAAGAAAAACTTGCAGTAGAATCCAAACTGAACAGTGCCCACGAAGAAAAGAGTGAAGTTGACGCCATGTTATTGAATGTACAGGGAGAGAAGAGCAATTTAGAGTCCGAGTTACAGGGTGTCATAGAAGAAAAGCGTGTTCTTGAAACCCAGCTGCAGAGTCTGCAAGGAGAAAAAGTCGTTGTCGAATCGCAGTTAAAAGGGTTCCAAGAAGATAGTCCCGCTTTCGAATCTCGATTACAGAGTCTACTGGAAGATAAGAATCTTCTTGAATCACAGCTACAGGTTGCCAATGAAGAAAAAAGTACTCTCCAGGCTCACTTAAACGATGTGCAAGAGGCAAGATGTTCAGCTGAAACCCAGCTACAGGGTGTCCAAGAGAACAACAGTCTTCTCGAATCCCAGCTACAAGCTTTGCAAGACGACAAAAATTCTGTTTTGTTCCAGCTACAAGGTGTCCAAGAAGAAAAAGTTGCAGTGGAGTCGCAACTGAATGGTGTCAAAGAAGAATGCGGTTCTCTTGAATTCCACCTGCGATGTGTCACAGAAGAAAAGCGTTCTGTTGAATCCCAGCTTAAGATTGTCCAGGAAGAAAAACATTCTGTTGAATCCCAGCTTAAGATTGTTCAAGAAGAAAAGTGTTCTGTTGAATCTCAGTTAGAGACTGTTCTAGAAGAAAAGCGTTCTGTTGAATCCCAGCTTAAGATTGTCCAAGAAGAAATCTGTACTCTTGAGGGGAACCTACAGGGTGCCGAAAATGAAAAGAGCACACTGAAAGCAGAACTGCAAGGTATGCAGGAAGAAAGAAACAGTCTGCAATCACACATAGAACATGTCAGCGAAGAAAAGAACACGGCAGAAAACCGCCTACAATCTCTTTATGAGGAGAAAACTAATGTTGAAGTTTCACTAAGGGATATCCAGAAGGAACAGAGTGAGCTTCGCGCAGAGGTGCAGAGCCTCAAAAAAGAGAATAGTATTCTTGAAGCCCGCGTGAAGGAAAGTGCTGGAAAGCTTCAATCACAGGAAGCAAAACTCCAAAGCATTAATACTGAGAATGAGAGCCTGCAAACGCAGTGTAATGACTTGAGTACAGCCTTGAACAGTATAGAACTGGAAAAGGGAGAGGAACGGGGGAAAGCAAATAGTCTTAAAGAACTGAATGATCAGTTGCTGGAGCGAGTTAAGAATTCCACACAGTGTGTGCAGGAGGCGAATGCTGCCCTAGTAGCTAAAACGGAAGAATGTGAGCAGTTAAAGCAAGAACTCATTAGCAGGACAGCAGCCTTAGAGGAAAGCCTGCAACAGAAAGAAACCATGGACAAAATAATCGCATCCCAAGAGGACAAGATGGCTACAGTAGAACAGAAGAGTGCTGCTCTGGAGGAGAAAAATCGCACTCTAGAAGATCTAAATTCAGCTTTTGAACACAAAGTTTCTGCCTTGGAGCAAGCAACGGCTTCGCTCAACGAGAAGAACGCTAGCCAGGGACAGGAAGTGACTGCCCTGGAAGCTGCGGCCGCTGCACTGGAGGAGCAAATTTCGACCATGAAGGAATTTGCATCTACCTTGGAAGAAAACATTTCTACATTGGAAGAGAAAAACTCGGTTCTCAGCGATGAAGTACAGACACTTGTGACGAATGAGGACAGTCTCCAGACCACTATACAGTCCATGCAGAAAGAAATCGATTCGTTAACCAAATCAAACAGCGATTTAAATACGCTCGTGGAAACGGCGACCAATGAAAAGAACAGTGCCTTATCTGAGAAGCTGGCAATAGCTGATGATCTGATTCGACTGGAGACTGAATGCTCACAGTTGAAACGAGATAAAGAGGGTTTGGAAAAATGTATCGATGAGCTGGATCGACAACAAGCTTATGATCAAGTCGATCGCTCGAAACAGCTAGAAGAAATAGCTTCTTTAAAGAGTGATGTTGAGCAATTAAGCAAACAAAACCAAGAAGTTGTGAGCAAATGTGAGAATCTCACAATGGAATTGAATAATACGCTTGAAACCTTGGCAACTGTGAAGGGGAGTTTCAGCGAGAGTGAATCCACAAAGGAACAATACGCAGATAATATCAAACAACTCGAAAGCGAGCTCGAAACGATTAGAGATCAGGCTGAACAAAACAAACAGACATATAATGAAGAAACAGAGACTTTGGCAAAGACCAAAACTGACATGGAGGCAACTTTGACGAACGTGAGACAAGCACACAGCGATGCTACTCAGAAATTAGAGAGTCTGCAACAGGAAATCCTCGCTTTGCAGTCGGAGCGCGAAAACAGTCAGGCTCGTGTTGAGTCGTTGAGTAACGAAAACGCTGCTCTGGAGAAAGAGGTCGATAAACTCCAAGCGGAAAAGAGCTTGCTTGAGGGGCAGAAACATGACGCGGAAAGCGAACTGAGGGATGTTCTAGAACTCAAAGCAAAGCTTGAATCAGAATTCGAGTCACAGCGAGAAGAATCTGAATCTCTTAGAAAAGATTTACACAATAAGCAGGCTCGCATTGAAGCTTTACAGAGCGAAGCGGCATGCAAACAGTGTGAGTTTGAAACAATGCAGAGAGAGTTAGAAGTAAACCAAGATGAACTTCAATCGCTTAAAATGGAATCTGATTCGAATAGATCTAGGATCGAATCTCTAGAAACTGAAATAGCTGATAAGGTGATGGAAATTAAAACAATAACTGAACGATTTGAAGCTGTTGATACATCGTTGTCGGTAAAGCAAACCGAAAATAACTCTTGTAAAGAACGAATTGTTCAGCTTGAAACAAACTTAGCATCTAAACAGGCAGAAATAAACTCTTATACAGAACAGATTGACACCATTGAAAATGACTTGAAATTTAAACAGACAGAAATAGACTCGAGCAAAGGACGGATCGGTGCTCTTGAAACCGACTTAACATCCAAACAGGCAGAGATAAACTTATGTAAAAAACAAGTGGATGATCTTGAAAAGGAAGTAGGATTTATACAGGTCGAAGTAGAGTCTCGCGGGGAAGAGATCGATGCTCTTAGAATGGAGATAGCATCTAAACAAACAGAAATAGATTCACAAAAAGAACGACTAGAGACGTTCGAAAAGGACGTGGGATCTATGCAGACAGAAATAGAGTCGTGCAAGGAACAGATCTCGAGTCTTGAAACCGATTTAGCATCGAAACAAAATGAAACAGTAGCAAACACAAAGCAAATCGAGACTCTCGAGACAGAACTTGCATCGAGACAAATGAAGATTGAATCCCTGCAATCCGAAATTCAGTTAAAACTCAAGGACATGCACAGCCTCGAAGGGGAAGTGGAATCGTTGCGAGAAAGTATAAATAACACCAGTAGTGATAATCAAGATATAAAGCGTTTGAACCAAGCACTCATGGAAAAGGTCAAAATGCTTAATATGGAAAAGAAAACATTGCAAGATTCTAATCTTGAATTGGAAACCAAACTCAAAGAGGAAATGCATTCAAATGAATCGCATACGAAAACAATTGAGGAATTAAACAGGGTTTTGGAAGAAACTCAAAGCGAGGCTGCAAAGCTTGTGACGTCACTGGAAAATGAAAAAGAAGAGAAGTTAAATTTGAACAGGGAAAACGAAAATGTCACTTCACATTTGGAGCAGCTAAAACAAGAAAGAAAAGATTTACTAGAGAAAATAGCGAAAACTCAATTGGATTTTACGAAACTTGAATCGGAGTTGAAGACAACAAAAGAGAAAGGGTCTGAAATAGAAACTAATATGGCGGCCGAAAAGGAAGAAAAGGCAGTCTTAGAAACGAAACTGTCTGCTATGGTAGATGAAAACAAAACGATGAGGAATCAACTCCGATGTGTTGAAGAAGAGAAACAATCAGTCATAAGTCAGTTATCTGCTTCAGAGGCCAAGTATACTTCACTTTCCCAGGAATGCGAGTGTCTTCAGCGTGAGAAACGTGCATTGCAGAATGAAAACGAAAGGCTAACGGCTGAAAAAAACGCGACCGTTGAAGAAAAGTTACTTGTTGAGCAGGAGATGAAAGTTGTCCGCGAGCATATACAGACAAAGCAGAACAGCGAGGAGAAGTCTGCGGCGGAAGTAAAGGAACTGCAGGAAAACGTAGCAGCATTGCAAACAAGTCTGGCGGATTCCCAGAGCGAAAAAGAGCGTTTGGCGAAGGAAGTAGAAAAACTGCAGTCTGAAAGAAGTACCCACGAGGAGGAGAACACAAGTTTGCAACAGAGCTTGGATAAGTTATTGATCGAGCACGAACGGCTCATGAGTGAGAATGAGGACCATGTGCGGAAAACGAAAGGCTTGACGCAAGATTTGGCTAATCTTAAGGCCACTATCAATGACGCGAAGTCGGAACGGGACGCTACGCTGCTACAGCTCCGTAATGCGAAACATGACGCTGAGAGTCTTAAGGAATCGACCGAAGCTTCCACGAGGCTTGCCGAAGCTAAGACCTTAGAGTTAGATAAACTGAAGTCTGATTTTAACGTTCTTCGATCGGAGATGGAAAATTTAGGAAATTTGAACGACATTTTACGTGACAAGTGTGAAAGTTTGGACGTCATTTCCGCAGAATTGAGCGCCGTGAAATCACAATATGAAGAACTGCAGAAAGTAAACAAAGATCTGAAAAACACGGTATCAGATTTAGAAAAGGTTGTTGGGGATTTGAGAGAGGAGATGAATCAAGTAGAAACACTTTGTCGAGAGCAAGAAGAGCAGATTAATCATCTGGGCAAACAGGTCAGGGCTGTTTACTTTTAGTCGTAAATGCAAACTTGTTACAGGGCAAAGTCGGTCGATTTTAGGGAATATATTTACTGTGCACTATAGAAATCAACACTTTATAGTATTGTTCAGCATTTGAGTTGCTTGGGGAGAAATTATTTTTGACCGCGCCCAGTATGAAAAAGGTGTTAATGAGAAGTATCTTAAGGATTTTTTCTGATATATGTTAGAGTGCAAGAAAACTGCATGTTAACAAACTGGCGTCCTCTACATGATTTACTTTTTGTGCATAGGTGGAAGACGAGAGCAGCAAGAGTGACAGATTGAACAAGGAAAAGGTGCAACTACAAGCGTCGCTGGATGAGTCCAAATCACAGCTAGGCGGGCTACAAAAAGCCGTGGAGATAATGAAAACCGAAGCGGGTATAGTAGAGACGGAGCAGGAATCGCTCCGGAACAGGCTTGTGGAGCTTGAGGCTGAAAATAGCCGCCTACAGGTACCTCTAACTTTGACCCGTATAAATGAATGCTAAGGGTGTGAGGTCGTACTTTTAGTGTTTTTGTGTGACATATGGAAAGCGGTGGTGAATGTTTTTCAGATAGATTATATTCTTCTAACAAGGAAGGATTTGCTTCCACCTTCCCCGCAAAAAAGTTGAAGTAAATTCAAAAAGGTGCATAAATTAAGAAAAAGTTACCCAAAAAATTATCATGAATAAAAAAATCAAATGAAATATGTATAAATTAGGCAATAAAGAATAGAAATAATCCTAATTATTTGTGCAGATTGGATAAATTAAATACATAGAATTTATAACATATGGTTATTGGTGCAAAACAGGGTGAATTTCTGAAGAGTGTGAGCGTTGGTGTTTAAAATCATAATCTGACGAAACTTGCACACCTCCCCACATGTGAGGTTGGGGGGGAGGGGTGGGAGGGAGGTATATACACCTAAGCTCCAGTCTTCACCTGTTCGGATGTGTGGTATTTATAACGCCGATTGTGAACAAAATTGTACTGTTATTGTTTTAGGTCGCACTTAACGAAAAGCAGTTGGCTGTTGAAGAATTAGAAGAAAGACTGGAGCGCTCTTCTGCTCAGCTCCAGGGTAGTGATTACATGTTTTTCTCTTCTTTTTTTTGCGTTGATCGTACCTTGATTTCTGTAATACCAACGCTACATATTTGATGCTACATATTGCAGTTTCGTCGTCCTGAAAAAAGACATTAGTGGGATGAAAAGAGAACATGAAAGATTTATATATAGTTTGTATAGAGCTAAAGAAGAACGAAAAGAAAACTTAAAAGAAAAAAAAATTAAACTGATCCACGGTTGTTACATTTTCCCAAGCATAAGAACAACAGCAGCTGTGTTTAGTTTCAGCAAAATCCCCGGAATCGTCTTTCGCAGCTGAAACGGCGTCAATGGCAGAAGAGATGAAAAGCAGACTGGTTACCATGGAGACGGAGATGGAGTACCATCGCGACCAGCTGCAGCTGATGGAGGCAAGCAAGGAGAATATCCGGTACGAGAGGGACGCTTTAAGAGAGGAGGTGGAGCGATTGCGCGGCGCGTTAGAGGCGGACCCAAGCAATGATAAGGACTTGATTGACAGGTAGTACCCAATGGCCTGCTGTTGATTGGATGATTTTGCGCATCGAGTGCCAATTCCTAACCCGGTTTGGTAATTGATTTTGGTGGCGTAATTGTCATAACAGATATATTTTCTTTTCGTTATCGGTAGAACGTCTCGTAATATCAAGTAACAACAGTGCAGCCTTTGATTAGTAGAATGGGAGCGCATGGTCTGTGTTTGAAAGCCGGAAGCGAACGTCACAACTGGCATATGTCAGGATAAAATGAGTACATAAAAACATAGAAAGAAAAACGAAGTATATAATAAAAATGTATTCTGATCATGTTGTTGGCATGGCAGATAACTGTATTTTGTGTGTTTTCTGTGGATATGGATTTCGACACTATAAAATTGGTATTGCAAGCTGTCCGTTAAGAGTTCCCATCTTGTGTCGTATAGGTACGAAGCTGAAATCAAGAAGTTAAGGAACAATTTGGAAACGGTTCAGAACGAGCGGGAGCTCATGAAGGTGACGATCGACGAGGACTTTGTTCGTCTCCAGAACCAGCTCGAAGAAGTAGAGGCCGAGAGATCCCAGCTCCAGGCTGAACGCTCTCAGATGGACGCCCGTAGCCAACAAGGGCAGTCGGGAGATGCCCAGGTCCTGCATAGCACACCGAGCCTGCAGAGCGAGCCCAGCTTCCGGAGGAATTTCCAGTTCGGGGGCGCGCTTAGTGATAGCGTGCAGTTTGAGTCGGGCTTTGACGGGCAGCCTTATCTGGGGGAGAGTTTTGTAGAAGAGCCCAGAGAGGGTTATCTGCGATCGGAATCGCCTTTCTCGCAGGATATCCCTGAAGATGCACCTGTCAATCGTGAGGGCAGTTTCACGAAAGAACCGTCGAGTGAAAGGGAACAGTTTGAAGTAGATGATCCCGTAGCACTGGTTCAACCTGGTGTACTTCTGCCTCAACACTTTCAAGAGAGCGTGCCCCATGTTGATGACAGCAAGGCAGACTTGGACTCCTCTGTAGTTATAAATAGCGAAGTGGCTGAAGAACGCATGAAAAGAGTTGTGGAGGATTATGTCATGCATAAAGGTATATAAAATAATGTATGATACTGTAAAACGATTGAGTATGTACTAATCTGTTTGAGATTGCTTGCGGACAGCAACAAAAGTGAATTATATATGAAGCAACTATTTCGACCTAATTTTAGAAGTTTGCGAAGTCGTGAAGTCAGTACTGCGTTAGATTCTAAAGAACGAAATTGTGTGGGGCATACCTTTTCAGAAGCCGCTGGAGGAAACTATCTTTTTCTTTCAAATTTTCACGACGCTCCGCTGTTAACGTCACAGTTTAGACATTAGGGGTGACTGAGTTGTAGAAGGTCAGTAGATGATTTAACTTTGTAAATATGACGCTGTTTCGTATTTGAAGGGGTTGCTGGTGGAATATTCAGCGATAGCGCTCAGTTTGAGCAGCCGCTGGGACAACTCAAGCGTCACGTGCCGCCTAAAACACACCCAATTAGCCGCCACGAAACGGGCGACGCGCCGGAAACTGACAGTCAAAACAAAACAATAGACGAGGTTGTCGAGAGGTAAAGCTATTCGCAGGGTGTCACTGAAGGTCTTAAGTATATGTTTCTCCACATGAAGTACATATGCCGTTAGGCAAGCGACAGGAACCAACCATAAAGTACGTTCGCAATAAAGAAGAAGAAAAAACTATTTTGACAAATTAATCTTAATTTGTCATAAGTTAATTCTCACAGCGGGAAATATGAACCCGTAACATCATAAACGATGTAAAAATGTGTATGGGTGAACAAAATGAGATCAGTTGTGATTGTTTTCCTTTGTTTTAATTCCTTCACTCTTCAGGAGTGAATCTAGAAATTCCCAGGTTGTGGTAGGGAATGTGGGCGCAACTAGCCAAAACCACGCGTGACGAACGCATAACTATAGGGACTGTTAATACGTAGATAATTACCAGAATTCAAACCGGAAGTGAATCTGGCTGGAATTTTCTGTTGTAATTACAGATTTCTTTATAATCACAAATGCACATGCATTCGACTGTGTGGATAGGAGGTCCGGGGGCAGGAAAGACCTGCATGTTTTTTTCTTCTTTCTTAGATATGAGCGGAAGATCGCGGAGCTGAAGGATCAACACCAGGTGGAGTTGAATGTACAGCAGTACAGTATCGAAGAAGCGTACTCGCTGCGTGTCAAACACATGCAGGCACAGCTCAAGGTCGAACTGGAGGTAATGGGGAAGCACGAATCCTAAATAGTAGGGGAGGGGGAGGGGGGAAGCTATGCTTAGCATACCATACCACACAGGCACGTTATCAAGGTTGCTAGATTATGCAAAGATTACCTTGCCAACTTACCATGGAGTGGTTTTAAGAAAAATCCTCTTTAATTTTGGTGTCAGGTCGCCGTAGCGACTTCTAGACGTTTCGGCCCAAAACCATTTCGGCCCATAGACGTTTCGGCCTAGTCCGAAATGGCAGACCTTTTCGGCCAAAGACGTTTCGGCCCACATTTGAACTGCCAAGACATTTCGGCCCACATTTTCCCCCCAAGACTTTTCGGCCCAGTTTGCCAAGACTTTTCGGCCCAAGTCATTTCGGTCCACTAAAATAGTTATTACTTAGAAAGGGTTGAAGATTGAGGCTCATATATTCATAAGTTATTTCAAAACGGCTGTGAAATTTTATTCTTCTAACCAACTCCAGCGTCTGAGGCTTTCAACAATTATTTGCTGATCAGCTCTGGTGTGTGTTGGATTATTTTTCTATTGCAATTCCAAGCGCATTTCTTACACCTACTCTGGTATTTGATGGGTTAACAGTTAATTAACTGACGCTAAATCAGCTCATAATCCTCTGCACTTAATCTGCAGAGGATTATGAGCTGATTTACCGACTTCATACGGCGTGTGATGGTTTTTTTTGTTGATTGCACTTCGTAAATTCAAATCCACACACAATCAAATAGATGATTCTCAACTTGATGTACCGGTTAAATATGGGTTTTTTCGTTGAAACGGAATTCTTGTGCGATTTTGGTCAGCTGTACCACCGTCCCCTCCCCCCTCCAAATAACTAGGAGGGCCATAACCGCATTCCCTCCAAGCCATAAGAGACGCATACCGAACGATTTCGAAGTAGTATTTTGCTAGAATCGAAAAAATCGAAAAAACAATAAATATTACTATTGTTAAGAGAGTTGGCAGTGTGTCCCAAAAAGGTCAAAAAGAGATTTCAATCCAGATATAACCCGCAGTTTCCCAAGTAGTATGTTTTGTGGGATAGAAGTTCTAATGTCTCATGAAGTCCACAGTTTTACACACCATATTTATCAACTTAGTTGTTCAAACAGAATTACAGTTGACACAGACTCATATATAACATTTTATAATTTGTAATAACACGGATAGTTCATCGAAGTCAGAACGCAATTCAACAAATCTTCCCGAGGCTGCCTATTGCGTTTCAGGTTAATTGCAATTACATATCATTTATCTAATTGCTGTATGCTTATGTATAACTTTCAGGTTTTCATAAGTTGAAAATTTCAATCGTTAAGGAAATAGCAGTATAAGCAATCTGAGATAATACATAACATACGATTTAAATTCAAATAGGAATAGCTACAGTTTCGATTTTTAACAAACTGCTCTTGCAGTGGCTTTGGAATTATCCATTAACTAAATGTCTAACACAAAATCAAAACATCTGTGTAATGATAGTTTAGTGGGCCGAAACGTCTTGGGCCGAAAAGTCTTGGGAAAAGTGGGCCGAAGATCTTGGGCCAAAAAGTCTTGGGGCGCAAGTTTAGTTAAAAAATGAGTGGGCCGAAACGTCTTGGGCCGAATCGGCTATGGGACTGGGCCGAAATGGTTTTGGGCCGAAACGTCTTGCTTCCGCCGTAGCTGGGTTAAATTAAAAAAAACACGAACACACACTAATGTCATACTCAAGTAGAATGCTTTAGCAGAGATACGTCATAGCAGTCTCTTCATAACATGCTGAAAAACAGCCTTGGCTTTTGTTGCGGATGTTGATATTTATTATCCGAAAAAAATAACATACACATGTAATCTTATTTAATTAAACACTGATTGGAAATTTCGATTGCTGACTGTATCAAATTATATCAAATATAAGAAATTACAAGTGCCTCTTAAGGTTTGGCCAAAACCGAGTATTACTGTGGTTATTAGAATGAGTACCGGTTACTGAAATAAGTACACTTGTTTGTGTTTCAGGATGAGTACCAGAAAAGAAAGAAAGAATTGGACGCGATGTTTGACCATAAGATTGAAACTCTGAGTCGAGATAAAGAGCAGAAATTTGTTTTGGAACTTCAAAAAGTAACCATTTTTGTAACATACATGTTTCCTTTATGTTTGTTATTGTCAAAAAATTAAAAAGAAAGTATTGAAAATTTTAAGAACTTAACGAGATAATGTGAATTAGAATAAGTAGGTGAAAGTACCCTCCCTCCTCTCCCCCCCACCGCCCATTCGTAAAAAAAAACATTATTTCACTTACGAAATGTTTAGGTGAAGAAAGAACTAGAGGAAGTGCAGTTGGAGAGTGTAGAAAAATTGCGCCGGTTTTATGGCGAAAATGCGCTGCTTCAAACTGAAGAGACGGACGTGCAGACGAAACTGTCCGAAATGGTCAACACGCTACAACAACGCAATCAGGTCTGTGTACGATCAGGTCTTGGTTCGATTCGCGAACCTCGCACTCCGTATCCAAATAGCAGTGTTTGATATCCTTAAGCCTTATGCCATCCGTCTTTAACTTTGCTGAGCTGAATGTATGTAATAAAGAACACCAAACTTTTTTTAACATACTTACTATCGTACACTGGTGCCACAGTGTTTGAATGTAAAGAGATCTCGGTTCACGATTTTCAACGCCACGATTCAATACGATTCGATTTGAGATACGGAAATGTAATTGCGATTCTTACGATTAATCGTGTCTGTGCATTGGTCCCCATCTCAAAAGTCTACTCATTAACGTTGACTACCCAATGAATGTATTTAATAACATTGAAAATTGTGCTTGATAAACAGGAATGATAGTTTGCTTTTTGCAGGCGTTAACAGCCCATAAAGAGGAATTGTTAAGCCAGATTGATGTGCATGCGAAACAGATAGCTGATTTATGTGAGGAAGTTTCCGCGTACAAAAACGAAAACGAACGTTTAGCCACAGGTAAGCAAGTGACCCAAATTAGAAGTAAAATTTAAGAAACAAAGAAATTGTTAAACATTCAATTTCAACATGGCGTTGTGTATTTCCATATCCTTAAGCTTTAAGCTGAATAAACGACGAGAATCTTCTAACCATTAATGATTGAAAAAAATGTGAAGATTATTTATTTTTATGGTCGTTAAAAGAAATTTGAAGAATACCTCTGGCATTAGCTACTCTTTGCGAACAAAGTGGTGTCCGTCTTTACTTTAGCCTGTTAAACCTCTGTTCTTACATGTTAAAAGTGGATCTGTTTTGTGAGGAATAAACGTCATTTACTAATTCAGTGGGGAAGAAACGGCAGCTGGTGTTTACGTTCATTTTTTGTGTTGTTGTAGAACGGGCTGAATTAACTCGACAATTGGAGTTATACACGGAGAGTGCCACCGTGGAGTGCGCGTCAGAGTTTCAGTCTGAAGAGTGGAGAATAAACTATGAAGCCTCGCTTAAAAGTCAGTCAGCTGTTCGGGATAACGGTGTGGTTCTTTTATTGTTTCAGTTTTGAATTATTTCAGTTTTGAATTGACAGGGTGCCGTTTTGTTGGAAAGTGAAGAACTGTGTATGCAGGTAATTGCAAGAGGTAAACGTATTAAATATTGGAATCGACATGATAACATATGGACGACGGTTCCCAGTCCAAAGGTGCTGTCCTTTGCTGTGTGACCACGAAATACGTAAACGAAGGCGGGGTGGGGGGGGGGGGGTCCCACGGTTATAGGAAATCTGAAAAGTAGTGGAAAAGTTTTGCTGGAAAGTCATGGAAATTGTTTGAGCGGAGAAATAGTTTTCAGGAATTGGGTTATATTTCTCAAGAAAGAAGTTAACACAATTGAGTTTAGACTATTCTAATCTGGCCGAACCTACTTTCTTCACATGATATGTTCTCCAGATTTCATAAAATTATACTAAAAACCGATTAGAAATCGCAAAATAAGACATTGAAATTCATAGAAAATGTCATTGAAAGGTCATGAGAAATTCATCAAAAAGTCGTCAAAAGTCATGAATTGTCACTATCATAAAAGCGCGGGAACTGTCAAATGTATAAAAATATCAAAGTTGAGAGATAATATTCGACAAAATAACTGAGAATTAACGTTTTTATGTTGTTGTTTTCAGCACCGACGTCCAAGGAAGGTGGCCAGGATTCAGCGTACTTAAGCAATGATCTGCCTAACCACATCCAAACGCTGAATGAGGAGTTGACTTCTGCCAAAGCTAAGCTGAAGGATCAAATTGATGAAGTGAGTTTTTTACTTGAAATCCTCCTCCCCCCCCCCCCCCTTATGGAGCTTATGGATTGGGCTGTGTCTGTCAGTCCGTCCGTCCGTTACCGCTCATTTACAGGACTCACCCCATGGTCGTAGCTTGATGCACGCCAATTCTTTTTGGCGGTTCGTTAAAAACTGGATTTTTGGCGATTTTTTTTTTATTTTTTAGCTTGATTGTAAAATGTGTAAAGCTTTTCTTGTGGACACGATATCTCAAATTTAGTTAGACGGATTTCAACCAAAGTTGGTAGGTGGCTTGTGTGGAGAAGGGTCGTGACCTGATTACCTTTGAGTGACCTTGGGTCGAAGTTCAGGGTCACTGTGAGACTTTGAAGTTTTGCACATCTGTTCCTTTTGGACACCATAGCACGAGGTCTGCTGGACGGATTTCAACAGAAATTTATCCGTTACTTGTATGTAAAAGGTGTCCCAACCTGATTAGGTTGGGGTGACCTTGGGTTAAAAGTCAACGTCACGGTGATACAAACCGAAGTCCGAATGCTACCGAAGAATGGTAACTCCGGTTGCGTATTACGTAGGTGTGATGTTGCTCACAGACACGTACTTCGTACTTTGCTACTCAAAAGGCAATGCTATAAGAACAATAAAAAAGCTTGACGATGGGCTTAGTGTTTGGACGTGTTTTAGACAATACTTAAACCTTTGGTTTAAGTTGCCGTCCCGACCGGAGTCCCCGTCAGGTTGAGCTGTAACAAATCGTTTTATACTATTCACAGTATCATAGTCGGATCGTACATTAATTTTAAACCGACTCATCGCCGTTTCCGGTTGGGGGCTGTGCTCTCGATGATGGCTTGTTTTCTTCGACATGTTTTCCAGGTGCGCTTCATACAAGAGAAGTATGAGTTAGTACTGAAAGAGAAGGGAGTTTTGCTGAGACACTTCCAGTCTATGGGCATCGACCCGGCAAAGCTGTCCGCTGACATTGGCAAAGCTGGTTTCGATAGTATGGGCAGACAAGATACCACTGACTTGCAAACCATAGAAGGTATGATGCAGATGGGATACTGTGTACAACTGCTTTTCCAACCCCTCGTCTACATCCTTCACCCTTCCCGTCGGTTGCAATGTCGATTGCGCAAGATAACCAGCTCTACTATGTTATGTTCTTCTTCAAGCCATAAAAATTAGTATATTTACCGTATTTTTTTATCCTAGTCAGGTTTTTTCGTTCCGACCTGAAGACTTCATGAATTGCGACAAAATACCAAACCCCACTCCACTGTCCTTACACACTGAATCTAAACCTGTCGTAAGTTGTATAACGACTCAGAACGTAGTTTGTCATAGATATCGAATAGCCCAGCTTGCAGTTAAACGAAAAGACTTTCTTTCTTTTTCCTCAAGGCGACCTATTTGATTGGAAGTTGAAATATGAAATGATTGAGAAGCAGAACGAGCAGATTCTTCACGCAGAATCGATGACGGCACCCCGTCCCCAGAACTATGACATCACTTCTGGTGAGTCAGCTGCGTCTGTTGTTTAACTGCTGAACTAAATCTCTAGTGTTTCAAATTCAATTGGTGTGGAATACGGTTTAGTTCTGACCTCTGTGTAGTATAAAAGGTACACCGTTAGAATTGTTATGTCTGATAACAGTCACATTAGGGGATCATCCGCCAATACATTCAGAGGAGGAGGGGGGGGGGGTAGGGGTTTGCTTAAGACAGTTTCATAGTGCACTGGTGACGTTACAAATTTTGCATGGGGGGGAAGGATGGGAGGGGGGATTTGAAATTATTGCGTACGTACCTTTACTGCGCGTTGCAGGCGACTACACGACGCGTGTGAGCGAGCTTATAGACGAGAATGAGACGCTGCGCGCGCAGTTCGGGGCCATGGGCCTGCCCGTCGACCGCTCCCTGGAGGGTGATACCCTGGATATGCACCTGCAGATAGCCACCCTGGAAAATGAGAATGCTAGCTTGAAGCGCGGCCTTGAGCAATACCAGCAAGGTAACGGAGAGGTCAAAGCTGCTGCGGGAGAAGTTGACTTTGTTGGGCAAAATTTATCAACTTGATGTTTATAAGTGGTTCTATGCAATAGCTGGCATATTTATGACTGCCCCCTTCATGATGATGCAACCCATTAATTTGTTGAAAAATAATTACAGACCCTGTCATAAACTGGTGTAGCCGATGATTTGGTTGGGTAGTGTACATAATTTTGAATATTCATAGCTTTGTCACATTTTAAACTGACGATATTGTCCGAAAAATCAACGAGCATTTTGCGAAGATTGACTACTGAAAGTCCTATTTTTTGTTTGTTTTTTTTTTTTTTTACAGAAAAAAATATGTAAATTTATTCAGTGGTGACGTTAACAGCTAGGCAAAGATAGTGACAGTTAATCTGTTAATAGACGCGTTCACACTTCCCAGCTAAGACGTACTTAACACACAAAAAAACACACACCTACGCGCAATGCAGACAAGAGTGTATGATACGGTGTGAATAGCTATGTCTCTCCACAAACGTATCTCATAATTTTGGTTTTTCGGACCCATGTTGTTTTTTGGTGGTCTGTTTGAACAGGTGGTATCACTAGCAAGCAGCTTGAGCAATCAGCCGCCGCTATTTCACCACTGCATCGGCCCAGAAGCAGCGAGCTAGGGCAGATCGATTGGAGACACATGTTTGAAAGACTATGTAAAGAACATGAAGCACTCAAGGCGAAATTCGTGAGGCAGCCTGAGGAATTTGCTGGAATTTCTCTCCCGCAAGATGTTACGCTTAACCTGACAGATCAAAACGAAATTGAAAATAGGGAGACAAGCGATCCAGGGAGAGCTGAATCTAGTGGTAGAGCTGTAGATAAGAAAGAAGCCCAGGGTACTGCAACACAAGTGGGTCATGGTACAGATGATCAGCACGAGCAGTTAGTACAACAAATGTGTGATCTTAATGAGAAGCTTCAGGATATGCAAGAAACAGATGAAAAATTAAAAAGCCAACTTCGAAAATCAGAGGGACAAACATCTCTAGAAGAATTTCAGAAGTTGCAAAAAGAAAAGGAAAAACTAGAATCGCAAGTCAAAAATTTATCTGAAGAACAATCCAAGGCCAGGGATAAGGCTAAAAAAGAATACACAAAATTGAAAGCAAAATTTGTGGCTGCAAATAAGGAATTGGAAAAGTTGAAATCTGAAGCTGAAAAATCCGCAAAATCAGCCAGAGGGGGGAAAGTAAGTAAAACAGAAGACAGCAGGAGTTCGAAAGAGTCGGAAGAGCGCTCAACGAAAACGGAGTTAGAAATGCTGCAAAGCGAAAACACGCAGCTGAAAAAGGAGAATGAGGCGTTGTCGAAAGAAAGCTCTCAGCTGCTACTCAAGTATGAGACCTTGCGAGCAGAGCTTTCTGAATTAAAATCTGAACTGAAAAAAGCACATGAAGACGTGAAGGAACGAGACCGGGAAGGAAGTGATCTCGAGAACATAATGCAGCAATACACGACTCAGTATAACGCGCTCAAGGAGGAGCATGCGCAGCTGAAATCACAGCTTCAGGAATTCTCCAATAAAGATGCTCAGATTAAGTCACGCATGGAGGAAATGAGTGAAAGTGGGCGCCAGTTGGAGGCTAAGTTTGACACGGAAAGAGACTGGTTATTAGCTGAGAAGGAAGAACTTCAGGATGAGTGTAACAGGGTGACTCGAGAGGCTGGATTACTCCAAGAACGGACGAGAAACCTGGAAAACAGCAACACGGAATTGCGGGAGAATTTGAAACATTGTAAACAGGATATCACGTCACTGCGTCGCGAAGTGAAAGAGTTGACGTCGTGCAATAAACAATTGAGTGAAAGCTTAAAAGAAGCGGAGGAAAAATTGCGGAATTCAGAACGAAACGCGGAAAATCTACGCTCACAGTTCGAGGAATATTCGGTAAGTGAAGACACGAATAGAGTTAAGATTTTAGAGCAAGAAATTTGCATCTTGCGCGAACAGTTAAGCATGCTTAAACCCGCTAGTTCAAATAATGAGGTTAAGATTGAAGACTCTGTAACGTGTAGCGTGAAAGACGGTGTTAACGAACGTGAAGAACAGGAGTCCTCGCATGTGCATGAACGTGTAGACAGTTCTCGTCGTTCTAATGTTACTAATGTTGACAGCGGTGCTAGTCTGGGCTATGAGTCCAATGAAAGTATTTTACCAGTTGCTCAAGTTGAAAATCCAAGTACAACAAATGACGTATGTTTTGATAATGTAGATGGTGCAAATGTTGAAGTTTTCGAAGGTGTAGGCGATGGGGTTACATCGTGTGTAACCTTACAAAATACGAAAACAAGTGCATTTGTGGCTCAAAATGTTATTAACAAGAGTAAAGAGTCTAAAGTAGAAAGTCTCAGATCACAGAGTGGCTTTATACCCATCGAGCGTGACGTCACAAGTGGTGATGCAAATGACGTCAGTTTTGATACCAAAATACCTTTATCTCCAAATGCTGAACTTGTCGAGTTGAAGGAACAATATGAAAGCGTTCTAGCGCAGAATTCAGAACTTATGCGTGAATTAGAGCGATTGGAATCGGAACTACAAGATGTACAATTTCAGCTTTCACAGAGCACCCAAAATGTTGCTCGTGCCACAGAAGGCGTGACACACGAAGCAGAGCGTAGCGAAGAACCGGTCAGAGAAAGCGAAGCAGAAAAACTTGACAAGGCGAAGTCAGAAAGCACAATATCTCTAAGCAGCGTTGTTCAAATGAACGTTGTTGACGAAAATGATGGTGTGGTTGAGGTGACGACTGACCAGGGTCGTGTGGTAGATATTCAGACCGTACTACCGACTGGAGGCCCAAATGATACATTTACTGTAGACCCGGGTTTGAAAGATCCAAAAACAGACCCAAAAGCTGATCAGTCATCGGTCTCGAAAGCAGCGAAAGAGACGGAAAAGAGGGCGCTGATGACTGAATCGCGGAAAAATGTTAAAGGCAAGAAAGCTTTAAGTGCGGGCGATGCGCGGTCACCACGAAGTTCACCTAACCCCGCGCAAGGCAAGAGGAGGGAAGTGGGTGGTGAGAAGTCTACGAAAGTCTCGTCACCACGTGTAGAAAAAACAAGGCCGAAAACACTCAAACCGAGTGACGAATGTGACGTCAACAAAAGAAATGAGAAATTACAGAGGGAAAATAAGACATTGCTAGAAAAATTAACCAAAGCACAAAGTGAACTGACTGGCTTAAGGGCACAGGCTGCAAATGCGGCCAAGGAGCGAGCAGCATTACAGAGCCGCTCAGAGCGCGACTTGCGCGCCGGCGTTGTGTCCAGCCCCACGCCCACTGGCAGTGCCAAAAAGAGCAGAGATAGCCAGGATATGAAGCGTCTGAAGCAAGACCGCACCAGGCTGGAGAAGGAGCTTCAAGATGTCAGTCACCAGCTGGAACGGAAGTGCCAGGAGAATGTGGAGCTGCTGGGAGTTCTCCACGATACGGGTCAATCGCCTTCTGTGCAGGAAATGACGCAGATGCGGATCCAGTACGAGATCCTGCTCACCGAGAAGAAACAGCTGTGTGAGACGTTCGAGCTGGAAAAGCGCCAGCTGGCGGAAGAAGTGAAAACGCTACAAGAGCAGCTGGATGTATTTGAGTCTGAGAGGGCGTCTGTTTTAGAAGCTGCACTAGACGGTGCCGTAGAAGCGTCTGGTATTGACCAAAGCCATTTCAATAGGTTACGGTCTCACGCACAGCAGCTGACAAGAGATAACAGTGATTTACAAGCTGAAGTTGAAAACCTAAAAAAACAGCTGGATGAAATCCAAGATGGCCGCCGGCAGCTGCACATTGATCGCCAGCAAGAGAAGCTCCAGCTACAGCAGCGTGTCAATGACTTGAACTCCAAAGTAGAAGTCATGGAGCGTGAGAAGGCGGAGTTATCATCTCAACTCAAATTAGCTAAAATTAAGAAGGCTGAGATTAAATCTGAGCTTGAGGAACGACTTCAAATGATTCAAAAAGAAACTGAAGCCCAGCGAGAGCAGTTTGGCGACGCCGGTGCCTCCGATGTCTGTGACGTCACAGATAATGCCAATTCTGTGGTGTCTCCTAAGATAAAGACAGCGATGCCACTCACAGGCGGCCGGGAATTGCATATACCGGAAAACCTGCAAGATGATAACAGTCCTATAGCGGTCCGGGTTTCGAGTATTCAGTCGCCGCAGAGTGCTCGAAGCCGGTCTTCTGCTGGTAGCATGGAGCACAGCCCTGGTATGTTGTCTCCTCATCCAACACAACAGCGATATAGTGTTAGTCCTGATATTGAACATCTGACTTTGGGCGAATTGCAACTCCAGTATGAAATTCTCTTGCAAGAGAAAAAGAAATTGTGCAGTAATTTGAATGACCAGGAAGAAAAATTAAAAGAGTTGAGAGCAGAGCTGGAGGACTTGACGAAACGTCTTCACCGAGCTGAAACTGATAAACAAACTTGCTTGGATGAATTCAATTCTCATAAACTACAGTTGGATATGCTTATGGAAGAGAAGCGTATTATATCTGAAGAGTTTTACAAAGAGAAAACGCATAGTAAAGAAATGAAGGAGAAAGTGCGGGCCCTGACTGAACAGCTCTTAGCCTGCGAGCGCGAAAAGGAAGCCTTGGTGCAACGTTGCGCCCTGATGCGACGAGAGCTGTCCCACGAGACTATAAACGAGGAGGACGATTGTTTTGAAAACGAGACTACTTCTGATGCACGACGCGACAATCATGCGCAGAGTGTCAAGATAAGCGAACTGAGCGTCCAGCTGGAGAAGTCCGAGCAGGATTTAGAAATTGCACAGAAACAGTTGCGTGACGTAGAGGAGAGGTATGACGTTTTGAAACAAGAAAAGAGTGCGATGGAAACTGAATGTCTGAGGTCACAGGAAGTGCTTACGTCACAAAGGGAAGAGCTTGAAGATTTAAAATTCAAAGTGGATGAAATACAAAGTGATGTGGAGCATCTTAGAGCAGACAATGCATCCCTTCAAGCTGAAAACGACACGCTTAGGGCAGCGCTGGAGGAGAATGAAAGGCATTTTAATGACAGAGCCAGTTCACTGCAAGAAGCGCTGGATGACTGCCTAAGTGGCAAAAGCGCTTTGTGCTCAGAACTCTCTGATCTGAAAAGCACTATGGCTAAAACGAAAGCTGCGAAAGAGCAAGAAAAGGAAAAGAAAGAAAAGGAAGCAAAAGAACAGAAACAGAAGGAAGAAAAAGAAGCTTTGCAGAAAGACATATGCAGATTTCAGGAAGAAATCACGACTTTAAGGTGTCAGATACACACACCGGAAGAGGAAAAGTTAAAGGCTGATAAAGAAATACATGAATATAAAGAGACTTGTGATATCTTAGAGAAGACTTCAGAACAACAGAGAGGCGTTATTGTGGCATTAGAAAATGACCTCGAAAATCGAACCAATCAGCTTGAGAAGCAGCGTTCTGATATGGCGGAGCAATCCAGTCAGATTGAAGCATTGCAGTCTGAGCTGACAAACCGCGTTTCAGAATGTGAAAGTAACCATGTAACACGCCAGAAGCTTGAGCATGAACTGCAGAACAAAACTAAGGCTATTCAGGAGCTGGAAAAATCGTCGAAAATTGAATCTGACGCGTTGTCTGAAAAATGCCAGAAAGAACTGAAAACAATGCAGGATAACTATAATCGGCAAGTTCAAGATCTGAATGGTGAAGTAAAGCGCTTAACTAGTCATAATGACCAGCTTGAGTGTGATTTAAGAACGAAACAGGACGATGTTCAGCGCTGGCAGAACGAATATCTGAATGTGAACAAAGATTACCGCGATGTATTACAAACCCTCGACCAATCAAAATCGAATACGTTAGAGTTGAAAACTCAGCTTGAATCACAAAAGCAGTTACTAACAGAATTGAAGACCTCAAATTCTGGGCTCAGCAGTGAGAACAAAACATTACAAGAGCAGCTCAGAATGATGGAAAAAGGTTCAAAAAGTGAAAACTTTGAATTTGAAAAGCAACTTATTGAATTGAGAGCGAAACTTGAACTTGCTCAGGGACAAAAATTAGATTTCGAATCTCGTAATAAGAAATTGGAGCAAAATTGTAATGATTTGAATTCAAAAGTTGTATCCCTCGAAAAACAGCTCTTGGAAAAGCAAATTGTTCTTAGTTCTGAGGTCGAAGCTTTGAACAAAGATTTAGCCGCGAAAGATAAACAGTTAGAACGGCTGAGGAGTTTGCGAGGGATGCTGGAAAATGACAAATCGGAATTAAAAATTAAACTGGACACCACCGAAAGGGAAAAATACGAACTCCAAGAGAAGTATGACAAAATACAGCAAGAAAAGTCTGAGCTTCAAGATTGTGAGGCTGAAATTTTGAAAGAAAATGCACAGAATAAGCAAGAAAAAAGTGATCTAAAAAACAAACTGTCGGAAAATACAATTGCGATAGAACATCTGCAGTACGAAAACGAAAAGCTTGAAGGTAAAATCAGAGATTTAGATGCTGAGTTCAGTTCTTCGAAAGTCGCAGTAACAGCACTTGAAAATGATATGCATGCCAAATGTTCACAATTAACACAGCTTCAAGTAGACTTTAATGCTTCGCAAACAGAAAACGAACAGCTGAGGAATTCAGTGAAGGAATCCGAGTTGGCCAATGCAAAGTTGCAGGCTGATTTTAAAGACGCCAGCCGAGCGTATGAGCAGCTGGCAGCTGCATCAGCTGGTTTGCAAACAAAAATTGAAGAGGAGCAATGTGCGAATGAACAACTTCAGAAAGAGTTGCAGAAATCAAAATCTTCATTCGAACAGCTGCAAAATGAGTTACAAGCATCAAAATCTGCAAACGAAAGGCTTCGAAACGAATTCGAAATGGTATCAACATCTCAGTCCGATTTACAAGTTTCAAAATCTGAAAACGAACAGCTACAAAATGATCTGCAAGTATCACATTCTTTGATTAAACAGCTACGAAGCGACTTACAAGCCTCGGCATCAACAACTGGACAGTTGCAGCTGGATGTGCAGGCGTCACAATCAGCTGCTGAGCAGTTACAATCCCAAGTTGATACTTTACAAGCACAGAATGCTGCTTTGTCTACTGAATGTTCAGATCTTAAGGACTTGAACAATCGACGAACAAAAGAAGTCAGTGATTTAAGCGCTGCGTTGGACGAAGAACAGCAAAAATCTCACGAATTGCAATCCACTCTAGACATTCGCCAAGGTGAAAATAAGGATATACAACATAAGCTTGAAACTGCACGGTTTGAATTGCAACGGGTAAACAACCAATTTGAACAGCTGCAAATGGACCATAGAAACGTTAGGAGTGATAAAGACTCCCTATATGATATCGCCACCGATGCTGAAGAAAAATGCCAACAACTGCAAAGCCAGTTAGACGATTTGCAAAAACAGTGCGACTTGCAAAGTAACACGCATGTGCAGATGGTTGAAAAACTAAAGTTAGAAATTGTAACGGTGTCAGCGGAACGCGATTCATTATTTGACGAACTGGCGGAATTTAAGGAAAACAACAAGTTTGACTTGTCCATCATAGACATGTCTACACCCAGAAACCAGTCCGTAGCCCACTTGGCACAGGATAATTTACAGACATCCGAGGCATGCCCCGATTCACATGCACCTCCGGCGAGAGACCCTGATTTGCAGATAAAATACGACTCACTTCTGAAACAGTATGACGACTTAAACCGGAAGTTTCGTGCCGCGCAACTACCACCTGATGCAGACAACACAGGTGCAGATAACGTTGATATTGCTGCCGATCTTGACCTCAGTGACCTTCAAGAAGAAAATGCCAATCTTTTCAAACAAAAAACTGACCTTGAAAACGAACTCATGACGATACGAGCCGATAAGATTGAGTGTGAAGAACGGCTGGGGAAACTAGAAAACGAACACCAGAGCGAAGTGGAGACATTGAAGCAACGCGTCAGTGATTACCAGTCGCTGTGTGACACCATCTCGGCGGCCAAATCGAAACTAGAAGACGAGCTGCTTCACCAGCGAGACGAGTATGAGAGAAACCTGGCCAAGGCCCGCATCGAGAGCCTGGAAACGCATGAAAAAGATCGCGACAGGCATCGAGCTATTGTGGAAGAGATTACTGAGGCGGAGAAACGGGTCTCGCAGCTTCGTGACGAGGCGAGAACTGCCGAAGAGGAAAAGGGTCTTCTGCAACTTAAGGTGCGATTGATTTGATAATAATAATAATAATAATAATAATAATAATAATAATAATATGCGAAGCAAATACCCAATCTGTTTCACTTTTGAAAACAAAACCGAAATTTAGTAATGTGTTGACTACAGTGTATTGCTGCAAATTATAATACTGAAGTTAAATTTCAGTGAACTTGGTTTACATATCTGACTGAAAAGTTCTTTTCAAAAATCATCCCACTTTGTAACACGAAATATTGTCAAATTTCAGCAACACATTTCTTGATTTTTGTTAAAATAACCTATCCAGATTACTCTGCCCTTATGTTTCAGGTCGGACACTTGATGAGGGAGTGCAAGCTATACGAACGTCACATCCGGGACTTAGAAAGCGAGGTCTCGGTGCAAGCCGCACAGATACAAGAGGCCACTCAAGAGCACAAGGAAACAATTCGAATGTTGGCCGAAATGCGTTTGGAACAAGAGTTGGCAAAAAGCCAACAGAAAGGTGAATTTTCACGCATTGACACAGAGCTTAAGAGGTTGGAAACAGAGATATCATCGGCCCGTTCTACCCCTCAACAGGCGTTGTCTGTGATCAGTGCACCTTCAGTTGGCTCTTTAGGGCGGAGTGCGAACTCAGTTGGGGCACCGTCAGTCGGCTCTTACGTGCCGTTGCGCGATTCGCGTTCTGGGAGTATCGTGAGTATAAGCGACGACGGGCGAATCAAATCGGATCTGGGCGGAGAGAGTGACGGGCAGAGGGCACTCTCCATGAAGCATTTCCAAATGATTGAGGAGCTGAACCGTCTTCACAGGGAAGTGGCTGAACTCAGGGAAAACAACCAACGATTGAACAACGAAAACCGGGCTTTGAAATCAACCCGAATTCCCGAAGATGCGATCGAAGAGCGAACTGATGTATTTTTGGAAACCATTGAGCTTACTAGATCGCGTCATAATTCGGGTACACCTAAGGGGACTTCGCATTTGAGTCGGCGAAGTTCGGTAAGTTCCGTAGGCGATTTCAATGATATTCCCACCGAGATGTTAACGCTCAAGGAGAAAAATATCGTGCTGCAAACAACAAATAAAAAATTACAGGAGGATTATAATGCTCTAAAAGTGCACTTATCTCGCCAAGAGGGCATCTTCGATGACCTTCAGCAGGCGAGAGGTGGAAAAGCGAGTGACGTCGAGCGTGTTTTGACGCAGCAAGTGACTCTTTTGAAGCAGCAGAGGGATGAGCTGCTACGAAAGTTAGAGCATTACAAACAAAACGATCTCAAATTCACCGACATATTAGACATAAAATGCCAGCTAGAAACCGAGCTGCGTAAAGAACGTGAGTTAGTACGACAGCGAACGCACGAGAAAGAAAAACTTGAAATTGAACTGCTACGCGAGCGCTTAGCACTAGAACGACAGATTCGTGAGCAACACCGGCTTCGGGAGCTGTTACGTCACAAGGACAGCTTAGAGGAGGAGCTGTATAGGCAGAAGGAACAGCTGCAAAGTGAGCTGCTGGATGTGGAATCTCGTGTGAGTTTGAGCGGAGACAGTGGTCACGTGGCTGCCACGTCACCTGTGAATGACCCAGCAAGAGAGGAGCGTATACAGCAAAATTCAGAGAGAATTGTCAGGGAATTGTACGAGAAATACGGTCAGAAATCAGCAAGTGTAGCAAAAAGTTCACATCGGACAATACCATCGTCGTCAGTATTACGTCACAGCCCAGCGTCATCACGTCACAGCCCTGCGCCGTCACGTCACAGCCCGGCGCCGTCACGCCACAAGGCGCGCGACAGTACGACAAGTGGCGACAGGGATGGTGGTGGCGGCGGCGTGGGTAGTCGCAAGCTTCGTCTCGAGTGCGGCTGCGTGGCGGATATAGACACGATGCGCATGCGCGCGCAGTGCGAGTATCACGTGGCCGTGGAGCGATTGCGTAAGGACTTGAAACGAGTAGAAACTCGCCAGAAGTCACGTAGGACGTAGATTCTCCTGTCGCTTTCTCCACAAAGCTTCAGAAAATCAGTCAGAAAAATTGCCACAATGAAACTGTGATCTGAGACTTAATTTAGATTCCTGTTTATGTATAACCTTTGTAAATTAAAAAAATACGTATTGCAGTAGTTCCTATAGATAAAGTAGTTCAGAAAAAAGTGTATATCCGTTGTGTGATATATGAGCTAGTGAATGTGCGGTTGGGAAATGTGTTATCCGGTAAATGAAGTCCTAATTCACAATCAAAACTTGATGCACCCAAACACACTAAAAGTGAAAACTTCTTCACACAGGACAAGCGTGGTCATAAATTCGTAAGTGAAAGACTTCAAGGGTGCTTATCGTGTTCAAAATAAACCAAAAAAAAAAAGACGAAATTTACACTGTAATTCAGCCAGAGCCGGCTAAAATGGCAACTTCAGTGTTTTCATAAGTGCCAATTTGTGAGTCCGTAAAAATATTTATTTATTTAACATAATTATTGTAGATGCACTTCGTTATTATGATATATTATTATTATTAACCAGATTTTATACTCATTCCAGATTTTTTGCCGAAAAGTGTGATTGATTAAATTTGAATGATGTATGATTTGAATCAAGGTGAAATTAAGGGCTTCAAATATTGAGATCAGTATCCTGAATAATTTCTTCGTCAGTACGCCCAGAAGTGAAAGCTCTTTTGAGTTGTTGTTTAACAGCCAACCTCTACGGCGGTCCGGTCTGTTGTGTATTAGACCTGTTTGGTCCGCCGACACGCTGGGTATTCCGCAAAAGTAGTACTCTTATTGGTATGCCAGGACTATTTTTGAAATCCTTCCGCTTTGTGTTAATACATAACAGACCGATCTCCGCTTTTTGGGACCCACATTTCAATGTTATGATGATACGTCCTTGATGTTTGCATTAAAATATTAAAAATAAATGAAATTTGTAATTCAGATATACTGTATAACACTTGGTAGTGTTATGAAATAAAGAAAATAACTCGTAGTAGGATCATACTTGGGAGTTTAAAAAAAAGAAGCACGTCCTAAAAAAAGATAATTCCCTTTTATGCACAAAAAACATGGCAAAGTTTCAAAATCTTGACACTAAAGCAACCCCATCACGGATTACTCAATCAATGGAAGATATGATAAACTTGGTGTGATTTGCTTTCATTTTCCGAATTCTTAGACTTTACTGAGGCAAAGGGTATGTATACCATTGTACGAAAACTTACTTAAAGTACTCTCAAATTTGCAAATATCTGGGATATGAATAATATCTTCTACTGGTCTTGGGCTTGGCATGTTATTCGCTTGTGGAAATTGGTTGTTGGTTCTCAGCATTTTGGTTGCTTTTGTTTCAGAGGTGTTGGTCAGTGCATATTTTTTGGAAAAAAAACTTCTGTGGTCTTTTCTGGGTGTAATTTGTGTATTGTGCACGTTGCCCCCGCCCCCCCCCCCCCCCCTCGTCCTTCGGAGGTTAGAGACGCCAACAAGTGCTGCTAAACACGAGACAAACTGCGTTCCACTGCACGTTAAAATGACTTTTAACATGAAAAAAAAAGAAAAATAAAATAAATCTTCCCCACATCCCGACAAACCATGAAAATAGTTGGATACCCGCCGCCATTTGTCCAAGAAAACGGTCCTTAACGCAAGAATTGTAAATGACATCGGTGTCTCTGAGGTGTTTGGTTAACGGGATGCCTTATGGGTGCTGGTTTGGTAAGGTGACTGTGTATGTGGTTTTTGGCCTATATTTACATTTCTTCAAAGATCTGTATGACTTTTACTTTAATATCATTCACCATCTTTTATCTTTGGGCGCCAGAAAGCGCAGGTCGTGCCCCTGCTGCACTGAATGTTCTTTGAGATGACTTTCCAGTACTATTCTGAAGTTTCCCACTTTGATGTAAGGTACTACTTCATGAAAAAAAAGAAAATATACAAATACACCGAAATCTATGTTTCCCTTTCCTTGGCTTTTTCACACCTTGGTTTTAGTTCATTTCAGTGGTATAAAATTCTTGTATTTATTCTACTTTATTGTTGTTTCAGCCGTGGAGGTTGCTAAGGGTTGTCATGCAAGCAGTTGTTATAGCAACCCCTGTAGGACTCGCCTGGTTTTACTCGCGTCAGACCGTGGACTCGTAATGGAATTTCCTTTGACATCTTGAAATGTTCAAGACATAGGTGCTGTGTAGTCTTTTTCCTGATGTCAGTATGTTTGAAGACCAGTTTGCGTTTCTTCTTTAAAACAGTGACTCCACCAATGGCGTAGTTATATTTGTATGGTTTCTATGGGTGACCCTATATTTGGTGGCAACTTCTGTGGATCCCATCTGAGAATCTTACCATCCAGTATTCAGCAATGCTATGAGAGAAGGATGAGGCTGTTGGCCTGCAGTTAACCACCCGCCAATTGGGACAGTTTTGGGATTTTTATTCATATACACAGTAATATATGGGCTGTGAATTTTAATACATTATATTCGTTTCCGAAAAAACATTCAACATTCGTGTAACGGGGATTTGCTTTTTAAAATCATTTTTAATATTTTTTGGCATAAAAGGGTATTGTTTTGGGAATTTATCATGTATGTGCTTAGACGGCTGTCAATGTTGTATCTGCTATATATGAAATATGTACAAGATGTGTGCTGCGAAAAACATCAGCGCGAGAAGGACAACCAGCCATAGAGTGCAACGGGAGTCTACAAAGCTTGAGAGCGAAGTGCGATGCGGGATTCAGTTTAACATTTTTTATTGATCATTATTTATTGGATGTTTAAGCAGTGGGTTAATCATAGTGATAAATGAATGACGTGATAGTTTTTGCAAACTGATTGATTACGTTGCAATAATTGTGTATTGATTTGTGTTTATGTGTTTTGGGTATTGTTACTGTGCCGCCATGTTAAGCAATTGAAGATATAAACTACAGTGGCTTAGAATCAAAGGGTGTCTTTGTATGTATTCAGGCTGCTGAATGAAATGGTTCAAAAACTCATACGGGACCGCCAGAAAATTGAGTTTGGCAAATGAGTGCTTTTTCTAGGGCCAGCCTGATTCAAAATTTACCACCACGTAAAGGTTGCTGTGGTGGTGGGAGGGCGGGGGAGGGGGGGCGGGGTATTCTATGCCCATAGGTGTATGATGTCGCATTTGACAGGGCCGGTTATCTTTAGACATGCCGGACATTCTAAAACTTTCTGGTTTGGTCTTACGTCATAGTGTCAGATTAGTGCGACTGGCTGTGGTTACTGTATTGTACTTGAATAGATAAGATGCATGATTGCTATAATACTGTCCTTGCCGTGAGTTCAGAAATTGCGTGCTTGGCTAGGAAGGCAGAGCAGTGATACTCTTGCTGTCTGACATCAACACTAGCAATATTTTTCAACCAGCCCTCCTCCCCCTCCCCGCCATAAACGCATCCGTCGATATGTTCTTTTTTGAACGTTTTAAGGGTTACGATCACGTGAGTGTTCTAACGGATAACCCCCCCCCCCCCCCATCCATCAGGGATTCGTTGTAACGTACATGAAAAATAAAAACAGTGATGTGCGATCAAATTTAAACCAATGGGGTGCAGTCCGTTTCGGGACTTCATACAAAACAGCACCGTTATACAACAAAAAATTTCCCTGTCTCGTATACACCGTATAGTTGATTCTTAAAAGGAAAAAAAAATAGACGTCTTAGCCAAGACAAAGACTGATAAGTAAACTGCATGTTTTTTTTAATTGTCTGCGAAGTGCGCTGTTGCTTTGTAACACAATGAAATGTGCATGAAGGTTGCGGGAAGGGGGGGGGGGGCATGAATTATTTTGCAGTGCAGTGTTGTTTATTGTTTATACGTGTATGGTTTAACAAAATACCGGTTTCACTGTTTTACGTGTTAGTAATTAAACAATAGTCTAATGCCTTTTTAAATCTTCCTTATTAGCATAATTAGCATAATGTGTTAGTTTGGGATTCAAAAGGTTATGAAAGTTAAACTGTTTTAAGTTTTGTTTGTCTGTTTGTTTGTGATAAGAAAAAAAACCTTCGTTTAATTAAACGCTTCCTTCATTATTTGACTGAAAGTGAGCGTAGGACGAACAGAGCCTGTTTGTCTGTTCGTCTGGACGCGCGGTCCGCCTTAGCTCTCGGCAAAAGATGTCCGGGCTCTTTTTCTCCCTCAGGAAACCTGCAATAAGATTAAAGGGAAATGCGGGTATCTCACCTACAATTGACATTTCCTTCATACTTTCACAGTTTAATGTTTTGAGGGTATACATTCAAAAATTCAAAAGAAAAAGGGAGGTCACCCATGTTACAAGAGAAATGAAGACACAAAAAAGTCGCGTACTTTTACTATAGAAACCATTGGGAAAACCAAGAAATTTCAATCAAAATGCAAAATTAACACATAATCACAATTGACAATTGCCTCATTTTTTTCCTGTTTGAAGAACATGTCATACGAAATGTTTTAAGCCAATAAAAAATATATGTCACCGTATCAATAAGAGAATTATAAAATCTTTTTGACAAAATCCCATTGACTCAGTGGATAAATGGTGAAAACAGTGTAATATGATTTTAATGGACATTATATCAGCACAGGCCCTTCTAGGAACAAAATATCAATACAGACCATTTCTGGACACGACCCTATTTGTCTTTGAAAAGAATTTTTCGATCTAGACGGATTTAGTAGTTATTTATACTGTGTAAACATGAATTCAAACTCAGCAATATTCAATGTAATGCGCATTTCGGTCGCTAGATGGCGCAGATACCCGCATTGCCCTTTAAGATGCTTGAACCACGCTTGCTGCCGTGGATTTCACATATTGCTATTCGGCATAACTGACTGCAAGCTAAAAGAGCTAAAGGCAACACAACGCTTACCACTAGTCTTGGTTGTAGAAACCCCACCCTCCCATTTCACTCTTATTATAATTTCGATTTCTTAAGACCCTCTCCTCGTCCATGCGCTCTGAGCCACTCCCCCGTCTCCCTCAACACCCAATCGACGGGATCCACAACTCGAATTATACCACTGGATTTTTCGAACTACGTTGATTGTTCCAAACAACCCGAATGTATAAGTTGTCAGGAACGGTATACAGTGAAACACATCTTGATAGATTGTATAGACTTCAGTCACATTCGTTCCCTTTATTATAGAGTTGACTCCATGAGAGAGCTCTTTGAAAAAGTAAACTCCAACAAGGTCCTAGAATTTTTAAAAGAGATTAACATGTATTCCTATGTGTAGATCACCACTAAGTCTAATTTTTAGTATATTTAAGATTTTATCTTATAATGACAAAATTACCAGGAATGACACAATATGACCTGCAACAGGTTGGCGGTGTCGTTAAACCAATCAAATCAAATAACTAACATCCAAAGGAGCCTCAAATTTTCTGAGACAATTGTCAGATCTGGGAAGGGGCAGCGTTTGTTTGTCACTCTGCTTTGTACAAGAACAAACACTAAGCCACAGAAAGCATATTCTTCCAGAAAACAACCTTGTTTGCCATCTCATGGGTCACAAAAAGTGCAGTTAAAATACTGGATTAAGAAAAAAAAATCCACCAGTCGACCAATTGTGTTAAGTTTCGATGTCTTAAAGTTTTACCCAAAAACAGCGCTCAAAAGTGCTAGAAATGTTCTTTCAGATGAGACATTTATATTGAAATTTTATGCTCGCGCCATCGGTGCTTACATTTTCACACAAAAAAAACCGTTTAATCGCTTCAAGCTAGCAGCTTCATATTGTAAGTGTTATGACATATGACCCTTTTATAAAAACCATTAAATCACTCTGTGGGGAAAGAGTGGACAAGAATTTTGACAAAAAGAACGTTCAGCCCCAGTTGGTGTAATTTTTCGCCTTCCGGGTCATTTTTTAAAGTTGGGATGAGAAACTATTTTTCGTTCTGGCCTAATGCAAGTGGCTGTCATCGGCTTATTATGCGCCGTGTAACAAGGGGATATAGGTTTCAGCTTGTCCGCCTGTATGTCCGCTTTCGTGCGCCCTCGTGTCTCCGAAAATATTAGTCGTATAGCTTTTTCCTGTGGCATACTGTTAGAACGTATATTAAAGGTGTGCAACGTGGCATTCTTTTTGAAATCGGCCAAAAATTGTCTAAAGTACGACTTGTCAAAAATGTATACTTTTATGGAAACTTTTCGCACGGAGATAAGTTTGTCTACACGACTTCTCCGAAGCTATTAGATCCAGCGTTCTGGAATTTTGTGCAGTGAAAATATATATATTGCAGATGTGCAACTTTGTATTATTTTTTAAATCGGCAAAAAATTCTCAAAAATACGACTTGTCAAAAATGGCTGTTTTTCAGGAAATTTGTTAGGTTTCGTCCAGATGAGTATCTACGAAACTATTCGATCCAGCATTCTGAAATTTTATGAAGTGAAAACATGTATATTGTAGGGGTACAACGTCGCATTATTGTTTAAATCAGCCAAAAATTGTCAAAAATGCTACTTCTCAAAAATGTATACATTTGTGTAAACGTGTTTGCACGTTCTCCGAAATTATTCAATCCAGCGATCTGAATTTTTTGCAATCGACCAAAAATTGTTAGTCAATGTAAGGTTTTCAATTTCTTTGAATTTGCTGACATCTAATGCCATTATGTGTTGCGCGGGGAATCCGGCTTCACTGAGGCTCTAGTTCAAGTTCTATAGATTAAATGCAAAATATCTAAAAAGAGAACTGTTATTAAACATTATCTTATGAACTAAAAAATAGCCATATTATTCGGTTGCTTATTTTTTTTATTACGCTTTCCACGTTAAAAAAATAAGATATTTTAAGCTAAGATTTGCTTGGCCTGGTTCGTTCTTGAGCTACTGAAGCCTTTTTAAATCGTTGACATTTCCCAGATCTATTTTAAAATTATTTTTGCCTATCAAGGCACATATCTATATTGAATTTAAGAAGCAAGATTAAAGTTAGAATTTCATAATCCTGTGTAACTGAATTTAAACACCGTGAAATAGCAGTCAGTTGTCCTGTAAGTGCATGACTTTCACAGGTGCGTGTTTGATTAAAATCGATATTTGTATAAACTATAACATCTCTTTTACGTATAAAATTTTAAACCGGAAGACATGTTACACGTACTTTGGACCGGTGTATTTTCCCAAACCTGTCTGAATACATAATTCGTACACTTAAGAAGCTGTTTTTGGATTAGGTAACTGCGTACTTAAAATCCACTTACGCTGAAAGATTATACTTACTGGATATTGAATTGCTTTGACAAATAAATCGAGTCCAGTATCCAGGAGAAGCTGAAAGTACCAAATGAAAAGGAAAAAACTACGAATTAGATACGCTTGTGACATCAAGATGAGTTCAACCACTTGGAATCCAGTGTTTTCTAACATGTCTCGTGTCAAGAGCAAGGTCAGTGGATCATTTGTGTGCCCATACTTTCCGCCCCTGAAACACATTGTCAGGGTGGCGTGCCTTCCAAACAGCATGCACTCGATAACGCTATTATGACTTTGGACAGTTAAAATAACATATGATGCTGTGTTTTTTTTTTTCATACAAAATAATCGATCACTAAAAATAATAGTCTCCAAAAGAAACTAATCTGTATCAGTATGTTAATGACGTGTACCGGTTATTTCCGTTCAAATATACATGATTTTAGTTTTGCAAATCAGCTAATCTACTGATTCGCAAATTCGGTGACTGTAACTGGCACATTTTAGCCACATGTCCACTATCGTCAATTCCTGAAAGAAGAAGGCGTTTTCTTAAACATATCATTTGCTGTAAACGCATGAAGTTATTTCGATACTACTAAAATCGATATGTGGATATGCTAGCAGCGCAATTTGCAGATCGCATGTTTATTGCATTGTGCAGTAAAAACTGCACTTGGGCAAGAACATCGCCGAGTAAAAGGCGGCTCTTATGAAGTTTTGAACTGTATTTTGAACTTGTATTTTGGGATTTTGGTTACCCATCCGACCCCAGTAAGAATTAATATAGTTCTGGTGAAGTTTTTCCGTCACAGAAGCTTGAATGCGTGACTACTCTATGACTTCAGTTTTGTTTACCCGCATTCGTGTAATATTGTTGAGGACAACACATAAGTTGACTGGAAGTCTGGACTGAGACGAAATATAAGTAAATTAACAACCTGTAGGCTCAGTAAAATTGTACTGATTTTGTCATAGATCAGTTAAAGCTGATAAAAAAGGTTTTACTCCAGTCGTCCTTCGGTTCCGACTGAGGCTATGCCATATGCGTGAGGATCTCGTTCGACTTACACAGAATCAGGCTGGGCATTTTTAGACTGGTGAAAAAAGGCCATGCGTCAGAATGATACTCCTCGCCTCCTTAAAAATATGGAATGCCCTTTTCGCATTTAATGTTAATTTTTGATAGCAAAACAGGATGAAAAATATCAATAATCAATGTAAATGCCATTAATGATTTTGCTGTAAACAATTGTATTTTAGATAGAAAAATTTTATTCCAAGGTCAAAAAGTCAATTTTCTAAACTAAAAAATCTGAAGGTAAGCACACATTTGAATAAAATTTAACGAATCGTCAATTCGGTTTTAAAGATATAAAATTGAATTTTTGATTTCAATAATAACAACACAATTTTAAGCTCAAGAAATTCTTCATTTATGTGTTGTACAAAATGAAAAGACAGACTCTATATGCAATGGCCATTTATTATTTCACTCATAGACATTTGCCGTTGAATTTCAGATGTCAAAAATAGATTCTGATAATTTGATATAAAATCACTCGCAGGTATAACAAAATAAATGAAAAAAGTCTCTTTCTGAGGAAATGATATCTAAAATTTATTCTCAACTGAGATTATCCCCCGTGGAACGGAGGGATATAGTTTTTAACTTTTGGGTCTGTCTGTGCGTCTGTCACGCTTCAGTCTCAAACGCCCACAGGCCAAATTAATAGATGGATTTGTTTCAAATTTTGTACACAGCTTCTCTGGACCCTTCCGCAGTGCAGTGATCAAGAATTTTCCGGATGGGCAAAAATTTGACAAAATGGCAGACTTTTGAAAATCGGCACTGAACTTAGCGTATATACGGCAGTCTCACGCGCCTACAGGCCGCATTCACAGATGGATTCGTTTCAAATTCTGCACACGGGTTCCCTGGGACCTTCCGCATTGCAGTGACCAAGAATTTTCCGGATTGGACTTGATAAAATGGCGGATTTTTCAACATCGGCGCTGTACTTAGCGCAGTTTCACGCGCCTACTGGTTAATGGATTGATTCATTTAAGTGTTAGACACTACCTTTACCTATCCTTCCATTTTTAAATTTGCGTAGTCAACACGCAACAGCCTTACACACACCATGTTCCAACACAGGGAATAGACGTACTCCTCGAGACGTAGTCAAGTTTTTGCTATTTTATATATCAAATATATCTAGAAATATTTTTGCTAGCAAAAATTTAATTAGGAATATCAAAAATGAATACCGGTAGTAAAAATTAATTTATTTAGTCAAAAATGAATTGTTGCTCTCACAAAGTAATTCTTGACATAAATAGTTGCCTAGAAAATGGCTGTCCATACGAAAAAAGGTTACAAAAAATAAAAAAGAAGGTATTTTTAAAATTTTTCATCAACCCCCCCCCCCCTCCCCACCCTAACCGACTTCCCTTGGACTGAATATTCAACAAAACAAATCGAGACAAAGTGGACAGTTTTGAATTATGCTTTTGGATATGGCATTGAATGTAAGAGTTACATGATGTGGGATGTTGGCATGTTTATCAAACGATAAAACAACTCAGTTTCTGTGAGTAATTCACATGCAGGAATAATTCTGCCTTGCGCCACGGCACATCGATTTTCCAGATGGCGCAATAACGGCGCATGACTTCCTCCAGATGGCGCTCGTGATTTTTAAACATGCACTGTTAAAGCAAAACAAAATGTTCATTATCCTCTTGTTTTTAAACCGGTGCTTACATTCGTCCTATTATAACCATCCATTTCACCATATAACATGTTACATCTTCACCAGCACATGTTTTCATATACGCTAAGAATTTGCAGAACTTTCCGAAAAATGATGGTACCTCACATTGTAAAATGGCGCCTTTTTGTTTTGTTTTGTTTGTTTTGTTGTTTTTTGTTTTTTTTTGTTTTTTTTTTTGTTTTTTTTTTTGCATTCTGTATTGTGAAGTACGCTGTTAGATTTCCAAAATCAGTATACAAGCGTGCACAATGTGCATGGTTAAAATCAAAACAGGGTTGTATGTCCGCTGCATATGTATTTGTGATCTAGTTCCCCCACCTCCTCCGTTCCCTCCGTTCATTTGTTTGTTTGTTTTTGTCTTTTTTTTGGTTTTATTGTGGGTGGGAGATAACACCTGTATCTACAGAGAATTGTCACCTAAGCAGAAAATCTGAAAAAACAGCTCAGTGCCATTAAAGTAATTCTTCCTTTTTTGGGGGGGGGGGTGAGGAATTTTTTCGAGTGAGAAATTCAATTCTAAGTCAGACTGGAAGTTGAGGCATTACAGCGTTAGCAAACTGTTCTCACTAAGACATATGGACCTTAATCAATGGTGTTGAATAATTAACAACATAATTTATACCTTGAGCATCCCAGATAGGCGGATTTCCCTCCTCATCAAGTGTGTACAATATGCTTCTTGCGTACAGTAGAACCTTGTTACAACGACAGCGGCTATACCGACATCAGTTATAACGACATCCGTTTAAGGACATAGCACTGGTAACAACAGCACTTTATGGTCCCAATTAAACGTTTCGCCCTAGAACAGCATCGGATGTAACGACATAGTTTCTGAGTCCCAGACATGTCATTACATCGAAATTGTACTGTATTTTGCTCCAGTAATTGTGGCTCGCTGTTACTCCTTAAACCTTATGTTCAATTTGATAGACTATCATGTCTGTGTGTGTATAATTTTCTTGCTCCATCATCAGACTTTCTATGCACATGTTGTAACGTACAGATAGCCTTAAAAAACTGCTGTTATTATCAAACGTACGCTCAGGATATTCACATTGATACAGCTGATTTCTCAGAACAAAATGACCGTGATAGCAAGTAGTAGCTGTTGACGACAGATATCTCAAAGGTGGAGTCTTAAAAATATATATAAACTGTTTTCCGACATTCGCCAGATGTGTGAGTAATCAGTGATGCATATCCCAGTCTTTATAAATAGGCATTAAGATCACACATCTGCTTGTGTTACAAATCTTCTGGTATTGATTTCATTTCAGAGGTTTGTAAAACGCCATCTTGTATGAAAATTCATTGTGACAATCGCAAATCATATCATCAGATCAATAAAATCTAACCAGCATTAAAGAGCTTTCAACTGCTTTTCAAATATTGACCAAGTTATAGAAAATAATGAGCAAAGACTAGCATATTTCAGAAGAAAAAGACAAAGCCATGGAACTGGCTCAAAAACACCCGGCAAAAAATGATGTTTCCTGTCTTAAAAACTCAGGCTTGCCAGTGATCTTTACTCAACATAAATGATCTTTGGTGAAAGTGATTTGTTGTGATATTGATCAAGATCATAAGAGAAAACATGTGAACTGAAATACTGTGTTGTTCAAATTAAGAACAACTAGATTTCTGAGGCGCTGGTGCCATCTGTATCTGGCGGTTGATGAAGTCTATCAGTGTGTCACAGCCTGTTTGAGTAAAATCGAAAGCCAGCAATCCACTGATTTTAGAATTGATAATGTGTGAGCTCAATATAAAATGGGATGCTGGTAAAAAAAAAGAGCTCACATGGCAACTGTCTATTAATACTTGCGGTTTTGGGATTCAGTCAGTCAAATAAATGACGTGCAACTGAATGAATGTCTTGAGTTTTTTGCAACCAGTCTAGCAGGAATCTGTAAACTGCAAAACGGATATAAGTATAGCTTGTTTTGCAGGTTCTTTTGTATCATCCGTGTCGCCAGAATAGATATTCTCTTTCCAATTAAATATATATAGGGATTAAAGCGAATTATTGTGGATATCTGTTTGGTTTTAGCCAGTACAGCATTGAATATTAAATTTGACACAATGAATGCTGAGGCCTGAACCATTAACTGTTTATGGACACGTGGTTTTAAGTGCTTGTGGACTTGTATTCGTGCATGGATAAACAATAAAAAACAACAAGGAGAAAAATCGTGGATTGCTTAAACTTCAGTAAGGAATTGGCACTGCACAGCGCAATACAGAACAGGGGGAAAAAAAGCAAAACTATTACTCTTGTACAGCGGCTAGACAAGCCGGTTTTTTTATTGCCGAACAAAAGTTTGGCGTTGTTTGATACCAGCAGCGGTGCAGCTTGTGTGCGGTTCCAAGTGAAGGAAACCACACTTTTGTGACGTTAGTTTTTTTTTTTTTTTTTTGCGACATTCCAGCTAACATGTGATGTTATATAGACGTTGCGATTAGACGCTGAATTAAAGTCGAGGTGTGGTTGAAAATAAAAGTCGAAACAACGTCTTCCCTGAGGTTGGATGGACGTCGGGGATGGACGTTAGATAGAGCGGCGTTGTGTAGATGTCGGAAAGGGTTCTTGTATAGACATGAAGAAATCGACATTCTTGGGGGAAAAGACGTTGTTTCGACTACCACACATAACCAGATCCAGACGTCTATCCAGCGTTATGACAAAGATGGTGGATAGACTTCGCAATTTGATCACAATGAAAAAACAAAAACAAAAACAAAAGCAACTTCTAGAAAGGTTGCGAATTGGGCGACACACGTCGGGACCACAAACTGACGTTGGAAGAGGTCTAAGTGTTTACTGGTCAGGCCCGGGTATATATATATATATATATATATATATATATATATATATATATATATATATATATATATATATATATATATATATATATATATATGTATATATATATATATGTATATATATATATATATAGAGAGAGAGAGATGTTGTTTCTCATTGTAGGCCGGGTCAGTAAAATCCAAAATAAAAACAACATTTTTGGCTCTTAATATAACGAGTAAACAGATTTTTATCAGAAAGCGATACCTGGAAAGGCAAACAAAAAACAGACAAAAACTTCAACTATTAGTAAAAATCTTCAGGACTATATGATATATTCTAAACAAAACATAACATCGCCACCCAGGTGAATGTTCGTAAATTTTTCTGACAAATACGAGGAAGTGAACATTATGGGGGGGGGGGGGGGGGTTAGCGCACGGTTAAGAATAGTTTATACCTTAATAACTGACCCGAACCAAAAAAAAAACAAACAAACAAACAAACAAAAAAAACAATAGCCTGCCAAAAGATTATCAAAAAATTGTGAGTAAAATATCAGAAAAATTTCACATTGTTGCTCATCCCCCGGCCGAGGCACTACAATTGCCAATTCCCTAGAACTTTTGAGTAAATAGTAAACAAAGAAGAATTTGGCCGACCGGTTAGGTGAGCAAATTTTATAAATGAAAAAAAAAAATTATCCCGAAGATACTAAAACACTGAAAATGGCTTTTTGGAGGAAAATTTCTATCTCGTATTTTGTTGCTTATTTGGGCCTTCATACAAGAAACACTTTTAAGGTTTAAAAACTTAACGATGTCAATTGTTATCTCATACAAACGCTTCATAAAAACCATTGAACCATATTTTGCAAAAGCAAAAGTGAAATGACTTTCGGCCAGTGCCAACTCATGATATTTTCAAAAATCAAAAATAAAATCGGCCCCGGCCGATACCATTTTTCAGAAATAAATAAAAAAAGATCTCCGACAAGCCGGGTCCTTTTAAAAAAATGTTATGAGAAACAACAATACTGTTTTTCGTCCTGGCTTTACCAATGTTTTGAGCAATAATTCCGATCTTTTCTGCAGCTGTTGTCTTTTAAGCTTTTTTGTTTTCTTAAACTGTTGCTGTTGTCTTTCTTTTGAAGAAAAAAATGCTTGCAGACCCTTCAAATGATTGTTCCGTTGATGGTGTGCGGCTCTCACTATTGGATATGTATCATGTTCTTATTGGCATGATGTTGAATGCGGCGGTGTCGATCGTATGTAATTGAAAGGCCATCCTACGTTAATAGCGTGTCATTCTCTCAGTTCCTTCCGTGTTCGCACTATTATTATACCAAAAAATAAAAAAATATTATACTTCCTTATGGCTTTAGGCGCTGCTGACAGGTGAGCAGCAAAAAGCGTCGTTTTTTCCCTCCCATTAACTATTTATCGTGTTATGCACACTTCGTTCTTTCTTCACATCTGTTAGAATTTTTTCTATTTATTTATTTATTTGTTTATTTATTTGACAACAAGCGTGCGTGACACTAAAAAACTCCATCGTACTGGCACAACAAAATAAAATCAAATCAGAGAAACCCCTCCACCGCAGTCGCTTGTCACTGGGGTGTGGAAAGTATGAGCTGTGTCATACACGAAATTTCTTTCCCCGTTTTTTTATCATTATGTGAGTCTTTGTTAAGCATTTGAATAAATAAAATCATACCACCCAATAAACATCGCATCATATGATCATGCCCATTATTTTCATGTTCAGATGCTCATTAGCTGTCTGGTCGGTGTGGCCTGTGCATTTGTTTTTTAGTTTCAACAATTCTGTGCTCTGAATTGAAATTGGCGATATCCTGCCACTCTAAAAGGACATTTCTCACACTAATGCTGCAAATATTTTTTATTCAGGTCCATTAGGTAGGTCATTAACTTGGATTTGGACTATAAAATAGACCTCCTCTTTATCAAAACCCAGGCTTCTGTTTTGTGCTGTCCTTATGAGGGCAACCATTCTAGTTATTCAAAAGTCGTGTATCTTTTTAACTAAGATCTGGATAAGCGAATATTGAAGCTAGTTTCGGCTTGTCTGGTTTGTTTTTCGTCCAGTGAATGGAATGGAGTTCCGCATCCTTCTTTTATAGGTATGTCCCTACATTATATCTGAGATTATTTCGTTGCATTTCTTTTCAGCTATTTTTCCTAGGTGTATTTTCGGTCTGCATTTTGGTAATTTTGTGAGGTCTTGTGTATGCCGGTCTCAGATTTTATGTCGACCGTATGACAAAAAATAATTGTAGACTTAGAAAGGGCGCTAAAATGCGCCTTTGGCCTTGTTCACATATGAGTATTTACGGCATATGGGCAAGCACATTCGTATCTTTTTTTTTTTTTTTTTTTTTGGAAAACCCCCTTTGTTACTTTTGAATACGACCAATGTAGAAAATAATTGCGTCCCCATGATATTCCTCTGGTTTGTCCAAAATATGCACACAAATCTTCGTATTGGAATAAAACTTTTAATTGACCGTTACATGTTTTGTTCACCGATTCTTCAATATTTGCTCTGGGCAGTTTTAATGTTTTTTTTATTTTGTTTATTTATTCTTTTTTGTGGGGGGGGGTATGGTATCTTGCTATGTGTCAGGTGGGTTATAGGGCTCTTACAATTATGTCCTTGTGTTTCTATCGCCAAAAATAACAGATTTTATTACACTGACCAAATCTGTATTCGTTGCAAGTCAACAGGGACATTGTCCTCAGATGCCCTGTGAATTCGTTTAGTAAGACCACATTGTAGCAACCCGAATACATTACTAGGACAAACAAATAGTAAAGAACTGATTCTGTCGGGACGCCAGAGGACAAAAGGCAAAGCTTGAAGGATTATTTCGAGATCATCAAAAGTTTTCATGGAGAAGTCAAATAGCTATGCTTAGAGTGGTGCTTGTGGATAACCCACATTTGATGCAGAATATATAAAAATTCAAAACTATGCATTATTTATTTGCCAGAAATGTCAATATACGAGGTATGACTTAGTGTGAAAACTGAAGCAACGTTGTTAAGTCTTTGACAAAAAAAAAACTAACAGCTGAGCAAGGGATGTCGATTGCAGGACGGATATATATATCGCTTGTGTTCGAAGCAGGTTATAAAAAAGTATGACTGTAAACATAAAAATTACTAATCAAAATAAGAATAAGTCAGATGCTATATCCATTTTTGAAGGGAGTGTGCAAATCACATTAAACAGTTATAAAAATAACTGTCATAGATAACTCAGTAATAATTTAGTTTGTATTTAAAAAAATAAGCACTTAAACTTTGACGGGAATATGAATGCGAACTTTTGCTATTTTGAAATAAAATTTTTACCCGTCCAGATCTGAACTGCGCTTGCATTGGAACTTCTACTGTGAATGTGAATAAAATTGCGTGTATGCACTTTATAAACAATTTCCTGAAAAACTTTGCAAATCATTTTTGGAGTTGGTGAAAAAACACCACAATGTTTCGGATAAATGCAATGGAGTTAGTTGGGCTGGAGGAGAGAGAAGGATTAGTGCTTAGCTGGCTACCTGGTGGCTTACTTCTTGAAATGTCCAAAACAAAGGTGAGGAAATATAAACCGGTCAGGTTTAACATTTTGAAATTGGTTATTTTTAAGTTTTTAATTCAGATTTTGCAGCTTCACCTGAATTGTTTAGACCCCAACCATGTTTTTTGGTATTTAATAACACTATCAAACACATATTTTTATAGTAGGAACTTACTTGAATTGAATGTGTTATCAGGTATTTAATACTTACAACAATAATAGAAATGATAATATCCAGCTTTTATATAACGAGTTTTCGTAATAGCTATCAAATGCCAATAATGATCAATTTTAAATACATTTTACAAATCTTATTTATAATTTTGAAGGCGCAGTGTCGAGATTCCGGCATGGTTCGAATTAGGACGTTATTAATGTTACGTATTGTTGCCACGAGAAGCGCTTATCTAATGCCTACGTATCACATAATTTATTATTAAACCTATATTCATGGATTTCAATGGAGCCCCATGCCTTTGTTGATCAGTAATTCAGCGAGTGCTTTTAAAGGGATGGTCGAAAGACTCGGTGGGCGTTAATTCTGAATTCCTTGATAGGTACTCTAACCCACTGCATTCGGTCAGATAAGGCAGGAGCGACCGTCATTGTTGCATGCGTGCGTTTTGCCTTTCCGTGAAACGGGCCCGTTGCACGACACAACGTTTGCATACTACAGTCATTCCCCCGCTTGCCGCCCCGATCCGTATTCTAACCGGAGACCTCGGGATTACCAGACCAATGCTCTGGCCAATGGAGCTAACCGTCACCCCGTTTTATAAACGTAATCAAATAAACTCGATCAAATAAGGAATACTTTATTGACGAATTTTTTTTACATCAAACATTTAATTATCATCGCACTTATTGATCTATGATTTCAAGAAATTTACTTAATTGGTGATATCATGAATTGTTTGAATGGTACAATGGATTTATTATCCATGCCATTAATGAAAATTTCAAATTATGGTATAAATTTTTTATCAATAATTTAATACATAATATTGATAATATTATATAATGTGAAACGTTAGATTGGTTGATTATTTATTATATATAACTAATATTAATTATTCACATAAAACTACAGGCTTCAGTGTTCAATCGCCATTCTATATGACAAGGGGAATCCGCTGTGTGGTGTAAGACCCGTCTCCCATTATGTGTTTGTTCAACTGTCCATCAGCAAATATAAAAAACGATATAACAGAAAACGGTAGAAAAAAAGAAAAAAAAAAACAACCACAGGTTTTAAACAGATGCGGATTTAGCCCATGTGATCATTGTATTATTTTATGAATGGACCAACAAGCAACAAACTAGTGACTTCTTTGAAACAGGAAAGATTTGTCCAGCAAAAGTAGTTTCCGTTTTCATCTAATTTGACTGTTCGACCAAATATTGCCCAGCTGCGATAATGTGTAAACTGAACTGGAAATAGCGATATTCTTAAGATCAATGGAAAACTAGCAAAATTGTAATGGGTGAATATCATGATTTTCTAAGCTGTAAATTTCTAATCTGGTAGGTTACTGTCGTTTGTAAAAGGTGCATCGAAACTTCCCTGCCTAGTTTCCTTCTCTTATTTTTGCTTAATATTGATATTTTTGCCCTTATGCACAATAAAAAAAAGTAATTTCCCACATGTCTTGTTAATGCGTAAAAACAATTATGCAGAAAATAGTTTTCTATCGTTGAAGTTTTTAATGCAGAACTTGGATGAGCAACTGAATCATGATAAATATCATGATAAATAATGATATAATGATATATTGGATATAACAGAAAACTGTCATTTCTTTAAAGCATTTTGAAAAACCTAGTATTAGACAGTTCCCAGGAGACAATCAGTCGCTTTCCGACGCCGATGCGACGTTCCGACGTCGGTACCGATCATGTGGCTGTTGGGTTAGCTTTCTGGTAGCTAAAGCTTATACGAGTACATACTGATTAAAGGCTAAGTGATACAGGTGTGCATTACTCTATATATTGTATCTTCTTGATATTGCATGTAGTTACCTTAAATCTGTAAAAATTTCGCTGTGAAAGATTCTGAATGAGGGGTAAATTTAAGGTGAAATCCGAAAAACCGGTCCCTCAAAAACAACTCTTGTTTCAGTGTAATCGGCGACTCTTGATTCAGCTCGACGGAAACAATTATTACAAATTATACGGAATAAGCATTCCTATTCAGCCATTTAACATCTCATTCGCCATTGAAACTTGACCAAAAAAAAAAAAACCTAAAGAAAACCCTGTTCTATGTTTACTCGTTTCATTCTCTGTACAGGGCACTCCTTCGAAAGTTCTGACGGGATTTTCGAGGCCGTTCTAATATCGAAACTCAACCTGGTGCGACCTATTTCGAATGGTCGCGGACGGGGTATGGCATACACAATAGTAGTGTGAAATCAAATTAGCAAACTCAAGTCAGTACAGGAATTGCAATAGACAGCTGAGAGGCATGATTGAAGGTTCCCCACACACCGTCGGTTTAAGGTTCCAAGGTCGCTTCAAACAAATTTTCAAACTTTTCGAAAATTTCAAAATGTCTCTTATTTCATTAACCGCATCATAAATTTTGACACCATGTTACTTGCAGCGTAATTTTGTGATAATCGTGCACTTTACGTTTCTCCCGTTTGCAATTTTTACTGGCTAACATCATTAACTAAACTTAATATTATTTTAAAATTTTTGATTGATAAGGGATTCGTTCCACTGAGAACTACCTAAATTAATTCAAGATTATTTTTTGTGGCGTTGAATGCAACTTGGATTATATTAATTTTGAAATTTAAACTGAGGGACAACAGAGTTGTTTTCAAGTAGAATGCTTTAAAGAATATTGTTATCAGAATAAGATAGTTATCTCCTTTGCAAATTTAACTACGCGTTACCATTTTTTCCATGTCCCAGGGATGGCATGAAAAAGTTGTGCTGTGTTCAAGCAAAGAACAAAGATAGAGTCCTTTGGGTTAATACATGTAAGATAGAGCGAAATTCTTTGGCATCGTTAGCGTAAAGCTATACCTTGTCAGTCAGTAGATCTTCCACGATATTTTTATCTTTTGTGACCATTTAATAAAATATTTCATTGTCGTTTTGTCTTTGTCTGTTCTACCACAAGTATTTTGCTCTAGCCCTGAACCTGGTGGAGAACATTTTGCGGAATACAACGGGTACAATATTCTTTGTTTGTAGGGATTATGGAGTGGAGTACTTTTGGGATAAAGAAGCAAAAGATAATACAATGGGCAATAATATTTCATGTAAAAACCAATAAAAGAAATTGAGTTCTCTGTTATTCGTTTTATGCTTAAAATCTTCTGATTATTCAAAAGTTTGGTATTTTTAAAGTACCGTTTCCATACTGTTAAAAACGTATTTCACAGCCCTATTAAGTGCAATATTTTTGCCTTTTCCAAGTTCATCTTCAGGCTAGAAACAAATAAAAACAGTATGATTACATTCAAGATATTTTGCAACGACATTCTTAAACTAACATAGATATATCATATACCAGTTGGGTTATATGGCTAACAAATATCAATGATGTGTTTGTTTTCTTCAATAAAGACAGGTGGCAGTTCCATCGGTAAATGAACAGTACAAACGATAGAGTGTCTTCCTGTCGAACACCATGAAATGTTCTTCTATCCATTATTATCCGTGCGATTATTTAATAATTACATGGTTAAATATTATATAGTGTCTATATTGTTTGAATTCAGGGTATAAAAAGCTACTTCAAAATCTGCCAAAGCTGCTAGACCTTGTCTTTCCGTTCAGCATATCAGTTAATATCAGTTGGAATCTGTTACAGCATATGAATAAACATACGAGTAAATTTGAAAGCTGTTTGGATTTTTACCTATAAATTTGGAATAATTTGCTTTTAAATCTTAGAGTGCGATACTAGGTAAGCACCATCAGTAAGCAGATGTATATTAAAATCTTTCGACTTTTGCATACTCCTCAGCGTTTTTCCCAACTCAGAGATCCTCTTCTAAAGCTTTGTTTTCCTGTAAAATTTCATCAGGTTCATGATATAAACATCGTTTTCATTCAATACTTGTATTATATATTTTCTGGTCATATTTTGCTGTTGCTGTTTTTATTTTTCATTGCATAAAACAACCTTTGGTCATTTTCTATCGGGAAAGGCTTCACTTCATAAGATCTGACTGCAAAATAAGCTGCAGTTCTTGCAATTCATTTTGCATAATGTTCAAAATGGTGCATGATATTTTGGTCACGCACCACTGGAGCACGAATGTGACGGACTCATATACACACAGACAGACACACTTAACACATTCGTCCACATTCGTCCACAGACATAAAATCGTACACAATCGTACACACTCACAAAGTAAGTCGCCAAGCCAGCTCTCCGCAGGCTGATCCGTGTTAGAACACTTAATGCATATTTTACATACTCATTGCTACATTGGATTAATGTAGTGTTCGACTGATCCAGACGGAACCCCTTAAGTTACTTGTCCTTCCTTTTATGGAAGTGTGCCTTTTCACCCACACTCCGCAGTCCAAAGATCTTTCGCGTTTGCCCTGCTCGCCTTGAGCTGTGTCATGAATTAAATAAGGGTTTAGTCGGAGCCTTTTTATTTTTTTATTCATTAAAACTCTTATAGAAAGCTAACATTCATCATTTTCGCTCCATTAATTCTTATTGGGTACAGGACTGCTGGTCACGTAACCCGTTTTTGGCGCAATATGAGGTATAGAAACTACACCTTTATGATACAAGTGAGTAAATATGGTCTGCGCTTTACCGCGTTGCATCAATACCTGATGTTTCTCGTGTTATTTATTACATCTGAATGGGGATTATTACACGGCCGTTACTGCAGGATGAGGCAGGCGGCACAAAAATGAACTCACGAACCGTCGCCAATACCGACTGACCGAAGCATAAATGACGCCGTCGTTCAGTGGGGGTGGCGTGGGGTAAAGTAGACCAAATTCCTAAAACTATAGAGAAAATACACAACAGTACCTCAAGCAGTTTTGATGATATTTCATTTTTATTTTCACTAATTGATTTTTTTTCTGTGCAACAGTGTTGTATTCTGGCTAAACAGTACACGTGACGAAGTTAGGCCAAAATCATCTTTAAGTTTCATAGAAGCTTGAACGTTAATAATACTGTTCCACACTTCTGGCAACTTACCAGAGCACCATTTTGCTAAGTGATTTTTCAACATTATGTAGTCCTTCTGTAACCGATAAACTCAAATATAAGTAATTCATGACATGGACGAGTTTCTTTGTATGAGAGTATATTCGCATTTGGTATAAATCGTTTCTCATATCCCATTCCTAGAACAGCAAACGAAGACACTGCCCCCCCCCTCCTCCACCCACCTGCAAGATTATCAATTAAGATTTGGCGTGTTCTAAAATGCGAATATCAGTACTGGTGCGCGGAAAAATACGCGCATGTGACAGAACCACAAGTACTTTCGACTGTGGCAAAACACTGTGTATTCTTAAATGTATTTTCTACTTGAATACTTTCTTCAAGAACTTGTCTGGTTGTAGACGAGTGATAACGTCGACGTTTTTTTTTTTTAGAATCGATAAGATATTATTTACACTGTACTAGGAGGTTATTCATAAAATGGTGAAGACACCACACGAACAACGATCCCACGAAAGGTGGTCCGCATTGCAAAAACCTGACCGTTCCAATGACGGTTCGCGCCCGCAAATCTCCACCCCTATTCCTTTTCAAAATGACTTGTTGTATTGATTAACAAGCTCACATTCGGTAATATTTGCCCTAGTTCTTCCTGCAACTGGATACGCACATTCACAGAGTGAATTATGTCAATGGTTATTCAATTAAAATGTTAGTGTGACAAACACAGGATGAATGAACGTTGTATAAAATAAACTGAAATATTAACGTCATGTGTAACAATCTTTCTACTGCATAGAGTATAACCAATGACATCTTATCTGTGCAATCAATACAGTTCAACCATTTTAGTGTTTTTAGAACGGTGTCTTTTTAGATGCCAACTGGTTCGGGCGTACAAAAAAAATTACCACAATATTGGTAATGGACTCTTTTTATCGGGGTTAAGTGCTCATGAGTTACACATGGAAAAGAATGTGTGTTATACTCAGTATAGATGATTGGATTACATATGCATGATTTCATGTTGGGGATCTTGATGTTATTAGCTTAACACACAACCCATGTATTTATCCCTGCAAAGAATCTGGATTAGAAGTGACGGGGAATGCTAGCTATAAACATCAACGCGAAAAGAACACAAATTTAAAGTGTTTATTTTTATATATTGGATATGAAATGCAGCTCATATGAGCTAGCAATATTTTGATTAAACAAAGTTCCGTATTTTTATACTAGTAAAACAGTAATGCAAATTTCTTCAGAAAACTTTGTGGCAACCAAAACGTTGAAAGCCATTTCTGCAAAGTGGTAAGTTTCTTGTTATGTGGATAATTTTTTAACTTGCCATGGGAATTTTAAGGTTTGTATAAATTTTATCCATTTGACAAGACAAATGGATTGCGGGAAAACGTTGTACTTCTGAAACCTTCTATAAGAAGTCAGTCGTAGCGAGAAAAATATTTTAAACCACAGTCGGATATTTGGGTAATACATGATAACACCACATCATTATTATTTGGATAAGTCTGAGTCTCATTTTTAATTAACAGATACCTTTTGCAAGAAGTTGACTTCAGTTCTCACGTCTAAGAAGACTCGTGAAATGAATCTTCTGTCGTTCACAATTTTGAACAGATCTGAACTCCCCAGGAAATTGCACCCGCAGACCAGTGTAGCAGAATAACGCCCCCCCCCAAATCCCGATGTATATATATATATGAAATTCGTTATTTACGAATGCGATGAAAGCCATATTATAGGTCAACAAAAGGGGAAAATCGAACTATCGATGAAAGATTTTGTGTAATCACATCACATCTCAGTTAACGTCCCCCGTTCTATAATGCAGAAAGATTCCCGACTGGTCGCCTGATATCGGGAGTTGTCTTCCAAAGCAATGGCATCCGAAAAGATCGCCTTAGCCATAGAAACGAGTCTAAGCACACTCGTAATTGTACCGCTACAAGTGGCAAATTATTGATATTAGTCAGCGAAAAACGCTTCATCTTATCGCTGATAGAGTTACGCGATAAGTTAATTAAACTAAAACAATCTGTTCAGAGATAAATGCTGTAAGCAGTGGCGGATTCAGAGCAATGAGGGGTTGGTTGCCACGCCCACCCCACCCTCGCGCCTAAGTTTGGAATTTTCTTGAGGCAGTTTTTCACGAAAGTATTCGATCGCGTCGAGAATGGATATGGTATTTAGAAAAATTGGGGTAAACTACACGAAGTTTCCAAAGTGGCAGATTGTTTTTAAAAAATGCTATGATGTTACTCGGGAATCATTGCTTATTATATATGTAAAACATTTTCAATATCTTATGTTACTAACATAGATCTTTTAGCACAGGTGTTTGATACCCCTTTGATTGCATAAAAATAACACATTTTTATCATTGGATGGCATATATTTCAGTTTGTAAGTCTTCATTTATAGGTCATTTATTTATTTGTTGTTACAGTTAGAAGATTTGAAATCCCAGTACGAAGAACAAGTGAGCAGTTTGAGAGAAGAACTAGACAGAGAAAGAGCATTAAACACGTCACTGACCTGCCAGCTTTCAGGTGAGTTGTGTGAGTAATCAGATTGAGTGTCCACTATCGTCGGACGAAGCAGGTTGCATTACATTTTGCACGACATCGTTGTATGTTATGTTACATTGTTTGGTCAGGTGTAAATGAGAAATGTTTTCCTGTGACTTCCGCATGCAATGCTATGGACCCCAGTATTATTAGTACTGATAAGTTAGACTCTTCTGAGCATTTTGGCGGGATTATTTCAGTAGTCTAACTGCATAATCTAGCAAAAGCCTTCAAATTGTTCCAACTTTTAATTGAAGATGAGCTACCTTTGGTAGTTTCATCAGTCCCAGTCTTCAAGTACGCTTCTCTTTAGTACATCAAATGCTGCCGATGCAGTCTCCTATCTCGTAATTATTTTATTGATTGTGCTACTTAAAAGAAACACTTTTTGTGTGACTGTTTGCAGATAATTGCAAGTTATTTATAATTTATACATTTGGTCTAAGCGGGTTGCAAACGGACAATATCCCAGGATATTCTTGATGATATTTTCTCGGGAATGCTATTAGCTCTAGCACCTTCTTTTCGCTTGGTGGTATTCTGTAAGCTGTTAGTATTTAGGCAGTTGTTTTAAATGTATCCTTACATAGTGCCATTTGTGATTTTCAGCTGACGAAAGAACGCTTGCATTTCCTGTGGACACAAGCACACCTCAAAAACATCCGCAAAAGCAGCAAGTACCGTTACTACCCGACCTTGACACATCCACTGTCGGCCAACAGGGTGCTAAAGGTCAATGTTATGATCATGCGTCTGGCCTGCAAGATACAGTTCCTAAAATAGCACTTGAAGGGGAAATTCAAGAAGTTGACGACCAGGGTCACGTGATCGACACTAAGGGTCAAGCCATGGCGGGCCGGAAGGGATCGACTGATGAGCTCTCCGAGTTCCAAATGGTAGGAATTAAAGTTTCCAGCTAATCTCCTTCTTTTTACACAAGCCGACTTTGCAGTGCAGTTTTAGTCAAGCTGTTTGTTTTCTAAATTTGAATCAGTGTTGTCCAGGTGGTCTTCTCTTTAAACCTTTTTTTGTGATCTGCCAAAAAAGTCAGATGCTGGTATTTAAAAAGTGCCGTTTCTATCTCAGTTTTGACTGGGTTGCTCTGAACTTACCTATGAATGGTCTCTTGGTGGATCTTTCTAGTAGTATATATTCTTGAGAAAGTGCTTTTTTGGGGGGGGGGGGTCGCGTTTAAAAATTTTTTAAGTTCCAATTTTCAAAACTATTCTTTCACAGTTGTGATTGTTTTCAAGTTGCTTATGATTTTTCCCCTGTCGTTCTCTCTTGACCAATTACTCTGTTCATAATACTTAGATTCTCAGTTTTTATCTTTCTGCTTTCCAGTTTGTATACGAATGTTATTTCAGTTACGTTAAAAATAATTTTTTGGAACTTTGCTCAGAAAATTTTCAAATAATAGAATTTCACGAAGGTTCGAGCCATTTGCTGAAGTATTTTTTCCCATATTTTTCATCGCAGTGCTGGCATATTTTGTAAGAAGGCTTCTGTTGATAAAAGTCAACCAAGCTCCAAAAACAACCAAATTTTTCAAACTTTTGATCTTTGGAGAAAGCTGTGATGCCAAAACACTTCGGCCAAAGACTTTCCCCATGCGGCGTATGGATTCAAGACACTATGAGGACTTCTGTCCTGCATTTTGTTTGATGATTCTCTAGAAAAAATAACAAAACTGTTACAACTTTTACATGTTGACACATGACATAGGATCCATCCTATTATTTAAGCACGTTCCCTAAAAAGTGGATTTGTTTTATATTGACGGAAAACTCAGATTTCTGCAAATTTCACAAATGTGTTCACGTTATGCACCTCGACTCTTTCATTACCTGGATGTCGAAATCAACCATTTAGTTTATGGCAGCTTAAACTAAAGAAGCTAACACCTCTTTCTTTCACCAAAGCTTCTCATGTAATTTCATTTTTTTATGGCCATAGATCAGATTATAAAAGGTAAAATTAACGCCAAAATAGATCATTTCTTTTGCTTGACTCTAACATTCAATTAAAAATGACGACGAAGTTCAAAAGTTATTTTTAAAAAATCATAAATCGTAAATAGACCGAAACAAGGATGAAAAATATAAGAATTTCATGATTGCGCAACTGGATTCGTACATACCTTTGAAAAAGAATCTCGGAAATCGACGTCATACATATCCTGCGTACCGGATGCCTCATGGGTGGGTGGAGGGCGACCAGGCTATGATTGTCGCTGCCAGGATGATAATTCTAGTTGTTATTGCTTTCCCGACATCTACACAACGTGTGAGGATAGAAGTTGCTTCGACTTCCATTTGCAATCTTTACGCAAACATTGATTAGATGTTGGACTATCGACGTCTATCAAGCGTCAGAAGGTAGATGTTTCAACTTTCACAAACAAACAAAACCAAAATCAAAAAGTTGGTTCGATGTTGATCCGAAGTCGGGAGCGACGTCTGACTAACGTTGTTGAACGTTCATTGGGGACTTTTTAAGGTCAATTTGTGGTTAATTAGGATCGTTTCTGTACTGAATTAGTGCAGTTTTGCTACTACTGGCATAATATACAACAGAGAAACTTCAAGGACTGGTGGTTTCTTGGCTGAGAAACCACGATTGTTTACGTCACGAGTTTGTTTCTCGCCAGGAAACCATCTTTGCGAGAAGTTTGTCAGTTTTAAACCACAGTTCCACTGAAACATTAAATTTGTGTGTCATAAGCGCAATTTCGCAGACTGCAATGATGCGCCTCAGTGACCAGCTTAGATGAAAAGCCCATGCATATTGATTATTTAATAAAAAGTGTCAAAACGAGAAACCCCTTCTGATGACGTAAAAGGACAAAGCGATACAGACTTTCAATTTTAAAATCCAGAAGGAAAGACAAATGTGATAATTGGCCAAACCCTAGAGAAAACAAGCTCGAGGTCCCAATCTTGATGTCACCAGGAAAAAAATACCTGAATTTGAATATATTAACGGATAGCAATTGATCATGTTGAAATTTCGGGGTTTGTATCATGTCTAAAAAATGGGGATGACTTTGGAATCACGCCCTTAAAATCTGGGTTCCGAGGAACAGAATAATTTTCACAAGAATCACCACCCCTTGCCGTGACGACTTTGGTTAAAAAGTGACTAAGAATATTTTCCAGGATGTTAGAACAGTACTCAAGATGATTTTAATGATGAATTTATTTTTATAGGATATAGGATTTTGAAAATTCAGTGTGAGTAAAACCTAGCTACAACGAACTACAGTGGATAATTCTTTATATCATAATCAGAGTAAAAAAGCTGTGGTGCTTGACCTGTCTGGTAAACGAAACTCGAATAAAAAGAGTCAGTTCCATAGCCAGATCTCTAATTAATGTCCAGAAATAAAGATATCACTGTATAAGTGTGTACAGAATTGCAAATAGTACGCACATTTTAATTTTTGGCACTAACTGGTTTTTCGAGCTATGAACACACAAAACGAACACACAATCGAACGAACAGAGAGACTCTTCAGAGTCCTTAAGATGGTGTTTGTGCAAATTAAAAACTGACGTCATCAGAAAGGGTTTCGTGGCTGAGCATTCTCATGCAAAGACAATGGGTGGCGTCACAACTATGGTATAAAAGATATTATTCCATACTCTTCCTTTAAAATGGTAGACTCTAAATTTCGTAATGGCATAGCATCTAAAACCTCGCACACATATTTCTTTTGTTCAAGGTATATTTCACCAATAGTTTGGACGGGTGTTAACATTTGAAAAGGTCTGCTGAAGAGAAACACCTTAATTTCTCGTATTTAGAGGACAAAGAAATCTGGACATTTTCCAAGAGCTTCAAATGGTTAAAGATAAAAATCACTCTCTAAAAAATTAAAAAATATTTTTCGCTGATTGCATTTAAATTTTAAGTTTGAGGTTCGTAATATTTTGTCAAAAATTACCTCATACATAGGTAATGATGCAAAACTGAAAAGGTTCTACTTTGCAAGGAAAATGACGACGACACAGCCCAAAAACAACGTGTAAATTTAAAAATAACACACTTTACAAGCATTGTGACAATTGAGGTACTAAATCTGGGCTGCTCACGCTGTCCCTTGACGTACTGGTTCCTATTATTCAGTTGTTCTTTTCCTCCTTTTCCTCAAATTTACTTTGATATATTTCTGACATATTCTTGACGTATTTCTGGACCAAGTACTCACCTTTAAGCAAAGACAACAGTTGCCCGTTTCCATTGCTCTTTTTTAACTGTAAATGTGCTAAATTAAATTTATGGGATGATTCATATCTGGATCTATTATTAAAATATGTTTTCAGAAGAAAATATGAAACGCTGGTACAAATAATACAGTAATAATTATATGTATTATAGTAATAATTATATGTAATTGTAATATATGACTTAGGAATTAAGGTCGCACCACAAAGCTAACGATTTTCATCAATAGCTATTTGTTAACATTTTTTGTATGTTATGCATGATACACCTAATGTCTGTTCCCGTAATCTTTAGAAGTATGCGATAAAACCACTAATAACATTATATAAACCAAGCAGGAGCTTGTGGCGAGCAAGACCACCAGACAGTAAACCTGACTCACAGTGGAATTTTCTTTATGGCGAACTCGGTCAACTGTTCTTTGAAGTTTTCATGTTTTCCGTTTGCTTTGAGCCACGCTTAAATGTCTCATTTTAATTGTACCTTTTAGCAAAATAAATAAAATTCAATTAAATAAACAACAAAATAAAAAGTTGAATATTCGTTTTAGCTCTTTATTTATTGTATGACAAGTAGGTTGCATTTTTTTATTTCGATTGTTTATTTGCCTAGGAATTGGAGAGCATCCATTCTTCCCTTAAACCAAAGGAACAGTTTGTATTAAACACGATAAAAGATCGAATGCTCACTGCACATAACAGGGACTTGCAGAATCTAACAAGAATTCATCAGGTAAGTAAAGTGGTCTCAATTGCCAAACAAAGTGTTTCGATTATCTTGCAAATTTATGTCTGTTGTAGCCAATTACAGAGAGTATACATCGGAAGTAAATTTCTATTTTGAGTCACCAAATCCCTTAGATTTTTTAATCTTTGGTAACGTAAGTATTTCACATTTAGTGGTGAGAATGAATTCAGTGACTGCTTAATTTTCTTATAAAGCTTCTTATGAGCTTTAGTTGACCAAAAGGGTTGTTTATTTAAGGCTGAAATGAAGGGGAAATTAAAAGAAAAGACTAAAGAAATGGACGAAATGGCAGACGATTATGAGGCGGAGATAGAGAGACTTAAGAAAACGATGAAAGGTAAGTAAAACGCATAACGGATAAACGCGTAACTTCAGCCGATTTCGATTCTGTTTCATTCTCAGTGATTATAAACAGAACTGTGCTAATTCTGTTGAGTTCATAGTTTCCAAAAATCCCCTGTATTATTATGTTTATCACGCCCGTATGTACAACTTCTTAAATGGCACACATTCATTAAATAATCTTCTAATTCACACTTTCGCGACTTTTACTGCACAGCTTTTTTTTAAATTATACACCTTGTTTCTTAATTTGCTATGGAAATTTTCCTGTTTAGAATTTGCGGCAGAAATTGAGGAGCTGCGTGACGCGGAAAGAAGCGGAGAGCATGACCACCTCATGTATGAAAGCAAACTGTCGCAGGAAAAAGAACGCTTTGATGCCGAAATCAAGATATTGCAAGAGCGACACACGTTGGAAATTGAGCGGTTGCAAACCGTGATTAAGGAGTATCAAGGTGGGTAGTGTTATGTTTATTTATTTACTATAGGTAGTGATCTTTTTTAAGCCTGTTTAGTAATTTTTCATTATTAAGTAATAATTTTAATATAGTAAATAGGTCATGTGTTAGGTCATGATTTGAATTATTGTATTTGTCAATAAAATTAAGGAAATATTCAGTTGGGTTGAGAAAAATAGAACTTGCGAAAGAAAAAAAAATCAAGTACTGAAAATTTTATTTCAGACGAAGCAGTTCCCAGGCCAGCATCTGAAATGCAGCGGTTGATTACGGAATCAGCGCCTCAGCAACAGTTAAAATCCGCGAAAAGCGACGAAGATATTTTCAATAAATCCGCGGATGCCACATTTTCGGAACTGTCGGCGATTCCGGAAAGTGAGGAGCTCAATGATCGACATACCGGGTTGTTAATCGATTTTGGAACCGAAGACCAGATGATGGAATCGACTCCTCGGTTATCGCCGCGAGCCCACGCCACGAAGCTAACTATGCCTTCTGGTAAATCGATCATGCAGCTATTTATTCTGATCATTAGTCCTGGAAGCAAAATTGTTTCTTTGTTCATTCAAAGGGTCACATTTTTTTCCAGATCACCGTTATTGAAGGTTCTCCGAGTGTATTAATATAATATTGTATATATACAGTCCAGCCTCCGTTAGAGAACACGTCTAACTGGCCGAACACTAATATGATTTCTGTCCTTTTTTGTGAAATTTACCTCTTGTTAGTGAACATCTCCATAAACAGAACATTTCTCTGGCTCTTATAAAGAAAAAGGACTGTGGTATATATTAATTAAACTGAATTAAATTAAATCAATTATACTGTAGTATATATAAAGTAGAAGTGTAAAATTTTTATTTCTAGAACTGAGTGAAATAGGACCGCTGTCACAAGATGATGCCCCAACAATGTCCTTTGACGTTGATAATAAAACCGAGATAAAACGTTATCAAGATAAAATCCAGGCACTGAAGGCGGAAGTAGAGAATTTGACAGAGCAATTAGATAAGACCAGATCACAGAACGAACAGAAAGTCGAATCCCTCCACAACGAATTATCGCTCATTCACGAAGAGAACACGGGTAAAAAAACCAGTAATCTATGTGGCACCTAAAAATCTACTTGTTTTGCAGTAGATGGTGAATTCACAGATATGTTGATTAATATTTTCAATGGATTTGTACTTGTTTGTACAGAATTTATTTATAGCAAGTATGTAACATACAAAGACATGGTGAAAGTCGAAACTCGTATGTGCTCCATTCATTTCAATAATTGCATAATAACAACACATGTAATTATTTATTGGGTCAAGAAAAATGTTTTAAATAAATTAAATATGCCTACTTGCCATTGAGCAGTCATAAGTAAAAAATGTTTTAAATAAATTAAATATGCCTACTTGCCATTGAGCAGTCATAAGTAAAAAGTATATTATTCATTTCCACTAATACATAATTATTTATTTTTAATTACGTAGAACTTTTGAAGGCGGAATGGGACCAGGAATACGAAAAGAAGCTGGCAGAAGTTGAAAAAGAAAATGAAGACAAATTAGAAGCGTTACAAAACGAATGCAACGCTGAGCTTATGGAACTCCACGCAGAATTCAAGAAAGAAATGGAAGTATGGCTATTTCGGTGCTCCTTTTAATTTAAACATAATTTACGCTTTTGTTAAAATCATTGTTTTCTTTCAATATTCTGATTGCTTTTGAAAATTTACAGCATTTTGGGAAAAATGCTTTGCAGTGAGCTTTCAATTCAAATTAAAAGAGCACGCTACGAACACACATAGATTACACTATACGTCGCTTTCTGAGAAACGGGTTTTCTCACCTTAAACATGAATAAATTCATTCACGAATTTAAAAAAGGAATATTCAGATATAGGCAATTATTGAATTGTACTTTTTCGGTTGATTGCTTTATTTTTCTCAGCTAGAAGATAAGTGTATATTAGTTTTATGAGCTTGCTTATGATAAGTAAAAAAAAAAAAACGTACGGATTCAGAATCTGGATGGAAGGGGGGAGAGGGTTAAAAGCGCAAATGCCCACACCATAAGTATTTTAGGCACATGTCAAATGTGACGTACAAAGCTCGCTTCCTACCCCTCCTCTCCCATAAAAAAAATCACAATGTGCAGCTCCATTATCGCCCCCTCCTCTTCCTCAGTGCATGGCCATCGGGATCCGCACTAAGGATTTCACAAGTCATTGAAATGAAAGCTTGTTTATAATTTCTGCATTATATGCTGATGAGTTATCCATTAATTGGCAATTAATATAAATATGTGATTGAGTTCGCTAAATAATTTACTGATAACTTGATTGAAATATCTGATGGCTGTGTTTCGATTATAGTGCCCCTCGTTATCTCGAAGTTGCTGGAACCAACCGTTGTACTTTAATAACGGAGGTTCAGCATGAGCGGGAATGATATTTGTTTGGAGCAACGGTTTGGGAGTCTAGCGTTCGAGATAACGAGTGCGCACTGTAATTGCTTTGAAAGTGATTATTACATGAAAACTGATTGATTCCCCTCAAGATCGAAATTCAGAAGGTACGAGAACAGGAACAAGAAGTGAAAACAGCTCTGGAAAAACAAGTCGACGAGCTGACGAAAAAACTCGCGGACGACCAACCCGAAACAGACTATGACGAAAAGGTACGGAATAAATCGCTGAGTTGTCAGCTGAACATGTGGAAAGCAGGATATAGCATCGGTTGTAGCGATCGTCTACCCAGTGAACAAGCGACGTTGAACTTCGATATTTTGTTGTATACCAAAGTCGAGACAGTGCTCACCATTCCTTAGCCCCCCCCCCTCCCCCTCCCTCCGATGTTGGGTAGACGTCGGGGATCGACTTTGGATGGACATTGGGAGAGCGACGCTGTATGGTCGTTGGAAAAGGTCGTTGTATAGGTATGAGAGAATCAACATTCTTGACACTCTACCCTTGGGTCATCCGGTCACGTAGAATACATATGAAGTCGATTTTCAGGAAAATTTTTTAAACCTAGGTGGGAAAAGTCGCCCTCTTGAAATTCTTATATTTTACGTCATCATTTTGGTCTACTTTCAGAATAACCTGTCCTGGCTACCATTTCCGTTAGCGATAAAATAAGGAGACGCTGGATCGATCTCAGAATGTTGTCTATTTTCCAAAACTAGACTATAACAAATATGTGCCCCCTTTAGATTCTTATGTTTAAATCACCATTTTGATGTATTTTCTAAAAGACCTACACTGCTTGGCTACCAGTTTCGACGAGCGATAACATGATAAGATTACATTTTGGTTTTGTCGTCGACGTCTATACAACCCGGGAGTGAGACAGATACGACTCTGGGGGAAGACATCGTTTGAACTTTCATATGCAAACAAATTCAGACGTCTATTAAACGTTGCGACAAAAAGGCTAGACAGGCGTTGCGATTTGGTTGCGAGGAATGACAACCAACCGCAAATTTTCAGAAGGGTGGAAATTGGTCAGTAGGTGTTGCGACCTCAAATAGACGTTTGATAGACGTCACAATGCTTACTGGGGACAAAAAGACCCTAAAGTTACACCACCTACTAAAACTACTCTCAGGGTTCGCTTTTAGCCTCTTCACGGTCTTCCACGCAAGAAAAATCATTGGCATTATGCACTCATGCATAATAGGTTAATTCAATGCACTATGAGTATCCGAATAATAAGCCTAATCACAGTCCCCTGCTTCTCGATGATCTCGTCAGTGTCGACGAATCAACACACAAATTAAAGTCGATCAGGTCATGAATTCCACTAAGTCATTCAGATCACCTGGGATGATGTTACATACTTTATACAGGAAATCATATCACTGCGACGTTCATGGGCAAGTGGCATCCAGATGACTGTCATAAATAAAGAAAAAAAACAGATAATAAATGCTTTCTGACAAAGTTTTGGCAAGTGTACAAAGAGGTGTACACTCGCAAGATATTTCGCTGGTCACTCAGTTGTCCCTACCGGATGCTGAAAATGTGACTTGTCTTATCTCAAATTCTGTCAACTAGAAGCATGCTTTAATTTCCTGATGTTCGATTAGGTGATTAGGTGATTGATCTACTTATGCTTCTGTGTACTATTCCTATTGCAACGATTGTAAATTCAATAATTATAGAGTTATTTCGCAAGATGATGTAAATAAGAAAGAATAACTCATAATGAATTTCTGGCTTGTTTTGGCTGCTTTGAGGATTTACTAAGTGATAATCTTGCTTTCAGCGTTTTCTTTTATTTGTTTCAGCTAAAGAAATTGCAAGAAGAAGTCAATCTTTTACAAAAACAACGGGATGAAAATGCAGAGTTGGCTAAAAATTACTCCGAACAAAAGCAAGAATTAGAACTTTTAAAGAGTGATTTGGCTTCCAAAGATCTCGAATTAGAGAGCTTACGTAAACAAATCGACGAACCGGATTTAAATTCGGAAATGTCGGGATCTGTCGAAACACTGTCATCAGTAGATACCCGGATGCAGAATTTAGAAACTGACGTCACGAAATTACGAGAAGCCGCAGAACTGAAAGATAAAAGAATCACAGAACTGAGTGCAGAACTGAAAACAAAAAGCGATTTTATTATTAACGTTGAGAAGCAATTGCACGAAAAACACAAAGAATTGGTGAAGAAGTTAACACAAGACCATTTACAAGAATTCGACCGTGTTAAAGATCAGTATTCCGCGAAGTGTGATGAACTGGAACAAACGCGCAAAAACCTTGAAGAGTATACCGCAAAATGTGACAACTTAGAGAAAACGCAAAAACTGCAGCTAGATGAATTAAGAACTGCATTGAACACTAAACATAGTGAAGACCTTCTGAGTTTAGAAACGCAACACTCGCAACGAATGGAAGAATTAAAGACAAAACACGCCGAAGACTTGGAAAATTTGAAAAACACCTTAACAATGAAGCACACAGAAGAAATCACCCTTCTTAAGGTAAAATGAGTATATTATTATTATTATTATTATTATTATTATTATTATTATTATTATTATTATTATTGTTGTTGTTGCTAAAATTTATAACAACTGTGAAGTTTTAAATTTGTTGGTGAAATTGAGAACTGAATTTTGATATGCACATCATGTTATTTTATGCAATGTATACAACTGTTGTTTCTCAAATTTTCAGGATGAAATTGCATTTTCAACTCGGGAACAAGTAACAAATGAATTCGACAATAAAATTATGGAATACGAACAACTGATTGGCGATTACAAAGAAGAACTACAAACTCTCCACTCCACTTTAGAAACTGAGTTCGGTGAAAAGCTAACAGCTGAAAAGCAAAAAACAGAGGAAGAAATAAAAGCAAAGACGTTAGCTGAGGACCAGTTGAAACAAATACAATGTGAATTAGATGTGAGATTTTTCGTCATGTTTCTTACTTCAATTTTCTATATTTGTCATTATGCTCTTAGTTTAAGTATAACATCCTGGCGTTGGTTGAAGGAGTAAGAATACAATGCGCTCTTAAACATTGTGTTCTGGAAAATTCATGTTCTTTATTCACGATGACATAATTAAAAAAATATGATGATGACATTTCATATATATTAAATGTTAAAATACGATGCCGGTATATTTTTTTTTAGATCAAATCAAAATCCATCGAAGAATTACATCAAAAAATGGGAGAATTAGAAAACACACTAGAACAAACAAACTCAGACGATCTGAAGAAAATTCAGATTGAAATTCAGGACAGGGATCAAGAGCTGAATGAATTGCAAGATGAGGTGATGGATTTATTTGTGTTTCTGGATTTATTTTAGTACTTTAATATAAATTTTACTCGCTATGGAGCGTTCACTTGGCCATGAATTGATGGTGAGGTGTAGATTTTGTTGGATAATCTGGTATACCCATCGCTAAAAATTGCGGGTGGGGGTGAATCTGCGATGCTATGCAACTGAAATATAAGGTTAAAATGACCTGAAATAGTAGAACACATTACACAATCAAACTGCATGTTTCTATTATGCATAACCATGGTTAAATTTAGGTGGGAAATTTGAAGAAAGACAAATATGAGTTGACACTTAAAATTCAAGAGCTAGAGGAACAGAGCCAGAGCAATGAAGAAGAAGCGAGCCGTTATCAACAGCACATAACACAGGTGCGCAACGATTTCGAGAATAACATGCGAAAATTAGAATGTTGCTATTTACAAGAACTTACCACTGTGTCATCTGCTATGATGTCACCTGTCTCTTTTTTAGGAAAAAAACAACTTGATGGTTTATAATACCTTCTCCTTTGATGTCCTTAAATGCAATTTAAAAGTATTGTTGTAGAAGGGGGTAAAGTATTATATCTTGCACGTACTGTTTGTCATACATTTTTATTTGGAAATTCAAAATCGGTAACACATTTCTCAACAGTTGAAGCAAACAGTTGAAGATTACGAGGGAAAGTTGAAAAGGCTACAAGACGACAACACGAGTTTAAAGCAACAAGTGGAAATGTCTGAAAACCAGATTTCAGAACTTCAAAAAGATTTAGAAACCAGGAAACATGCACATGAATCTCAGATTGGCAAGATGAAACTGGAATATGAAAATAAAATCAGTGAACTTAAAACTAATTTCAAAGAAAAAGAAGAGGAGTACGAATCCCAAATACAGGAATATGGAGATTTAGAAGGCCAAATTCGTGACCTGCAAGGTCAAGTTGAAGTTCAAGATGGTGACAGTGAAGATAAATTCAAAGTTTACGAGGAAGAAATAGAAGATTTAAGAAGACAGATAGAAGAGAGAGATATGGAAATTGGAGTGTTAAGAACTGGTAACTAGCAATTCAGTTGAAATATATCGAGTTTAACAGATGCATAATTGAGAACAATAAGAATATGTTGAAAAATTTTACTTGTAATTTTGCAGCTGCGTAGTCTATCGCTTTGTAAAATTGTTAAAAATTTTTAGATTTTTTTTTTAAAATGAATAATTGTTTGATATGTTTGTTTCAGACGGAGCGGTCAAATTACAAACGGTAAGACGTTGTTTTTGCCTCTGTGTGTTTACTTCAAATGTCGGATTTTGAGGTTTTTATGATGCTTTTAATATGTTTTTATAACATTGCTGCATTGTAAATACTGCACATGGTTGTAATAGGTTCACTTTAAGTATGTCAAAATAAGCCAGTGATTCCAAATTCTCTAGAATTTAGGTTGGTTCGATATATTTGAAGGCCAAGGTATTTCAAAACTAAGCAGTGAACCCTGGTATTAACCTATTGTTCCCGTGAAATCGACAAGTGCAGTTAATACATGACGCCTGCGAAACAAAGGAAACCCAGGCCTTTTTCGCTACAGAGTAGCGAAAATTACATTTGGGGCACAAAGATTAAGAATTCTGTAAAAAAAATTGTTAAAATTAATGCCAAGTTGCCACTTGCATGCTTTTGTCATGCTATATCCCATTAAACATTCTGACGCCAATACAAGTTTGACCACCAACTCGCAACTTTGAATCTGGTTGTGATTTGGTTCTGATTGGTTACGACCACAGAGCAACTTCTGACACAATGAATAGACGTTGGATAAGCAACGATGTGTAGACTTTGATTTTGCCCGCAAAAATCCTCTTCTGCAGTATTAAATCTGCTTGCAATTTGATTGTGATAACATGTGCGACCATAGATCAAGTCTACACAACGCCTTTCACATCCACTGAATATGCGTTTATAGAAACGTGATATTGCCGGAAACCCGCCCTTTTCTGATGCTCAGTTAACGCCTCTGTCGAAACGTTGACCACATTTTGGAAATTCGACGATTTATGTAGACGTCGATAATAGACGTCGCAACAATGTCCTAGTCACAATATAAAAAAAAACAAAAACATAAAAACATAGTTTTGTTAACGTTAACAGGAAATTTAAGTCTGGTACCAGTTTAGCTGAGGGACACTCAACCGAAATTTTCATCTGCGACATTCAGCCGAAATTTGCTAAATGTCGCTCGGCTAAAATTGACCATAATCGGGACATAGTGTGTTGGATAATCAGGAGTGCGCCGCTTTTTAATGCCCATTTTGAATTATATTCATGAAAACTGACTTTCTACATATCCTGTGTTACCCGATGACACATCAAGGAGTGATGACCAGTGTTTCTTGTGATTGTCACTGTCTATATTGTGATGTAATTAATATTTTTGCTACGTCTATATAATCACTCTCCCGGTATCTAATTAAGTCCGGTAGGTAGACTCTTTGGTTAGGCAGCTGCAGAAAAAAAGACCACCTCTGTGAAAAATTTGGCTGCAAACTCCGCTCCTGCTAACGTGCAATGTGTAATGGTGTTAAGGACAGCATCCCTGAAACGTTTGAGATAAGTTTCTCCACTGAGATAGTTGCTGTTCAACCGAACGACAAAGATACAGGACATCGCACAATTTTGCTTACTCTTCGTCGATAGAGGAGAGATCAATAGCAGGCATAGCGTGCGCCTGTCTTATGATAATCTTTAAAGGTGAAATTTCAGTGTTTTTTTTACACATGAAATGTTAATGAAATTCTAAAACAAATTGAGTTGCGCCAGCTAGACATGCTATAGTATGCCTCTGCCAAATTTGGTCGGCCTAACACACTCAAAGGAGTTCGCATGACAAGATTATGACATAAAAAAAGGAATCACATGGAAACACGTTACTGAATGGTACGAATTCAATCAACTATGGGGATTTAAAATCCCCAAGTAAAATAACGTTTTTGGGTAAGTTTGTTGTTGCTATTTAGAAACTGAAACGATAATACTAGCCTAATGCTGTGTAAAACATATACCTGAAATCCCCTACGAAATATTAGAGCATGTAAGGGTGTTGTTTAGTAATTTTGCTACGAAACCTGTGGACACATCCATGACTTTTAGTACATTGCATAATACATGCACGTACAACCAAAATATTTCCATTTCTCTTTCCCGAAGCAACCGCAGTCTCAAATTAAACGGAGTTATACAAATATTAATAAACATTATCAATTTCAGTCATCGCAAATATGAATTTAATTACTACAGGAATAAATAAGAATAAAATACTACAGCTACAAGTAAGAAATAAATAAGGGTAAAGATAAAACATTTCTTTCTACGTAAATGTGCTGGCGTATCCGTTTTAATTCGTATACGATCGACTCATTCATTAATATTTAAAGAAAAAAATCCATGAAATTGCAATATTTTATTTCATTTGATAAAAATTGGGACTCCTCCTTGCTACCCTGTGAGACACTCCACTTGTAAGGGTTAGAAGGAGGGCTGGAATGCCCCATTTCAGTATAATGTGGCAAGGGGATCCCGATATGACCATATCAGTTGAAAGGGATCTAAAAAACAATACAATACAATACAATTTATTTGATACGTCTTATATCTAAAAACGCTAAATGATCTAAATTAGTTCATAGTAAATAGGACTAAAAGAACAGATAGTATTTTAAAAAATAATCATATGACTATTGCGTCAGAATTTCCTTGGCAATAATTGCAGTACTACGTTAGGGTAATGTGTCTGTTCCAGTCCTACCTTGAGTATTTTGAAGGAAAATGCGTTAAAAATTCGTGCAATATAATCCCCGTATTAAATAGTCATCAAACAATGCAGGCGAGAGGTAAACTGTGTTTTTCGCATGACAAATATGTGTTTTAATTAAAAAGTTAACACTTAGCAAGTCAGATCACTTGCAGTGAGTATATTAAAATTGTACCAGCCCTTCTTTCGCGTTTTTTGTCATTGAATTGTCGGCATTTTCTTCCTGTTTCTCCTCTGACCATAGTGGCCGCAGGACCACCAATTTGGCACATATGTAGTACTTGATATAATGTTGTGCGCGTTGTTTTTTATTTTCGCCCTTTTTCGTTTCCTAGACTAAAAAAACGAAACGATTTTGTTAAACAAATGCACCGCATTAAGCATGCTGCGGCCGTTGAGGCTTTGCCAACAAAGTCCCACCCGTCATCATCTCCACTGATGCAATCAAAATGTGCTTTATTTGCATAAAGTAGATATACTGAATACAGTGAAATGCTTTTACTTTTTTTCTAAAAACTACGCTATGATATAAAATCTAACCTGGTTAAGTTCTATACACTCGTTTATACTCTCAATAGATTATCGGCTACGGGTAAGGCACAGCTCTTGTGCATTCTTTCAAATAAAATGGAAATTGTCAGGGCACAAAAGTGTAGTAAGATCTAAGTGTTGGTCTAAAGGTTTAAAGGAACTGGTAGATGATGTTTCATAAAGTTAGTAGCAAAACCATAATCTTTATCCTTGAACGGTTTCAAACTTGCAAAAAGTTTTTTCTAGAATTGGTATGTTTGTAAAATATGCCAGTGAAACCACATACCCACTGAATGTTTAGAAATGATACTCAAATAGAGAACATGTTGTAAATTATAGTTCAGCAACTGTTAAACATTTTATTTTTGCGAAATTGGTTTTAGCTTTCGTATGGATTAGATGAAAGGCAAATGTGTTGAGGGTGGCTTCCTAAAATTATATGGTGTATTTCTCAGTATACCTAAAAACTGCTCTTGCTAGAAAAGAACCAAATTGATTAAAACATGCCAATCATCGTCAAAACATATAGACATAACGAAAGTGAAAAAGTCTTGAGTGTTAATACAGCAATGGAAATTCCCAAAACTTTTTTAAGATCTTTTTGAACCGAGAACCTGATGAGGCAAAGTAGAGTTGCGCCCCTTCAAAAGTAGAGAAATTTTCAGTTCAGTAAGTGCAGAGCATTCTTTTGAAGAATGAGACCCTGTTCTTGTTGAAACGAATTGGTGACTTGGCATCAGTTTTGCAACGAATTACCCCGCTGTGCGGCAAATTGTTCCATCTGTTGAAAAAGATGCTCTTATGGTCTAAGTTTTGATGAAAACGAGGATCACATACATTATTAGCATAGAAATGCTATTTTGAAAATGCCTAAAATATCTTAGAAATGCAAAATTGGTTTTTCATAAGCGATTTTATTGATTATAATTTAAGATATCCTGTAAGGACCTGCCAGTCCTCTCCAGGGAAATATTAGGCCAATCAGTATCTCATCGGTTGCTTTTTCAGCAAAATAGCATCGTTGTAAATAGTGCATCATTTGGACCTTGAAAATCTTACATTGCAATATTTCGTAATTTTCTGGGCACAGGTTTATTTTATGTCGCAAAAGTAAACAAATCCTCCGGAAAATGCAAGAACTGAAAATTAGGAAATTTCTATTTACGGGTTTACTCTCCCTACTTTTTCGGAAGAATTTAAAATGGAGGTCAGAAGATTCATTAAAATATTCCTTACTTGTATATAGCGAAAACGGGGGTTTTCTATGTTTATTTAGCTTAGTACAAACTTTTTCAAAGACGTTCTCCTTTGGTAATAACCAAACAATATAGCTTACAGAGACAAAATTTGGATTGTTGGGTTTATCTTCACCAAGCATGCACACGTTGTTAATGTTGGAGCGTCCTTACTCTTATTAAAATGAATGTTAAAATACTCAAACAATATTCTTAAATCCTGAAAATGGGAGGCATCGACGGTAGATCGCGATTAAAATATTGATTTCTTATTTACTAGAGTGAATTCATGGAGTGTTCTCTTTTAGAAAGTGCTTTCTAACAGCTCGATTGTTCGGGAATATCACTCAACTTCTTTTAATGCAGCTTGTACCCAAATTCGCTATAAGTCTGCTTAATTAGGGTAACTTGCATGTGGACTGTATACCCAGATCGATAATCTGTGCATAATGTATATAATAGTAACCAAGTTCGTTCTTAGTGGATCTTAGTCAGCAGCATTGTATAAATTCAACCTTCGCTTTGCAAATATAAGAAGAATAATAATTTTTTATTTTTTTGAATTCCATGAAATTAGTAGTTTAAGGGTTAATTTTTACGGAAAATTAAAAAATGCGCATTGGAATTCTTATTCCCAAAAACACTCCTTGGTTACCTCTCCCACGCCGTAAAATTACGAGGATGCGAGGATGCTTTTCTGTGTTGCAGTTGTAATTAAACCCGAAACCGGGCGAGCCCGGGGGTTCATAGCATTGCCCGTCCGTCCGTGTGTCACACTGTGGATGCTGTTTTGTTTCCACACAAGTTCTCCGAAACCATTTAACGCAGGCATATGCACAGTGAAAATATATATATTGAAGTTGTGCAACATCGTGTTATTTTTCAAATCGGCCAAAAATTGCCAAAATGGCGACTTGTCAAAAATTGTGATTTTTTTTTAGATAACTGCAATGTAACACTTAGGTGCTTTCCACGCGAGTTCTCCGAAACTATTTATCCGGGGATATGCTAACTTACAGAGTCAATATATATATATATATATATATATATATATATATATATATATATATATATATATATATATATATATATATATATATATATATATATATATATTGAAGTTTTTCAATGTCGTATTATTTTTCACGTTGGTCAAAAATTGCCTAGATGACGACTTGTTGTGTCCGGTTGGGGTCTGCGCCTTCGACTATGGCTTGTCTTTCCAGTAGTTTCAACTACAATTAGAGTCTTATTTTCAACCGTAAATGTGCTAGCGACACAACCACTTTTCACGTGCAAATTACTGCATTATTATAACTTATAATAGCACATATTTCATAAACGAACAATTAAATTGCGTATAGTGTGTGTGTGGGGGGGGGGGGGGGAGGGGGGATGGGGTAGAGTTTTTTTCAGTATGATTCTTCATTGTGTTGAAAAAGAAAGTGGCACCAGTTATCGTGACACTGCACACGAGATTGTTTTCGTTTAGGGTCAAGGACAAATTGTATTTTGAATGGGAAGTCTGCTAAGAAAATGTTGGAATATCAATTAAAAATATAGCATTTTTCAGGACAAGCCGTTTATTAAGTATGAACTCGCTAAATGTGTTCAGTATTGGATTGATTTAATGCCGTATAACAACAACAAAAGTATTAGGTAACGCTTTGTGTTAGTTAAAATGGGCGATATTTAAAACACCCATCCCGAGTTGCGCGCAGGTAAAAGGGAGCCATAAGCAATTGAACACTGGAACGAAATTGGTTGATTCTCCAATATATCAGCTGACTCCAAAAGCTAAATTACAGCTCTGAAAGTTATTTTAATTTAACTTGACTTGCCCCCCCCCAAGAAAAAAAGCAAATAATAATAATAAAAATAGAAAAAGAAAAACCGTTTCAACAAGATGGTGAAAGAAAACGCTGAACTGAAGCTCTGAGCCAAATTGCACTTTAGGCGTTTGGAATAAAATGCACAAAAAACCTGTGTTTCGAATGCAAACTAACCAGGTAAAAATGAAAGAAATGATAGAGAGATTTCACCTAAATGTCAAATTTCTCTTGCACCAAAGAGTAATCGTGTTCTTAGCCAACCGTTTGCTATTTTAAACATTTATTAAAAGTTTTAACAAATAGATTTCAGTTTCTTTATGTACCGAGTATGAGCTGTTTTTGCCATACGATATATCCTCTATATTTGTTCTATCATTTCTTTGCCCGGTTCCCTTTGCGGTCGAAGTTCGAAGTTGTAATATTTCAGATAAACTGGTTAGGCGTCAAGTAAATATTTTGTACGCGATCTGACTATTTACAGTCTATAGGCTCGGGGTCGGGGTTTGACTCATCCCCGCCTTGGGAAGGGGTGATCTGCCCATTTTTTATGGCATTTATTACCTATTTTTCGTATAGGGTCTACACTGGTTCTTAGTTTTGAAATTTTGTTATTTTTGTTTTTAATACATAAATTTTATTTCCTAAATGAATATTAAGCAACCGCGAATTTAACTGTAGAAACCTTATTTTCAGATACCCTTATTTTCTGAAAGCTTCAGTCTAGTAAGGAAAACAAAAGGGTGCATTTGTAGGAAAGGGGCTATAGCATCACAAAGGGTGTAATGCAGATAGATAAGAAAACATTTAATAGTTTTGCAAAACGATACAGAAATACTTAAAAATAGAATACTGGAGCAGTAACAGTTAGAGATTTTAATTACAGGGCCCAATGGGCGCGTGCGGGCATTTCCTGTATCTGATTGATAGCTACTATAAGCATAATCAAATGTCAAGATCTCCCTTCAATCGAACAAGTCAAAAACCCTGCCTGTATTTGAAATATCGCTGGGTGACCCGACCTATCGAATGTTATTTAAAAGGGAACCATTTCTTGGAGCAAGCAATATATTCGTTTCTTGTAGGCATATTGAAAATGTTGTTACTGTTGTGGCGGAGCCTTTCTATCTTTATTGGGCAGGAATATTCCGACGTACTAATTAAAAAAATGGCCACAGATGTCAAACTACAGGCCATAGATCTTTTGAGGTTGAGGGCGCCAAGGTGCGATTTTTTTTTATTTCTTGAAATGTTCACTGAGAAGGATCACGGCGCATAAATTACGACTTTACCGAAGCTCCCAGACTTAAGTAGAGAGTGTTATTGTAACTGTGTAGTTAATCAATTGTTGTAATGTGTGACAGTGGAAGGTTCGACATCCTTCATATATCCAGAATAAAGCTGTTATTTGACTTTAAAAACTGTGCGTCATGGTGTGTATTGGAGTCATGTGTGTGATGAACGTTTTCTAAAAGACTGCCGTTTTGTCATGAAAAGACACTCGAACGTATGCGGTTGTTGAACAGGTATCCTGTTGCATCTAATGTTATCGTGTTTCCACAATGCCAACACCTGCACAGGCTCAGTGGTCTGTGTTCCAAGTTCGGAACTGACTGCTCCTATCATAGGATGCGTCATCTGGGACCATTTAGAATGAGAAGGACGTGGTCAGAAAATAAGCGAAATCACTCTGGGTGGTGAGATCAGCTGGCTTAACAGCGAAATATCTTGCTAGAGTACACCATCCAGTCAAAACTCTGCCAAAATAATGCACGGAAACAAGATATGTTTATTTATAGTACCTACTTGTCTATATATGTCCATGAACACCGCACTGATTGAATATTAGTCTTTTTTTCAAAATAAAGTATGGCAGTTATTATATTTGACTTTGATGGTTTAGCTCGATCTGGAGAATTTCATATCTGACGCAGAGAAGCTGATGCGTCGATTGGTTGAGGCCATCGAGATAAGTAGTAAATAGCACGGCATCAGCTCTTAGTTTTTTTAGCATGATAAAGTTTAAAATGGTGGAAGCTATTATGAAATGGAACAAATTCAAACCTTCTACCGCCAGAAGTTACAATCTTTTTGTAACTTGTCCTTTAAAATGGATTGTAAAGTTCCGGCTTTGGGGGGGGGGGATTTTTGTAAGCAAAGTGAACGTTGAGAATAGCCTCTCACTTCCATATCGCTGGATATCAAATGCCACCCCAATAGATTATTTTTGACAGGAAGGACTGGAAGAAGCGTTGTAGAAATTCAACAGTTGATTGTAGTCCAACGAAAGAAGCAAAGTCGAAATTAAACAGCACTTCGTAATAAGTTAAAAAATTATCTACCAGCATCGGAAAGTTATCGTGGCCCATTATTGGAATAGTTCAAGTGTTTCAAGTGAGGAAGAATAACATGCGAACTTGTAAACCTTTGAGTGTATTTGTTCAACGATTTTATAACAGTTGCGAAAGTACACTACGAAAGTCCAGTGCGATTTCAAAGTTCACAAATATGAGTCGTTCTTGTTTTGCATTCTTCTTTAAAAAATAGCAATTGAAGTAGATGTTGAAATAGAGGAAGACGGAGCAATCCCTTGCGCCATTGTTTGATGTGTTGAGAGTTAGAGTTAATATGTGCAACTATGTTTTGATTATGAGCAAGGAAAGAGGTATTAAACAGTCCAAGTTTTCTATACCCCTCCCCACAAACGAGGATGATAGAATCGTTTCGTTCCAGACTTGTAGATGAGTGTTGCGACTGTTTGGGTTACAGAAAAACGTAGGATTCATAAGTTGTAAAGATACAAAGGTACGGCTTTGACTAAAATTGATCGTTTTTCGTTCAGTTAAAAGAAAATCGTATACCAGAAGTACGTGTGGTACGCCATCGTGGGGTATAATGAGAGCGTTTCAGTGAATTTGCATTGTAATGATCAGTTAAATGATTCAAACCACTAGAGCGTTTAGACGTGTCAGCACGAGCGAGAGAGACTGAATAGTGCGCAAGTCTTCAGGGAGGGTTTTGCGAACTAATGCAACGGTGATTTTAATTTTACTTCTTGATTTCTTGTACAGTTATGATCTCTTATATATTAACTATTTTAGTATCCCTCTGCAATGTTTTCCTTTGCTAAGTTACGTTATAAAAGCTATATTAAGTACATACTTTCAGGAGAGCTTAGTGTTATGTTTTCGAAACTGGAAGGGCAGATGATACGGCTGTGCATATCTGTTTTTCATATCCAGTGCAAAAATATCACCTTTCCTTTATACGCGCACCGGCAATCACGAGACAAAATAAAGGGCGCTGTTCAGTCAAATTTATTCTGAAGTAAAACGTTCCAGTAAAGTTTCCAGACAAGAATAAACTAAACGATTTACTCGTATAGTATTGAGGTTAGGTAATCCGTAACTGCCCAGATAAATCAAAGAGCGCAATGAATAAAAAAACGGTATTTTTAAGACTTAGGGTGAGCACGGTGAGCGTACTTAAAATATGTCAACCTTGGATTTTGGGAAGGTCATCTTGAGCTTTAGTAAGAATGGGAATGTTTTAAAAGGTGGGTTAGTAGGGCAGAGTGGATCACTCGTAGAATTGTAGTTCTCTTTTATTACCTATATGGCCCATTTTAAAGTTTCATTTTCATATTATATAATATGAAAAACTCAAGAAGTGTATGCCTCGAAAGTGAGCTTGCGTTGTTCATCTGATATAATTCACTCATCTGAAATAATTCATTCATCGCAAAGCTTCCATATGTATTAATTATTAATTAGTCTGTCTGGACATGGAACAAATATCCTATTTAAAACGTAATTTAAATTTACAAAAAGAGTAATTGCTTGTAGAAAAAGTGCTTCTGAACCAAAGAGGTCCAAGGGGCCACCGAAGAGTGGAGCTACACACCTGCCCCTCGTACCCTTGGCTTTTCATTTAGCAGGCGCACGCTTGAAATGTAAAGGTGAAACATATGGTCCTTGCTGTTGCTACAGGCTTGCACCTAGTGAGGTGTTAAGGGTACTGAGCATGAGCGAAGAATCGTCAATACGTGGCCTGCGAGCACATAACTTCTGCTTAGTTGTCTCGCGGTAATATCAATATGTGACACAATACCTTAAAGTCCCAGACGCGTATCCAGCGGGCATTTTTGTGGGCAATCACTGTCTCCAGACTCAAATGTTACAACGTAGGGTTTAGTAGGTTTTTCGTGAAGAGGGTGGAGGTATGTTATCTTTGTAGTCGCCACATCTATGCACCTCTGCCTCCCCCTTCCCTCTCCCCCACCTCTCCTAACAGCTCGTATCATTGCTGATTAACCATTGATTTCTAGTGCTAACTTTGTCATCTACTACTGCACTATTATTCATGTTATATTTATGAAACCAGTGAAGTGTTCTCGTCTGTTATGTTTATGAATAGATGGGTGACACAAATATGTGTGTGAGTAGCCTCAGCTGAACAAGGTGCAAAGCACTGTTTTTTTCTCCTCCGACGATAAAGAGGGTAAAAAAAACTTTTTATAGGTCCCTATCGCACGTCTCCTATTGAAAGTGAAGTTTGTGTGGGATATACTTCACTTCTTGAAATCGGCAGTCTTAGTGTTTAAAGTGAAGTTTGTGTTGGATATGCTGTTCTGTTTTAAATTGGCCACACCGGTTGTCAAACAGTAGTGATAGTGTTCGAAACGGATAAAGATTTAAACAGATCCTTGTGAATGGCCGGAGTGTTTGTAGTAAGAAATGAAAACATGCAAGAAATGGATGGTTTTTTCTGGGATATCACAGCTCTTTTTTTCCTTTGATAATGCTCTGCTTCACCGGCATGGCCTTACCCTCTGATGCACCACGGCGGCCCTTCTGTGAGATACAAATGCTTAGATGAAAATGCAGATTTCAATTTTACAGGGCTTATTACAGTTTTAATCTGAGAATACACATACTTGATTACTTGCAGATTTGTGAGCAAGCTCAAAATTCTCCCGTATTTAATTTTTTGCTAGAATTCTGGAATGGCCTCCCCAGCTAAGAAAGAGAAACTACAGAGCACCCTGGCGGCTCTCAGCGACGCACTGGAGGTGGAGATCGACGGGGAAGAGCTGTCCTACGACGAGAGCCAGTCAGAGAGCCATGCAGAGGGTAAGACTTTAGGGACTGTACAACTGTATAATTATCCTGCTCCCAAAAGACTTATTATTTATTAAGGGTTTACTATATATAGACAATAAGGAGGAACTATTCAGAAACATGTAGCAGATTCCTCTCCGCCCACCTCTTCCCATCAGTAATCAATCATTGTGAAAACTGAGTTGTCTTGCTCTGCAACTTCAGTGATGCGTATCAAGGAAAGCGTCATCTGTATGTCGTGCATCATAAATGAAGAAAACCTCGTTGTCACTTGTTCATCTGTAACAGTTTCAGCTCTAACCGAAAGCCAAGCAGATGGTGACCAAGTTGACCAAGGTGGCAGTCTGAGTGGTGCAGAGCTGGAGAAGTTTAAGAGTGATCTTACTTCTCATTTCGAGGAAGAGAAACAGAAGATTATCGAACATTATGAACAGAAACTATTAGCCGTACAAGTGAGTTGTTTTGGAATATCAACAGGTTTTTCCTTTGCCGATACTCTGGGATTCCTGAAACTGTAAGAAAACATACACATTAGACAAAAGGATTGGGCAAAGATAGTTTAAAGATTAAAAAAGATTCGGGTTGGGGATCGCCTTGGCGGCTAACGAGTAGTGATTGTTACGTCTTCCTTACAGTTGTGGACGGGATAACGAGTAGATATTTCAAATTCAAAATATTGAAATATCTTCTTTTTTTTTTTTGGCGTGGTAAAGGGTTAAGTACCTGACTTCAGAATCCCAGTGTGAACTACCGGGCATGTTGGCATGTTAGGAGCACGGATTCTTCGAGGCGCTTTTAAAATTCTTAATGGTGTACCTGTCTCAAGAGAACGCGAACTAACAAAGATTCAACGTTTTTGTAACTTATGATGTGCGGAACCAAATTAATGTACCCTATGGTATTGCGGTTTAAGGTGTGACATTTAATTTTATGCTGTTTGTTGTCTTAGACCTCCATGCCAAGTATGGATTTAGCAAAGAAATACGAAGATGATTTGGAAAAATTAAAAGAAGAACAACTAGAGGAGCTGGAAAATATCAAAGTAGCCATTAAGGTAAAATATATATGTGCGCTATTTCGTGGTAGTTGATCAAAAATTGTAGTGTTTGTAAACAATGTGGTTAAGGGTATGCAGAGCAATAAGATATATTTTGAATGAGTGGTGTCAGCTTCAAACTGTAGCAACTGAAAGGTTTTTTTTTTTTTGCGCTTGATAAACCACTAGTAGTTTTGAATGGATGGAGCTTAGATTAGGAGAGGATATCATATGATCTGAGTTGACTATCGAATACGATCCCTTAGTGGTAATTAATCGAGGTGGTTGAGAAACTCCGAATTTCAGTTTTACCGAGGAGGGTCAAGATTTTGACCTTCAGTGTTTTTTTTTTTTTTTTTTTTTTTTTTTGGCAGTCGCCATACGATGTATGAGTTCTTTTGTATACTGATAACGCGGCTGTCTGGCGGATGCCATAGGTCAACCCTGTTGCTCAGTTCAACACTTGTTTACCCTTCTTCTTCATTGAACCGCTTTGTATATCGATACAAAAAGGCGATCAAATACATTTAAGAGAATATTTCTTCTAACGTACAATCATAAACCAGAGCAGGCAAAAGATACAAAGACTGCCACTGTGCGCGGCATAAATAAATAAGCGATCAATTTCCTTTTACAAAGTGTCAATTCTTCGGCTTTTTGTCGGGATCGTTTTTGGAACAGACCCTTTCGTGTTGTCTGCTCATAGACAGTGTTCGAACCCAAGGCCCAGTCGCATTCATTTTTGTCCTGTCTGTTGGCCATCCGCGATTCGTGCACTGCTTCTACATTGGTTGAGTTTGAAACTGTGTTGTGATGCCTAAAGACTGTCTGCAAGCTAAATTTGTACACTTGGTTCTAGAAGCTTCCGTCGAATTGATAAAAACACAGTGGACCGTTCGGTGTTAGAGTTTAGATCTAATCCTGCTTATTGAATTCAAATTTATGTTGATCGAAGGTAATTCATCTCTGTTGGACGTTGTTGTTCAGTTTTGCAAAAAGTTGTAAAAATTTCCATGGAATGTTTGTTTATTTTATGGCCTGGCGCCATTTTACATCCTGGACTTGCGTTTTTATCTCTCAGTAATGTAATGTTAATATAAATTGATGTCAGTATCTTCAGACTGAGTCCATGAGTTTTTTAGCACAAGATTTTTAAGCTGACAATACAATGTAATGAAAGTTTTATTTGATGAATTACACGTAAATTTAGTTCTGGATTCATTTAAATATAGTAATATAATAGTTTAAAGGCGTGATTGATATCGTGGAAATTTTATGCAGTATTCACCCTCCCATTAAATAGCATATCGCATCATATAACATATCGCCTACGGATAAGCTCCGGATTCTCGACTACCCCAATAGACGACAGAAATTTACTAGACCATATGTTAGTTCATTATCGGAATTGCCAAAACACTCCAACGGGAACGGGGTTACCAAACTTGCAAATTTCTGTCAGTGTTTAACCGGGCACCAAAGTTGCTTCGTTGATATACTCTGTCATTCACGATATTTAATTCTTACACTTAATTAATGGTCATTATTGTTGTTGCTGTGACGTTTTTTGTAGGTCGTGTCATTCTTTGTTTTTTTTCATCAGTCCGCTCTAGTTTTATAAATCACTTCACACTTTGCTGTCACAACAACCGCTTATCAGTGACATCATATCTCATTACGCAGCAATTGATTGATTGGATTAGATAATTGAATAATGAGTTCTTGAACACTCGCCAGTATCCAGCCTCGTCACCGGATCTGCGGATCATTCTGGTATTGTTTCCGTGGAAATTAATTTATGAATAGATTTCAATCCCATGATGTTTTTTTAAGTTGTTCGTAAATACTCCTCGGTGTACTTCCGGCCTTTTAATAGTTTGGCGACGGACCACTTGTAAGCAAGTACTCGTCGGCTAAAGTATAACACCAATTTAAACCACATTGGAACTGATACAATGAAACTTTACTGACCCCTTTTCGTTAATTTATTGTAGACCCATTTTGTGGCAAAGTTTCAAATAGAGTGTTCGAGTGTCTGATAAGTAACATACCACATATTTTACATATTTTTGTTACAGTTTTTTTTTCTTTTTGTAGTGACATTAAGCTTTGTCTTGGTGGTATTAACCTCATGTATGTCTATATGCATTTGGTAGCTAAATTGAACATTTAAGGACCCTTGAGTATCAATCACTGGACCGGAGTCAACCACTAATGGCTAGTTATCTCGTCGATGTAGAATCGGAAATTCAGAAAATAATTTAGTTGGCAACAGTGTCGTTTAGGAGACCCACCTTTTTTCGAAGCCAATTCCCCTCTCTATAAACCAGCCCCAACCTCAAACCTGTTCCTAAAACTGACCGTCATCCCTAATAATGAATAGCTGATGTGGCTACAAACATAGGCATGTCACCATTACCGTTTAGTTCGTATTAATAAAAGCAAATCCTGTAGCCTGTTTATTTATTGGAGCCAAGATTCGGTGCTTGGTTCAGCCTGGACATACACACCCAACGCCTCACCACAATAAAAAACGATTGAATCTTCAACACAAAACACGATAATAAAACAAAAGTTGAATCCTCGATACAGCAGAGATAAGACACTCTACCAACTTCATAAATATAAAACTTGTGACGTGAAGGGAGAGCTGTACTTGACTGTACGTGATCTTTCATGAAAATCGTATACTGGAACACCCTAGTTACCGTTGTTAAGCATTTGCCCATCGACTGTAACCAAGGTGATTAATCAGATTTCGTCAACCATGTAATATGTGCTTACCTTTTGTTAATTTACATTAAGAGAGAACGTGCTCTGCAAATAGAAACAAATAAATAAGATTTTTATTATCTCTGGAAAGCGGGTTATCGCTTTTCTGACCGTGTTTCGTTACTGCTCATATTTTCTTATATTATCACCCAGTGTGAAGTTTCAACTACTTTGTCTCGTTATGGCGTCAGAAATTTGAGTAAAATTGTGAACAGCAAAAATGTACGTAAGTCCAGCAAATTGAAGTTGTATACTCTTGTCTTTATTGACAATGTTAACATGAGTAAAAATCAAAAGAACGTGTTATATTTCCGCATTTTTTTTTTACATAAAATTCAAAAGATTTACCTACATTTATATATAATCTGAGAGTTTAAAAGCAAGGAACCAACCCCCCTTAAAGGCGAAGATAACTGTTTCCCAAGTGATTGTATGCATCTACATGTATGTTATTGGCATGGCTTGATTTGATAAAATGAAATATTCAGCAGCTACTGATAGAAGCTGCTCATTTCCCGTCGTTGGCATCACATGCATACTAACTATACCTGCTTACTAGAGCATAAACAAAACGATTATGTCACGTGATTTGAAGCCAATCAAACAACAGACACTTATTTAAACATCCTCATTAATAAAAAACGAAATAAATTATACTGAGTTGTGTAGAGCAAAGATTTAACATAAACGAACTTTATTTAGCTTGATTTGTGTACTCCACTATGGTGATGGGAAAAGTGTATCTTGATGAAACGGTGAGAGCTTCGACAAGCCATGCCTGTCGATGAATTCTCGGACATCTGCCTACACATACGGTAGTGAACTGGTAACTTTGCAGCTGGTTATTGGGAATTATTATTATTATTATTATTATTATCATTATTATTATTATTATTATTATTAATATTATTAATATTTTTATTATTATTGGCGTCTTTTGGAGTACTGAGCATCAACGCAAATAGTGGCCATGCCACTGGCATTTCATAACAATATTGAATTCAAATTGATTTTGTTGAATGTGAATAGATGCAATGTATTGGCAATGTGATCCTACTGAGTGAGGGCAGATATCATTGAAGTCAAGTGCGCATTAGCGGGTGTTCGTCTGTCTGTGGGAAACCCGTCCTTTCATCTTGTTGAAATTTGGAATAAAAGCACTTGAAGCATTTCTTGTAATGGCAGTTGATAAACAGTTGTAAGAAAGATGTTTGCCTGGTTGTTTTCAAGTAAAAATAATGGTCACTGACAAATGACAAAAATATCAGAAGGAAAGTGGTTTTTGTGACTTTAAACATTTTTTTTATTTATTAAGTTCTGTTCCGTTATAGACTGAGCTAGTTTCGGAAAACATGGAGAAGATCAAAGAAATGACGTCACAACTTGAAGAAGCCCACCAGTCAGAAATCAAGGAACTGAAAGATCAATATGATGGTAAAAATTATGATTTTACACACCGATTAGTGAAACTTTAAATCATATTTAGGTCATTTTTTTAAATTGTTTCCCCACAGTACATTGAATTGTGGGAGTATGTGCTGGAATGGCCAACCACCGCCTGTTAAAGGAGAAAAGTCGATAAGTTAAATCGATAAGTTAAAAGATAGGAGTTGAAAAAAGTAAACTCAGCAGTTGTTATTACTTACAAACGTAGTACCCCACTTTGAATATCATAGAAAGTTAAGAGAAAGTATCTGCGTACTTTACTTGAATTTATGTATTGTTAGTGAGAACATTCTCAAGTTTTTTTTATGTCGAACCTTTTGTTGACATTGCCCTGTAACAATTTAATCACAGGGTCAAATTATAATTTGTGGCCGTTTTATATTAAAATCTCTAAATTTTAAGAAGCAAAGAAGCTAAATCTCACGATACTTGTCTTATCGCGGCCCAAAAAAAATGCGGGTCCTATTTCTGTAGCGCATATTAACGTTTCCAAAAGAATATTTCCTGCAAAACAGTTATGAAAGAATTAAAAGTGTCTGGATTCTGTGTTCACAAATCTGTTAATTAAACACCTGCAAGGCTCGTTAGGATCGATGTCATTAGCATTGGGAATTATTTGTGGTTGGATAAATTCTGTGTTAGGAAAGTGAAGAAAGATATGCCCGTAGGTAAATACTCAGCCCCATTGATCATGGTTTGTGTGTTGACCCAAGAAATCAGTGTTTTTTTTTTTCTCATGCAGCACTATCTAAAGGGTTCCACAACCATAGCTCAAATTTCGGGTTAGTGCTTTTTCTCGGCCGCGGAATTGGTTCAGCATTGAAAAGATCAGTCAAAAAGAAAAAAAAATGAACAAGAAGTGAGATTGTTGCTTTGGTATATTATGTGTGTAAGAAGTAACCACGAGACATTTAAACGTTGCCATTGTGAAGTGTTCCACACAACCGATCTTTCACAGCTCACAATTTAGAAGATGCAAGAATTACTAATGTCGCTAATTACTTCCTCTCAGGTACCAGTGTGAGAATGTCAAATGAGCAGTATTGGGTTTTTTTCATAGTTCTTATGAGTTTCAACCTTCGTACTTTCTTAACAGAAACACAATAAACAAACAGAAAGAGAGAGAGAGAGAGAGAGAGGGAGAGAGAGAGAGGGAGAGAGAGAGAGAGAGAACGTGAGAGAGAGAGAGAGAGAGAGAGAGAGAGAGAACGTGAGAGAGAGAGAGAGAGAGAGAGAGGGAGAGAGAGGGAGAGAGAGAGAGAGACAGAGAGAGAGAGAGAGATGAGAGAGAGAGAGAGAGAGAGAGAGAGAGAGAGAGAGAGAGAGAGAGAACCTGAGAGAGAGAGAGAGAGAGAGAACCTGAGAGAGAGAGAGAGAGAGAGAGAGAGAGAGAAAGAGAGAGAGAGAGAGAGAAAGAGAGAACGTGAGGAGAGGAGAGAGAGAGAGAGAGAGAGAGAGAGAGAACCTGAGAGAGAGACAGAGAAGAGAGAGAGAGAGAGAGAGAGAGAACGTGAGAGAGAGAGAGAGAGAGAGAGAGAGAGAGAGAGAGAGAGAGAGAGAGAGAGAGAGAGAGAGAGAGACCGTCTCCTTACGAAAACCTCCAAAGTGTATATTAACATAGTTTCTCGGTAGGCAGGTTTATTAAGCCATTCAACAATTCCAATGTCGCCGGACCAAAAACGAAGCGATAGAGATTCGAATATTTGAATGATTAAGTGAAAATGTACACAGGTTTATAGCGAACAAAGTAATTTTTTGTCTTGCATATTCCGAAGCTCGTCCTAATTGAATCATATTGTACATAGGTAGCTTCCTATTTGCGAATACTGTAAATTTCGATCGAGTTCCGCTTGGCTAAATACAGTACATTGCATAAGTCTGGAATATTTGGGGGGAGAGGGATTTAGGTGAGTAGAAATTTTCGCACGTTTTTTTTTTCATCATAGTGGGTAAGTTTCATGTTTCCCCTACAAGTTGAAACCATAAACAATGTATTCGACTGTGAAACAAAATTTTTCACACCTTCCTAAACATGAGGGGGTTCAAAAAGAAATCGTACATAGAACAGCTATCAGACTCATGCTCTGAATCCAGGCTTGTGTTTGTTACATCTGCTTGAACGATTCCATAACGTACCCCAGTAGTCCTGTGTTAACGCTAATGGGCCCATTCATTACTCTTTTTGAAATGGAACAGTGCTTTTGAATGGCTACCTAATGTAGAGGCATTTTTCACCTCGCTTCAGTTGATAAGACCCTCGTAGTAAAATGAATTAATAGCTACCATACTATGTGTATCCTTAGGCAAACTGTTCTTAATTTTTTTCCAAGGACTGGAGCTCCACTTGTTACGTCCGTGCATATTTGGGATAAGCATAAGGAATTTTATTACTAAATAATGATGTACTTTATTTATTGGCAAATATTTCTCATAACGGTGCCCGGAGGGTTCGGCAGATAAAGATATATTGATATTTACTGATTTTGTCCCCGACTTTTCCTATCATCATTCCTTATAAACATAAATCCCTTGAACTTACACAAAACAGATTTCCAATAAACAGTTTCTTAATTTATGAAGTCAAGTTGTGTATTGTGTGGCATTTTTTCACAGTGACTTAGTGGTATTACAACAGCGTTAGGGACATTTGAAAGCTACTGAATGAAGTTCATTTTCTGCGGAAATTTTATTATCATGAATGTGTGGCTCTGCTGTAAATATGCTGGATTTTGCAATCACGCATTTTGGTGCCAAAACGTCAGTTGAAATAGGAAAAGGTTCACAATAAATCGACGTTTGTTTTTGTAGAGCAAGTAAATAGTCTGCAGAAAGAAATCGAGAAAAAATCAGGTACAGTTCATTTCTTTTTATGGTGGTAAGATTTTATAGAAAATGGGGCTTTGTTTTATTGATTTTGTTTTAGCTGATTGCTTTAAATATTAAAACTGGGGTTTAGTTCACTTGCTTTGTGCCCAGGACGTTGGATACGTCAGCTATATCGCTGTTTAGTTCAGGCTCAACGCATCTGCTTTTGTCGCCGTTAGAGGTTGTATCCCAGGGACGGCGAAGTGGTTAAATCGGGTCTGGTTATAACGGCTATTGGCAGAACGTGCTGTATTTGAACCATTTTAGGATTTAAGCGGCGTGTGGTATTTTCAGAAAATAGTTGCTTATTGTTGTTGTTTTTTTTTTTTTTTTTGTTGTTTTTTTTTCTTTTCTTTTTTTTTTTTGGTTTGATTTCTAAGCAAGGGTCTTTTATTTTCAGAATTGATAACATCACTGGAAGAAGAAATCTCACAGCTGAAAGACTCCAAAACAGGTTTGTGATCTATTGAGTAAGCACTCCGTTCCTTAGTCACAGAAATCCAGAACACTCCATCCCAGCATCGGGATCTATTTCTTGCACCTACTAGATCTAACTATTGGGACGGATTTGATGAGAACTGCCTTGTAACAAGTTTGTGGCGCTCCGTTATTAAAACAAGCGTGTGCCTTATGCAGGTTTACAGCCTGTTTGTAGCCTCTACTGATTCCTTCAAGTCACACTGTCGACTTTTTGAGGTGTGCAGCTTATTGTTATTGAGCCAGGGCGACAAATATGGAAACATCGGTTATAGAAATAAAGTAAGTACAAGTTATGGGTACTGGTACGTACCGCTAGACAGACAAAATAGACCTTGCTTATTCCTGAATACTTATTTTGTTTAGGACTTACCTCTTCTCCCCTAAATGTATGATTGTAGAATAAATAAATAAGACAGTTGTGTGTATTTAGAGCTTCAGGAGCTATCTGAGCAGAACGAATACCTGCAGGCTACCGCATTTATTATCAATTGAAGATTTAAGTCTTTTCTAGCTCGCGGTGCATGCGCAGGAATTTTGTTTCGTTTCTTGTCCTCAGTAAACGTTTGGAGTAGTTCGCGCATCGATCTGTGCAAAGTATGTTATCCAGAAGGAACTGTTTTGTTTTAGCGAGGTATACTTTGTTTTGTATGTCTTAAGCTGTAGCATACAGGAAAAAGTCAAAATGCAGTTTAAACACCGGCTTGCTCCCCGAAGTGTTATCTCCAGCACGACGTTATAAAACGATCGAGACCAGAGTTAAAAGGGACGAATCTGGATCGTTAATTTAGTTCAATGACAAAGGGGGAGGAGGGTGCTTCTGGAGCCCATTGCTGAAAAACTGCCAAAAGATCCGTTCCATTCCGTCATCAGTGGTGTCCATTCTTTTTTCCAGACACCTTGGCCCCATATCTTGGAGGGGGGGGGGGATTTGATCCCAGAGAAAACGCCTAAAGTTGAAAGGTTATAAAAAACGATAGGGACATCTTTACAACACCATGTAACACAATCTTTTAAGTAAAACTATTTTAAAGCATTATATATCAGGGTACGCCGGGAAGAGAAATCTGATATGGCCAAATATTAACCCAAGCTTCGACACTTGAGTTAACCTTAATTCATTCAGTTTACAAACGTAACGTGTTCTTGTTCCGTGCATAGAAATAACTACAACAAAATACAGCTACCACTGAAACGTTTGCCTGCAACTGTGAACGTGTTGTCATCGGGAGTTAATACCCTCGTTCATAATCTTGAAAGTGCCACATACACGTTGGTAGTACGTCTTGTTTCCAGGGCTACTGTCGAAGTGCACCTTAAGTTTCTTTTTTTTTTGTTTCGTTTAACAGAAATGAACGAGTCCGTTTCCAGTCAGGGCAGTCCAAGCCTGACCATGACATTGCACAACCAAGAAATCGAAACGCTGCGAGAGAAGCACTCGCAGGAGCTGGACAGCCTGATGGAGATCCATCAGAAAGATATGCAGCAGATGCAGAAGAAACTGCAGCGCAAAATGCAGGAGCTACAGGACCAGATACCGGTAAGTACTCGGGAAAGACAAACAGTTCAGCGCAAAGTGCAGCAGCGATAAAAACAGCTGCACCTGAGAATACAGCAGTTGCAGAGCCAACCAGGAATTGCCAACGTAATTTAAGTGTCATTTTAATTGTGTTACTTTAAGCGATCTGACAGTTAAAGTTACATTTTTTCATCCCGTGCATGGGGCGGTGGTTTGCTAGAGAGATTTGTAACTTAAGAGCACAACTTGCGGAACCTTTTGTCATGTTAAACTAGCCATTTCTGCTGACGTTATGGATTGATTGACTGCTGGACTGATGTAATTGATTGGTTGACAGTCAGACTGATGTGGATTGATTGACTGCTGGACTGATGTAATTGATTGGTTGACAGTCAGACTGATGTGGATTGATTGACTGCTGGACTGATGTAATTGATTGGTTGACGGTCAGACTGATGTTGTGGATTGATTGACTGTTGGACTGATGTAATTGATTGGTTGACGGTCAGACTGATGTTGTGGATTGATTGACTGCTGGACTGGTGTAATGGATTGGTTGACAGTCAGACTGATGTGGATTGATTGACTGCTGGACTGATGTAATTGATTGGTTGACGGTCAGACTGATGTTGTGGATTGATTGACTGTTGGACTGATGTATTTGATTGGTTGACGGTCAGGCTGATGTTGTGGATTGATTGACTGCTGGACTGATGTAATTGATTGGTTGACGGTCAGGCTGATGTTGTGGATTGATTGACTTTTGGGCTGATGTAATTGATTGATTGACTGTCAGGCTGATGTAGTTGATTGATTGACTGTCAGGCTGATGTAGTTGATTGATTGACTGTCAGGCTGATGTGGCCGCCATACAAGAAGAGATGGACAATTATCGCAAAGAAAAGGACGCCGAGATAGAAAGAATTATGAGGGAATACGAAAATAAACTACAAGAAGCCGTAGAAGAAGTCCGGACAGAGTGCATCAAAGAAAAAGAGGTGAGTGGTCCTCGAAATGAGCCAGGTGGCTGGGCTTTATTACGGGTTTTGAAGAGAATTTGTAGAACATTTTCCCGGCACATCCATCGCCAATTGCGTGGCTGATATGCATGCAATACCGTTTAATGTGGTTGTAATAACTTTCTTTTGCTTCTGTTACATGTAAATTGTTTGTAGATGTCTAACCTCGTTGAATTGGATTATTCATCGCATGTTACATGTTAAAACAAAGTAGGTGATTAATTGCATGTTCTAATTGATATTTTTTTTTATCATTTAACAGCTTAATAGGAGCACATTGTATAATAGCATCGTTCTTAAAATGGAAATGTGCCAATTCAAATTTGAAGAAGGGTCAAATCGCGTCATTGTAGCCTCCCCCCCCCCCCCCCCTACATGAGATGCGCGAGTTCAGATGATTTCAGTAGCTTATATCTCTCATTTTTCATATATTGCAATTACTTTGGCGCATTTGATTTGCCAGTACTAATCAACGGTTAAATAACGAAAAACTAAAGTAGCAAAAAGATGCCGGAAACTGTAGGCTAAATGTCCTGACTGTGTGACTTCTTGAGTACCAGTTACTGCTCTAAACCTGCTTGCTTTAATATTGAAGGCTAGATTTTTCAAGTCCTAAAAAGGCTTCAATTGGCAGTCAGACATTTATTAAATATTTACTTTTATTTGATCAACAATTAACAGATATTAACTTATTTTGAGTCAACTTGAAGTATTATTTACCAGTAGGAAAATGTTGACCCTTAGGTCAGTGTTTTCGTAACTGGTCAATAATATATTCATGTTGTCTCAAAATAATTCGATATCTGCTTGTTACATACTCGAGTGGCACTTGATTACAAACAGCTGCAATATCTTCCTGGTTAGTAATTTCAAATGTTGACCAGAAATCACACAACAACAGCGAAAATTGTGATTTTGTATTATGCGTTATGCAATGTTCGAGCGTAACAGCTAAAAATTCTTGCTTTTTTGCCTTTCTTTTTCTTGTTCTTTGACCTCTTAATTTTGTTCCGTTCAGCGTAGAATAAATTTGTTTACCACTCGAAAATTTCCACACACTAAATGGAAATAATTTCTATATGGATTCGGCACATTGGTGTAAAAATTGAGAAAAATTTTCATTTCTGTTTCGAATGATGGAATAACGCATAATACGTGATCGTTGTCAAAATAGAAGAATTTGTTGTGTAAAGAGAAATATACGTGTATATTAATAATCGAATAACAATACTAAAAACAGTTTATAGCAATTATATCTTGCTTTAAAAAAATCGTGAAAAACAGAGTGAAATTGAAAAGTTACAACATCAGCTTCAAGAGGAAATAGAACGGTTACGACAAACACTCGATTCTGCCGAGGAAATGAGTGACCACATGAAGAGACGCGGTAGTGACACCAATGTACGCCAAACGCCTGAAAATACCATGGTTTTTTTTTTCTCTCCTCTCCTCCTCCAATAATAGACGTCTGTGGCTTTTGTTTATGCACAAATGGCGCTGCTGTTTCGTTTAAATGTCTGAGGTAGAATAGGAGTAAATCGTAATGGAGAAAATATGGAAAAAATCAAGGCAATATCTTTCTATCTGTCCATCTGTCAAAGGAGATGGATGATGTTGGCAAGATCAATTCTGATGTTGAGTTAACCTTTGTTGTACATATTTTGTGTAAATACTGTGCCCAATTTTTAAACCAATTCTACCTTAAAATGCACGGCGTTTAACAGTTAAGGAATGACCAGATATAGTGAGTGACTAGTACCTGCTCCAAAAAAAAAAAAAAAAAAAAAGAAAAAAAACAGTCAAAACATCGCCTTTCATTGGATATCGTGATATCTTGTCATTTCTATGGTTATTATGATGTTTGTGTAACTACTTGAATTGTTCATTGTTTTGAATACTTTGCCTGTCATATTTTAGCTAACGCGGAGCTGAGGTGCCGATTTTTTTTTTTTTTTTTTTTTTTTTTTTTTTTTTTTATGGCGTTGCTGAACTCTACGTCATGTTCTGTGTCATTTGATGTTTCAACACAAAAATATACTAAAGTAAAGAAGAAAATTTTCTTGTAAAATTTCTTTCTAAAAGAATACATTTATTAATTTTCAGTGATGTGTTAAATTACTAAATAAATTTTTGTATGTTGTTTTGTGTTAGCGTTGTTTAATTTGCTCTTTCTGAAAGTTTTTTTCTTCACTTGCTTGCATTTTTAACCATATTCTTGCTATTGAAAACAACTTCCGTGTATAAAAACTCGTGTGATAAAATTCTAAAACAGAAATTGGAAAAAAATTCATCTAGCCTCAGTTTTAATATTATCAGTTGGTCATAAACGTTGTATAAATTTTATGAGTCTGTTTAGGGCCCGGTTCCTTGCTTATATTGTAGGGATAATGGTAAACTTGAAAAGACTGCAGGAGGAATTACAAAGTGTTTATTCCATTTTGATATTTATGCAAATTAAAAACATAACAGATAAACCCACCGTTTTAGCAGAAAAAAAATCATTTTGTTGAGAGCATGACTCAGTAAATAAGAAATAAATAAGTAAATAAATAACTCGTAAAAGCTATGTCGCAGTAAAAAACCGCAAAATATTTGCTACATATGCACTTTGCGAATGTATCGCATATTTACTGCATGTATAGTGTTTTTGGCGAGGAAAGGTATATGGCATTTTGCCTTGCTGTACTCATAGTTTATAGGCATGTTTGGCGAGTTGACCAAAGCTCATTTGGCGAGTTGACCAAAATTTGGCGAGTTGGTTTTTTGACGAGTTGACTATAACCCTTTTTGTCACCTTTAAGGCGGAAGTGGCCGATGTACGAGAGCGACTAGAGACGGAAATACAAGCTCTACGGTCGTCCCTGGAAGCTGCTGATTCGCTGGCTGATACCATGTCTCCGCGCAGTACCTCCAGTAATGTGCAGGTGAGGCGTTTGGTCCCCCCGCAGTACCTCCAGTAATGTGCAGGTAACGCGTTATGTCTCTCCGTAGTACCTCCAGTAATGTGCAGGTAAGGCGTTATGTCCCCCCGCAGTACCTCCAGTAATGTGCAGGTAACACGTTATGTCTCTCCGCAGTACCTCCAGTAATGTGCAGGTGAGGCGTTATGTCTCTCCGCAGTACCTCCGGTAATGTGCAGGTGAGGCGTTATGTCTCCACGGAGTACCTCCAGTAATGTGCAGGTAAGGCGTTATGTCTCCGCGCAGTACCTCCAGTAATGCGCAGGTAAGGCGTTACGTCTCCACGCAGTACCTCCAGTAATGTGCAGTTAAGGCGTTATGTCTCCACGTAGTACCTCCAGTAATGTGCAGGTAACGCGTTATGTCTCCACGTAGTACCTCCAGTAATGTGCAGGTAACGCGTTATGTCTCCACGCAATACCTCCAGTGATGTGCAGGTAAAGCGTTTTGTCTCCCGCAGCACCTCCAGTAAACTATTACGGCGTTATATCTGTACAAGAAGCAAGTAAAAATAAGAAGCTGAAATATGACAAAAGAACGCAGGATAGCGTTTTGCAATGTGTCATGGCTCCAACGCGCAAACTAACGAGTTCCCCATGTGATACTGTGTGCGGCCACAACTACTAAATTAAGTCTGTAAATTTGACAGGAGCTGAAAACCCAGCACGTGGAAGAAATCAACACAAAACAACAGCAGATAGATGATCTGCAGCAGCAAATACAGCAGTCAAACGAAGAGAATCAAAAGGTAAAATAATACTCCCACCTCCTAAAGAAAAATCTCAGACTGGTTCAGACATTTATTATAATTCAGTTTTTACTTGATCTATGGTATAGAACGAGTAATTTGGTCAGTGGAATATCTGTTTAGAGCCTATAGTTTCTCCATTTAAAAGATTAAAGCTGTAGGAATATTGTTCAATTAGCTCACTATTCTATATGTCCTCTGTTTACGCCAGGTTTATGTAACATGGAGGTTGGGGGGGGGGGGGGGGGGGGGCAGGGGTGGGAGTGGAAAAGTGTTCACTGTTATATAGCAGCACTATCGTGTCGTATGAACGAGTCCTGTGATTTTACCCCCCGCCAGTTAAAAGAGCGCATCAGTGAGCTGGAGTGTCAGCTAGAGGAAGAGGCGGAGGAGCAGGCGTCGCGGCTCAAGGCCCAGAAGGACGAGTACGAGCTACTGCTTGGGCGCCGCGAGAGGGAGCACGAGGAGGGAGGCAACCTCCTCACCATGCTCCGCGCCGACCTCGACCGTCTGCAGACCGAGCGGTCAGTGACTTTTGTTTGGGGTCGGCGTCACCGGTTTGGGGGGGGGGGGGGGAGGGGAGGAGGGGAGGGGATGGGAGGCGGAATTTAGTGGAAGTGGATGCCTTGCGTGGTGATACTTGTGGAAAAGCTGTGAGTGTGGTGGGCCGAAAATATGAACCCCCCCCCCAAAAAAAAAAAAATAAAAAAAATTGATGCATAAAAAGATCGTTGAATAGTTTTTGGTCAGTTCGAAAGGATTATTGAATGAAAAGGAAAGGTAGGGGCAAGGGCATCTCCTTCATTTTTTGCAGAGTGAAAAAGGTGTTTATGTTTTCTTTGTCTATGTTTCAGGGATTCTACGAACCACACGAACGAGAGCATTTTAAAGGTGTTATCGGACACGGTCAAAACAAACATAGCAACCGAAGACAAAATCAGCAAACGCCTGCAGTCTATCCTGAGCGAGGGCAGCCGTGGTTCAAGTCACAGGGCCTCTCCCACGAGCGGGGCAGGTGCTCAGAGTGCTTCGGGGGTAGGCGAACGCCCGGGGTCGGCGAGCAGCTCCCACGGGGCCCATCGCGGTGGTGCTCAAATGCACTTGGCTGGTGAGCTTTCACGAGTATTCTCGCTTTTAATTTATACTGGGTATAGGCAAAAGTATATGAATATATCAAAATTACACAGAATATGTTCAGTATGCTCAGACATGTGTTTCTGTGCATCACATGGATTATTTTTCCGGAAACACTACAATAATCATGTGATCCCAATCTTGGGCTTCACCTGTGTCTGTTGTAGTTTTATAATACGTATTGTACGAGCATTGCAGTCGGTAGCGCTACGATCCTTAGATTTTCTAGCAGCAATGTAAATCACTCACAGCTCTGTCTTCGCCTCAGGCTTCTTGTTTGAGAAACAAGCCCATTCCTGACACCCTATTGCCCTTTGTAGAGGGCGCCTCGCAGCATGACCCCAGCCAGGAGCTTGTTGCCACGGGGATCGACACGAGCGCATTATCGATGTATTCAGACGAGGGCCTGGATTTATCACAGCGCATTTCGGAAAGTATCTTCATGGGTCCCGACTTGGAGGCCGATTCAGAAGAAGTTATTTACGGTAAGGTATTTCGTTGAAGTGTATCGGAGACAACAATAACATCCCTGGATAGCCCCGCCTTAGAAACATCCCTGGATAAAACATAGAACTATTTAATTTTGTGCATGATTTTTTAGCAAGTGTGTGCGAAGTGATCTGATTCGTACCTCTGTATAGATTCAGGGGTACTCAATGTTTTTTTTTTTTTTTTTTTTTTTTTTTTTTAATTTGAAACACTCTTTTTCATTATTTCAAATTCTGACACTGATATATGATATAAAATGGAAAAAAAAAAAAAACAGGAAAATGTGACAATGTGACAAGCAGTGACACATGATAATATTAGTAGACATAGGTAAAAGTTAAAATATGGCCAATATACTTATCACGTTTTTTTTTAATTTTGCAAAAAGGATCTCAAGCTACAGGTAAAAACTTTTAAGATCTTAAAAGAGTTTTATTGCACCGTGATGATTTCAGGTTAGAAATTACACGGGGTTCCCATTGCATTTTTTATTTAGATTTTCCGTGTAAGAAAAATTTAGAATGGATGTAAAATTAAATATTATGAGGTAGAATGCGCGAATTGATGGGAATCCCTCACAGTGTTGAAAGTATTTTTAGTTTTGCACACGTGTTCCTGTTTCAGTCACTAACTGCTGTTCATTTTTACCAAACAAACTAAAAATAATTCGATAGTAATACGAGTTCCGCCATGTTGTTGTTGTTGTTATTATTATTATTATTATTATTATTATTATTATTATTATTATTATTATTATTATTATTATTATTTGAGGGGGAGAGGGGAGGGGGCTGTAGGTGTGGGGGTTTTGCTTAATGACTGACAGCAGCCACTATAGTGTTAGGGATTTAAGAACATTTAAACGATTACGGGCACATTGGCCAAAATCAGACTGGTGATTCGTCATAATCTTCTGACAATGGACAACTTATTATTGCTAAGCCTGAATATTGGTTGCAGTTTAAAATCATTTAATTTAGAAAACAAAATAACTCTGCAGTTTTGGAACCAAATACACTTTGAATCGATCGTTCAGTGTATATTCGTGAAAAGAAAAAAATGAACGGGTTGAAAATACCTTTAATTGAAAAAATTTCTGATGGTTTTCTCAGATTATGAAATGCTACGCTTTATGTCTGCGGAAGCCTTACTATAAAAATGCATTGTTTTTCATTTACCGAGCAGTTGTTTTGTACATAAGCATTCAGCAAATTGAACAGGTGTAGTCATTAATGATATTAACCAATGAAAAGTTAAGTGCAGTTTCCATACTCAGCTCATTGAGTGATTTCACGAGTGAAAGCTTATTTTTGTGTGTGTGTGTAATGTAACCTTGTAGCAACAGATGTGATGTATATATTTTTAAATGCTGAACGAAAAAGTATATAGAATTGAATGGCGTTTAGCTTGGCAGAGGTACTTCCAATTCGCGTTCCGGTGGTAGTGAAAATTTTGGTGATTTTGCAGTGTACTTACAATCAATACACACTAATATGTATTACCGTGACCGACAGAGCGTTCATTTTGGGGTACCAGAAGGCTTTACACATTCTTGTTTTTCCCCAACTCACTCTCGAACTCGAGCGTACTGAGAAGGTCGAGTTTTTCTCAGTATGCAGAAAAACTTCACATGAGATTTCCATGAATGCAGAACCTCTACCGCTTGTGTATTTTGAAACTGAAATATGAACTTTTAGTACGGTTAAACATGAGCATTTTACATGTAGCAGAAGTATTTGTAGTTTTACTTTCAAGATATATCACATACAATCTGTGTAATCAGGGATTTCATGAAATCACGAGATAATACATGTAGTCCAACTGACTGAAAATTTGTAAATTTTATATTTAGATTCATCATTGAACTGCCATAAGAGGACTTAAAAGAGAAGTAAAGGATGTTTTCAACACTGCAATTACAAAGCAATAATGTCCAAATCAAACACGGAAGTACAGTAAAACCTCCGTTTGTGAACACCTGTACTTAGTGAACAACCTCTGATTGGTGAACACCATTTTCTTTGAGTTTCAAATTTTACTTACGAAATATCACCTCTGTTCAGTGAACAACTATGCATAATGAACATGTAGTCGGTCCGAAAGGTGTTCATTATGGAGAGGTTTTACCGTATCAGGATAACATTTTTCTGAGCAATGACAAAAACATGCTGATTCCACAGCTCACACCAGATCTTACTTTAATGTAGAGCCTTCTGGTCTTTTATTTTTGGCAACATTTTTTATTTTGCAGTGTTGTTCAGTTTCTCTGACAACACTCTTTACATGAGCTCTCTTACGATTTCATAAAATCCTGACTCACACAGTTCCCCCCGTAACCTACGTGTTGCAGCGGTTCTGCCAAATCAGCGGCTTTGCAGAGTTGGTGATTCACTTATACCTATTGTAGCATAAGAATGCAGTTGAACAACCCGCGAACAAAACGAGTAAAAGTAGAAATCGGTCTGCTGCATAGCCGATAACTGATTCAAAATTCTGTACCATTCCTTTGCATGTTAAATGTGCGAGATATCGCACAGAAAATGGTCGCAGAAATCGCATTAAGGGCCACCATAATATCTATATATGAGGGTGGTTCGAGGGGGGGGGGGGGAGGGTTGGGGGGGGGGGGTTGGTGTATGGTTTTGTGATGATACAAATTTTCCTGCAGCGAATCCATGAAAACTTTTATATGTACTGTACGCATGTCCCCTTATTGAAATTACGTCTTGACTTCTTTGGTGCTGGAGAAATGTGCAAATGTGTTTTCATGGCCACTCTTTATTGACATTATGTCTTTTTTTTATGAAGAAACAAGCAACCGACTGCAGACGGCCGTGGAGCGTCTGCTGGACATGATGGCGGAGACGTCGCGCCATCTACATGGCGTGCAGCAGACCCAGCGCGAGCTCGTGGCCACCCTGGCGGAGAAGAAGGCTGCGCTCGAGGAGGCCTGTCTCAAGTGTGACGACTTGGACGCTCACCTGAAGCAGGAGACCGAGGCCAAGGAGTATCTCACGCTGGAGCTCAACAAAGCCGAAGGTAGGTTACCCAGTTTTTGAAGCAGTGGATTTTGCCAGGGTCAGGTCAAGATATCATCACCCCTTCCCCCCCCCCCACACCCCCCTCCGTCCAACTGTACCCCCACCCCCTCTCCACATAAGAGACATTCATGATAAATTCGATATTTATGAAAATAAAAGGGCATTGTCAGGCTTAATCTTCAATGCAGTCACCTGCCCCCACAATGGAAAAGATGGGTCCGCGCGTGTTTTCGTCTTAATCAGTATCTAAATAAATATAGCAAATCAAAAACAACTGCAACAATAAACTGGATGCTTTACTTAGAACTTGAACAATTTTTAAGCGAAGAATGAATTTGCAAACTATTACTTCGTAAAACCAGTGATGTAGCACAGGCTTATTTGGAAATAAAACTCTTCTAATTAACTGACAAATATTTTCCGTGGGTGGTGTGGGGGGGGGGCGGATATGTTGTGCGTGTTATATTATATATGAGTTTGCTCAACAGCAACACATCGTCTTGTTTCGTAGGTTTAGTGCAAGGATACCAGAACGAAAAGCAAGAACTAGAAAACAATATACGCATACTTGAGGAGAAGCAGGTTCGATTTGTTTAACCTACATTTTTCTTCATTTAATTAAAGCTTTCGTTGTTTGCTCCATGTATTGTCTGCACGAATTCTCTGTGGATAAGTGATAGCAACTTGCAATTGAAAAGTTGGATAGAAAATTATGAAAATTCTCCTAATTGCGCGGTTTTATGCTATTTTGGAGGCTGTGTGCTTTATTTAATTATATTCGATTCGAGCACACATGGAACTACAAACACCGATCCAACACGGGTACTCCGGCCTCGCGGTTTATACCTGTCATAACAGAATAGCAAGGAATCATGGCATCCATGGCAAAATAAAGGAGAACTAATTGCTGTCAGGTTATTTCGTAATATTGTGTGGTGGCGGTTTCGTTGTTAAAAAAAAATCAAGAAATAACGGCATTTCGTCGTAAAGCCTGCGTCATCGTCACATTGTTTTTTTTTTTTTTTTCGTTTCGCTTATGACATTTGTGTGAATCTGCCTAGCGAACAGAAAAAACAAGAAAAATCAAGGGCTGATTGGTTGTGATCTTTTTGGGTCGTGAACGCTGATTGGTTGTGATCTCTGTACCTTGAGTGCTGATTGGTTTGTGCTGTGTGCGCGGCAGGAATCACTGGTGAGTGACTACGAGCGAGCACAGAGCCGCCTGGCCGTACTTGAGGCAGCCTCCACGCAGCTAGCCAACCGCGAGTGTGACCTCCGACGCCAGCAGGAAGTGCTTGAGAACTCTATCGGAGAGGAGCAGCTCAGTATGTATTGCGAGTCGGGGGGGGAGGGCCTGGGGGTGCGGTGGCGGTTCTGTGGGCGGGGAGAACTACTGGGTGGGGCCGGAGGATGGTGGTGTTATTCTTAGACTAACTGTCTTTTAGCCGCATAGCAGTGAGTTTCCCGGTTGCCCACAAAGCACAGATGGGCCCCCAACATCATAGGCTAGCTAATTGTCTTCGGTTGCGCGGGATGTGAGGGGTGGTAGTAATACTAAGTATACAAAATACTTGTCAAGAAGTCAGTATGGCATCTCAGCCTCGTTAAATTGAACGCAAAAATGGTACTTATGCCTTGTCTGCTTACCACTATCAAGGTGAACGGGTTTTTTTTCTAAATAAAAAATTGTATGGATCTGCGGTATAGTTATCCTAACTCTAAATTCCACGAAGCACATTGGTTTGGTTTATACACACTGGTTAGAGGTTGCACGAATATGGTAAGCTTACTTACTCTTAACAGTGAAATCAATTTGGTTACGGTGAAAAGGTATAAAATCACAAGCGCTTATTTGGTGGTGGCTTCTTTGAGGTAAGTCTCTGCAAATACATATGTATTTATATATAATATATATTTTTCAGGCACTTTGAAAAGTACCTTATTTGACAGTATGGCTGTAATATATATATATATATATATATATATATATATATATATATATATATATATATATATATATGCAGTATTTAGCTTGGTCTTTGGTGTCTGTTGATGCTTTGCTATTGTTCATGTACGCATTTGAACTCGTTAAGCACGAGCATTTAAAACAGCAAACAGTCGTATGGGCAACAATTCACTGTTGCTGTTGGAGAAGGTTATTGGCTGCTGTGCACTTCTCACTTCAACTGCATTGTTGCAAGCTTCACAATTGACTGTGTGCGCTTCCTTCAGTAATTTTCAGAGTTTATAAGAAATCCTTGCAGTTACACTTAGATTGGAATCTAACTGGAACGTTAAACATTTACTTGCTGTTAACTATTAAACAAAGAAACTGCGTTTTTCCATCACCGTGATGTTACATGTATCAGGAGGACGTTGTTATATAAATAATATAACTAAATACGTGTGATTCCCTCCCTCGCCCCTCCTAAAGCTTCACACAAATCTTTTTGCTAGCACGTTTATTTAAATCTCAAGGAGAGATGGTTTGAGACGCACAGCTTTTTCCGGTCAGACCACACACCACGCGCCACTCGTTCCTGCGACTTCTTGTGACAAAGCCCTGATACACCACCTTCGCAAATCCAGGCCTTTTGTCTGGCCAGAAAAATACTTTGCCCCCCCCTCCCCACTTCCCCTTAACTTAGTCATTAAAAAAAATAACACCAGTTTATCACCGGGCAGTTCAACCAAAATGCCTGCTAAATCATTCTGCCTATTTAACCAGTCTGCCCGCTTACCATTCTGCCTATTTAACCAGTATGCCCGCTTACCATTCTGCCTATTTAATCAGTGTGCCCGCTTACCACTCTGCATATTTAACCTACCACTTTGTCTGTTTGCTGTTACACCTGTAAACCGGTGCCTCCGTTAATTAATTTTATTAACCTACATAAATGTATATTATTTTACCTAATATTTCGACTGGAGATCTCACCATTCTTCCTGCATAAACTGTATTTATTACAAGTACCATTGAGCCTATTTAACCGATATTTTGGGTTGCCATTCTGTCTATTTCGGTTCACTATTTAACTATGGTGTCTGTCGATATCGCGAGTGTGTCGATTTGACCTGTCTCCTGCCTTATTGTAGTAAGTTTTTATTAATTATTTCAAGAGTAAGCTCATTTTGTTTTACGAATTCTAACTGGTATTTTGTATTTTCCTGAATGTTGTGTAAGTGTAAATCTGTTAGCATTGAAATACTCCATTTAATGATTGATAAAACAGTACTGTTTTGCTTAGTTTTAATTTTCATTTTGCTTGGTGTTGAATTTTGTTGTCATTTTCGTTGTGTATCGAATGTTTTTTTGTTTTTTTTTTTGCCTTGTTTTCAACCCTAAATCCTAATCGATATAACTTTATTGTGAGTGTGTAAATGATCAAATTTCAGAAACCCGAATTTCACAGCCCGGGAAAATGCTGAATTTTTATGATGCAATAAAATTTTAACTGCGTTCCCGTAGTTAAGGGGGGAGGGGGGTAGGATTTTTAACAGTTGTGCAGAAAGAATTTAGACCTAATCTCCTTTTAATTTTTGGTCCTTTTTGTAGAAAGTTGTGTGGATCTGAGGGCTAGGCATGCTTAAAATTTGATCATTTGATACAGTACTCATGCGCGTTATATCTTGTACAGTTTAGCTTCAGACTTGCCGTGTATTTCTGAGTGACATTTTTTTTGTGTGTTTTTCTGCTTTTCCTATAGCAACAGTTGATTCTCCTAGCAACAGTAATAATAAACCGCAAGAAGGTGACCAATCAGAACCAGGTATGTCAAATGATTTAGAGGAAAAGGCATGTATAACGTTTTGGAGGTCAGACTTCGGCATTTTTATCCTGAAACTTGTCCCATCCAGGACTTCAAAGGCGTGGGAGTTTACAAGTCAAAAATTGTTGTCACATTACCTACGATACATATCATATCGTGCCAAATTCTCACCTCGCTGTGTATATCTAGAAAAAAAGAACCGTAATTATCGCATTAAATAGGAAGGAGTTTTATTTACTTCTTCGCAAATCGCATAGTTCACTGCCCCACCTGTTTACCACAGCTTAATTCTTTCACGTGTTTCGGAGAATAATAGAATGAAGAATTCCCAAACTAACAAGTTGCTTTAGCAATTAACTCGCCTAACTATTTGGGTATCAAGACAAGAGGTAAGTCTGTTACTACTAAAACCGATACGTTTGTTTGCACCGCACTATTGGCAGATTTATAATTTAAATACTGGTAAGTTGATTAATTAGTTATTTTCTAACATGAATATCATTTGTAAGTTACAAAATTTGAAGAAGAGGTATGCATGTTATTTACTGCCGCGGGATTTCATGTTGATTAAAAACGTTTGGATGCATTCGGACCGAGAGAATTTTCTGAACTACGCAGTCTCCCTTGTACATTTGAACAGGATATCAGGGGGGGGGGGGGGTGGTATGAAGGGAGGGGGTCTCAGCTGAGTTGGGGTTATGGGGGGAGGGGGTAGCACCTTCTTAATTTGCGTTGGAGAACAAAGCAGGCGAGTAAGAATTTAGTCGGTTGGTTTGGACATTATGGGAGGTGTGCTCGTTAAAACAAGTACATGTGCACTCTATGGACTGTGTCCATTAAGCGGCAACATGAAACAAATTTAAACTGTCATTTCTTCGCTTTTTAGTTTTTAATTAGTGCTTGGTTTCTGGAAATAAAAGGCCGGGTAACAAGCTCATAATCCAACGAGAGTCGCCAGTGATCCAGATCTTATATTATCGCCCATAGATAAATAGTTTTGATAGTTTGTTCATTGTTTGGAGGATAAATTACCTAAGAAGAATAGCCGGTGATAAAAATTTTTACCTTGTGGGTTGTGTATGTGTTTGGTTATTTGTCGTTGCAAGGGTTAAATACAACTAACATTGTACCTGATCCTGTAAAGTGTTGTGTGTAATTTTACAAAATAAAATCAAATGCATGCACATTGGGAATGGGTGTAATAAATGTGCAATGATTACGCCACGTGCAATTTGACACTTCTTACTAGCAATACCTGATCATATTTGTTGTGGAGTCTAAAATTTTAGTTAAGGCTTTTTTTTATATTTTACACAGATGAAAAGTATAAGGGTATGTTGGAAGAGTTTAATTTCTAAAGTTGGTTGCGGTGCCTCTTTACTTATGTTTACTTTAGTTATATTCAGTTTAGTTGAGTCGTTTATGGTTTAAGGGATTATTGCATCTGTTTCATTCGTTTTATTTTTTTCTGCCGGCACCTTATATTTTCAAATGCAGTTATATATTTTTTTGCCACTACAGTAGAGTTTGAAATTGTCAGAACACTCTTGTATAGTGTGTGTGGCTTCGAACAATGTGTACAGTCCGCTCTACTAAACTATACACAATAGTAACACGCTTTTGTGATCGTCTGATTCTCAAAAGTGTGTTTTGTTTCACAGAGATATTACTTTGAAAATTTTTAGAACCTCAATTTCAAATTTTGTTGTCGAAGTTCCTTTTCTCTTGAAAACAAGTCAGAACCCCCTACCTCCACGCTAAAATTTCCACTCAAGGTTTTTATTGCAAGGGCTAGTTCTCATCGTGCACTATCGTAGGTTTATTCTCTAAATGCTGTATGACATTAGTACCGCTTCACTCTGTTTAGTTTAATCAAACAATGATCTCAAAATTCGCATAAACGTAATATTTGAATTATTATTTTCTCTCCATGTCCGGATTAGGAATATCCAGAGATATGCCAGTACAAATGACCACCATAGCTCTTTGTTCATGGTGCCAGTAATTTCCGGAGCGGTTTTGTGGACACGGATTTCTTTGCATGTATTTGCGTAATGCCTTCTTTCGTTCCAAGATACATGTCTTTTGTCATAAATGTACGTGTATTTATTCGGCCATTATTCCACGTCGTAAACTTCATTATAAGGAACCGTAAAACATAAATGATACCTTTTCACTGTATGAATAAAATACCTCTTATGGTCTGGAATAATAAATAAATAAGAACAAAACAGCCCACATGTCGCTGGGGTTCAGACACATGTTAGTATATAGATTACATTATCACGCTGTTTAAGAGTAAATTCTACCATCTTTCGGGAATATTGGCTATGGGCAACTCACTTGGATTACACAATAATTTTAACCGTACATTGAAATTGCCTCTAAAATTGGAAATGTGAAAGAAAAAAGGGCCTAAAACTATCGCTTTATTGTGAAATATCAACGTGGATGAAAAAAAATTCAAAACGACTGAACAGAAAAAATACAGTTTTAAGAAAACATTTGCTTTCCTTTTGCTGGATGCCGAAGAGAAAAATACAGCGTGTTGATGTTGAAGCTGCTGATAAAAGAGTTAAGGCAAATTTGCAGTCAAAATAACAACATAATACACGTCTACAGTAATTTGCGTTCGGTGACAAAACCAAAGAAGCAAAATACTTACTGCGTTCATCAGATCAAAATAGGATTTTAAATAAAATTTATATTGAATTTGAACTGTTCAGAAGTCTCGTTAAACATCATTTAGTTGGAGAACCATAATTTTTTTTAATTGCTTATAGTCTGTACGCAGACATTGATTGAAGTTAATCTTCATTAAGTCATTCAACTGTACATCTAGTCCTGCGGGTTTGAAACAATCACAAAAATTGTTCAAAAATACACAGTGAATTGATTTGAGCTCCTTTTAATGACGGTTTTGGTAGACTGAGAGAGCAAATGGTTTCTGTTCGCCAGAGCACATCAATTTTCGAGCGCGTTTAGTAGTTTGAAGTCGGTCGTATTTGTTTTTACCTATTCTGGATCCGTAGGAAAGGATCGTTGCTCGTTGTAACAAGGACCCGCGTTTATCCCAGTATTTCCTGATTCAGATTGAAAGATGTGTATGAACCACCTGTCTTTACTTCAATTCAAAATTACCAGAAAGACAGGAAATATAGAGAAAAAAGGGTAAAAGGTAATAGTGCAAAGAAGATTCAGGAAAACCGGTGTCATATAATCTCGTTCTGAGTGTAAATAGCAGACATTTAAGCAAAACTGATAACTGGCTATTTTCTTGTCGCTCTTATGGAACTCGAAATTTGAAAATTGAAGGAAAACAAGCGGTAGAAAGGATCAAAGCTTCAAGACTTAGGCTTGATTCGATGTTTGGTGGATACTTATGTTTATGATAAAAGTTGAACCAGTTCTGTTAGAATCTAATCATGAGTTTTCCTTGGACATCGCAGCGAGCGGATATGGGACCGAAAGCCTTTGCAAAACCGCCGCGTGGTTAGTCCATAGTTACTCTGCATTTTCTATGTCTCTTGATATATCAAAGTCACATGTGTACCTAAACTATACATGGTTATGATTTGATTATCATAACGACTGTGCTGTCTGATCTTTTCTGTCAGTGGTGGGTTGCTATTGAATTTTTTAAAGCTATATTGAATTTCTAGAAGCTGATTCCGATGCATTTTTTCCCCCGGACATTTCCTGTCGATCCCGTTAAAAGTCTGCACACCTGTTTCTTATGCTACTATACATTTTTTAAGCCAAGGTTGGGTGGATTAACAAACAAAAAACCTTGCTGGTGGCTTATAAATTTTAGTGTAGTTTTGTTGTCGCAGTACTTTTTCTTAACATGAATAAAGGCATGTTAAGAAAAAAAGTACTTAGGTTCCATGTAGCTAAAAAAACCGTGGCACGTGATTCGTTCCATTTGGTGACCTCATTGCAAAATGACGCGGCAAAGTCCTGACAAGGAGGAACAAGACGACGCAAATAATGTTTGTCTGTTCGTATTAGTACGTGTTGGGTAATAGTCGGCATGTTTTTCTCATTCTTTCATGTTTTACTATTGCCCTTTGTTTACTAATTCAATGGTGTGTGTCAGTTTTATTTTAAGCTCTTTATGCTATGTAAAATTTTGAAACACATTTTCGAGTATTACAGAAAAGAAATGCTGAGTTCTGTTACTGTTGTAATGCCGGGTTCAATCATAAACATTTGTTTCTGCTAAAGTTTCAGGACAGTGGTGAGATTTTGTTTTCGTTTTTCCCTCTTCTCGAAATTAATGAATTTTGAAACTTCAGAGATGTTTTAGTTCGTAATGTCACAAATGGTGTGAACATTAAACTTCAAAACAGCACATCAGTTTTGCAGGTAGTATGAAGGGTGAAAACAAAAAGTTCGCCAATTGCGTTTATTGACTGAATAATTTCATTGAATATATAGGTTTATTAAATGAGAATTCGAAGCTGAATGAAGAGAAGCGGGAGCTTCAGCAGGCATTCGACAAAGGAAAAGAAGACCTAGAACAGAGAGTGCGTATACTGGGTCAACAGGTCGAAGAACAACAGGTTTGTCCGGTTTTTGCTTGGTGGAAAGTGTTGTGGGGCGGGGTTGAGTTGATTGAGGGAGGGGGGAGGGGTGGAGGAGAATGTGCGTAGCTATGAAGTTATATTGGTTCCTTACTTAGAAATCGGGGCCAGCCGACCTATGAATGCATCCCAGACCCGTAACTTGCTGCATTCCTGAACCGCATGGACAAATCCAGGATGTTACATTAAATGTTGTGAGGTGTGGGGTGGGAGAGGGCTGTTGTAAATACAGCAAAGATAGCAAAGCTTTGGTGTTCGATTTTGTAAACTTACGTTTTAGAATAGCGTATACTAAACCCTGAAAGATACGGGTACAATATCGCGGTTATCACGTATGTCAACAGGATGTCTATTATTTCCGGTGCGTTCTTCCATGTTTTTAGACTAGCTATATGTCTAACAAAAATAGTAAGTGTTACATCCAAGAACGAATTGCATAGATGCAATGACCGCAACGGTCGCAATGCAGTTCACTTTTGTTTGCAATCATTCCTCCTTGAGTGTGATGTGCGTCACGTGACATGCTGTTTACAGATTGAGTATGAGAAGTTACAAGACGAAAGACGCGCTGACAACGAGGACCATCAGACTCAAGTGGACGCCTTAGAAAAACAGCTGCGCTCCTATAAGCAGTTCCTTGACGTGAGTAACCAACCCCCTCAACCTCCCTCCAGTAATAATGATAATTCAGTTTAAAAATCAAACACATTTGGCGTTGTAGTAGTATTAAGAGTGTTTGTGTTGCTCAGCGGTAGAAGCTACTTGCCTTTTAACGGTGCTGCATGAATCTCTAGCGTGATGTAACATGGATTTGTAACATGGTGCAACATGAAACTGTAACACTGTGTAACATGAATTCTTCGTGTGCTAGGAGCAAACAGTAGAGCGAGAACAGGAGCGAGATGAATTCCAGCGCGAAATCCAGACCTTAGAGAGTGCCCTCAGCGCTAAGGAAAAGAGAGAAAGCACCGAACACCGACTTCAACGCGAGGTGAGGGGTTCTTACGTCTTTAGCAACTCGTATATAGGACTTCCACACTAACATCCCGTCGCCACCCCTTCCGCGTAAAACTGAACCCGTAAGGTCATTATAAGGTGGCTTATAAGTGAGGGCAAATACATGTATGAAAATCATGGCTGGGGATTAATTTCCTGGCTGATTTTCACGGGTTTCTTAACAAATATTCTTTCATTTCCTTGGTGTAAAACAATGTAGAAAACTGTTAATGAAAAGGTACGTAGTAATAGGTCTTAGTTGCTTCAGTGATTGTTTTTATTTTGTAACTTAGTGACAAATGAATGCATTGTCTTTATTCGATGTATTTTTTATTAAAATGTTTAACAGCTTTCTAGTTTCAGAATTCAAACACAAAGTAGTTTTAGATAGATCTAGGGTAGGAGATGGTTTCTTCGAAAGTATTTTGATGAAGTCTTTTCTCTTTATGACCACGCTTTAAATTCTGTTAGCTTTAAGCAAAGTTGAGTTTCATATCTTAAATCCAACCAATCAAATCGCTTGTAGGAATATGAGCGAACCAATCAGGAGCAGCTTAACAAACTTGAAGACGTTCAACACACCAATAAAATGCAGCAAGGCATCATAACCTCTCTTCGAGAAGAGGTTTGACAAAACCCCACAAAATTAACATTGATCTTTTGAAAAGAATAAATAACATATCATTTTTACTTGCCAGTGAACAACCTGCTTTAACTTTTGCTTGCTGTGATTGCGCGATAAGTCACACATGTCATGCCAAATCACATCTTAACTTTTTTTTGCAGTGCTTAAATTTTTTTATGTAGCAATGAAAATGTAACCCTTCAAGCTTCTTTGCATCCACAACCCTACAGATTCACTTTTTTTTTTTTCAAAACCATGGCTTGGCTTTTCAATTGCATACGTAATATGTATAATAGGAAGTGTATCCTATATTTAGCTACAATACCTTTGCTGGCCTTGTGATCTTGTTTGATATTATTTTCACATTTTGAACAAGGCAATAGATTTCAAATTAGAAATTCACCGCATTGAGAAAATCCCATTTTATAAACATATACAGCTGGGTCTTTGGTCAGCTCTGGCCATTACCAACTCAGCCCATCGCGAAAAACAAATCGACCCAACTTGTGGACAACTCAGCCCAAATTACCAACTCGCCCCAAAACAATTTTATTGGAAATTTTCTCCAAATGTATGAGTTTTTGGATCTTTTATGGAAAAAGTTTAGTACTTTGCCCATTGCCGATTATACATGTGTTAGGAGAACAACTTCAAACTGTGAATGACATTATGAGTTCATTACACACACACAAATTTAGCAGGGGTTTGGATAAGTCGGCACTTAACTGAGTCGCCACCAAACATTGTCGGTATTTAGTGCAATCGACATCTCTTACAACTCGAACAATAACCGAATTATTTAGACACCTTTTCTTTTGACACATTTATGTACCCTGTGATTGTGAAATCACAGGTTTAATTGCACATCATGGAAGCTCAGGTGCGTGCTACCTTTGTTTCAAATGAATAGCAATTATTATCGTGAACATTGAATTGTATTTAAAATATAACACTGGTAAGTAAAATCAATTACAATTCGCTCATCAAATTTGGTTATTTTTGTTGAGAGTCATGGGAATTAATTGCAATCTGTACCAGGGTACGCGCACACGTACACACTATTTTAATTGCAGTTATTGCAACCAAATGTAAAGAGTGAAAATTTTTAAAGAAACCAGGTGTAAAGAGTTTTAAATTGCCATTTTCTTGGTGTGTAATATAACCCATTATCAGCATAACACATTAAGTGCATGGTGAATGATATTTGTAGCCGCCTCATAAACCGTAAAATGGTATGTTAATTGAGCATTATGATATTTTATGTTTGTGAGATTCAGACTGCTTTCAATCATCTGTCATCACAAAAAAAAAAAAAACAGTGCTGATCATAAAAAATGCAATCGAAGGCAGCGGAACTTCCAAAACAATAATAGAACCTCAAAAAATAAATAGTAATATAGTAAAAAAGTCGTCTTTCACAAATGTGCCGAGTCGGTTAAAGTGGACAGAGTCGTTGAAAAAAGTGTGGGCCAAGCTGTCCAGAAAGGGCTGAGATGGTAGTGGGCCGAGTTGATAATGGGCTGAGTTGCCCAAATCCCTACAGCTGTACAGTTTAGACCTCGCTGTAATCTAATTAACAGTTTGAACATCATCATATATTGGTTAATCCTTATTATCTCCCATCACGAAATCAGTTCGTTTATATTTTCGTATTTATTGTGACTTTTGGAGCATTTAAAACTAGTCGCGGGTTGTGGTTTTAGTGTGTCGAAAGTTTTGCCGATCGTGTACTGTCGGTTGATAGTGTTTTTTGTTTTGTTGTTTCCTTGTAGTTTTTGTAGACTTTTCGAAAAAGAATGTTCTTGTAGCACAAGAGAAGGGTAGGGACAAAGCCATAACGCATAGATGTCATTCAGGAGAAAAAAATGATTACCAGCCACAGCGCAGCGCCTAACTTGTCATGTTACGACTGTCGTGATTGGTCGATTCTCTGTGTCCTGACTGGCCCAGGGTTGACCAGTCATGTTCTCTCTCTCTAATACAGTTGCACCGCTTGATACTCATCACTACATACAGTCGGACCCGCGTAATATGAAGTCGTCGGGACCGAGCAAAATACTTCATATTACGCGAACTTCATATTACACGAGCTTTTACACATCACACTTTCAATCACCCATACAATCAATAGGCATAGATTTATTGCTTATTTTGGAACGATTATTGTGTTTATTTTCGATTGTTTGGAGTAAGCTCGGTAGCTGTAGCAGTTTCCTCCGTGATTTGATTTATAATTGATAAGCAATTTTATGCACCTTTTATAGCGTTTTGTACGCTACTTCCGAACGCAATTAATAGATCAATAACCGGAGTATGATATAAAAATCGCTGGAATGCATTACTACATCGATACCTTGAATTTTGATTACAGCATTGAAACGCAATAGCTTTGAATCAAACGGAGTGCAATTAACCATTACTCCCGAACGTAATTTATAGATCAACAGCCGGAGTAAGATGTAAAATCCCTGGAATACAACCTCCAATACCCGAGTGTTTGATTACGGTATTGGTACGCAATAGCTTTGAATCAAGCGACTGTTTTATCAGCTTAAAGACTCCCAAAGTGTAATTGCGACCCTTCTGTGATCGCCCAAGAATAATACCTTTTATGAACAGTAGCATTCAGTGTTGTCACTTACTCAAAGTCTTTTGTGGACTTGTGTTTTTGTTCTTGGCCTTTTGTGCAGTTCATATTACGCGAACAGATTATGCAGTGAATATGGCCTATGGGATCTTATGCTGGACTTCATATTACGTGAACTTCATATTAGAAGTGTTCATGTTATGTGAATTTCTGTCCATAAAAACCAAGGCATTTACATTGGGACCATGTAAATCAATTCATATTACGCGAACTTCCTATTAACCGTGTTCATATTAAGTGGGTCCGACTGTAGTTTACAAAGCGCCCTAAAATGCAGTGATCCATACAAAGTTATGCGGCACTTTTTATTTTTATAAGAAATTCGTCATACAAATTACTTATGGACTGGAAATTTCATTTTCTTCTTTAATTTTAACGCATAGTATTTCACAAGTTTATATTTAGCTTCGGGATTTTTCGTGCATTTAAACTTTTAAAAATGTAATCCTTTTATTTTAGTAATTATTTGAGTATATCAAACAAATTTGGTATTTACGATTTTATGTCTTTGTTTGTTTGTTTGTTTTTTCGAAATGATAGATGACAGTTTTTTGTTTATTTTTGTAGCAACTGTGTTAATACTAAGGTGATTTTGTCGTTATTGTCCTTTAACTTCCACATTTTCAGAATAAGTATTTTATCTGGATTCTGCTTAAAATAAATGAGGATGTTATTCCAGTCATTTTTGGTATAACGTATGTTATCAATAATAGATTATGAATAAACAGAGCAGAAATGGACTGTTAAAAAAAAACGAAAAGATTACTTTTCAGCGTAATGCCTATCTCTTTGGAGTAAGTGCAATGCGTAGCTTTCTGTTTCATTAACTCTCGAACGTGACTGAAGTTGCATACATCGTACATCCGCATTAATCTTTGTCCTTGCTCTTATTTATATCATCGTTTACTTCTGTTGTCCATTTGTTTATAATGCTTGTGTTTTCCACCAATCAGGTGCAAGACTTGGAGTCGCAACTGAAAGAGAAAATGGAGCATTATAATAACCTGCTGCTGGTGAAAGAGGAACTGGAGAGGAATTTAGAGAACCAAGAAGTGCAGACTAAAGAACTGCAACAAGTTACTAAAGAACTAGAAAAGGAATTAGAAGCCAAGACAAGAATTGAAGACGAACTGAGAGCGGTGAGTTGCATTGTAAAGTGTGTACTTCAAACTCCACGCCCTTTCTGCCTCTGCTGCGCCCTCTCTCTCTCTCTCTCTCTCTCTCTCTCTCTCTCTCTCTCTCTCTCTCTCTCTCTCTCTCTCTCTCCTCTGTCTTTCTCTCTCTCTCTCTCTCTCTCTCTCTCTCTCTCTCTCTCTCTCTCTCTCTCTCTCTCTCTCTCTGTCTCTGTCTGTCTGTCTCTCCCCCCTCTCTCCCTGTCCCCCTTTTCCACCCTTTGTGTCATCGCGCACGTGAGACTGCAAACTGAGCTTTCTCGTGAAATGTGTTGCAGAAAGTTGAAGCCCTAGAAGCCGAGCTGTCGAAGCAGCAAGGCGTTAACGAAGAGCTCTCCACGGAACTTCGCGAAGCCGGCAATTACGCCGAGCTGAACCGCACAATCAACGACTTGGACTCACAGCTACAGACGCTGAGACGCTCAGAGCAGCAAGCCTTACAGCGTGTCAAAGAGCTAGAGGAGGAACTAAGCAATTTGAAGACCTTGGAACAGGTTAAGAAACATTGCCAGAATTCAGAATTGAATTTTCAGTGGGGAAAGTATTCATTTGCTGACATAAGGAAACTATCTTGGAAATTTTGGTTTCACATGAGTGGTCTTGTTAGGAATGAAACCTAAGGCAAAGCAACACCACATTCATGAATCTAAATTAAAATAGAAGTTAAACTTAAAAGTAATGGATTTATCTCCGGTTTTAGGAGTTAGCAAATGACAAGAAGCTGCTGGAGGCCCAAGTTTGTGATCAACTTAACGTCATTTCAAGTCTGAAATCGGAAGTAACCCAGCTGAAATTTGGGGAAGATCAGCTGAAGATGGAATCCGAACAGGTTCAAGAGCTCCGTAAACTCCTAGAGCAGCAACGAGAAGAAGTCGATGCACGCGATAAACAGGTAAATAAGCTCTATTAGCGCCCATTGTTAGAACTAGTCTTACAAGGCGTTTTTGAGCGCGATAAAATTAACACAAAGGTAACAAGTAAGATGAAGGTGCATCAAAAATAGATAGCGACTCAGCACAGTTACTCACAGGTGACTAGCACTCCCATAGCTAAATCTGAACCCCCCTTCCTCCCGCCACCCCCGGGCGTGATATTCTCGCCGGTGACTGAATAATATCAAAGTGCTATCTGTCGGTGCTGAAGCGTGCTTTCTATGTCGCTAGGTGGAGGTGCTGTCGCAGCAGCTGGGACTGTCTCGTGACGAGGCGAGTGACGCGCACGCCGCCCTGGTGGCCGCTCAGGCACAGCTCGAGAGTAGCGAGCGGGAGGCGAGGCGCGATGAGGCACTGCGCGACAACCGCGTCACGGCGCTCGAGCAGCACAATTCTCAACTCAGGGTGAGGAAAAATATAGCTCTTTTTGTGCCCCCCTCTCCCCACATCTTACCCTGTCTTCCTCCAGGTTTTGCACTGTATCTATTGCCGAAACTACACATAAAATAAGGCGTTATTTGCAGACGAGAATGCACGAAAAATGATTTTTTTTCATAAAAATGAAATCTGGTATGGTATATTTTGTAGCTGCCATGAGTCGAGTTTACAAGTTGAGGAAAAAAAAAAGAAAAACTGCTTGGTCGTAGAGTACGTTCTAAAGGTGGAAACTTATGATATCGTGGCTCCTGGAATATAGCATGTTCTCTGGCTGTTTGTCTTCTTTAACGTAACGGGTTGTTTATCTGTTTTAACTTGCAAATAGAGTTGATCAGATGATTTCGCAATACATGGAATCCCCACCATGTCGCAATACACGGAATGCCATATAAGTGAACATATCGAAGCATTCGTGATTTATTTATGAGCTTTCCGCCCCGATTAGCATTCTAAAATAATCCACTTAACGGTTAATTAATGGTATGAAACACCATGTTTTGGCTGCTAGGGACACTGAGTACGAAGTGCCGCTTAGAGTCGAAATGACACGATTAAGCTAATCACAAGAACCTCCAGCAACGAGTGTAACAGGAGAACCCCCATTTAATGAATCCGGCATGCGTGCTGCTGTTACAGTATACTGCATATACATATTTTTTTTTTTTTTTGGGGGGGGGGGGGAGTGAGGATTGGTGGGGAGGGACGTTGGGTGCAGCGACTAAGTGATGAGAGTTGTTAGTGGGGAAAGGTACGCACTAGGTCTGATGCTTTCTGTTCATTCAGTGACCTTTCAATATCCTTCGTCGCAATGATCGGCATTTAATATTTCCCCATTTAATATTGTATCTGTTTTAAACAGACGCTATTTAGAAAAATTCTGAATCATTTTCAAACAAATCGCTCTTCAGTAAAAGAGCGCCTGGCAGAGCCTGAAAAACATTGCCACATTTCTTAATAACACGCCATGCTTCTTGCATAATGCGGTTGTTTATTGGCTGCTGAAGTGAACTTCACTTCAGATGGACTTGGCCTTCGTGTCCGGGCCTCATTTTGATATGACGTCATTAATACCTTTTTCTTACACTGGATCCTCGCCCGGCAAAGCTTTTGTTTAGATCTAACCTTGTCCAGAGCAGTTGAACGGAAGAAAGAAACTGGTTAATATTTAGTGTTTGATTACGCAAACACATGAGCGCCCTAACTAATTAATTACACTTCTACGTGGCAATTACGGTACGGGCCATTCAATAAATGCGGCATTAGTGCATGGATCCATGCATACAGCAAAAGAATGCCCGCTAGTCCTGAATACTTACAAGGAGAATTGCCCTGTGGTCCAGTGCAATGGCTTCGTAGCCACCGCTGTATCGATAAATGTCTATGCGTTTTCAACATTCTCACTTAATTTTATTATCTGGGTATATCCAGATAGCTGGATAAGCTTCCTCCCGGTATGGATTTAGCTTAAAGTTGGTTTCGGATCCTGCAGGAACTAAATAATTGCTAGTGTATCCGTATCGTATAATTCACTGCAGACTGCTTTGATTTCCTCCATGTTGCATTGTTGTAACAAATATCTGATAATTGTGAACCCTTTCAGACGATCACGCCACATAAGCTTCGGTCAATGCTCGTGGGCCTCCGGGCACAGTTTCGGATGGATTTTGGTGACAATTTCGAGATGCCTTCTTTTATTCGGCGTTACATAATGAAATGGATTCTCAACCGATTTTTTTTAATGGATTACCTCGTCTGTATTTCGATTTCGGACCACACATAAGTGCATGCTATTTTAACAGATGTGATAGAAAAAAATCGCGAACAAATCGGCACTAAAATAGTTTCCTAACTACATATGGTATTTAATTACTTTATAAATTGCACTCCAACCCACTTAGCCAACTTATAAATTGAAGTATGGGATATTTTCTCACTTAGAGTTTGAATAATGTGCGTATTTTCTTGTGTACATGGTCATTATTTAGATAATGTAGGTATCTCTCGATAACATAAGTTATTTGTCAAGAAACAAACCTGTAACCATGAAGTGGATACTGTATTGAGTTTTGTCATTGGTAATCAAGTGTACGAGAGGTTTGCATTTCTAATACACAGTACCGTTTTTGAGAAAAGTAACGAGTAAATAAGTACTTTGGATGTAAAAGAAGGAAACTAACACATATTATAAGTATTGGTGCCATAAATAACTGTTTAACTATCATATGAAAATGTACGTTGGAATGAATTGCAATACTCTCGCCCAAGGTTTTTGGTATGGAAAATAAGAGATGCATTCTTTGCTTTGAAGAAATTTCTGGTTGTCATTTTCAAAAAATACCGGGAAATGAATTGGAAATTTTAATGGCAATATCGGTTTTGCGGCGCGAAAGTATACGAAAAGTTCAAAGAAAATACGCACATTTACAGTGTATGTTTACAGTTTACAATTTTAAAGCATTAAACAAAGAAATTCGCGAATATCAAAACATGAAGGAAAGCAGTATCAATGCAAATCAAGCGGAAAATGCGACGGAAATTAGCACGAATTTATTGGAGTGTGTCCGAAATACGAAAGATTTTAACGGAGATGCAATGACTATGCTGCAAAGAGGTCAGAGTAAGATGCCCGTGGAGAGTGAAAGCATCAAGATGGACAGCCCAGTCTGGTTAAAAAATGAGAAGAAAAGATATTCACGAATTGACGAGACTCGGCATTCTTCGGAAACCAGTGATGGGTATGGGTCGCCACAAACGAGAGATAAGCGGGCAGCATCTGAAAATGGAGTGTTCGCCCACCTCGAGCCGAGTGACCAACCTAAAAAATCACACTTTGGTAAGATCTGGAGATCGCTGTCCACTCCAGCTACAGTTTCTCATAAGCCTAGCTCTGTTAGTGACTCAGCTCAAGGTTCAAAAACGAAGCCAGTAAAACAGCATTCGCAGGTACAAATTGTATCCAAATTGCCAAGAGCAAAGCGCTGGCAATCAACACCGAATGTGTCAAATCAGTCCGTGGGATACAGTACTGAATTTGGCAAATCGAGATCATTTTCAACCCCAGCGCCAGTATACAGTCGTGGTTTGCCAAACACTTCAAAAAGCTCCAGTTCGAAAGGAGGGGCTGTGGACTCCAATACGGATTCATTTGATGGGAATATGGTGTCGAAAGTCACAGGGACAGGGGTGACTGAAGCGAAAAGATGGAAATCCACTCCAAATATTCCAATGCAAAGCGTTGGTTGTAACACGGAGTTTGTTTTTCAAGCAAAACGAGTACAGATCCGATATTCTACTCCTGATAACATGCCGTTGGTGAGTAAGAATTCTATCCGGAGAACTGACCAAACCGCACCCTGACTAGATACGCCCGATTTTTGGCAGCTTCCCCACCCCAACCCCCTTCGGAAAACACGGCCCAGATCAAAGCGCCCCTCCATTTGATTGGTAATCTGAATTCTTCTGAAATCAAATCTGTAAATTGGAAAAGTTTATTGGTAAAAATTCATAAATTATACGCCATATAGCAATCTCTTGCCTCACTGTTTTTTAATAATGTTTGAAAATTAGTTATAAAGGTTTTCAAATAATTCTTCGGGTAAGGTGTGTCTGCTTAGCCCAGTATTAACTGTCCATCTCACGAAAGTAGAAATTTTCTTCACTCCCAAACTCAAATACATCCTGTAAAGACTTGAGCGTAAGAATTTGTTAAATGTTGCAATAAATTATTGAATGTGAACCAAATGAATTTTCAGCTTCATAAAACTGTCACTCCTGATGTTGTCTGCTTAACGAGGATGATACTATGAAATACATTTCCATAAATGATGTTTGAAGTATGATTGATTGAAAGAAAAGAAAAAGGATTGGCAAAAAAAGTGACCATTTTACATGCAAATATTGGAGTTCTGTTCTCTTACATGAGAAAAATATCGTTGACCCAGATTTCAATGTGTTGAAGATTGGAGCTGATCATTAAGTAAGTGAAGGGAAGGATATTTGTATTTAACTGACTTACACGAGCTGGAAAGACTTTAATGAGAGTGTGGGATGCATGGGAGTCGGTCTGGGCGTAATAGAGAAGTCATGCACTTCATTGATTGAGAGAAATAATGGTTAACAAAGACAATCTTTGGTGCTGTGGTGTTCATACCGCCCTGGAACTCTAGACAGGACTGCAAATCACTAACATTCTGACGTGTGCAAAAGACTTTGATTAGATCATGCCAGTTTTTTGGCAGTGTGACATTAATCGTCCAAAGAATCTTTAATATTCCTTACTCAGATCAGCTCAGGGTAGGAAATTGGTGGGGTGAGGGTGTTTGAGGGAGGGGAAGAGGGGGACGCGGGGAGAGGGCAGCAAAAGCCAGAATCCCAATGCAGCGAAGCGCACATACCTTGAAACGATGCTGGCTGTAAGAAGCTCAACACAAGCAAAAGAGTAATGACAGCAATCGCTCGTTCATTTGATAATTCATTTCCCCGCTGAATTCAAACCCAATATTTCATCCCAGACTCATTAGTATACGCTTAGTTTGCACCCGGATTATTCGTACCACATTCTCCGATTCCGAGTGGTACGAATGAGGGAGGCTCCTGTATTTAGAGTGAGGCGTAGCTATCATGTATTTTATCGCCTTTTGAGTTCACTTTATGTCAGATATGTACTCGATACGAAGTGTCTTCAGCTCAAAACTCTTAATGTCAAATCGCGATCATTTTCAAACAACAAAACAATGAAATATTGATCATGAGTTTGTGGTGAAAAAAGACCGATAAAATGTGTTCGTTTGATAGCGTGATATCTGAAGAGTCTTTTAATTGATTTGAAATGAAACGATCGTTATTTTACAACGAACAGTAAACTAATCGCAAGTTTTACCCTTCTGTGGACACATCACTTAATGCTCTTTCAAGAGAATGTCCTGAGCCGATTAAACTTTAACAATGAAAATAAAATATTAAAAAAGTAAATAAACGGTCAAATTCAGTTGCGCTCTTAAAGATATACAAGAAGTTGATTTCTAAATGCTTGGATAAAGTAATACCGTAGACCCTGTATCAAAAGGAACCTTTACAGGTACTTGTATTTTTTAAGATAGATCTCATTGGGGCATCCATCGGTTACTCTGTTGTTCGTTTTGACCCGATGTACTAAAAATAAACTGCGCTGAATGAGCCCCAAATACACTGAATTTAACGAGAAGTCCCATTTTTTTGCGCGTAACAAAGAGCCGTGCTCAACATTTTTCAGCTACCCTGCCACAGTTAGTCATTTTTATTCTATTTTACTGAGTGCACCTCCTAAGGAGTCGACAACTTGTCACTTGGTGTGGTAATCAACTCTTTTGGATGGATTTTGTGTTCGGGTGTGGCCATACAAAGATTAGCAAGACTCGCAAGAAGTATTTGTAAGCTTTGGCATCGAGTCGAACGATTTGCTTCGAGTCATCTGTTGTCGTTGTTTCAGTCTTTTTTTCAGTGACGTGTCAGTGACGTGTCCGTTGATGTGAAGTCGTTTTGAACATAGAACGATTTCGCGACAAACGTGCGGTTTGTGTTGCTCAAATCAATCAGCTGTGTTTTAAATTGCCTTTCAGAGTGTATAAATAGCATTCACGGTCACAGTAACCATAAATATTGATTCTCCATTGCAAATTATTGAGGCAGACTTTATTGTGAGCGAAGTCAGTTACAAGCGAAAAAACGAGTCTCGTTTTATTAATATTTGCAGGTCGTTTATTCTTACACCGTAACAAGTTTGCTAGCTGGTATGTCGAAACATGAATAGTGAGCGATATTAGCACCAGAATTATGCAATATTCTCATTTCTTCTCGTAACAGAATTATCCTCTGATAAGTCTCTTTATTTCGTAATGCCTGTCTATACAAATTTTATTTTATTTTACACACCACAATATGGGTAATTGGACTAATTTAGGATTGGAGCGCAGAATATTACCTTTGTCTTGCTGACCAGTGCGATACATAAGATCCCCCCCCCCCCCCCCGTCTTGTTTCTATCCTTTTCTGGGCTGGCTTGCGGCGGATTGGATCCACGGTTCTGTACGTTCTCTGCCGGCTGTGTTTCTTGTGTAGATACAGAGCCGCAATTGGCGGTTGTGTGTCGGATATATGAAAGCATATAATAGTGGTATGGAGGCGTATGTGTTTTATAGACGTTGGCCCTTTTAATGTGTCCACGGTACTTCATCTATGTTTCTGCTCTCATGCCGCGCGTGTTGGGGTGCGTGATGGCGGGGGGGGGGGGCGGAAGGTTATTCACATTTCTGTTAGCCAGCAGTAGTTTGTGAGTCTTGTTCTTTTATCGTTACATATCTCAAAACTCCCAAACCACACATATAATTGATCCTGATCAAATAAGAAAAAAAAACCATCCAAATGAATTGCATTGTGATATGTTTATGGATAAGTGTGCAAAGATAATAGAAAGCCCTGTATTATGTTACCCTTATCTTTATTGGTAAACGTTACCTGCACATAAACGACAACTGGTCTCTGTAATTCCTGTCAATTGTTGGCAGTCATGTGCGTCTAGCATTTATCTCCTTAAAATAAATGTGGTACGAAGAAAAGTTTTTCTGTGTATTTTTCTCCAGATTTTATGAAATATACAAAGTAATACAGACAGATCTGAATTATAGCGTTATGACATTTCTCTACATAAAAGCCACACAAAATTACTCTACTTATATCTAAATCAGTGACAGTAAAGTTATAGAAATGGTAGTACAAGAATGTCTGATGAAAGTAATAGGTTTTACTGAAACTCATGCAGATTAATTGTTTGTTGTCGACAGATAACTGTGGCAGAGTGGAATCTTGTTTTTAATTTTTTCACAGAATGAAGTAGCGAGCCTGCAAGAACGTGTGGATTCTACTCCTATGCCGGAATTTGCTCAAAAATTGATCAAAGAAAAGAATGATGAGATCGATCATCTCAGTCAGGAATTAACAACTCTAAGGGCACGCGACAAAATGGGAGACAGTAAAAATGAAATGGAGCGATTGGTTAGTATGCAATGTTCAAGTGTTTGTGCAAAAGTTTATGTAATGTCCCACTACTGTGGTTTAATTGTAAAATCAAGAATTGCATCAAATTTCGGAAATCACAAAATTTTACACATAAGCAGATCAATAGTAAAGGGAAATGTATGTTATTATTACGGTGAAAAGGGGAAATGCATGTTATTATTACGGTGAAAAGTTGCGAAACCATCCGCAGTCGAGGATAAATATTGTTCATTTGAAACGCTAGCTGAATAAGATGGTAAAATTAGATATTCAAAATGCCAGAATCTTAAAAAAGACAGTTGATAAAACTTAGTGAAACTTTTGCCACGACAAAAACACAATAGGAAGCCGAGTTGGGCAGTCATCGTCAACAGCTCGAAGAGTCAAATGGGAAGTTGCGAGAACTTGGAAACGTGAACGAGATGCAGAGAATTCTTATATTATCGCTCAGAGATGAGGTCTGAACAGTGTTGAAGTTGTGTTCCAGCCTTAACTGTTTGATACCATTATTAACCCATCCACGAGCTTTACATACATTGCACGTCCCGCAACACCTACAACTCGATGTCTCAGAACCACCTTCAACACCTCAGTTTGCAGTTGTGAGAAGTTCGTTATTGATAATATCGATCACTTGTTCTCTGAAAATGTGATCTGGTAAACTGAGCGGCAAGCAATGGGACGGACTTGAACAATCTCAATAAGTGGATATTGAATACTTTGTGGAGTTGTGTTGAAGGTGGTATGAAGAACTTAAAAATGGTATCAGCTCAATTAATTAAGACATTCCCCCCTGATATAAACTGTCTGCAGTGGGGTGGGGAGAGTAGGGGAAAGGGGACTTAGCAACAATGGCAGTTTCGAGACGGCTAGGTTTCCATGTTGATTGTTTTCACGACATTTACTTACAACTAAAAATGTTTCATTTCACATTTAAGAGGGATTAATTCATTTCAATTTTCTAACAGGCTTTTAACGAAGTAAAGGAATTAGTTTTATTATTATTTATTATTATCATTAAAAAGTAGGTAAAACGCCTACTTAATTATTTTTTTTTAGTTGGTAGGATTTGACTTGTATATTTGTGTACATTGCACCTAATTTGAAATAGCTCACCAAAGTTTGTACAACTAAGATTTCTTGTTCACTAGAGCATCACCAATGTTTATAAATACCCAGGCCATTTCGCGGCCACATCTGGTCGCGAAATGGTGCCAGATCCTTTCGAAACCAGCATCAAATCGTGAAATGATTTAACATATTTATTTCTAATTGTTGGAGTGAATTTTCGTTTAAAAAATGTGAATAACTGCAGGCATCTTCGGGTGATCATAAGTTTGCAGTGTAATAGTCATTGTTATGGCCGATCGTGGTTGTTGCTAAGAATATCCTTGATCTGAAATCTTTATTCTTGCAAGGCTTTGAGTTAATCATGATCTTAACACATGCAAAATGGTATATAAACTACTATATGGCACAACACTAGCGACAATATTTTCATTTTGAAAATAATTTCACGTATATGCTCCATCCTAACAGTAACGCCCACCCCCTCAGCCCTCCCCCCATCCCCCCAAAGGCAATACCCTTTATTCATTTTGAGAAAGATAGTTATTTTTTATCTTTTTTTCAGTGTGAAGATATAAATGAGAAGAATAAGTTGTTATCCAGCCAGTCTCAAGAACTTGAGCATTTGCGCAGCATGTTGAGCTCACAAAACAGTGAAAAAGAAGTGCATAAGGAGCAACAACTTGGCTCTTCCATGCGTGATATTATCAATAAAAAGGTCTGTATAGTGTCATTGGATTGTCCCATTTAGCTTGGAAAATCTGCATGACAGCTGCGTCGTGCCAATGACCCTGAGTAAATTTTTTTAATATAGAACCGTCGAAGAGTTCTCTAAATCTATTAAATACCCATTAAAATTGTCATGGTTAAATGTTGTAAAAAAAAAGACATGTGGGAATTGTTCCTATGAAATATATAAAGCAAAAAAAAAAAAAAAAAAAGCACAAAAATATTTCAGTCTCTTTTAACGTTTTGCTGATTTTTTTGCGACGAAAGAACCGGGCGAGAAGCAGTTTGGGTGGGATGGGGGGAGGGGACCAACAGCAAGTTACTTTCATTTACTTGCTCGATAACAAGATGCACATGTCACTTGTTAGTGAGTTGCTTGACGAAGCAGGGAAACGTTCCTTAACAAGAGGAATAACGTAACTGTAAATATAAAATGTCGGTCTAGAACTTGTACTCTTGTCATCTGTCTAGTCTTACTGTTCTACTGTTTATGCTTAACATTTTACTTATTGCGTTATTCCTTGTTTACATATATATATATATATATATATAGTTTTGTCGGGCAGTCAAGGTCGGATTGCTGTAAAACATGCGAACATGCATATTTGAAGGCGGTATCAAATTGACTTTAAATCGCTTTCTAGGCATCTTCTCCTATACCTCGTGTAGATTTGGAACTTCTTCACAATGAATATTTCACACAAATTGAAAGTTTACGCGAGCAATTGCAGAGATGCGATTTTGACCTGATGCAGGTTTGAAATAATAACAAAAAATCTTGCCTTTCTGTATGGGCTGTAGGTTTTTTAGTTAGTTTTGTGGATTTGGGATTGAGATATTGTTATAGGTTTCAGCCTGATTTATAAGGGTTCTGAGCAACATATAGAGAACGAGTCAAATCTACGCTCACACTGGCATTCAGTTTTCTCCAATTTTTCAACAACCAGTTTAGCCATAGTCGATTGTTAACAGGCTTTCTGTCAGCTTTCTTTACTTATTGCACAAACATAAAAGTTTAAATTTTTCTTCCTGATTAAAACGTTAAAAACTGTATATTTTCATCAGAAAATCCCGAGATGTGTCATGGTCAGGGTTTTCTGACAACAGAATACACTTTTTTTAACGGCATTCAACAAGTTCTGTGGGAATATTAGCACGTTTTCTGAGCAAAGAATCCACGCTAAATGTCTACGCTAAATATACAACTGACTGGTCATAATGGTTCATAATGTGTTACAACAGAGTGCTCATGTAAGGCTATCCGATTCGTAAATAAGTACTGGTTTTCAGTGATCTCCTCTCGCACTTCTGAGAACAGGTTACTTGCTCAGGAAAAGGTTAATAACAGTGTATTATTTAAAATAAGAATTTATGAAGCAAATAAGAAATCAGATATTTTTTGTCATGGGTGAAACTACCGCATTTTACGACTACGGTAGTCTATTCCGGAATAGACTACCGATCTTCAAATCCTTTTAAATGGAACGTTTTTGTGTAATTTTAAATTTAAATATTATAAAACCTGTAAGTAATATATGCTACAATGTAATACACTATGTATGAAAAATTTAAAACGTTCTATTCCAGAGAACTTTTAACTTCGGTAGTCCATTCCAGAATAGACGGTTGTCTATTCCGGAATAGACTACCGTAGTCGTAAAATGCGTTAGTTCACCCATGACAAAAAATATCTGATTTCTTATTTGCTTCATAAATTCTTATTTTAAATAATACACTGTTCAATGAACATTTGGGGCCGATTTCACAACTTAAATAAAGTCTAGACCTAGTTTGAAACCAGGTTTCAAACCGAGTCTAGACAGGGTTTTGTCAGTTTATACAGACATAGAAGATCACATATGAATGTGGTCTGGACCGAGGCTGTGGAATCCACTATGGTCTGAAACCCAGTTTTAACTGCGGTCTAGACTGAGTTTGCTCCAAATCAGGTCTAGACTTAAGTTGTGAAATCGGCCCTTGATGTTTGGCATTTCTGTCTTAAAACCAAATACAAATCACAAACAATCAATTAAAAATCGAGGGTTAAGGTCGTCAAGGTTGTTCCATAAGCGATATTGATTATTTGAAATGTGTGGAATAAGATTTATAAAATATTTCATTGTCAGTTCACGTGTGTGGTGCGGTGGTTAAGTCACTTGCCTGGTGAGCTGCGGTTCCCAGTTCAAATCTATCTGGCCACTTTTTATACGAACCCACAGATTAATTCTTCAGGGCGAAGAAATTCAATGATACCCCGCACTTATCCCAGGATGAAAATAAGCGTGGATTCGTAACTGAGAGAAAGACGCTAAAGACAATGGAAAATCACCAATCGTGTCTTAAATTCCAACAAAACTGCCGTTTTCAGGTTTCAGTAAACACAAGACTATGTTGAATGTTATTATATTCTTTTTTTAAACATAGACCTTACTTAGTTGACTCGTGTCCGTACGATTTGAATCAGGACCTGATCATTTACACAAAGCATCGCATGAATCACTCCTGCGCAGAGATGTGTCTCAATGTCACACATATGCTGTCTTCCTGGCTGTACTGTAATTACTTGCACTTTACGTCACTAAATGATAGTTTATAATGTAGCACTCATAGAAAATGGATGTTTTAAGAGAACAGAAAGAATACACATTGACGCCATTAGAGAAAAAGGCATACGTCAATTTAATGTTCCCTGATAAAGCAGCTGAATGTACTCTAAATAAATGAGTAAGGAACACACAGGATGTCCACGGAAATATTCCCGTCAATGGCTGTGGAATTCTCACGAAAGCGTGACGTTTACGTGCTCTGATGACTGGAGAATATTGGTAATTCACCTTTTGGTTCCACTTTATGTTTTTCTTCGAGGATGACCAAAACAGTTGAAGAAGTCACGAATATCTCGTTTGTTATCTGTTTAGAAAAGTGAGATGGAGCACCTTCGTCAAGAACTGCAAATGAAAGATTTTGATCTTGTAAAGGTAGAAAAAAGTGTATATTCGTCAATGAAAATTTTGGTATAAAACACTAATTTGTGCACGACTTTTTGAATGCATAACTGTACAGAAGCTTGTGGAAATCCCTGACTTTGGTTGTGATATGCATTGCTAACTCGCGCGGTTTTCTTTTGACACTCGCGTGGCATTTTTTTTTTTTTTTTTTTTTTTTTTTGACATTGCATACTTTTGTGTGTTCTGAGCAGTGCTTTAATCCCCCCCCCCTCCCGCTTTATGACTCAAACTGTCTGATATTTTTCTTGCATTTTTTTTGTGATGACTTCTTTCCACATTTTAATTTTAGCTTAAAGTTTAACTTATCAACGTAGCTGAAAAGTTTTGGCGCGAGTGGAAGTGCGTACCGGTTTCGGAACACACCTATGGCTCTGAAGATTCTTTTAAGAAGACGTTCTTTGTATAAAGCCTGATCGAGGATCGACTTTGCTAACATCCAAAAAGCCCCTTTCTGTACAATATCCTCTGCGAATAAAACTGCGTTGGAATGATCTTTTTGTACAATGTGTGACTTTTATTTTTTTATTTTTTGTTTGATTGATTTGGACTTTATTATGTTTGTATTTTCCATTTTTTCTAGAGGCATCACCTAGTCTTGTATGCTTTGTTTTCTACACCTAGTTTTCATACACCGTACATTTGCACACTATTATTCAAGACACCTCTGTAAAAATTTTTCTTTCCTCTTTCTAAAATCCAGCTTTGTCTTAGTGCTCCGTAGCGTTTATCGCCACGGTAGCTGTAGCATGCGGCTGTATACCAACTTATGTTTTGTTTGTTTGTCGTTCAAAAATTGCCATGTAAACATTGTGGATTACTCCTTGGCGTGCATATCAGCATATAATAGTTATTTGTATTGTAAATGTAAGTTATTTGATTTGATCTCATTGATGGAGTTTAGGCAGCACTAACACTTGGCCTTGAAATATTGGCGCTTCCGGCGCAGGTAAATAATTCTGAGGGCATATAAATTTGCACTTTAACCTGCCCGCTGGGCCAGTAACAGTGTCTCCATTGCAGGAACTTTCCAGGGTGATTTCAGAAATAAAACCCGCAGTGACTAATTTTTGCGGACAACTAAAAATTTTGGACAGTAGGAAGCAATTTATGCCATTCACCCGCCGGACGTGCGAGGGGAAAAGTTATTTTCAAGGCCTGGCAATGTGGCTGTGATACTTTTATTGCTGTGTTAAGCTGTATGTTAGTTTATTGGTGTCCTGTTGTATTTGTTGAGACATTGTACTAAATAAAAACACTTTGTCAGATGTAATGACTGTAGGACTACACACTTCCTATGTAAATATTTTAGTCCTCCAACGCATTGAAGTTTACACATGATTAATCCATGTTCTAGTTTTTCATAATCGGTTTTTTTTCGAATTCAGGCCTTAGAAGATTCAGAAAACAAGACTGAAGAAATAGCAGAAAAGGACACACTGATCAGTCAGCTGCAATTTCAAGTAGAAACTCTTCAGGCTAAGGTTCAAAATCTGGCAGAACGCACAGGAGAAGTCACCGAAAAAGACGCACAAATCGGTCAACTAAAATTTCAGGTTGAAAGCCTCCAGGCGGAGGTCCATAATCTCACAGAATATCAGGTAGGTTTCCGCCAAGGGACAGTTTGCTTTGACTACTTCGAAGTGTCAAAAATCAGCGTACGGTAAAACTCAGGAACCAATACATATTACCGTAGCAACATACGTATATCTAGTAACATTTTTAGATGAGAAAATGGCAAGTGAAACACTTGCAACTACATTTTTGGTCAATATGAAAGATTGTTTGATTGAGTAAGATGCTTTAAGAGCTGAAAGTTTTCTCTTTTAATTTTGCACGTGTGTTTATCAATAGCGCAAACTCCAGGAAGATTTTGACACAGTACAAGGGATGCTTGATGAAAAGATGCAGCTCATTGAATCTCTCAATAAAGAACTGGAAGCTCCCAAACCTCAGGTAAACTAACTTAATAGCCACGAAATTCGAAAATTTACGTCATAAGTAGAATGTTAAGTTTTTTAGGAAGGAATGCTACGTATTTTACAGTTCATATTGATTTGTTTCACGAAGAGTTTTAATCGATAGTTTTATTCTTAGTAGCGGCAGGAAGAAGCATATGTGTTGTTTCATGTCAGTTTGAAGGAATAGGGGCAGATATCGAGGCGCAATTTGAGCGGCAGATCGACGAATTAAAGCGAGCAGTGCGCGAAAAGCAGAACATCATTGATGAGAAAGAAGAGGAGATGTATGTCCTTAATGAGAAGCACGTAAGTTAACATGAAATGGATGTATATTCATGTTTAGGTTAAATATCACGCATATCCCGATGCTGATGGAAAAGGGTATGCTGTAAAACAAATGAAATAAGAATATGCGAAGATAATCCTGTGATTCTCGAATGAAACAAATACAATGATTGTAATGGTTTTATTTCGTCAGGATGAGCTGGATGCGGATCTTAAAGAAGCAAGAGAGATCTTAGGGCAACAAACGGATGACCTGGAAGATAAGGAGAAGGATATTCAATCTCAGGCTGCGGAAATTGCCAAAAAAGACGGTCAAATCCTGCGGCAGTCGCAGGATTTAGCCGCAAAAGAAAACGAAATTACCTCGTTAAAAGAGCAGTTAGAACATTTCATGTCTCGCTCACAAACTCTGGCCAAGGAAGTGTTAAGTAGTTCCGGAAGCAGCGACCACGCTACTAAGGAAGTTATGGTCGCTAAGGACAGTCAAATTAATGCGCTCAAGGAAAAAGTGCGCCAGTTGGAAACATCCTCCTCCGCCAACAGCGTTGCCAAGGACAACGAAATAAGCGCTTTGCGCGACGAAATACATGATTTAAAGACGGCTAGCAACAAGTCGCAGGGCGTTGCTAGGGGGGCCGGGGAACCGGAAACCAAAAATATCATGGAAGAAATGATGGCATTGCGAGAGAAAATGAGGGTACAAAAAATCGCATTTAAATTTTTTGAATGTCGCTCAATTCTTAATTTTCATTAGAGTGTTTAAAAATTTACTTTTCTAAATATAGGAAAGCAGTTAAAAAGTAAAATACTACAAAGTCATGTGCAGGTTGCTTTGGTGTAAATGTTGATTTTAAACTTGTTCCGTGTTGTTTCAATTTTTTCCCTTTGTTATAGGATCAGGAAAATGAGTTGCGCAATTTACGCCAACAAATCTCTGTGGCCGATGCCAGTGTGAAAGAAAAGGCGGATAATTTGAATGCAACTTTAAATCAGCTTACGAAGGTAGAACGACAACTCCAAGACCAGGAGAGACAGTACAGCGAGCAGATCATGATCATAACGGTCAGACAATTTTTTTCTCGATTTATTTATTTTTTGAGTTATACACGTCCTGTATGTATGTTGGATTTCGGTTGTATAGTGACTGTACTCACAAAGTACTGAAAAGTAGACGCTCTCAGTGTTCCGAATAGCGTGCTGGTGTTGTCCACCAGTTTGTGACGTAAGGGAGGAGATAATAAGGAAGGCTTCGGCCAGCAAGAGTAAAGCCAGTTCCCAGCTAGTAAGTTGGCAGTTGACTGAAAAAAACAGCATTAAATTAAATCTTAATTTTTTTTAAATATTTATTACAGAAAGACAAAAGGAGTAAAGTGGAAGAGCTTCAAAGTAGTTTACGAGACGCACAAAACCGCTTGTCTGGAATGGAATGTGAATTAGAAACTGTCGAATCTTTGAAGCAGGTGAGTCGAGGTCTCGGGGTCGAATCTCCCGCGGTCTGACATACAGCTTTAGGGGTGATATTTCCCTGCAGAATAAATTGTCAGTGGGTGTCATAAAATTTAATTTAATTTAGTGGAGTGTTGAAGTAATTTTGGCCAACAGACGCCTTGTGAAGTTAATGTTAAAGTATTTAATTATCGCCGGTTGGGTAACTTATTATCGCCCATTAGTCTCATCTACTTTTGCAATTTTAACGTTGCAGAAACTGGATGAAATGCAGAGGAACCATGATTTGGAACTAGCGGAAGCAATACGCAAGTCGCGGTATGAAAATGGTGAAAAACTGGAAGAAATGCAACGAAGCTTTGACAAACAAATACAAGAGCTGACGGTTAGTCGTTTTGCCAAATAGACCACAAATTGTTTCGCTTGACTACTTTCAGAAAATTTTAGCAAGTTTAATTAGATATAACTAGAGCTGATTTCTAGATGACCTTGGATAACATAACATTGTGTTGATAAAGCTATTTCCATAGAACACATGTTGGATCCTTCGCCTCCAGTTGGAAAAGAAACGTAGTGGACGTTGGAGCAGGATCTTAATTTGACAGAATCTGTTCTTAAGCACCGGAAGTTACTCATTGTTGTGTTGCTATGACAGGATCGCATGGCATACGAGAAACAGAAGGGGGAGGAAGAGGCCGCCAAACGACTGACCCAGCAGCACCAGGACGAAATACGCAAACTGATTGCTGAACATCGCAGGCAGATTGACGCTTTCCAAACTCCTGATGAATTCGGTGTGTATATCATTTGTGATTTGACCTAGAGAACGGGTGGCCATTGTAGAGTTTTATGTATTCTTCATAATACGTCTGTTGATTCAATGATCTTTGAATTAGGAGAAATGCTTAATGAGAGAAAAATCGATTAGTCTATTTTCAGTGTACTTTCAACTTCATCGTGTTCATTTTTCATGCAGCTAACAAATTTGTTAATATTTTTGCCAATGGAGCTATATTATCGCTCACTTTCGTGTGGTCGTGGTATTTCACAGGGGACGCGGATGAGGTGCACGGGGTGCTGAACGAGCTGTGTAAGCGCATCGAACACGAGTCGGAAAGACCCGACATCGCTCTAGTCACAGGCGACCCGGAAGCTGACGAGGCTACAGTGCAGGTAGGTGGCCCAGTTATCGCCCGTATTCTTGGGACAGGCTGCAGTACAGGTAAACTCGCTCTGTTATCGTCCATAATGTTGTTGTAGGCTACAGCTCTTGCAAATCTTCCTATGACCACCCATATTTTTGCTGTAGGGTGGTGCAAATGGTCTTATTATTGTCAATATTATAGTTATAGGCTGCAATGCAAGTAAAGGCCCCTATCATCGCCCATATTCAAGATGTATAGGAGTTGTGTCTTTTCTTCTTTCTGCTGTTAAACTGCTTAAATAAAACAATTGAAATTGCTCAAAACAATTTTCACCAGAATTAATTTATTAAATTTAATTTAAATCTAGTTCAATATAATTTCGCATCAGGCACAAAAGACCAATTAGTATTTTTTTTTTAATGCTAAATGAAGCACCAGTGTCATAGATGCTTTAATATGCCACAGGCCTTGTTGAAAAAAGTGCGCGAGGAGGGCAAGAAAGTCCTGACACTTTCCGAACAAGCCTTGCTGCGCCGCCATGGTTACAATATTGAGGTGGAGGAGATTCGTAAAGCCTGGATGGATGAGAAGAACAGCCTCCTTGGAGCCATACAAAGTCTCAAAGAGCTACTTGCTGAGACCCATAAAGGTCGAGACCCCAGCAAGGTAGGCACCGCGTCTTGTCTTTAATATATACGGAATTTTGTTCACTAAGTGATAACTTGCGGTGTGATTGATGAACGCGCGTTAATTAAGGGACGCTGTTGGAAACAGTGGGACGGCGAAAGGGGTAGCGTTTCATGAATATTTGTGGTCTAGCTTTCGGAAACTCGAAGAATCTTTGTTAATTAATTAATTGAGTTAGGTTCTCAATATTCCAAGTTAGTGATAAAATACTAAATTTCCGGTGTTGAAAGTGGCACATTTGAGGCATTTCGATGCTAAAAATATGAAAATATCCAATAAAAAGTGGGAGTTGATTAAGAGCATAAGTGGGTTATTATTCTACGATACACTGCGTTGTGTGTGACGTGTTAGATCTGATAGTGACTTCAGCAGCTCGATAAATAAGCTCCTCCCACTTTCTGCGAGTTTCCCATTGGGTTATGAAGTACATGTGCTTTTTTCACGCAGCACAGTTTGGTGTTTGCACGCTTGTGGTAGAGAATGATTTGGAGCACCCGTTAGTCAGTGCATGCCGCGGCATGATGTAGATAGGTCAAGGTCGTAAAACTAAAATCTGTTAATTCCCTTTGCTCGCTTAAAACAATTATAATAAAAAAAATAGCATTTGCATCGAAAACAAAAACATATGTCATGAATTTTACGACTTCGATAAAGTTTGGTTGTATGTTTTCTTATACTAGCTTGTTACTCAACTCAGCACTTTTATGACGGATCCCGAATTCTGGGGTCTGTCCGGATATACTGGGGTAGGTGTCTTAGCATCCAGAATGCCTAAAAAACGAAACTGGTATTACTCCGGGCTGAAAATCAAACATACCTTTGTCAACTGGGTGTCTGTTAGTCGTAGAAATTAAACAAACGTGGTAGGATAGACGCGTGAAGTTATACGTAAAATGTTATTTTAATAGTAGAAAAAAAATCACAGAGTCATGTCGCGTAAGTGCCCGTAAAGGTTGAAACAGTTTGTGGACTTTCTGGTCGAACTGATCACCGAGTCGCCAAACAGCATAGCGCACTGTAAAGTTACGCAGATAGTCCCCAAACTGTCCCGACCTTGACAGGGCCTTGTATCTTATGTACATAATAGCTTCAGATACATGTTAGAATTCTTAGAATTCAAAGTGCAATCATTTCAAGTGTGTATTCCACATAAATGGCTTACATGTTAAAGCTTATTAATTTAGTTTAATTCTTTGGTTTTAAAACTCATCTTTAAAAATTATTCCGGGCGAACTAAAGCTTCTGTTCTGTATTTTTACGTGGGATGTTTAAAACATGAGTAGTGCATTGAGTATATGATGGCTTCGTAAATATAATTAACTTCTGAAACTGAAGTGTATTTGATGTTAGGGGTTAATGCTTGATTGTGTCAGATTTTTGTCAGTTATATAGTTTACAGAACTGAAACAATTAACTTTCACCATTTCGTTTAACCTTCAGTTAGTCACAATAATTAGATAATTTGCTTTAACCTTAGTCACAGTAATTACAAAATTTTCTCTAACCTCACTCGTTACTGAATGTATCAAGTAATGACAAGATTTAAAACAAAAGGAAATCCAGAGGAGCCGCTGGAATTTTTAAAAAGTACTCTGGTCTGTGGGAACTATTACATGTCATTGGTCCGTTCCCAGATTGAGTACTGTCCATACATGGGAATCTTCCGGCTATTCCGGCTCTTTATTTTTGCCAAATGGATTACTTTTTTCCGACCCCGTTCCCATGTATGATAAAATTTTCCGGCGTTTTTTCCGACCCCGTTCCCATGTATGATAAAATTTTCCGGCGTTTTTTCCGACCCCGTTCCCATGTATGAGTATCGGGCCAGCGTCAAGTTTTTTTTTCTTCAAATTTTAGCCCTAACGGAGAAATAAATTAAATACGGCCACCAAATTTTCAGATTAAGTAATGATACTGACATAAGAGTTATCACAATAACATCAATATGTTTTGAAAAAAGCATTTGTTTAAACGTGAAGTTGGATGGAGAAAAATAATAAATGTTTTTCCACATTCCAATTTAAGTGTCTTCTTCACTTTAACTTGCATAACTGAAAGCGAAAACAACTTTGGCAGATCATTCAAGCTTAGTGACATCAAGAAGTTTGTAGTTTTGAAAAACATACGAGAACTCCCCAGCAACACACCTTTTTGTGAAAGATTTCATCGACGGTCTTTCGTGTAAAATTATAACTTCACAGATAACACGTCACAATCTATTCATTTCGGATATGTTTTACCCATTTGTCTTCCACCCGAGCGTCGTTTCATATTGACGATGGCGGTTGACGTATTTCTCCGGCAGATGGCGGACACTGACGGGCGCGACTGGCGCGCAGATCTCGTCCGCGCCGTGCACAACGTGTTCGCCAAGGACCGCGACACGACACAAGCTGAGCTGCGTACCTACAAGATCGTGCGACGCGACCAGGCGCCCACCATCGAAGGTCTCGAGCAAAAGGTCAAAGATCAGGTACTACTATCGATTTTATTTCTTTTATTGATTGATTTATTTTTTGTCGGTTTGGGGTTGTTGGAATGAGGAGGTGGTGGTATCTTTAAGATATGCCTTAAGCCTGCACATAGAGCACTGGGTCAACAGCACAGATGTTTTTTTGTGAATGAAAACCGTTGCGAGGACTAAATATGAAGAATTTGTTATGATCATAAATTGATTATTTTAAATCCCAGCTACTGCGCTTTTCTGCTGCTTGACTTTCTGCATACGTCCACAGTTATGATACCGGTTTGACATCATCTACTTTGGACGCCCTTTTCACACTTGACCAATTTTTCAGTAAAATAGGTGACTGGAGGAAAATATTTACATTTTTTCACACTTGAATGTTGTTTTTCTTCGCAGAGTGCCTTACATGCGGATGCTATGCAGCAGATCTATTCGACTGATCGGCAGTCGATGTTGTCTGAAATCCGTGATCTGCGCTCCAAAGTCAATAAGGCGAAAGATGAGAAACAGGAGGAAAATAATCGAATTCTAGCCGAGTTACGCGAAGTGGAAGAAAAATACGCAAACCGAGAGAAACAATGGCAGAAGAAAGGTAAGCGCTGTCCCTCCCCCCTTCTGGTTCTTATTAATTATTTTAACCTTTTGTTCACCGCAGTAAGTTATTTAACTTAAAAGAATCTTAATTTTGTATTGCATCAGTGTCCTAAAAGTTGCGGTTTAATAAGTGAAAAAAAAACAACATCAACAACGTCACCACCTGTACATTAATGCCACAGGCGTTAACACAAAGTTGAACCCGGAGCCAAGCTTTTCCTTGGCATCACATTTTGAATGGGCAGTTGCAGGGCCATAAATTTTTCATGAAAATGGGATTTTTTTGTGTAAAAAAATTGCAGATAACAACATGGGAACTGTTGATTATTTCAGTTGACCGAGCGGAATATAAAGTTCAGCAGGAACGCATCATCGCAGATGATATCCGGTCTAGTTTAGAAATCGAACGCAGCCGAAACGTGGAGCTTACGTCCCAGCTTAGTCGGGAGCGATCCACTCAAGGTAAAAAAATTCTTCCAAATTAAAAAAAAAAAGAATTTCAAGCATTGAAACAAACAATTAACTCGAGCAGAAAAGATTAGTGCGTTAGTGTTATAGTTAAAAAAGTACTTGGTTTTGTACAAAGTTATGTCCAGTCGCATTTAAGCCGTTTTGTCTGGACACAAAAAACTGAACAGTTGTACGCATAGTCCACCAATTTTAATGTGATCTTACTCTTGGTAAATCGTCTCTTTGAGGAATAAATGTACCGATTCTACGACTATAGATCTATTATTAGGGATGTGCCTAGCGCATTGTGCAGGTACAAATAGATCATTTTTCCGTAGTTACATTTCGCTTTTAAGGTGATACGCGGGCAGAAGTTGCGGGGTATCAGAGTCAGCTGGCCAAACTTCAAGACGCGTTGGAGCGTGAACAGAACAGACTGCTTTCCGCGTCGTGAGTGACCTTAATTTTGCGTGATTTTTTTTTTTTAACATACAAAAATTGGTAGCAGTTTTGACTTTCGACCAGTGTAGTGATTTCGTTTCCGGACTATTTATATCAAGGATATTATTTAAAAGCTACGAAATTACGTGTTTCGTTGTGCTATGTGCGTTGTAAACATAAAGCGCCGATTTCATAACTTAAGTCTAGACCTGATCTGAAGCCGGGTTGCAAACCCAGTCTAGACAGGGTTTTGTCAGTTTATACAGACATAGACGATCACATACGAATGTGGTCTGGACCGAGGCTGTGAAATTCACCATGGTCTGAAACCCAGTCTTGACCGCGGTCTAGACTGAGTTTGCTCCACATCAGGTCTAGACTTAAGTTGTGAAATCGGCCTGAAGTGTTGACTCGCTTTACGTTCTTAGGTGTTCTTTTGGGCGGCGTGCTTGTTATTTTAAAATTATGTCTATATTTCTATCGATTTAATTGTGTTTAATTGGCAGCTTATGGTTAAAAATGGTTAAAACAATCCGCAAAGCATGTCACACCCCACACCATAAAATCGGAACCATTAGATCACGCTCCCGACTCCGCGTCCCCCCCCCCCTCCGCCCCACCCTTCCTCCCCGTGCTAAATCCTCGATCCGGTCACATTCACCGTGGTTAACTAAATCGAATTTCAGTGAACGAGTGTTACGTCCTGGGTAAATCCACCGCTCTTTATATGTTACCGACCAGATAAATAATTTATATAGTGCAATTAATAAAAACATACAGTAATAGAAGACGTTTTCTAATGGAGGATTTTACTGTAGTCGTGAACTCACCAAGCACTGTTATATAACTTTGCACCAAAAACCAGAACCCAGAGAAAATGCACCAAGCGTTCTCAAATTGATCTATTCAAAGATTGGAAAACATATCTTGATTCTTATTTCTGAAGATTCCATTCAGATTCTGCTTAACAAAACTGTAAATACACACAAGCAAAACAATGTCCATTTCTTGAAGTCATTGTATCAGGAAATGCTTATTCTCTAAATTACTACAAATACAATAAGATTGTGCTTTATTTGTTAAAAAATAATGTATTACTTGTCTGCCGTGTCGTTTTAGTGTAATTTTGTACATTTCTTCTTTTTTTATATAATTTGTCCTATTTCTTTCCATGTGTGAAAAGTGCTCTTCTAGAAGATCTGTTGTAAGTGAAAAATTGTTTTGCATGCATCCCGCGTATAAATACAATGGGGAGACGTTGTAAAGGTGACCAGTCAGTGTAGCCAATCAGATTTCGGCGTCTGAGAAAATTTTGTAGAATACGAAAGATAAAAAAAGACGAGTTTGAAAGGGTCAAGGTTGCAGGGTCATTCGTGGGTCGTGTTAACTCGAAGATGTTTCGCTGTATAGGCTCAATGGAATATTTTTCGATAAAAAACTACCATGAAAAATCTGAAATTTAGAAAATCGAGGTAACGCGATGCCCGTTGGCCTCGACTATAAGTGAAAGAAATAATTAGCTAAAAACTGTTAGAAAAATTTAGAAAGCGAGTGTGTAATGACTGGTGTTCCTGTAATGCGTCGTCGTAATCCCCGGATGTTGTTCCACTTCCCATATATATCCACCACCCCTTCCTGGCTTTCCTCAAGAAAAGAAACGTGGACTGTCTATACCTTGCTTCTGCTTTAAACTGCATCACATTTTTTTGGTTGGATTTAATGCATATTACGTTTATAAAGTAGTTGCCCGTACCAAACGTTGAAACCTGGTGTCATAGGTTTATAGTATGTCGGTGAAGGTTGCTGCTGTGTTGTTAGTCTTTTCTACTCTGTATGAAACACTTTATATAGACTCAATATGGTGCATGTTTTTTTTTCTTTCTAACAGTGTAGAATATGAATATTAATGTCTTAAAGTTGTGGGTGCTTTTAGTGATATCACCTCCATATGTGCATGTTATATGAACTAAAGCAAGTAAGAAGTTCAAATGCTCTTGTATCGAAGGATGAATACAATAGGCAGAGACGAGAACTGTTTCTCCCTCAGGTCATTTTTTGTATTTGCTTTTGTCTCTGACGTGCAAGACATTTCTCTGCATTGATCATGGAGTCCCTCCGAAGTCTTCATGAAGTTCCTCCAAAGTCAGCATGAAATTCCTCCACATTCCTAATCTGCTACATTGATACGGCATTTGAGAACACAGAAGTGGAATAAATCTGTTTCTCTGTAATAAAATCTTAAGCCGCAACGAGCGCGAAAATAGAAACATAGCCGCTTCGTAGTAATGCCTACATAGAACAACTTTAGGTCTTGGTTATCTCCATCATCCCCCATCCCACCCACCCTTTATTTTCCATCTTCCTCTAGCTGCAGACTTGTCTGAGATAATGCATATATATATAAGACTAATTTTAACAGGCACCATACCTTATCTGATTTTCGTTGGAATTTTTCCCTGGAGAAGAATAATATCACATTTTATGTTATCATACTGAATGTGGCCCCATGGTGACAGAAGTTGCATTTATACTCAGCCATTCACTTGATTCACTTACTTGTGGCTTGCATAGATGTAACATACACTTTTTAATTAACCACTGAGGAAAATCTTATTCATAAACGGTTAAATTAAAATCTGCACCTGGTAAATATTTTCCACACACCTAATTGATTTTTATGTCTGCGCACATTGAATTGAACTTTACTAAAAGCAAGTCCAAATAACTAAAAACATTGTTCCTAATAACATTTCTTGCGATTATACACCGTACTAGTCTGTGAACAAAAACCCCCAGCCGGCCAGCGCTGCAAAAAGAAGTAGTGCTCAGTACTTATAATGTATGGGCGATAATATGTGCATTTTTCTTTTTCATAGAACTGCGTTGGAAGAAGAACGCAATAAATCAGCGAGTCTGACGGAGCATTTAGCAAGTGAAAAGGCAAGCAATGAGATGTACATACAAGAACTGGAAAACGAGAAGTTAAAGAGTATTCAGTACAAGGATAAAACAAATAACATGGTCGAGGTGAGCGATAACAGAAAATTTTTATCATAGAGCAATGTGATTTTAGTGTTGTATGTAGCCCGAATAACCGAATTATTTCTGTATTATAGAGATGTTGTATTACTCCCTGTATTTCTTCAGTATTTGATCAATTCTTTGTTTTGAGTTTCTGTAAAATTAAACATATTAGTTACTTTTATCCCCAAAGTGAGGCGTAGCAAAAGTTAAAATCACGTTTGTCATGTGTTTAATGAAAAACAAAAATAAAAAAAAATTAGCTGCATGAAAAATTAGTTTATTTATGTTTTACTTATCTACTTTTTTATTTATTTTTTGGTAATAATTTACTTTATATTAGTTCTGCATACTTGCATTGTTGCTATGATTTCTGAAATAAATAATTAGTTGTAAATCTTTTAAAATATGTTATTTTGCACGAATCGCGTTTAGTACTACACATCTGTTAATGTTATTGTACATTACATATCGTGGGCCATAAGCATAAGAAAATTGACTAATCGCATTACAGCCGCACGTACGCGGGTAGTTGATTGCAAAACCAGTGAGAATGGCAATATGTAGAACCCGATTTTCTCGAAATCTGATCTCAAAACTCAGTTGCTGTACATACATATCGCTTCGGGATGACGGGTTTTAGCTGTACGTGTGTTTTGGCAGTGTCAGTAGTCAACCATTTGCCATGTTTTTCACTTATACAGATGTTTAAATTCGAACGCTTGAAAATGGCCACTGAGGTAACTTTATATCTGGGTTAGATCTTGAGGAGCTTTGCTATTATCATTTTTGCACCTTGTTTGCTCAAGTGCTTTTAACTTTCAATTTTCGCACTCTAGCATTTAGTGGTAGACCCAAGCTGATTTAGTTATTATACCCCTTTTCATTTTTTATTCCCCACAGGGGAGAATATATGCGATTGTCCGTGTGTGGGTCTGTCGGTCTGTCATCAACAGCTTGTTAACACGATAACTTAAAAACTGGTGCAAGGATTTAAATGAAACTTGATATGTAGTTTCTATGGGAAAAAACACAGATCGGTATTGTAAATGGGCCACTTTCGTCCAAGGAAAATGCACCAGCTGGACATAGAAAATTTCAGCTCTTGATTGACTATTGTTAATATCTCAAGAACAACTGCAAGGATTTAAATGAAATTTGGTGTGTACCTTCTGTGGGCACTAACAAGGATCGGTATTGTAAATGGGTTAGGTTGGCCCAAGGAAAATGAACCAAATGGACTTTGAAATTTACCAAATCCTGGAAATTATTCAGCATCGGAGTGAGTTTGTTAATACGATATCTCAAGAACAACTGCAGGGATTTTAATGAAACTTGGTATGTAGCTTCTACGGGCACTAACAAGGATCGGTATTGTAAATGGGTTAGGTTGGCCCAAGGAAAATGAACCAAATGGACTTTGAAATTTACCAAATCCTGGAAATTTTTCAGCATCGGAGTGAGTTTGTGAATACGATATCTCAAGACCAGCTGCAGGGATTTTAATGAAACTTGGTATGTAGCTTCTACGGGCACTAACAAGGATCGGTATTGTAAATGGGTTAGGTTGGCTCAAGGAAAATGAACCAAATGGACTTTTAAATTTACCAAAACCTGGAAATTATTCAGCATCGAAATGAGTTTGGTAACACGATATCTCAAGAACAAGTGCAGGGATTTTAATGAAACTTGGTATGTAGCTTCTATGGGAATAAACACAGATCGGTATTGTAAATAACATCCAGGTCGTCCAAGGAAAATGCACCAACTGGACTTAGAAAATTTCAGCTCTTGATTGACTATTGATGGCCGTGTTTAACTGATGGGGGGCCTGTGGGGAATATGTGGTCTATGTACAATGCTCTAGTTCTCCCTCGGATACGTGTGAAGCAGAGTCTGCCTCATACGACAGGTTTGCCACACAATCGTTTCCCTTAGGATCAGCCAAAATCTTTGATTTCTCTAACAATACTAACACTAGGTTAATTAAGTTAAAATATGAAATGGGAGCCGAATAAAGCCACAAGACGAATTAACCGTGGACAAAATGAGTGAACATCTGGCATATCAGAGATGGGATTCAAGATGTGCAAAGGAATCGACGAAAGAAGGAAGGAAAGACTGAGATAGGAGAAGGAGGTGGGGGGGGGGGGGGTAGAGGGAAGGAAGGAAGCTACAGCCCTTCCCATTCTCGATTTTTTGCTGTTGTGTGTGTAGTGAAATTTGTATGTTTGAAACGGTGTTGTTTGTAATGCATACTTGATTGAGCTCTGACCGGCACATATAGAATTTTTTTCTAAATCATTGCCGTTTTAATTAAGCCTTATGCACATAATAAAGTGTGGTAGATGGCATCTAGTAGATGCCTGTGTGGTCCATAAGAGCAAAATATATTTGATAATCCCTTACTATATTTGTGAGGCTTTGACTGAAGAGTTATTGTGCTGTGACATTGTTTCTCTTCCTGTGTGAGCTCCCAATTTTTCTCACATGACCTACATATGATATTGTCCTTTAGTTACCATTATGGTGGTGAAAAATGAACGGATTGTAGAGGATAGGGCTGTGGTTCGAGAGACTAGGCTCTTCTAGTGACTGTTTTTGTAGAAACAGGGTATTCAGTGTGTTTATTTGTAATTTCCAGAGTTGAAATAAATTTGCATTGCCATCATGAAAGGATGCCCCAATGAAAATACACATTAACTAGTTGACTTCCTAAATATGCCGTGTTTTCAGAGGAAAGATCACACTTAAAAGAAATGAACCGACCCTTATTTCTCACTTAGTACATGTCATATGACTTCTATATTTTCTGCTAAGTCACAAAAGCTTCAAAACTTGGCTATTTTTAACAGACTGGGATAAAGAAATGGCTTAGTTTAAAGGTTCTGGATATTTTCCTTGCACTCTACAATTTACTGCTTTATAACCCAAAAAGCCTAATTAAAAGTTAAATATAACAGTACCGTTGAATACCTACAGTTATATTGTGCTATATCATAGCATTTGATATATGCAGTAATGTTTCGAAAGAACTATAAATTAAAAAGAACCACCTGAGATTAGTTGCAAGATGTTTGTGAAATATTTGCAGTTTTATTGACTGGATTGAGTTTTTAAAATAAAAAAAAACACGAACTTTTTTAAAATGCGTCATTTACAATACAAACATCCGAATGTTGTTCGGTTCGGAAACAACAAAGTTCTTGTAGAAATTCATTCAATTTTAAGACAAGCTGACCAAATTTTCGGCAATGTTGGGGGAAAACAGGTAAAAGGTCGATTTGACAATGTGATTACATTGTCATTTGTGGCATGCATGCGTTGTATTTTTTACATTGATTTTGAAAAATTTGAGACACCGAAAACAAGGCTGTTTTAAAACATTTTTGTGTTGTGAAGGATAGTGAACTACAGCGTGTCGAGTGTCGTGTGTCGTGTCGTGCGTGTCACGACATGGATTACAAAATGTCCCAAAAAACGATATGACGTATAGCTGATAGTTTTACAGGGGTGTACTTCAGTGGTCGCATTTGCACTTGCGCCTAAATTTTTTTCTTTATCTGGGCACACGCATTCGCCTACATTATTTTCTTAAGATTTGCGCCTGATTTTGAACATGGAAAAGTTTTTGGTTTCCAAATAATTGTGTCATGTCATTATAAGTTGTACTTCTGTACAAAAGATGGCACTATGGCGAGGTTCTGTTGTATTAATAGTTTGCGGCAAATTACTTGCACAGTTAACACGTGGCGCTTATTTATGACAGAACCATTGACTTTAATACAGTAGACAACAGTGAAAAAATAATTAAATCGATGTATTGGGAAAATATTTCTATGTTCATAACACGGCATTTGCATTATTTAATCTTAAGTCCGATTTAAAAACTATAACCTTGTTTATTTTTGTTCCACCGACAGAAGGTAAAACGAGACCTGGAAATGGAGCGCGAGAGGCGGGAAGAGACGGGGGCGATGCTGGACAAAGAACGCCTCACCATCAACAGCCTCCGGCGCGAGCTTGAACTAGAGCGCAGCCAGCACCACAAAACCGAGAGCCGCTTCAAGGCTAAACTCGTCGAGCTAAAGAGCACTAATGACCAGCTCAACCAGTGAGTTATCTGCATTGAATTTAACAGCTGGTATTTTTCTGGCTCGTTTCCATATAAACAAATTTATCGCATTAAAATTCCTCTTCCTGGAAAATGGCGTGCAAACGGTTCCGTGAGCTTTTTTGGTGTATAATTTAGCTTTATATTGAAATTAATTGGTTTGAAAAGTTGGGTAGAACATGAGGGGGGCTTGCTTGAATCTGTGGGTTAGTTATAGGGAGAAATTATCTCTTCTGGAGTAGTAATGTCCCAGCTGTAATGTATCAGTGTTTGGCCAACGTAAGTGGTAAAAGTTGTCATTTTATTGGACAAAATAATAACTAGCGTCACTTCAGTCATGTTGTGGTATCCCGCTCTTTAGTTGCGGCATCATACCATGTGGGGAAGTGTTTGATTTATCAGAAAACTGCAGGCAGAAGTGAAGAAAAGTTCACAGTTGAAGGACTCACTAGACGAGGAAAGAAATTCTCAACAAGAAACTGCCCAGCGTGAAAAGGTGGCCATCGCCGACCTTCAAGCCATGGTCGACCTTGAAAGGGCAAAGATGTGTGACCTTCAGAAGGCCTTGGAACGTGAAAAGGTCAAAGTGAAGGACGTTTGTTCGAAGCTGGAGACCGAGAAAATGAACCATAAAAATGAAATTGAAAAAGAGCAACGACTTTCGAAGCAGCTGAAGACCTCTTTGGATTTAATGGAGGTACAGTGTACATGTGTACTTTCTATATAGTTTCCTGTGTGATACTTAGCTTTTTACGATCTTTGCATTTACGTGTGTTTTTGCTAGAAAATGGATAACAGTAAATAAATGTAAATATTTAATCTTTAAACAAAGTAGTTAATCACTGCTAATAATCTGTAATTCTTTTACTGTAGCACCACTTCGGAGGTTTTGTTTTTGTTTTGCCTTCAGAAAGATTTTTCCTTTTTTTGTGTGTGACGTGAATTGGCGTGAAGTCAATCTGTGTGAATCTATGTTAAAATTTCCTTTCTGAAATTACCATTTAAAAATCAGTTCGTGAACACTGCAAGAATACGTCAACGCTGCAGAAATCAAGAACAGTTCTGTTTCGGTATAACTGTTGTTTACATCGGTGCCCAGTGACTCAGAAGCTAAAACAGATGTATTTTCTGGCAGATAAATTTGAAAAGAAAACTTTATTTTGCTTTACTGTGCAAAGTATACAAAAACTGCACTTTTAAGTTTCTTAAGTTTTCTGTTAACACCGGACACTTTGGCCTTACCGACCTCATCTGTTCGTTGCTCTTGATGTGCTTCGATGTATGTACTGTGAGCTGGTAACCATTTTCTTTCCGTTACTTACCACGTCGGGGCAATACCCTAGTTGGGATTGCCCGGTGAAAGAGAACTCCATTTCCAAAAGATTCGGTGATCTTTTTGAACCGCGTTTTACCAAAAAAGAAAAAAAAAAGATAACGAACTTTCTGGATTAAGCTTTTTTTTTTTTTGGGGGGGGGGCGATTTTTTGGGATCAAACTTTTCTTGAGGGGTGGGAGGGGAGGGGGACGTTTTGCCTTCAAGACGAAGGACCCGAGATATTGAGTAGGAGAGCTCAAATTACTTTATTTCATAGTCTATGTAACCATTGGCGCATGCTCGTTTTCTATCTCCGAAAAACTACTTAACATACTAAAATTTGTACGTAGGGTCAAAAAGTACAACTTCGCAGGAAAGTCAGCTTCGCCGACGAGCGAGTAGAAACTTTACGCAAAGATCGTGACCAGCTTCTGTCTAGCTTAACCTCTACAAGAAGTCGATTAAGTGACCTTGAAAGGTCAACTCGACTTTCGGCAACGGGCGAGTGTGGCTTTGGCGATGACGTATTTGGAGCAAGCTCCGGAAGCGAATTAACGCGGCTACGAAGCGAAAATACATTACTTGTTGAAAGAATGGGCGATATTGAAAGAAAACTGGAGGAGACAACCCAGCAGTATGAGCTTGAGGTATCCGCAGATATTCTTATCAAAGCCTTCACATGTGCATGACTCATTAGTATAGAGTGCCAGTGTCCATTTCGTTATCAAGATTGGCCTTATCCCTGCAATTAAGCGGGCAAATAATGTTGTTGGACGAGCAGATACAGGTTTAGCAGAAGGGACCAATTCCTACATCCGTGTGTTGTAATTAATTAACTCTATGTTGTGTTTCACGGTCTATGTGTTAACTTTCACTCTCATAATTAACAATAGTTTTCACTCAGTAAAATTGCGAGGAGTGACTTTACGCTGAGCTTCAACTTACTTTCCTTACTGCAAAGACAAAATGATGAGGGATCCAGGTGGTTAGCGGGTTGTAATTTGCAATCACTCCACCCCCCAGCTAACATTACTTCTTTAACATTAGTTCTTCCCAGATCAATGATTGTAGTTTTTCTGTCTTCGGATCGCACAAATGGTATTTTATAAATTGCGCACAGAAATAAATAATGTATATCGAAATGATTGGTTTGAAAGACTTCAATAATATACTGAAGTGTATTATTATTATTATTATTATTATTATTATTATTATTATTATTATTATTATTATTATTATTATTATTATTATTATTATTATGCTCTTTTTTGGCTTTGTGCACTTTACGTAAATGACACTGTAAATTGAACATGCACGCGTGCAAAATTTACCTTTTTTAAAAAGTGTAAATATTTAATTTGGATTTTATCTGATTTCATCAATTTTTTTTATTTATCAGGAAGAGGATGAGGTATGCTTGTGCTATGTGATTATGCTGTAAATTTCAAGTTTTGTTTTCTTTTTTCAAAGATGCACACACAAAGTAATGTAATGTCACCCGCTTCTGTTTCGCATTTCAACATTTTTTTTTTTTTTGCACAGAGGGTAACATTCCTTCCAAGCGGCTGAGTTACTATGGTGTACTTTCAAAAAAAAGAAAAAAGGAATTGAATCCTTTAAAATTAATCGTCCATATCTGAGTTGTGGGCAAATATAGTTATCATGGTTTAATTTTTGGAGGAAAAAAAGCGTCATGGTAAACTCAGCCTGTCAGCCATGTCAGTGATATCTGCGATATGATAATGCCATTGTAATGGACACATATTTTCTGCTCTACTTTACTGCTTCCTTGCTCCACCTCTGCGCACGCTCTAATTAGGCCGAGGATAAATTAGCAAACGAACGCGCCCAGTTAGAGCGCGAAAACGTTGCACTTTCGCTGAAATTACACGCGGCGGAAAAGGAGATGGCGAAATTGCGTCAGGGATTAACACGCGCCGAGTTAGAACTGGAACGTGAGCGGGAAAGATTGTTACAGCCAGCCAATGAAATCCAAGCAGTCAGTGATAAGGAAAAGGTGCTGATTGTTTTTTTTTTTTTTTTTTTTGAATTTGGTAAGTCAACAGTCATGCTGATGTTGGATATTCGAGCAGCAAAACATTTAATTTATTTTTGGTAATACTTTGTACGTACCAATTTTAGTCAGAGTTTATGAGAAGACCTATTCAGTGGTAGGGTTTGTATACTTTTTTTATCGTTGGCGTTTCAAAAATGCCCTTACTATATCTATACTTCGTTGTCTAATGCTTCGAATTTTTAAAGAAATCACTATTATGGGAATCAATTTAGTATGTGAGGTTCAATATTTGAATTCAGGGTTCGCGTTGGCGGGGTTTTTGTCCACTTTTTGGGAATTTTTTTACGAAATGACTCATTTTTTCGGAACCCACCGAGTCTTTCTGGACCCAACTGAGTCACTATTTCCCTTTTTGACTCACTTTCCTGAGAAAACCAGCGCGAACCCTGATTTGAACATATCTAATCTTTTCGGTTTCAAAATCTGGTGAAGGCATACTTTTGAAAAGTTCTGAAGCTCTAACCAATAGTATTCCTGTTTCCCTGTATGTGACCCAGCACGACAAATATTTACTGCACGTTAGCCTTGTTATATGGTGTTTTAAACTTATTATTGCGTTATCTTCTCCTCTCTGGAAAATAAGTTAAGCAATATTCAGTCGCGTGCATGTGGCTAGGATTAATTGAACGAGTGTTAGTCACTGAATTTCAAGAAAATTGTCAGGTAAAATTCAGATGGATATAAACAAAACATGCCCTCCATGTCTTAATTTTAAAAATATTAAGAATTAAGTTTGCTTTATAGCTTAATAACTTTTCTTTTTCGTGAAGAATTAATGGAGATAAGGAGGGTTTTAAATGTAAAAACTGACGGTGACAATTTGTCTTGGGCTTATCTTTGTCTTTGTTGTAAACTAATGTATCGGAGTTGATGATCGTTAGATGCAGCGCTTGTACGGGAAGTACCTGAAGGCGGAGAGCTTTCGGAAATCCCTGGTGTACCAAAAGAAATATCTCCTGCTCTTATTGGGTACGTTAGTCTCTTTTATGAGTATATCTTATCGCTGTATTCTGTATGTATATTCGGTGAAAATATAATTTTGCATGTGGGTGTAATCGCATTCAGGGGAAATTTGAAACTTAAAGACTTGTGTTTTTAAGAGTGTTGATGTGTATGCATTATAGTTCTAATTTTGATCACTAGGTGGCTTCCGTGACAGCGAGCAGGAAACCCTGGCTATGCTTGCCCAGATGGGCGTATATCCGTCGGTACAACATCTGAACGACAGACTGAAACACCCACGACCCTACACACGCTTCCGCACGGCTGCCAGGGTGGTTATTGCCATAGCCAGGTAGCTCATAGAGTGGTTTTAGCGGGGGAAGTCTGACGTGGTTATATAGTGTGGAACTGGTGACGTAGTTATACTTGGTCAAGTCGTAGCGTGGTTATAATAGTGAAGTGGTAGCATGATTATATATACGGAAATAATAGCGCTGGCATAGTTTATGTGTTATTGAATATTAATTGTTACTAATTCTGTATACAGAGTATACATTTTGGACTTCATACCATGTTTAAAAAATACAAGGTTTTGTTTAAAATAATTCATTTTTGGTTCGAGTTCTATGTTTTTTTTATTCTGCAACACGTTCTTGTGTAGTCCAGTAGTAACCATATTCTTGATTTTATATATTCTGAGATATTCTCTTTTGTTTTATACAAAAGGTTTCGACTGCTAGTAAAGAAATGGAAGCGTTCGTCACGAATCGGCTCGACTCCTGCTGCGGGCCACATTACTTCAACCAATGGTATGCCTCTTAACAACCATTTTTATGGCGAGACGCATTTGTATTTTTTTTTTCAATTCCTTTCAACGTGAAGACTTATATCTGTTAATTCGAAGAATATTTCTCTACTGTGATGTCTAAATTGCGAAAATTTAGACTGGTAGTGATTTGGTCAAACCTAATGTACTGTTTGGCTTTTAATGACAGGTGCTACACACATTCCCAAGCTGACTGATCATTCGTCCAATCTAGGCTATTCAAGGTTACAGCCGGTGGGCCAATCATATCCCTCAAAGCGTCATGCAGGTTTGTTGAATCAATTGGAAAATTAGTATTAATTTGTTATAGTTTTTACAAGCAGTAGCATCTTATTTCCTGCGGCCCTGGGATTTTTCAGCGCCGAACCGCTGGTAGAACGTAATTCAAATGATTTATATCTTTCTGTTTAGGATTTAAAGTTCTCGTTAATTGGAGATTTAATCAATAACGTACCTTTTTAAGACAAAACGGCGAAAACTATTTTAGCATGACGTAAAAACAGCAGCGAAAGTTGTTAAAGAAAAGTATCAACAAAGCTTAGACCAGAGTTTGGTGTGTGTTAGGTGATACAAGTCGTCACAGTGGACTGGTGACGTCATCGTCGCGCACGCTTTCTGGGGGTTCCTTTGGTGCTACGCCCCCTACTCGAGATAAGGATCCTAATGGCCTTGTCAACGGGCATGCCCATAAGGAGGACAGGCAGTCTCCTGTAGCAAAAAGGTGAGGTCTGAACTGTTATCCTTAAAAATACGTAAAAAAAATCTATTTATCCTCATTTTGCGTTCAGAAATGGTACATGCCCTAAAGTTATTGACAGTGATAAATCTGGAGTCATATTTTTCGTTGTGTTTTGACCCATTTCAGGCAGCTGTTAAGTGGCCGTCTGGATCAGGAAGACGATGACGCCACGGACGCAGACGACACAATGACGACGCCTACTGAACAGGAAATGGAAGACTCGCTGAATAATTACATACAACGACTTGCTACCTTAGAGCAGCGCCTAGGCTCAGGTGCGTGTCGTTTATGTCAACAGCAAAAAAAAAAAAAATAATAATAATAATAATAATAATAATAAAAAAAAAATCCAGTGTCAGCCTTTATCAAACGCATCACAGAATACGTTGGAAATTAGAAAGTTCGTTCTATTCTCTTTGTTTATTTATGTTACAACTAAATTGGGATTAAACGAACCACTTTGACAAGCCAGATAGCGTACGACAGGCAGTTGTTTTAGTTTTTGCAATTCACGGGTTAAAGCTGAAAGAAAAAGGCAATAAAGCAGGACTGGGAGGGGGCGGTTATTAAAGACGCTGCCTCGTGTGATACATTTTTTGTCAGCACAGTTTGTTTTTATTTATTCTCTCTCTCTGTCTCTCTCTTCTCTTTCAGTTTCACAACCCTCAAGAAGTTTTGGTTATCAAAGAAGATAGTTTACGTGTTTGATTGTTTCTTTTTCCGTTACAAAATGAAAAACCTTCTGCGAGGTGAATGTATATCGCTGTACTGCAAGCCTTTATTTTAGCCAGTCTTGGAAATGTGATAGTATTTACTGAGCTTAGCTGTGATATACAACGGACCAAGTCAAGAGTATTTGTTTTTCATGATTGGCATATATTTAGTGCTATGTGACGTCAAACGCAGAGTGCATCGAGGATTACTGGACATTGAATTCGATGATAAGTTGTTTCATGGACTCCCGTTAAACGACACATTGATTTGCCCATGAGTTGACTATGGAATAGAATTTGTGTAACAATTTAAGTTGGGACAATCAGTACAGTTTCTGAAAAAAAAAAACACTATGTTCAGGTACAGATCGTATTCGCTGGGACAGATTACACGTCACTGTCGGATGATTTAACACAGCTTGTACTTATCACATACAAAATAAACTGATATTTTCCACCAGGGTGATGGGAGCATATCAGTAATGATTAAAAATTACCCATGTTATTGAATGAATTAAGCGTATGAAGTCTACAACGCCGCCTTTTATTTTGGCACGTATTTATGTATGTATGTCTTGAACACTGCTACATCTTAAAATGTAGTTTGCGTCTTTTTTAACATGAACAAGATACGAGATATCGTTGTTATGTTTTCTAGTGAACTAGATGCTAGTAATTTATTTGTATGTGGATTTTCTATCGGTTTAGTACCAATGAAGTATATATTTTTATACATATATTAGTGTGTAGTGCTCAAATAAACCGTATATTTAAGTCCACCATAGTACCATGGTGTTTTACCGGAGACTGGGAAAATACAAATTGTTTGATTGGGTAACTCTAGTTAGGAACAAAATATAACCTGAACTGGGACTTTCTATTAAGTGACACAACAGTCCAAAACATAGCTGCCCTTTTATAACTTCTGATGTTATTTAGCATGCCTTTTCGAACCGAATTTCGTGATAATTAAAAAAAAATACTGTGCATTTTAAACAAATAGCATTGCCCGACAAAGAAACAATGAACTTGAGACAAAAATCAAATCAGACAAACGTGTAATAGCAGTGTATTTTAACCTTGAAATTGGTGATAACAGCAAATTAAATTATACAAAACAACGTACTTTTTAGGAGTTTGGTGATCACATGTGTTAATTCAGTTGTCACTTAATACTAGATATTTTATTGTCGTATCTTGAGGTTTGCATGTCTCAAAGTAATAAAATAAATAAATAGATAAATGTGTTTTTGTATAAAACGCAATTTCGGACGTTTAATTTTCAATATTAACTTTAAAAAAATTAATTTTGTGAATCACAAGTATAATATATACGTATGTATATATATATATACATATATATTTTAAGGGTTCGCAATCGTTGGTCGAAAAAGAACTACTGGTGACCGAAACGGACAGCCGGTAATTTCGGTTAGTTTAGTGACAGAAAAGTGTATGTCATTTAAAAATGGTTTCATTTACAACCAGCTATATTTCGTTTAATTGTCGTTAAACCGTATGTTTCCTCTGTGTTCCACCTCAATGCGCAATATCTGAGAGCAATAGAAGCATCTCGAATGTTAATCGGTTATCATAGAGGAGTTTCAGATGGACAAGATAAACATTGGTACACTGGTACATTAGTTCACTGGTACTGATATATTAGAATGAAGAACAGGACTCTTTTTCAAATTCAGGACTGTAAGGTTAAGCGTTGGGAAGGTGGAAATGAGCACTCTTTACCAGTTTATTCAGCCATTGGAGTAGGAATGTTGCCACACTTTATCCCCCTAGCCCTCCTTTAAAAGAGCAGCCTTAGTTTTTAGCCCAGCTTACGTTACACGTAAGCTGGGGTATTCCTATCGGTCTGCGGATGGCGTCCGTTAGTTAGTTAGTTAGTTCGCTGTAAACTTTGTTTCAAAATGCATCTCCTCCTACAATTTTGATCCGATGTCATTTATTTTTGGTGTGAGGCACCCCTAAGGGGTCGTGCATACGGCTTGTGCTTTTCTAGCCGATCGGGTGATTTATGAATTTTTGGGGAATTTTTAAAGAAAAAAATTTAAAATGTATCTCCTCCTACATTTTTGACCCGATGTCATTTATTTTTGGTATGAGGCACCCCTAGAGGGTCGTGCATACGGCTTGTGCTTTTTTAGTCGATCGGACAATTTTTGCATTTTTGGGGATTTTTTTAAGCAAAATTTTTGAAAAAAATGCATCTACTCCTACAATTTTGATTCGATGTCATTTATTTTTGGTGTGAGGCATTCCTAAGCGGTCGTGCATACGGCTTGTGCTTTTTTAGTCGATCGGGTGATTTTTGAATTTTTGGGGATTTTTTAAAGAAATTTTAAAATGTATCTCCTCTTACATTTTTGACCCGATGTCATTTATTTTTGGTATGAGGCACCCCTAAAGGGTCGTGCATACGGCTTGTGCTTTTTTAGTTTGTATTTTTGGGGAATTTTTTAAGCAAAAATTTCGAAAATAATTCAAAATTCATCTACCCCTACAATTTTGAATCGATGTCATTTATTTTTGGTGTGAGTGCATACGACTTGTGCATTTTAGTCGATCGGGCAATTTTTGTATTTTTAGGGAGTTTTTGAAGAAAAAAACTTAAAAATGCATTTCCCCCTACAGTTTTGAACCGATTTCTTTCTTTCTTTCTTTTTTTTTTTTTTTTTTTTTTTTTTTTTTTTTTTTTTTTTGGTTTGAAGCATTCCTAAGGGGTTGAGCATACGACTTGCGCTTTTGAGTCGATCCGACAATTTCTGTATTTTTTGGGAATTATATGTCTCCCCCTAAGGGAGACATATATAGCATTTGGTCTGTCTGTCCGTCCGTCTGTCCGCAGTGAGTTCTTATGAAAGTAATGAGTCGATTTTTCTCAAAACATACATACATATTGGGGTACATGTCTAGATGATGCCCGTGGTATTTATTTTTTCGTTACCTCAAAAATTCTATTTTTGGCAAATTTTTGAACATAGGGGGGGGGGGGGTTTCGTGCATTTTTTTCACTTTGGCAGGCTATATCTCCAAAACAGTTTGTTCGATTAGGCTGAAACTTGGCAAGAACAACACACAAATAGTGCAAATGCTTACTGTGAAGTTTCTTTTCATTTCCATTGAAAATGTATTTTTGGCGAATTTTTTAATTTTTGAATTTTTACTTTTTTGGCCATATTGTTGCGATATCTCCGATCGGGTTGTTGGATTAGGCTGAAACTTGGCAAGAAGAACACACATATAGTGCAAATGTTTATTGCGAAGTTTCTTTTCATTTCCATTGAAAATGTATTTTTTGCGATTTTTTAAATTTTTGAATTTTTACTTTTTTGGCCATATTGTTGCGATATCTCCGATCGGGTTGTTGGATTAGGCTGAAACTTGGCAGGAAGAACTCACAAAACTGTAAATGTTTACTGCGAAATTTTTTTTCATTTCCGTTGAAAATGTATTTTTGGCGAATTTTTCAATTTTTGATCTTTAACTTTTTTGGCCATAAATGTTGCGATGTCTCCGAAACAGTTTGTTGGATTAGGCTGAAACATGGCAAGAAGAACCCATATATAGTGCAAATGTTTACTGCAAAGTTTTTCTTAATTTTCTGTAAAAATGTATTTTTGGCGATTTTTTTCCACGTGACTGATTGGGGGGCGGGGGAGACATATCCGTTTTTGTTTTAACAAAAACACTGGCCAATCTAGTTTTTGAAGAAAAACTTCAAAATGCATTTCCTCCTACAGTTTTTATCCGATTTCATTTATTTTTGCTATGAGGCATCCTTAGGTAGGTCTCGCATACGGCTTGTGCTATTTGACTCGACTTGGGAATTTTTGATTTCGGGGGGAATTTTTTATGAAAATACCTCAAAATGCATTTTCTCCTGCAATTTTGATCAAACATCATTTATTTTAGGGCTGAGGCATGCTTAGGGTGTCGTGAATATGGCCTGTCTTTTTCAGTCGATCAGAGAATTTTTGGAGAAAAAAATTCAAAATGCATTTCTTCCTACAGTTTTTATCAGATTTCATTTATTTTCGATATGAGCCGTCTCTAGGGGGTCATGCATACGGCTTGTTAGGCCCCAACCCTTCGGATAGGGGCCTATAGGTTTGGGGTGTCCTTCCGTCCGTCTTGCCGTCCGTCTGTCCGTCATCGCTTTATACCCCTATGAATTTTGGGGGCGGTTGGGGCCTGCTTGTGTTTCACAAATACTTACTTGTGCTTTTTGAGGGAATTGGAAAACTTTTGAATTTTTTTCTGAAGTTTTGAAAAAAATTAAATGAATCTCCTCCTACAGCGCATAAACGCAAGTTAAATGAACTTGCGCAGTAGTCAGATTTAACAACCGCACATCGACGCAAGTTAAATAAGCATTCGCAGTAGTCCAAATTAAATACTGCGCATCGATGCAAGTTAAATAAACAAGCGCATTGGTCCGAAATGTGAACCGCGCATCGACGGAAGATAAATAAAGATGCGAACTGGTCCAGAATAAGCACCGCGCATCAACGCAAGTTAAATAAACATGCGCACTGGTCCGAAAAAAGAACAACGCTTCGACGTAAGTTGAATAGACATGCGCAGTGGTCTGAAATGCGAACCGCGCATCAACGCAGCCTAACGAAACATGCGCACTGGTCCGAAATGCGAACCGCACATCAATGCAAATTAAATAAACATGCGCAGTGGTCCGAAGAAAGAACCATGAATCGACGCAAGTTGAATAGACATAAGAGTCGGGCATCGACGGGGCTTAAATGAACCTGCTCACTGGTCCCAAAATGCGAACCGCGCATCAACGCTACCTAAAGAAACAGGTATACTGGTCCAAAATGCGAACCGGATATCAGCGCAAGTTAAAGAAACATTTCCACCGGTCCAAAATAAGTACCGATCATCAACACAAGTTAAATAAATATGCGCAATGGTCCAAAATGGGAACCACGCATCAACACAAGTTAAAAAAAACATGCGCGCTGGTCCGAAATACGAACCGCACATCAACACAAGATAAATAAGCAAGCACACTGGACCAAGATAAGCACCGTGCATCAACGCAAGTTAAATAAACATGCGCACTCTTTCGAAATGCGAACTGCCCATTAACGCAACTTAAATAACATGCGCACTATTCAAAATAAGAACTGCGCATCAACACAACTTAAATAAACATGCGCACTGGACAAGAATAAGAACCGCGCATCAACTCAAGTTAAAGAAATATGCGCATTGGCCTGAAATAAGAACCGCGCATCGACGCACGTTAAATAAACATACGCAGTGGTTCGAAATGCGAACCACGCGCCAACGTAAGTTAAATAAACATTTGCACTGGTCCAAAATAAGCACCGCGCATCAACGCAAGTTAAACAAACATGCGCACTTGTCCGAAAAAAGAACCACACATCAACGCAAGTTGAATAGACATGCGCAGTGGTCTGAAATGAGAACCGCGCATCAACGCAAGTTCAATAAACATGCGCAGTGGTCCCAAGAAAGAACCATGAATCGACGCAAGTTGAATAGACATAAGAGTCGGGCATCGACGGGACTTAAATAGACATGCGTTCTGGTCCGAAATGCAAATCGCGCGTCAACGCAAGTTAAATGAACCTGCTCATTGGTCCCAAAATGCGAACCGCGCATCAACGCTACCTAAAGAAAAAGGCATGCTGGTCCGAAATGCGAACCGGATATCAGCGCAAGTTAAATAAACATTTCCACCGGTCCAAAATAAGTACCGATCATCAACACAAGTTAAATAAATATGCGCAATGGTCCAAAATGCGAACCACGCATCAACGCAAGTTAAGAAAAACATGCGCGCTGGTCCGAAATGTGAACCGCACATCAACACAAGCTAAATAAGCAAGCACACTGGACCAAAATAAGCACCGTGCATCAACGCAAGTTAAATAAACATGCGCACTCTTTCGAAATGCGAACTGCCCATTAACGCAACTTAAATAACATGCGCACTATTCAAAATAAGAACTGCGCATCAACAAAACTTAAATAAACATGCGCACTGGTCCAGAATAAGAACCGTGCATCAACTCAAGTTAAAGAAATATGCGCATTGGCCTGAAATAAGAACCGCGCATCGACGCACGTTAAATAAACATACGCAGTGGTTCGAAATGCGAACCACGCGCCAACGTAAGTTAAATAAACATTTGCACTGGTCCAAAATAAGCACCGCGCAACAACGCAAGTTAAATAAATATGCGCACTTCTCCGAAATTCGAACTGCGCATCAACGCAAGTGAAATAAACATGCACAGTGGTTCGAAATGCGAACCACGCTCCAACGCAAGTTGAATAAACATGCGCAGTGGTCCAAAATAAGCACTGCGCATCAACGCAAGTTAAATAAACATGCGCACTGATCCGAAATTCGAACCGCGCATTAGCGCAAGTTAAATAAACACGTAATGGTCCGAAATTCGAACGGCTCACCAACGCAAGTTGAATAAACATGCACACTGGTCCAAAATGCAAACCGCGCACCAACGCAAGTTAAATAAACATGCAAACTGGTCCGAAATGCGAACCGCGCATCAAGGCAACCCAAGGAAACTTGGGCTGTCCAAAGTAAGTACCGCTCATCAACGCAAGTAAAATAAACATGTGCATTGGTATGGAATAAGAACCGCACATCAACACAAGGTAAATAAACATGCGCACTGATCCGAAATAAGAACCGCACATCAACGCAAGTTAAATAAACATGTGCACTGTTCCAAAATGAGAGCCGCGCATCTACGCAAAATTAAATAAACACGCGCACTTGTCTGAATAAGAACCGCGCATCAAGGCAAGTTACATAAATATGCGCACTGGTCCGAAATGCGAGCGTTGTTTGAAGGTATCTATGGCAGACTATCCAGTCTACCAGAGATACAAAAAATCTGTTTCCAATTTTTCTTGGAAAGAAATCTTTGTATGCATTTATCGGTCTATGTTCTGGTTCGATGCTAAATTAATTATTAAGCTAGCTCTTTGCCGTCTCATCTTTTGAAGCCCAATTTTTCAGGAAAATTCCCTTGCTCATGCACGCTGGAATTGGTTTTATTGCTTTTCGTAAGCTGGGACTTTGTCCTTGGACAAACTTGTTAACCCACCTGAACAATTTATCATGACCTTTTTGGCTCTGTTCCCCCGCCTCCCCCAAAACAGCGGAAGAAACTGTAGACGGGCATAATAGACAGTCTGTTAAAGAGACCCCCTGACGTCAAATCAGATGATTTGGAGAAGAGGTTCAGCGTTAATAAATGGGTAATTTTTTAACCACTTAATGGAAATTTCAACACCGAACTTCTCGCTGTTTTAACCATTGAAACAAAGCAACTTCAATTATAATTTTCTATCAAATGTCGTCAATACCAATTTCAGATAAATGTACATTTCTCTAAAACGCCTAATAAATGAATCTATCTACGACCTTAATTTTTCAGTACTAAATATAGATGCAGTTCAAAGTGGTCACCGAGAATGTCGCTGACCGCAGTGAATGGTGTGTTAAATCAACGGCATTGCATATTTAAAAATAAACTTTTCAAAAATTCGTATACTCTAAGTATCCCAAGAATTATAAGCTTACGAAATAGAACAAAGAGATCTTTATCTGAACAGTTTATGAATAATATTGCAGTATCATTTATAATAATCCACGTTATTTGTCCCATAAACTGCTCAAGCTGCGCATTTGTGTGCATGATCAACGGTAACAGTCATAAAATCAACATAGAATAAAATATGAGAATCTTTCTGGACACATATGAATTATCATGATCGGTTTATGGTGACAGAATTTTGTCTTTGGGGGATGAACTTTTGCATCGAACACAGAAAATCCTGATGTGTGCAGAGACTGGTCCACATTTTATGTCAAAATGCAGTAAATCTGAAATATTCAATTTTGTTTTTGGTCACCAACACTTCTATCCATGAAAGGCAAAATAGCACTCTTATAAAAAAGATGAATATCCATACCGTTGAGGCGTAGGATGAAGGATATTCCTGCTGAGAGGTTGAAAACCGCTTGCTCACTGAAGTTACACAGAAAACAGAATATAAAATCATCGTTTTATAAAATCATATCTATTTTTATGATTTTTTCAAATTTTCTGTCGGGAGGACAAGATTATTACCAATCGTTATCTAAAATTACAGTGTGTTTTAGGTTTATTTATTTCAAGTACGACGCGGTGAAACATTTCAACGAAAAAGCTTTTAAAAGAAACGCATTATTCCCAAACATAATCACCTGCTTGAAGTACAGATACTATATTATGATATTGCATTTTCAACAATTCGTATACTCTAAGTATCCCAAGAATTATAAGTTTACGAAATGGAACAAAGAGATCTCTATCTGAACAGTTTGTGAATAATATTGCAGTATCGTTTATAATATTCCACATTATTTGTCCCATAAACTGCTCAAACTGCGCTCTTGTGTGCATGATCAACACGGTAACAGTCATAAAATCAACATTGAAAAATATCAGAATCTTTCTTGACACATATGAATTATCATGACCGGTTCCTGGTGACAGAATTTTGTCTTTGGGGCATAAATTTTTGCATAGAACTTTGTTCTGTGTTTAGAAAAAACCAAGTGACTGAGTCAATAATACACAGGTAAATGAATTCGAAAATCTTCAAGCTCTGCCGAACTGCTATAGAATTCACCGGGATTCATTATATTTCCGACACGTGATGTTTTGCTATTGCTATTTGGCCCATGCGCTATTAAAATAACTAATAATTGTTGTTTAAATTTTATTATATTTGAATACAGTTGCACATGTCTTCTAAGTTTATCTCGATCCAATATCTGCAGTTCTTGATCGATCCAAATTGAGTAAGGCATTGTTAATTAAATATAATTATCGAAAACCTTTAACAGTTTACGCAAAGAAGCCATGTTAATACACCAATCACATCGTTTTCCTAGGCGTTAATATGATTTAAGAACCACCATTTTCATTTGAGGTCGGCATTTCAAGTCTCGCACATGTCATTTAAGGTCGGAGTTTATGAGGGCATCAAATGTAATGTGGAGGGTTTGAAATGAAAGCGTAGGGTTTAGCCTTAAATCACAGTAATTCCTCAGCTAAAAGATGTGATTAAAATTATGCAAGACGCTTGGTTCCCCTTTTTGTGAAAAGAGCGGAATACTCAATGAAACTTACTCCCTTTTTTTGACGAAATCTACAATCATAATATACCGCATGGTAACACATGTGACATCAAGTCCCCCTTCCTCCACCCTCGCCATAAAATGGGGGCCTTTTTCAGTTATACACTTTTTTGTTTATGTTTCGGATAATCATTTTTTAGATACATCCTTTAACATTTATTTTACCTGACAAATTTACGGTTTTGCGTATATTCGACATCTTAAGAATGCTCGCGTATTGTTGAGTATTTCAAAGCTCGTGTACAACTTAGCTCTTAATTTCTTAATTAACTTGTAAATTTCAGCATATTGAAATGAATTTGTACAGCGCTTTGTACACAGGAAGTACTTTCAACAATATTACATCGAAGTCCGTGTCTGTGACGAAAACAAACCACCCAGCACGCACAACTATAACAAAGTATTTGAATAATGGCTAAAAATATATATGCCGGGTTTTTTTTCGCACTTGGGGCCCACTTTTCTGACTTGAAAGTAAAATGGTGCATACGAATCGCTGTTAATGGGACCAAAGTGTCTCACATATTGATAGTAATTGGTTTGACAATGCAGTTTTATCATTTCTAGAGTCGGGTATATTTATATTGAAATGTAGACCCCGGTCTCTTCGTAGCCATTACTGTGATTTGTTTTATCGCCCAATTTTCAGTACCTATTTCTTCACATTTGCTGTAATTGTGCGATGTCACAATAACCATAGCTTATGTTCCATCAAAAGGTTTTTTTTGCAAGAACGTAACTGTTTGAACAAAAATACGGTTTAGAGGATTGTCGCTTTAATGAGCGATAATCACGACTTTTACGAGCGACATTTACGAAAAAAACAACAACTGGACTTTGGGGGATAAACGTAGATCATGAACACCTTATAGACATAAAAATCAATGGAGAAATACAATGGCTTTTCAAGCCTTCTGCGTACCCTGTTAAAGGCATGCACATATTTTTGGTATTTTTGCGCTTTGGCTTCAAACTGATCAAAACACCGGCGACTGTTCAACCAGCTCCCTCACTTAGGGGATTTTCAGAGTTTTTCTGCATAGGGCACAAAATTGACCGTCTTTGATACCTAAACCATGTGAAAATCTCCTCTACAGGGCCTTACTTTCCACAATTTTTTTGAAGGCGCTCATTGGTTTGTGGGTATATGCAGGTCTCCATCCCGGTAATATTCACACCCCAACCCATTTCATTCGAAACCCTCAAAGTGTGATATGGCTTATCGAGTTCGGATACCGTATAGATGCACAGTGGCAGAGAAGACATACTTTTAGTGTATTTTCTTTTTTGTTTCTTTATATTTTTACGTACTGAAATATTGCGAGTTTCATGTACTGAGTATGCGCACTTGAAACCTTGAACTGCCTTTTTCCTTAAGCAGGGTTACACCCAGGAAGAGTGCCGAATATTACATAACAGTTTATTTTTGCCCCGCATGGCTTCGCAGGTATACAGAGCAGAAATCATGGCGTTGTTTTTTCACGAAAAGTAGTCAGTATCTGTGTCAAAATTGGCACATGTATAAATTTTAAAAAGAGGACAATGCGCGTCAGTTTATCTTCTTCAGTCTTCCTGAAATATATCAACCTGAAATGTTGGTTTAATACGCATCTTAAAAGTTTTCTGTAGAAAAGCATTTGCTTTTTCAATTTAATTTTCAAGATAAAACACAGAAAATGAGAAATTTTTCCGAAATGTGATGAAGTGGAACAGTTTGAAAATACTATGCTGCTCTCACTGCTTAAGAGATAAAATGTCATTTTTCTTACGCTTAGAAATAAATTGTCAGCTCTGAGAATTATTAAAACAATGACAACATTTAACTTTGCATTAATTTAGACCTTGTCAACTAAAGTGCAGTACTTTTAGTGAACGCGTTTCACGATTTTTTATTATTAATTTAAAAGCGGAATTTTACTAAAGTTTCTACCGGTTTTCGTTATGTTTATATAGGTTTTTGTATTAGAGCAGGATGCGGACAATTTTAAAAATTTACCACAAATCATACAGAGAAGCTTTCTTTTTGCTGTGATTTAAAACATTAGACAATCAGTCTGATGGAACACATAAAATTTTAGATAATGTACAAAAAATCCTATATCTCATCTTTAAAATCTCACATTATCACCTGGGTTTTACCGAGCATATTTGGGTAATTTTTGGGTGTCAACTGAACTTTTATAGCCTATGATATTTTTCTAGCATTTCGTAGCATTTTGTTAAATTTTACACTTTTTTAAAAACTCAAAGCAAATTACAATCATGTTCTTAGACAATCCCGGCAAATGAAAAGGGTTTGTTTACCTGCTAAAAATGATTTTTTTTTTCGAGATGCAGCGCGTGTCTTTCTAGGTGCATTAAACCTTACAAATAGCAGATCCAATATCGATAAGGTACTTGTAATTGAAGAAAAATTATAGGATTTAAATGATTTTGAGGAACTATACCTTGAATTACTCAGAGCAAGCGAAGTAGGTTACAACTACGTTCTGTCAAGTTCAGATTTGTCATTCTTATGTCCTTACAGATTTTGGGTCTCCTACTTATACAAGAACGAGAAATTTGAGCCAGATAGAGTGTAACCTGCTGTGCCTGTTTTTGTCTTGTATATCCCTAGCACCCTATACTGGAGAAAGTGTATTCCATAATATCGTTAAACAAAAGTAATAGTAACCTGTGTTTTTCAAGAAAAATTTCACAAGACTGATCAGTTGTTTTTGTTATTATTATTTTTTTTTTTGCCCACATCGCCACCTTGGTCTCTGAGATATTGTTTTGTGTTTGTGTTTTGTTGATGATTGGTTCTCGTGTAGACGGCCACACGTTACATTACATTTATTTATCAAACGGTATTGTTTAAAGCAGTATAAAGTTCGTGAAAGTGTTTGTATCTTATCTGCTACTTCTAGAACTACTTGAAATACAACAATGAAATCATTGGTAAGCCCAATTTATTTTTTAAAAATCTACTTCCAAACAGCTAAGTAGTTAAGCAGAGATTGTCGTGGTTATGAAAACATGATAGTAGACTTGTAGGGTTGCAGATTCTGAAAAAATTTCATTTTCAGTTATGAATGAAAGACGAAGAACACCAGAGTTGTCCAGGAAAGATGAAGAAGAAAACATTGATTTATATTTGCAAAATGGCTAGGGTGAAGAAGTGCGTTTTTTTCTTGCTGCTGATGTTCATACTTATGGCAGTGTATGTTGTCTTTACGTTCGACTTGATCTCTTCTGCCGACTACACTCAGTTTACAGGTCTGTTTGTTGAAATTGTTTCAAGGAGTACATTTTTTATCCTTAAAAAGGATATATGGATGTAATTGATCTACCCATATATCTACCTGTCATCATTTTCATACGCCCATGTCTTTTCTTTCTCACGTATGAGTTTTGTTAATCTGACCTCAATATCATGTTTATAATTGATGCTTGTGAGTAACCTGTGGGCGAGAATCTAAGAATGTTTGTTGCCATGTCTAGTGTCGTTAGTTTCTTTCAGTAAACCCTTTAAAAAATAGGATGCCGGCTGTATTCATTGGATCCATGAGTATAGTTGGTGTTCCGTTCTTTTTATTCTTTTGAAGAATTTTATGGGATAATACTTTGTCCCATTTTTGTGGCATACAGAGGGAGAGAGAGAGGGAGAGGTGGGAGCGAGCGGGGGGGGGGGGGGGGGGGGAGATAGAAGAGAGAGAGAACGCAGGACTTTAAGTTAACTTTAATCAACGCCTTCCCGGTCTGGCAGACGACACTCTTTACGTGCCCCACCAACGAACCCCTCCTCCTATTTCAAGCGCCCCTCCCCCGCAATTTAACCATGTTGAAAGCGATTCGAGATTGAAATAATTGATTAAAATAATAGCTTTTATTCTTTCCGAAGAAACGTCACAAAAACTCTATACCGCGCATAAGCAATAGCATGTCAGTGAGTCATCTTTTAACCTCCCCGTCTCTTCACCACCCCACGCCGTTCCACCCCCTCGCCACTCCAGAAAGCCACCCGTCCGACAGTCGTAAATGTAATAAGTTTGCATAGAGAGAGAGAGAGAGAGAGAGAGAGAGGGGGGGCAGTAAAATTTTGCGCGGAGGTTATTATCTACCATTTCGAATGTATTTTATTTTTGCAGGATGCTCGGAGGAAATTTATAATTTTCCGACGAATACCTCTCCTTTTCTTGGCGATCCAGTTTTTGGTGATCTTCGGCTTAGAAATAAGTGCCAAGCAGAAGAAGAGAAGTTGATGTCCCGCCAATCAAAATCCAACGATATTTTGGATAAATGCGGGAAAAAAATTTCAGCAAAACTATTGAGTTATAAAAAGGAGTGGGAAACGCGTAGGCAGCCTGAATTATTAGTGCCAAATATTGTTCATTATGTTTCATTGGGAAAATGGAAATTTTCGTTTTTAAACTATATCAGCTTCAGAAGCGTTCATGACAAACTCCAACCAGATGCTATTTACATCCATGGCGATGGGCTTCCATTTGGAGACTGGTGGGATAAAATGCTCACTCAAGTCGCCAATGTTTATTACGTAATGCGGGACCGACCGGTCAGAATTCAGGGCAGGAAAGTTGGCTGGTTAGAACATAGCTCAGATGTCATTCGCCTTCAGACTCTGTTAGGTAAAATATTTGTAACATTAATATTTTTTTGAAATTGAAACAGTATTACAGGCTGAGAAAATAAAATCTGCATTCGGAATTTTTCTGAATTCTGAATGTTGTAACAAGTTTCTTAACTCGCAAATATGCATTCTGAATTTTGAGTATTGTAACAAGTTATTAAACTCGCAACCAACCCCCTCCCCCCTCCCCAAATATGTTACAGCCATTACATTTCTTACAGCCAAGGCCGTTTGAGCACAATATCCTTGATATTTATTTCAAAATTTAACACCGGTATGTTTATTTTAGCCTTATACTTTACATTTTAGATAACGGCGGCATCTATCTGGACACGGACATAATTGTGTTAAAGTCGTTCGATCCGCTGAGACAGTACCCACTTACGTTAGGTCGTGAGACTAGTTACGGATTAGGAAGTGGTATCATCCTGTCACAGCCGCATTCACGCTTTGTTTGCATTTGGATCCACGGCTATCGCAATTATAACCCATTCCCGTGGAACTGGGCCACGTATGCTGTGTGGGTGTCGAGTAAATTAGCTCTGGAGTTACCGGAACATATTCACATTGAGGAAAAAAGTTTACAACATCCTTCATGGTTACACAGTAAGATGCTGTATGACCAGCTCTACGACTGGACTAACAGTTACGCCATGCATATATGGAAGCGTTATGGCCATGTTCCTGAAAACCCTGACCAAATTAAGGCGTTGAATTCAACGTTAGGGGAAGTTATGAGGTTTATATATTACGGTTCGAAGGACCTGATTTTAGACGCGGGCGGTGTTGATGTGAGCGGTGAGTTCGGAACTCGGTGGAGCTTCAGTACCACGGTGGATTTGGTAGGACATAGGATTTTGGAATTTTTCGGTTTCAATACTTAAGTTTTTATACAGTGTTGAATACACATGTGTATCTTGATAGGTCATAAACGAGAGTTAGTTTAGTGAAACTCTTTTATTAAAGGAACCTGTATTATAATGGCAGGTTAGGAATAAACTTTGATTGATTCTTTTTTAAGGACTGCCTGTTATGTTTCAGAAACGTTAAGCAAGGGTCAAAATTTGATAATCAAAAGAAAAACAAAACTGTTTGGTACAGTATATATCATTGTACAGTGTACAGTGAGTTGTATCATTGCATAAACTGTGATAGGCTGAGAGGTATTCGAGATTTTGAATGAAAAATTATGCTATTGTTAAAATTATTCTTAAGACTTTTTAATTATGTGCCATGTGGAATTGGTATGTTCCAAAGTGCTGTCGTTGAAAAGAAGCCTTAAATGTTTACAGCAAGCGGTAAACGATTGAGTGCAACCGTGTGAGCATAATGTGAATGCGTTATTATGTAAACCAATGAATGTCCTCCGAGAACAGATATCTAGAATCTAGTCAGAGCCTCATTTAGTCAAAAATCTAGTCAAGGTCACTGTTAAAGCAAGCTTTTGTCATATCATTTTATACCAGTGTATTGAGTATGATTTTCTTACCCTTCCAGTTAAAAAAAAACACAAACAATGAACAATCAGTCTCATTAAGTCTGAGTAATTCGCGTAAATGCAAATAATCCATTCATTTTATACTGAACACGGCTCTCTCTCTCTCTCTCTCTCTCTCTCTCTCTCTCTCTCTCTCTCTCTCTCTCTCTCTCTCTCTCTCTCCCTCCCTCCCTCCCTCCCTCCCTCCCTCCCTCTCTCTCTCTCTCTCTCTCTCTCTCTCTCTCTCTCTCTCTGTCTCTCTCCCTCTCTCTCTCTCCCTCTCTCTCTCTCTCTCTCTTTTTGGTTAAGAACTTCATTTAAAACCATCGTTAAGGTATGTCGTTATCAAGACCGGAAGTTGCCTTTCCTAAGACAACCAGTTTGGTAATGTAAAACATTTGAACAAATGAATCTCTTTCGACTGCACTGATTTAAATATGAATCTTATTGCATAGTAATAAATGTATCTTCCACACTTGTGGTTGAATCGCTTTGAAAACTTTAACCTGGTCGCTTTTAAATGAGTGGAGGATGGTTCTTGTACTACTCGCTTTTAGCTTGTGGCGATCTGCGAAATTTTACCAAAAGTAATATCATTTTAGGTGAAATATGTTATATCTGAAATTCATCCATGAAACTTGAATATAATTATAAAATTCACTGTACATTGGTATCTGCAGCTACGTGAATACAATAAACGAGAGTAAGATGAGAATCCAAGAACTGAAAATGCTTCAGATGTCAAACATTTATTGGTATCCTATCACAAAAGTCAAACATACATGCACACATGTTTAACTAAGTTGCAACCATAAAATTACATTCAATCAAATTGCAACTGACTCAAAAAAAAAAAACATACGGTGACCTGTCATTAACAGTGTGCAGAAAAGTGAAAAGCAGTAAAACGATCCCCTTGGTGCCAAAAAGTGTGGAATTTATTTCGTATGGCGTCCGTTCCGGGTGACATTTCGTCCAGTATTCGGTATTTGGGAGATTGTCCCATATGGTGTCCCTGGGTTCCTCTGTATTTCCTGGGTTCCAGGGTGTTTAATATGAATGTTCCTTTGTACTCCCTGCACTGAGAAAAGGACAGCACTGTTTTTGTGTATCTGAAAGGCATATTTCTAGCCGAACCCCACCTCTGCTAGACAACTGTATATGAAACTGATAGCCCAGTTCTGTTTTATGTGGTGCGAAACAAGGTTATTTTTCTAAGGCGCAAAAAAAAGCTTCTTAATTGGTAAGCAAAGGTATCGTGTAACAGATCGTAGGCCTTAATATATTTTCGAAAAAGAAAAGATGAGAAACAGTATTTTTTCCTTGGCCTTAGCTACGGCGTGAACCTTTGGCCTTAGCTACGGCGTGAACCTTTGGCCTTAGCTACGGCGTGAACCTATAGCTTTGGTCGTGTCGTTGAAGGCCGACTCCGAAGAACTTTCTGAGACTATGGCGTTTGATGGATCAAGCCTTTTCCCACATACTATGAATAGGGGATGGGTTCCGGATTGCTTTCTAATTTTACAGGCGTGGCCCAAGTTCACACCTCTCTTGAAAATTATATTTTTAGATTGATCAAATGCCGTCATTTTAAAATTTGCAGTGACTATTTTTCAACACGCTCCTACTACGGTGTCATCGAACCTGCCTGGTACTTTCCATAAAAACTTTTTGTTTATCTTACAAACCTCTCATACTTAATTAACTAGATCTGGGCTGGCACAATGTCCCTGAACATTTTTGTTATGATGTTGATGTATTTGCTTTTGTTAAATTATCGTTTGTCATGAGAAATTATTGGATTTTTAAATCGTTAAGTAAAGCGGGGAAGGAATAACTTAAGAGAACAGAAGGATATGTATGAATGTTGTGCGCTCAATTCTTGTGCCAACAGACAATTATTATCAATAGGATTAGAGTAATTATAATCCTCTATTTTGCTTAATTGTTAATTATATATGTCGCGTCGTTCCTAAATAATGCATGCTCATAGGAATTGCTGTAATTGGTATTTCTATTGTTTATAATGGTTGTGTTATGTTTATAATTATAAAGCCCCTTTTGTTACCCCTTTGATTGTTGTCACCTGTTTGTTACCCACTCTTATAATAAGTGTCTTTGTTAGGATCTACAAAAAAATATAAGCTACGGAAAATAATATACGGGAGGATGTAGAAGTGCATATCTGAATGATAAAACGTTGACTGAGAAATTATATTAATTATAAACTCAGATATATGTCATGGATATTCGATCGTGTATGGTACGTGACTATCGTTCTTAAGTGTAATAACCAAAATGCTTTTCTTGGCGTAATAGACTCCGTTACACCCCACTGCACTTAGTATTTTTTATATCAATAAACATTTGTTATTTAATTTAATCATTCCTTTTAATTTATAAGGAAGTGCCCCGTTTGTGAGTCAAAAACGGCTCACAGAGGTGTACTTCATCAATACAAGTAATATTAAGAGCAACAAGTTTACTCGGTCGTTGGAGTGACTTCAACTTATTTTCTTTTTTAAAAAGTTTTCGTTTAACGTGTAAAAAAAGTTGATATTAATAGTAATATATAATTAATACAATTAATTTGTGTTTACTATGTCAAGAATCCGTGTGTGAAGAATTGCTATTGCCTATTACTGTTACGTCATCAACAGTACTGCATACGACATCTTGGCATTACGAATGTCAAAGTCAACACGTCGCTGTGTTGCAGGTCACTTTATTTTTCTGTTTATATATGTATGCCAAGAGGAACAGCAAACCTCGCAAAAACCTCCCATCTCAGCTACCCCCTCCTCCTCTCCACCCCCCCCCCCCCATATCCAACCCATGAATAATCTCTCTCCAGTATCTCGATTGAAAAAAGAAGCAAATTTTTGGTAGAGAGTGGCGGAGAGGTGGAGGTTTCTTTTGTCTGAAAGATAGCCAATGTTCAGTGTATAAAAACTTCATAACATTGACTGATTCTGTTGTTTTAATTGCCAACGGTACCACTAGTTAATTCACATAATAAGTGCATTAGGGTCATGCCTACTATTTGCATGAGCAGAGCCCATGAACCCAACCCATGAGTTGAACTGAATTCAAAACATGCTTCTTTATGAAAGCTTGTAATTATGCGCTTAGTCCCTTGGCTGTATAAGTGCGTTGTGAAAAATAAGATGATGATGGTGTTGGTGGTGCTGGTGGGTTCAAATGGTGGTGGTGTTGATGGTGCTGGTGGGTCCGGGTGGTGGTGGTGGTGATGCTGGTGGGTCCGGGTGGTGGTGCTGGTGGTGGTGGTGACGGTAATGAAGAAGAAGACGAAGAAGAAACATGTAGCCCTTCCCGATTTTTCGGATAGTGATGGCGACGGTGGTGAAGATATAAAGTCGAATACTTTCGGCGCCAGAGTTCGCATTGTTATTGACCAAGGCGTAAAAGAATCTAGCCTGTTGACAAGTCAACTGAAAATAAAGTAAAATGGGTGGCTTCTTTATTTTCCAACTGTAAGTTACTGGAAATCAAAACGCCATTTCCAACCCCGACCTAAATCTTGGCCCAACCGTTCCAGGTATTCCTGTTACATCCTGTGCCGTGTTAGTCTCGAGAACAAGAGTGATGGAACAGACTATCTAGCCGAAACCTTGTCCGAGCTCATAATGTACTATGCGACCGTGCGAAATTATAATTTTGGAAAGTATAGAATTCGCCCATCTAAAGAACACTTTAAATACCAAAATGCAGCGTCGATCATCAATAGGCAATGTTTAACGCGAAGAACCAAATACAACTGTTGTAAAGGAAAATCAACCAGACCGTTTTTGCTACTGAGTAGCGAAAATTACACTTATCACAGAAATACGATTTTCTAAGCTCTTAAAATTCAGAAATGACCATCAACGAGGAGGTCAAGGTCACGGAGTTACCTCTTACATAACGTCTTCTAGGCCCAAAGGCTCGGGAATAAGCTCACAATCCCTCTATCAGACTAATCGTTTTCGAGATAGTGGTCAGTTTCCGGTTTTTGATCTTGACCATGTCCGAGGAGGTCAAGGTCATCGCGGTACCTTTTACACATCGTCTTTTAGGCCCAAAGGGTCCAAAATAAGCGCGAAATCGTTGTCTCTAACCGTTTTTTAGATAATGGTCAATCGACTCGAAGGTCAAGGTAAAAAAATCGAATTTCACGACGTCACATTCTCTAATCTATCAGTGAGCCGAATTTCATCTTCCTGCGTCAAATAGCGAAAAAAACAAAACAAAAATCAATATATATATATATATATATATATATTTTCAATACCAAGTGGGGATGAAAGTGTTTGCCTGCCTTATAATGGGCTTCAAAGGCAAAAATTTCAATGTCCATTTTTGCATATAAAATGTTAATGACTTTCTAAAAAAATGAGCTGGGCGAGCTAGGCATGCTCCAGTGTGTCTCTGCCAAATTTGGTCGCCCTAACCCTAGTCGTCTCCGATGAGTTTGCGTGACAATGCTTTGGCGACAAAAAAAAAGGAATCATGCAGGGAAACTTTACCCAATAGTACGAATTCAATAAACTACTGGATTGAAAATCCCCAAAGGTAACAAATTAAAAAAGCAAATGTCAACTGTTACTGCAACTTGGGTTGGTGGATGAGGAGGTATGCACTAGAGTTCCCGAAAAATACTGGATGGATAAGCAATATTAATGGAGCATAAAATCGACTTATTTCGCTTCAGTATAATTATATATTTTCGAAAATGTTCACCTAAAAGTCAACATTTTTTTAAAATTTCGTACTGTTTAATAATTGTAAGATATTGACCTATTTCGAGTCAACATAAAATATTACTGACATCTCACTTAGTATCAAGAAAATATTACATTTAAGTCAACAGTAATATCTTCACGTTGACTCGAAAGAAGTCAACATATGATTTCTTACATTGGCGTATTCGCGTTCTGATTAACATTGACAAATTATTGACTCAAAACAAGTAAATATCTGTTTATTGTTAAGAATATAAAACATATTTTATCTAACTAGAGAAAACGCAGTAAAGGATATTTTCGGTTACTCTTTGATTTCTTGTTTGGGAACAGCACATCTATACATCAAGGTGAGTGAGTAGACTCGCTTGTATAACCAGTACCGTATTACATACGGCTACTTATTTTTGAGGCACCAAGTTGAAAAGGCTATTGTTATAAAATTAATGGGCAACATTTCGAAATAGAAAACAGTGTATACATGTCAAGAGCATTCTGTTTCGAATAAAGAAATTTTGAGTTATTCAGTTAAAGCGTAAAACATCAGCATTTTTTTTGAAGGGGGTGACACGAAACCGAATATGTCTGCTGTATAGGAATATCTATTTCTGGGAGGCCACTTGGTATCATATGCGTTGTCATGCGTCTCTCACCCCCCCCCCCCAAAAAAAAATGCGAGCGGAGGGGTACATTTGGGGACAGATGCGGTAGGCGCAGAGTGCCGATTTCCTTAGAAAGGGGATAATTTTCATTTAGTACTCCGCGTTTCCCACAAAAAGGGGCGGGGTTCTTTCTGAACTGCAGTCCTCGTTTGGTTAAAAATGGGGTATTATTCCAAAAGTAGCACTAAGCGTGTACGAGTTGTTTTAAAAAGTCAATGACACGTGTGGTAGCAGATTGGTACATGAGTATGGAATGCCATTTTAGCATTTAATGCTTATATTTGATATCATAATATAACTAAAGATATCAATAAATCAGTGTAGATATCATTAATTTATATTTGGTTATCAATAATTCAATTTTAGAAGGCAAAAATTATTTTTTGAGATAAAAAAAAATCAATTTTACAAACTTAATAAATATTAAGGGAGAATAACGAATCATCAATTAAATTTTTTAGATGAAAACTTGAATTATTGATATCAATAAAAGCAACACAATGTTTGAGCTCAAGAATTGCTTCTTTTTTGCACAGTAAAAATTAAAAGAAAGATGGCTCAGTCATTATTTTATACACAGATATGTGCTTCTGAATTTTTTATATAAAAATAGACTGATATTTTGATATTAAAATTTAATTTTTGAGATAAAAATCATTTGCAGATTTCAAAATATAAATTTAAAAAGCCTTATTCTGAAATAATGATATCTGAAATAGATTCTTGATATCAGTAAAAGAAAAGTAAATCACTGAGCTCACAAGTGAGATTTTACTATGAAATATTCCAATTTTGCTATCAAGAATTGAATTTTGATGTCTAAAAATCAACTTTAAAGATCAATAAACCATTTTCATGTCAATAAATATTTCTTGATATCTCTAAATATTTATTGATATCAAGAACTAGATCAAGAATACATTTACAGATATCAAAAATAAAATTGCAAATAGCAAAAATTAATTCTTGATATAAAAAAAATTTTCTGAGATCAATGAATTGGACAACGTTATCCATAAAAGTCTATAGCAAGAGGGGAGGGAGCTAGCAATCACCTCCAAATCGGTTACTTTGCGTGTCCAGTGCCCAGTTTAAAAAAATGTCCCGTTTTAAACTGACACGGAGGCACCTGTAAATTTCACACCCGCCTCCTAAACACGGAGAATAATTTTTTTTTTACCAAATTATATAATCGTAAGTACAATTGCAGGTAGTGCACAGTCATAGAACGCGGATACTTACACTTGAAAAATGTGTGTGCACAGCTGTTGGAATACCTTTTGTTTGACGCAGAGTGTAGTTCTGAGATACCCCCCCCCCCCCACACACACACACCCCACCCCTCCCTTAAAACAACCCCGCCTTTTCGTGTAACGGAACTAGCACTCCGTTCGGACCACGCCTGGCTCCTAATTCTAACCCTTCCCCCACTCCCCTTCTCCACCCTTTTTTACTGGCATGATCACTCATGATTACACTCATGATTACACTCTCAAGTGTCTGGATGGCTCGAGAAAGCATTTCCAAAGACAGAAACCAACAAATAATCAAACTGACCAATAATTTAAAATATCTAGAAGAACATTTTTTTAAAGCGTTCATGTGACATAACACGTACATTGTCAATATGTGAAGTCCTTGTTGCACAAATTTTGGATATATTGATCTTTGAAATAGAAAGACCATTTTCGTGAAATTTTTTTTACTTTAAAGTTATTTACACCAAATATCTTTTTTACTTTGTTTCTAGACCCCACCTTTGTGGCGATGTCAGGTACTTTGCCATGCAGGGAGGGGATGATTAACGCGGTTATTTCACTTCCTCTTACAAGCAAAATTAGCAACTTTTCCATGTATTCACTTTCCAGCTCCATGGCAGTTGTCAGCTGCGATTTCGACAAAGATGTTTTGGTTGTTAACTTTCAACCGAATGTGGAAAATAAAAGTAGTGGGACACAGAAGTCGAATCTGAAGACTGACTACCCATTCGCTTGGCTACGGGATAATTGTCAGTGCTCCGAATGCTGTCATCCATTCACCCGAGAGCGAACTTTTCTGTTTAGGAACTTAGATGCTGAAACGAAGCCGTCAAATTTCAAGGTACGCCTCAAGTCTCGGCCATATTGGTTCAAAATAAAACGAAGCAATTTTTTAAGGCAAGATCGATATTTTCAAATTATATTTTACGAAGTTGGCAACCCTTAATTTATGTGGTGTTAAGAGCCATGTTTTCAATGAAGCACTTTCGATTTTGTTTAGTTATCAGAGCTCTCTCTCTCTCTCTCTCTCTCTCTCTCTCTCTCTCTCTCTCTCTCTCTCTCTCTCTCTCTCTCTCTCTCTCTCTCTCTCTGGCACACATCCAGACACCACTTCGATTCCTATGATTGACAAAGACAAGATACAGATAAGTAGATAAGATTTTGCACATTTCTGTATCCAGTTAGGGGTCTGTCCCCTCCTTCGTGGTCTATAATGTACGCACCCATGGTTTGCGTTCATGTTAGTGAATGAGTGGTGTCACAAGCTTTGTGTATGCGGGTGAAGGAGTTTTCTAATATATGAAATAAACTGTCCGCTTATTTGTAGCTTCAAGATGACGTAATACTGATAGAATGGCCAGATGGCCATCGAAGTCCCTGCCCCTTGGAATGGTTATACAGCCATAGATTCGAGGAGGATAACAGGGATTCCTACCTCAACAGTACGGAGCTCAAAGAATTTCTTTGGACATCTGAAGATATGCAGAACAAAATGCAAAAATTCGACTACAGTAAGGTATAAAAACTTCAATATTTGCACGTTTATCTTTACCATGTCCTTGAAAAAATATTATTAGGTATCAGTATTCAATTTATTGTTATCTAAATCTTCTTTAGAAATGTTCTTTTCAACTCATGTAGAACCGACTAACGGCCGGGCAACATTTAACCCCTTCCCCGCACCTCCAGTCGAATGTGGTCGAGCTGGGGGCGGTGCAGTGCTCTATGTCGTTCAAGTCGCCTGACGTACGGTGGTACCTTTGGATGTAACGAAACAGAATAACGACCACCTCTGAATTAACACATGAATTTAACTCATTGAGATTAACAACCAGATCCTCTTAAATACAACCAAATAAAAAATTAAGACCTAAAAGTGCCAAAGGAAAGATAACTGCTGTATCCCAAAATAACATTTTATGAGTTCTTGTTTTTGCCTTGTTAAGGGCGCAACTTGAAACTAAAGTTCACAGTATCACTACCTACCCCCCAATTGGGGTGGAGTCAGAGAATAAGGGCAAAATCGCTTTATAATACTTCTTGACATACACAATTCAGCGCCAGTATTTAGATCACGAAGTTCTTTGTATCCTGAGTAACTCTATTTAGCGGCTGGAGTCCACAAATTCGCTCTTTTACAGTTTCTAAGATATGAACATCCTGACTTCGGAAATTCAAGGTCAGTCTTTAGATCACGAAGTCACATCTTAAGTAACGAAGTATAGGAATCTGCAAATAAGATCAAATCGCTTTATAACAGCTTTTGGAAATGTCAAGTCCTGACCTAGACTTCAAGGTCAAAGTTCAAATAATGAAGATACCCCTTAAACAACCAGATATAGGATCTGGTAGGTGAGAACAAAATCTCTCTCTTACAGCTACCGAGATACACAGACCACGTACTTTTGACCCCGTCATGGTCCAGTGAGCAAAGTATATACGGCGAAAACGAAGTCTAAAAAGTCTGAAGGCCAGGATCAAAATTTGATGTCCGTGTGTTGTATGTAGGCAAAATACAGTTGCTTCTACACAATAAACATTATGAAGTCGATCTATGTCGATTTCAGACTTTGTCGACCCGACCAAACACATCATCAACTGTAGTTGTACTTAGGTTGTGATTGGTCAACGATGAACTCTTACCAACGTCTTTGATACAAGACGTTGGAAATTCAACGTTGTTTAGACGTTGCTTTAAGTCGCAACGAAAGCACACCATTTTCCGACGTTTAATGAACGTATTTACTGCAACGTTGAATCGACGTTGTATAGATTTCGGACTCACAAAAAAAAACAAACAAACAAACAAACAAACAAACAACCTCCTTGAGTTGTCCCTCATCGGAAATGGTACCCATGACAGATCAGTTTGAAAATAGAACAAGGATGTAAAGTATGAAAATTATAAAAGCGCGCAAGTTTTTTTTCGCACCTACTTCTTAAAAATTATGCACGGACAACCACTTCACATATCCTGCGTGGCCGGTTGGCTAAAGGGTTCTGGTATGGCGATGGAGGGGTATCACCACTATGACTGGGCATGTAAATATGACGATTCTAGATTAAAGTTCCCCGATTGGTCGGGAGATCGACGTTTTTCGACTTCCCTTTTGAATCTACCCGCATCGTTTATTAGATCTCGGGCAATCGACGTCAATCCATCGTTGGTCCAGCGACGGGTGGCACTCCTGCTCAATGTTGATTTAAGGTCGCAATGCTTACTGGTTAGTTTATTGCCCATGGGGTTCGGAACTGAAAATTATTGTTGTCAAGGTAAATCAAGTTTCAGTTGCCCAGCCAAAACAGCCTCGAGAAAGATTGAAATAAAATACGAAATAAATTAAAAACGGCACTCCGTATGCAAAGGAAAACTAACTTTGAGACTATTGGAGTATTAGGTAAAAAGTTTTTAACATGGGTATATTGGTAGAAGATTCTGTGTTGTTGTTTTAGGAGGTCATTTCTCTAATTCTTTCATGTTATGTTTAGACTTGTAAATAGCAGTCTAGTATCTGTAGATTTTGTTCACTGTCTGTTGACTGTCTGTTGACAGCTTATCACAGATGATGGAGTTTTGTTGGACTGGCTAACAACGGTTGAAAAATGTGGCATTTCTTTGATTACCGGAGCGCCTCTACACGAGGGTGTTCTCAAGCAAATATCTGAACGAGTGGGTGTCCTGAAAACCACACATTATGGGTATGCATACTTTTTATCGCGTTTGAAGAGGAAAGTTTTAACACATAAGACACCAAGTGTTCACCCAGTGTAACAGGCTATCTTACCCCCTATCCCCCTGTACAGCTTTCCCCCGGGGAAAGCTACACTAGACTGTCTTTCTCCCTCCAGTATATTTAGCCCCTTCCCCCCACTCGAACTTTTTTGCGTGTAAATATATTTGATAATATTTGTTCATGAAAATAAATGGAGTCAATTAAACTGTGTGAAACTATCTTGAACTACTTTATTGACTAAATTCAACATAATTCAAACGAAAATGTAAAAAGGCATCCTTGATCAGAAAGTTCTTTATTTTTCTCTTAATAACCTTTCTAGCATTTTAGAGAGCGCAGGTGGATACTCACCGCTAAGATTATCATAAATGACACCCACATTATCCAAGAAGCGCTTTCTTGTATGTTCAACTTCATCTTTCTTTTAGAAAGTGATACCAGTAGGGGCAAAAATACCAATTGGGGGGGGGGGGGGGGGCTAGCCTTTCTAGCTTCCCCCGGGGAGAGGTAGCCTAGTTTATTTTCACCCGGGGGGGGGGGGGGGGGAGCTGTACAGGGGGCAAAATATACTGTTACACCACACCGGGCTTAGGGTGTCCATTCGTACGTACGACCGTCCTTGTGCAACCATTTGATCGCTATGTTCTGTTTTTTTATTATTTCTCTTAAACTTTTTTTGTCATATTACTTTTGAAATAAACCACAAAAAAAAAAAAAAAAAAAAAAAAAAAAAAACATTTTGTGTCAAAACCTACACACGAGCGTTATTCTGATTACTTTATATGCGTGTAAATAAGAACATAAAAAATTCAAACTTAACCCGTCAATAGAAATATCAGAAAAAGGAAAAATTGTTTGTGTTATATTATGTTTGTGTTACATTGTAACTGGACAGGTCGAGGTCACCTCGTATGCATAGTATTTTAGGCCCAAAGGTCGCAATTGCCATTTCCAAGAAGATCAGTGCCACAGAGGTCCTCTTATGTAACATCGTTTTAGTCCACAGACTCGAAATGTAGCTCAAACCGCTATGTCTCTAATTATTTTCGAGAAAATGGAAAACTTCCAGTCTTTGACCTTGGCCTTGACCAGAAGCTCCTATGCAACGTCTTTTAGGCCGAAAGGGTCGAAATTGAGTTCAAAATCGCTCCAGCTCCAACCGTTTCTTTTTTCTTCTTCTTTTATCGATTGAACAATACATAATACAAATAACACGAAGTGGAGGCAACTAAGGTGCCAAAAAGTCTAAAGTCTACCCAAGACGATGTATATACTCAACAAAAAAAGAAACGCAACACATATAGAGGGGGTTAATTAACACTTGACAAGCCTTTGGCTTGCAAGAGTTATATGAATTTGTGCGAGCGAAATTCGTCCTTTTTTTTTTTCTTCTTGACACTTTTTCCGATTTTTTGTGTCTTCTTCTTCTCTGACACTATGGGCCCTACGACCATGAAACTTGGGACTTATGAAGGGCTTGATCTGAACATGTGCATGTCACTTTTTATTTTCGTCTTTGATTTCGTTTTCTTTGTTAAAACGCCATGTGAAAAGAGTGTATTTTTTGCAAGTTAATGCGTAGCATTTAAGCCACATCACACACAGTTGCTCAGTGAGCTTTGTGCGAGCTCTCACTGTGTATGCTAGATCAGTCAATAAAACCTTAAGTCAACAGAAACTAAACACTACTCGGCTTATAAGACGTATTCAAGCTGTGTTGTTTGCAATATATTATTCAAGAAATAACCCATTGAAGCCAGTATTTTTGCGTTTTAATTTCTGTCAAGTGTTTAACATTTCGCTAGCGGAATGAGCTTCTAGTTTTTTTTTCTATTACTATATTTAATTTTTCTTGTACATTCTATTACTTGGAAAATGATTGTCCAAACAATGTGTCAAAATCATTCCACGCTCTATCTTACAACTGGAGCGAACAGTCACGTGACCTAAACTGGTAGTCTAGCACATTGTGAAATAACCGCTGAGAGTTATTGAATTATTTTTTCATAGTCTCAACCCTTAAGAAAAGAGTGCACGTTGTACAAAATTTGAAGTTTCTGGAACGATCCTAACCGATGGCACGGTTAACCGCAATTCAGCGAGAGCGTGCGATCGGCATGCTGGAAAGTGGAAAAACGGCAACTGACGTGGCGCGGGCGTTTGGCGTCCACAAATCGACGGTTACTCGCCTGAGAATAAGATTAGATACAACAGGGTCCACATCCGATCGTCCTAGAACGGGCAGGCCACGGTCAACGACCCCAGACCAGGACCGACAGATCCGCTTGTCACACCCTATTCAACCCTATTAGGACACACGAGATATTTGGCTTGTGAACTGCTTTTCGGATACCTTCAGTTTACGTAAGCATTAGAGCGTAACGATAAGAATGTAGCTTTGAATTTTTAGAGAAATGAAATTATCTATTGATTCTGAGTCTATACCTAAAATTTTGTTGTTATCTGTCCAGTATTGACAATATAACAGCCATTTGAAAAAGTTGCGTTTCTTTTTTTTGTTGAGTATATAGTTCCAAGGGCTTGAACAACTAAACACAACTAAACCATCTTTCTCGATCCGGCTTTCTTGCCGTCCACTATCTCTGAGTGTCCAACCACTCCCAATAGCACAGAGACATGGATTCTTGCGACATATGATTGCGTGGATCGATGAAAGGGGTGTGCGCGAGGCTGAAAGTATAGCGGGTGGGAGGCTGAGAACTATCGAGATTGCGTCCGTAAGCTTGTTCTCACGACTGCTGATTTACGAAGCAGTCAGCAGAATTTTATGGGACACGCAGCACGAGAATATCCGTCAGAATATTCGAGAAGAGTGTGTTCCTTGTTGAGCCCTGGTTCAACGCTGCGAGAGTCCCCGTGTTGTCCGTGGAGAAGGTGATTGTGCACACGCGAGGAACGGCAAAGAAAATGATGTTTATCATGTGCTCCTCAGAAGGCCAGGCATATCAATTGACCAGATGATTGCTGATCTCTTTGAGATAGACGTGGCGCCCACGGCTTCTGAGCTTGCATCCGTAACGGTGTGCAAAATTGCAAGTACCGTTGAAGGAGTAGCAAAGCATGCTAATCGTTGAGAGGATGCGGCCCGTGTCGCTCTTGATACGCACTCAGTGATGCGGAGTGACGTCATCAGCTCAATGATGCGGCGCAGGGAAGAGCGAACAACGTGGACGACGCCCCAACTATCTCAGATACGCCCCACCCAAACTCACTTCGCATATGGTACCACAAAGCACCTTTATCACGCTCAAGCAATAGTACAACTTACCGGACTTAAGTATCCCACATAGTTTGTGCTGCTGTGAGGTCATACAACAGTGCTCAATACTGTGCTTGATACTAGTGTGATTTTAATCAATATTGTTAAAAATTAGGGAAACAGCGATTTAAAAAAAATAAATACAACTGGCTAAAATGGCTCACTTTTCAACTCCTGGCCGAAATGTGACTGAGCCAAATTTCTCTTGTCCAATATCGTGACACCATTTTGAAACAACCAGGCGTCGGCGTACCATCCAACTTGGGGAAAATTCGATGCACGGCATCAGCACACAAATTACCAACTCTAGATAATGTGCACTTCACGAATGTGGTTTTCAATAAATGGAAAATTTAGGACATGCTTCAGGATATAAAAAGTGATGTAAACGTCATGACTGAAAAACGCTGCAAATTGCTTTGGAGTTCTGACAGAGAGCTTATAAACAAAAGCTCTCTGGTTCTAAGCTCCACATTTTCAATCTTACATGTTGCTGTAAAGCTGGTAGGAGGGGGTGGAGAGGGAGTGAGCTCTTGACAGATTAACTAACAAAGCCTGTTTTTACTCTGTTCGGAATGTCAGATGTTTTATCTAAAACTGGCGCGTGTGCATAGAAAACCCAAAACGAAAAACATGTTCGAAATGGGGCGATTTTTGTTTTCATTTTGGTCACGCGTTTCTTGTTTCACGTTTTTTGGAAATCGGTCCTAATTTTAGAATCACAATGAAAGTTTTAAATAAAAACAACGTGATATTAATTTAATCAAATTAGGATGGGGGTGTTCAGAACAGTTTTATTAGTCGTCTGAATGTGTGTCCGTAATTTTTTTAAATACAGCCCTACTATAAGTATTTTTTGTATGGAATGCCGTTTTATCATTTAATTCTTATTGCTGATATCAAAATGTAGTTTAAGATATCAACAAATCAATAGAGATCTCATTAATTTATATTTTGCTATCAATAATGAAATTTTACATGGCAAAAATTTATTTTTGAGATCAAATTATAAATTTTACAAATTTACAAAATCTTAAGAGAGACACACATTTACATAAAATTTAACGAATCGTCAATTAAAGTTTGGAGATGAAAACTTGAATTATTGATATCAATAATAACAACACAATTTTTGAGCTCAAGATTGCTTCTTTTTTGTAAATAAGGAAGATTCTGTGCACAAGGACCAGTCATTATTTTATTCACAATTTTTTTATCTCAAGAATTGCTTCTTTTTTGTACAGGAAAAATTTAAAGAAAGATTCTGTATACGAGGACCAGTCATTTTTACAGATGTGTGCTTCTGAATTTTTTATTTAAAAAAAATAGACCGATATTTTAATATGAAAAATCAATTTTTGAGATACAAAATCATTTGCAGATTTCAAAATACAAATTTAAAAAGTCTCATTCTGAAATAGTGATATCTAAAATAAATTCTTGATATCAATAAAAGGAAAAGGAATTATTTAGCTCAAAATTGATATTTTGCTCTCAAATATTTCATTTTTGCTGTCAAAAATTGAATTTTTGATCTCAAAAAGCAATTTTAGATATCATTAAATCATTTTTGATATCAATAAATATTTCTTGACATCTCTAAATATTTATTGATATCGAAAATTATTTTTTGAGATCAATAATACATTTAGAGATATCAAAAATACAATTACAGATAGAAAAAATGAATTTTTGAGATAAAAAATTAGTGCTTGATATCAAAAAATGAATTTTTGATATAATAAATTATTCTTGATACCAATGATTCCCTAATAAACGTGAAAATGGCATTCCATACATCTGTAAATAAATGACTGGTCATTGTATTCACAATCTTTGTTTTATTTTTACTGTACAAAAAAAGTATTTCTTGAGACCAAAAATTGTGTTGTTACTATTGTTCTCAATAATTCAAGTTTTCATCTCCAAAATTTAATTGACGAGTCGTTATATTTTAGCTAAATGTGTGTCTCCCTTAAGATTTTTTTTAATTTTGTAAAATTAATTTTTTGATCTCAAAAATAAATATTTGCCATCTAAAATTCAATTATTTATAGCAAAATATAAATTGTTGAGATCTCCTTTGATTTATTGATATCTTTAATTATATTTTATATAAAAAATAAGCATTAAATGTTCAAACGGCATTCCGTAGATTTCTTAATATAAATTTAAAAAGTCACATTTTGAAATAATGATCTGAAATAAAGTACTGGTATCGATAAAAGGAAAATAACAGTGAGCTCAAAATTCAGATTTTGCTGACAAATATTTCCATTTTGCTATCAATAAGTGATTTTTTTTATCTAAAAATCAATATTAGATATTATTAAATCATTTTTATATCAGTAAATATTTCTTGATGTCTCTAAATATTTATTGATATCAAGAATTATTTTTTTAGATCAAGAATACATTTAGAGATATATATAATTACAGATAGCAAAAATTAATTCTTGATATTAAAATAGGATTTTTTCAGATCATAAATTAATTCTTGATTTTATTTTATTCTAATTCTTGATATATAAAATCAATTTGTGAGATCAGAAATTAATTCTTTATATCAATAATTCCCTAATAAATGTGAAAATGATATTCCTATATTTTTGATGCTTTGAAATTTAGCAAGACTATGTCTTGAATATCCTCCACCATTTTTTGTTCTTATTTTAGCGAATGCACCAAAATTTGCCAGAATTTGGTTACTTTCGGTACTTTGGACTTCATGCATTTAAAATGCTACTCCTCTTACAATTCTTTCCGAACCTGAAGGATATGCAAGCTATTGTTCTTAAATTGCTTTTAACTATGGCCGAGGTATTCACCTGTGTTCATCTTGTTCTAATTTGAAGAATGCACCGAAATTTGGTCAAAAATATGTTGGGCTTTCTCTTATTCCAGATGCAAAATGCTTCCATCCTACATTTTTTGTTCGATTACTTTGAAAAATGACAGTGTTTCCCAGATGTTTTTCAGATGATCCTCCACCAGGTTTGTTCTCGATTTTACGAATGGGCCAAAAACAAATAAATTTTCGGTACTTCAGACTTGACGTGCAGAAAACGGTCAAAATTTGGCAGGAATATTCCCTCGACGCTTTCTGCTCGGCGTGTCCATATTTTAGCAAAGAACATAAATGGGCCACACATAGGCCAATTTTTTGTGCCTTTCACTTGGTACACATAAAATGCTATAAGAGTTCTTGACATACTGTTGTTAGATTGTCATATATATCAGGAATATAACTCTAATGGCCCTGTTCCAGTCTTATTCAACGAAGTGACAAAACTGGTAAGCATTTGGCCAGAAATTGTCAACATTTGATGCTTAGGACTTCAAACACGTCATAAGCTATCCATCGTACAATCAGTATTTGATCGTTTGATTGTTTGGTTAGTTCGGTATACTGACTGACCAACTTTGAACATGCCATATTTACTCTTCGCGATTTATAGGCATTGGTGTCTTGTACAATGTCGTAAAAATTCTTGTTTATTTTTCATATTAAAATTACTCTTATGATATCAAGAATATCTTATTTTCGTATATATTTATTTTAATTCATATTTTATTGTTGCAAAGATAATTCGTGAGATCAATAACTACTTAGAGATATCAAGAAATATTTATTGATATATTAATGATTTAAGGAATCACTAAATTATTTTTCGTTCTAGCGAATCATTCAAAGTGGTAACGAAGTCCAGGCCAAGCAATGTGGCGTACACCCCCAAAGCACTTGGACTGCACACAGATTTACCTTCATTGAATTATTCTCCTGGGGTAAGCGCGCTGTTCACTTGGGGATCATCTATAACGTGCGTACGCAAAAAATATCGGGCTTGTTTTACCCCTTCCTCGTCCAGATGTGAAAAATTTGTTTGAACATTAGCGGTCGCGTTGGTTTTTTTTTTGTTTTGGATTCAATAACGTTGGCTGTTATTTATTTATTATTATTCTTCTTTTTTTTTGGGGGGGGGGGATAATTATTATTGGAACATATCAAATTTTATGTACAGTAAAACCTCATTCTGGACAAACCCTGAAATACCGGACAACTGCCAATACCGGACAAGAATTCTCAGTCCCGTTTTCCCCCATTGGTTTACATGACCCCTGAAACACCGGACACCTCTATATACCGGACAAAATCCTCCAGTCCCCCCCCCCCGTTTACCGGTGTAGGCAGGTGTTACTGTACATGCATCAAGACCTACCACCATAACCCGCCATAATTCATTTTGGCTCCTGGGTTTGGACGTTTTGCGTTACTAAAACGGGTAGATTGGCTGTTTAACCATTTTAAAGTTAAATAATACAATGGCGCTAAAGGGGGAAAATTTTTTAAAACAGCAAAACAATGCAAACAACAGAGAAATATATAAAGGAATTGACTTTTTAAATTGTAAATGAATTAAATTCCATTTACTGTTGCATTGACCGCGTCAAAATGAACAGAAAATAGTTCATTATTGCAAATATTCAAATTCTCAACCAGTAAGACATTGTTGTGATAACAGTTACAGATGCTGCACTGTATTAAGCAAGTACAGTCCGAAGGAGGGGAAAACACATTTTCTGATTCATTTCGAGTTGCCTACGATCTAAAGGTGAGAAAACTAAGGATGTTTTGCAAGCAATGTCGTAAATCTTCACCAAAAAACGGCCAAGTTTAAATTTAAAAGGAAGAGAAATTGCTACTCCTCATACAAATCTGGCCTGATCGCATCGCAGTGTTTTAGGAATGTTCCATAAGAGCTTCATTGTGTTTAGCAGTTTCTGAAAAATTGCCAAAAAACCCGGCAAAAACCCACCAAATTGGATATAAACACGAACGAGTTATTCTTTCTACAGTAATGGTCAAATTCATTTCCAGTTTCACTGGAATGTTCCCCCAAAAGATCTTCATATGTCTGTTTTGTTTGGCGGATTGGCCAAAATATATCGACGCCGTGCTATATTTTTTCAGCATAAAGTGGAGTGAAATAAAATTGCTGTTTGTTTGTTGAAAACCCAATATCCATCTATTACACTTTGTTTCAACGAATACACAAAGAAATTAGCATCTTGCTGTGTGAAACCTTTTCCAAAATGGCGTGATGGTCACGTGCATTTACTTGGATATTTACGGTTCCACTAAAAGCACAATCAATTACAGTGAGCAAAATTCGAACAAATAATACGCAGAAATGCAAAGGCTTAGCGAAACTAGAGATGCAAACAATATGCCTCCCGACCAAGGGGAGACATATACAGCTGTATGGTGTTTGGGCTTTCTCTGTCTGTATGTATGTACGGGTGTATTTATGTGTGTGTGTCACTCTGTTGTGAACAAAATGCTATGTGCAAGAAACCTCGAGAAGTCGGGACGACTTCAAACTTGATCTGTTTATTCTTTGGATGGGTCGGACGGTTCTTTCAACTTTTTTATCTATGTTACATTATGTGTATAGCGTCATTACGTCAAAATCTTCTGTGCGAAATTTCTCAGCCGCTGAACATCGGAGAAAGTTCGAACTTGGTGGGATTATTGTTTGATCGATCTAAAAGATTCCTTCAAATTTTATGTCGAGTACAACGAACGAGTGCGGCGTATCAGGCATCAATATGCAATAATTTCAACAAGCTGGGTATTCCTTGGGTCAGTCGGACGGCTCTTTCAACTTTTGATGAGTGTAAGTAAGAAAGGCGTCATTACGTGAAAACTTATTTGTTGTTAAGCAAAGTATCTCCATAGCGGACAGTCAGATCGACTTCCAAATTTTATGTAGTTATTCTTTGAATAATTCGCACGGTTTGTTAAATATTAAACACGAATAGAAAATTAAGAATGGCATATGAAGCCAATGCCACCCTCGCCCCGCCCTACCCATTTTGTCAGCTCAGTTGTTTACTGAGCATAGCTGCTAACTACGCTGGGGATTTCTGCGTTTTCAAGAAGATTGTTGAGTGTTCCTGCACTCGTTAGACTGCTTAAAAACAGTACAACATCAATATCGATCCTTCGCTATTTCTTTGCCTGTAAGTAACCTCTTTGTGCGTTACTCACCTACAGCTATTACGTAACATGTCACTCAGTTGTAGTGCATTATGAACTCGTTATCCTCCTCTAACACCGGGGTGAGTCATCTGTTGCACTGTTATGAAGTATGCCTTTCCGGCGCTTTTTGGCCGATGGAACTGTACGAAGACAAGGCAATACAACATTGCTATAACTACGCCTAGGGTGCAGCCCGTTGCCGTAAAAGGGCTAGGGTTGCATTTAGAGTCGTGCCTACATTAGATTAGGGGGGGGGGGGTGAGGGTTAGCTAAAAAATCCAGACCACCTTCAAGACCCGGATAAAATTATGTAAAGTAAAACCCGTTTCTCGTGACCCTTCACGATCCGGATAAAAAGCAAACGGTAAAACCTGTCTGTCCTAACAAACTTCCAGACCCGGATAAAAATGTAACGTAAAGTTTAAGTGCCGTAGTGACCAACTTCCAGACCCGGATAAAATAAGACGCACAGGAAAACCCGTTTAAGCGGCCACCCTTCAGATTCGCATAAAAAAAAACGTACAGTAAAATATGTTTTAGTGACCACAATCTAGTATTGTTTATTTTGGAATTTTTGACAATGAAGACATGAAGACAATGAGACATTTCTTTTTGTTTACAAAGCAATAGACCAAATAAGTGGCGATTGAAGTGTACTATAAGCCTGTTCTGCACTGGCCGCTGAAAACTCATTTTATCCGTTTACTTGAAATATACGTACATAAGGAGTAAAAATTTCATTAAAAATTAAATGCCAAATGGAAGAAAAAATTCTGACCCTGTAGGATAAAGTAAAAATAATTTAATTATAGTCAGAGAAACTTAGGAAAAGCATTTTTCTTGAGTGATATTTTTCTTTCATTAGTGTCAGGTTTTGGGAGGTTATGATTAAATAGTAGTCGTGTTCATGTTTTTTTTCTATTCTGATAAAGTGGTTAAAGAGAGATAAGAACAAAAAATGTGTCTTATTTATCAACTATCATACGGATGCATTATCATAATTATGCTCTCGAATAGACTGGAACCCCAGACATCGGACCACTTTCTCTCAGTCCCGAGGCTCTTCCCTACAAACAAACATGCATCAGGTGGACAATGCAATTTGCTTGTAGTCTAGAGCAAATCCTCGAATCATGGTGTGAAATGGAGCCTCCATTGGAAAGAAACTATAAAAAGGCGTATTTGACTTCGCATAACTATTCCGTGTAAATACGAAAGGATAGGTTTTATAAAAGAAAGCTTGGATGATTTCGAGATGTACAGTGTTTTCAACGAAGCCTCGTTTTAGCTCTAAAGTCTAAAATACCAGTTATATGACACTTCTAATTTCATTTATTCGTCATTCCCTTCATATTTATTGTATTCACGAACAATTCAAACAACAATAAGCCACTCAGCAGAGAGCTAGAAGTACATCAAATCGACATTGTCTTTTTGCTACCCTATATAAGACAGATTCAGGTCAGGCTGAGTGAGGAAGGCGGAAGAATTCCCCCAAAAATGGAGAACGTGTTTCCACTAAGAATGACTTAACTGAGCTACTAGACAGCTCATGATATACTTCAATAACTAGAAGACCACTTAGGTTGTAGACAAAAAAGGTGACTTATGGTCATGCAATGAAATTCAAAATTAACCAACCTGAGCGGCGAAGCTTAAGGTGGGGTGAACAGCCAAATTCTATCAGGGCATTAATAGATGTGGCCATTTTTTGTATAAGTAAGCACAAGGTATAGTAAGTGGTTTATTGGTGAACAAAATTGACTCACTCCTACAGTTTCCTCTTCTCTTCTGAAGGAAGAGAGCCCATCCTGCAACCAACTGTCTTTAAAAAATGACCAATATCTTACCAATGAGGCCTGCCCCCGGTGTTAGAAAAACCATCCTCCATTCGCCATGCTCCATCTGAAACTCTCTGTCCAACGCGTGAATATGCAGCAGCTCTAGACCTCTGACTTAAACCTACTGCACCAAGCCACAAACTTATTGTACTGACATCGACAAACTTTCACAGTAGATTACTTGTGACTTTATAGCATTTTATTTACAACCCTCGTGGAAAAAATCTTTTCCGTTCAGAAAGGCGAGGCACCAAAGACGTAGGGTCAATGTATGTAGGAAGAAAATGTGGCCAGGTGCGGCTGAAACAAAATTCTCTCGTGGCAAGGTATTTGGATTATCCTCACAGATCTGCAATGCCTAAGGAAGGGAAGCTCAACGGCATCAGAAGACCAAAATGCTAGCAGGAGTAGCCGACAAAAGGCACAGTCATATTTCTTTGTTGGCCAAGTGTAAACCAATTCGGCTGCAACACTGCAGTCATGCTGTGGGGACCACGATGGGACGTTGAGCCCACAGTACTGCGGATGGAGACGCAGACATCGTTGAGACCGCAGCATGGGGCCACATTGCTGTGGTTATTAAGAGAATAGCTAGCTAAATAAACAGTAGTTAAGTGTTTCAGATTATTGTCGTATGCACTCATGGTCTCTTTGGATTTACAGAAAAGAACTACGATTTTACAGTTTTAGTTTGTACACTGTGGGATACTGTACAAGTAGCTCTTCGCTCCCAAACATCGATAGATGGATACTTCTGGTCATTGATATTGTTATCGCGTTTAATGGATCAACAAAGTAACGGCCTTTTAGCAAGGGATCGGGCCAACAGCGTCGTTCTTCACAATCTGTGACAGCACAGTGATGATATTGTGGGCCGTTCACCCCTGTATGGGGTCCCACAACTTATTTTCTATTCCTACAAGAGCGCGGAAATGCGTTTTATATATGTTCCAAGTTCTACTCTTACAGAAGCGCTGAAAAGCGCCCACAGCTCATCTGCTAATATCTTCACAACCAGCAGTAACGTTGTAAGATCTAAAACTCGAATTGTGCTGTTGACGCCAAAATTTACTTTTAGCACTGAAGAGTGGGTGTTTTCTCTTGCAGCGATGGACGAGAAATCGCGTTCAAAATGATGAAGGATGACGGTCGTGGGATAGGTCTGTAGATTAATTTGCCATGGTTTTGCCCTCAAGTGGCCCACTGTGGAGACAAACGTGTTTTTTAGACAATGTTTTTACGAATAGGCCAACTTCAAAGTCAAACTGCGTGTAAACACAAAATAACTACTGCTTCTTTAAGTTTTAGCACAATTGATTTTTCCAGCAGATTCTTCAGCAGGGTTCATTTTATTTTTGATCTAAGTCTTCTGAATTATTGGCATATAACGCCTACATTGTTGCAAAACACACATAATGCGGCCAAGCTTTAGTTAAAGCTCCAACTTTAAGCTCTTTGAGATCTGACTGCCCTGCTTCTTTCTCAAATTTATCCGTCTATTAACTACTTAGACCATTAGCTCAGGTGAATGCGAGTAAAAATCACTGTTCGTATTTCGGACGCCGTTCAATTTGAACACTGCATAGACTCGGCATAACTTCAGCAAAGCACGCAGCCTGTTGTGTAACCAGTTTGAACCAGTTGACGGTGGTTCTCTGTGGTTGTTTAACAGGCACATAAATATTTGTAATCAAGGGAATCGGTACGAAAATATGTGTTTTTGCTATTTTTATGAAACGTCAGTTGTTTCGTTACCCTTTGTATGAATATTTATGTTGCACCTGGGCAATTTTGCATCATTATTCAAAAGACTTGGGTAGAGAGATCAGACCCTTTTCAACTTAAGCATCTAGGTAAAATATCAAAACCAGTTTTGACAATCACAACCGGCTATAACCGGCTTTCAAGTAGGAACTAACAAGCACTGACCATCCGTTCATTTGGAAGGTCTTGCAAACACGATATGAGAAATGCGCGATTTCTGGGAGCTCTGGGTGAAGTTTCCTATATTGAAACTGAATTTTAGCAGATAAAAATAGCATTATCTTCCCGAAGTCTATCCCGATATTCATTGAAGAATAATTAACATAACAGGTGAATCGAAATCACCCGGAGCTGATCGAGTGCACTTGGTATCATATATCTTATCATTTGTGTAAAAATAATACGGAAAAGGGGCAGGTTAATTTTGGGTTCAGAGAAGGTTATCGTGGATTGCTAATTTCGTTTATTGGGAGTGATTTTCATTCAGTTCTCCGCTTTTTCCTGAGAAAGTACAATGTTTCGGAACTGCACTCCTAGTCCAGCATCAAAAAGAACCCCGAAAACTGTTCGTGTGATTCTCAAGTGATAGTGTCTGGCTAATGTTGTACTCATCCTTTTGTGCAACTGGAACCTCCAAATGTTTGCCATACCCAAACAATTTCCACCCTTTGAAGTGGTACTGTGCATGGTAAAATGCATTTTTCAGAGCTTGATGCTGAAATAAAAGGTTTCAATTTTTGTCGGGGGGGAGGGGGTATTTTTTTACGACCATGCAATACTTCTGGGTATTACTTAGAAACTGGACCAGGTCGCACCCCACAGGTCATTCGCGACTGGGAATGGTACACATATTAGCATAATAACTTTTTTAAGATCAGAGTTCTGAAAAGTGGATTATCGTTTTTAATGTTGTTATCTGCTGCTGTACAATATTTGCACAATAAAAACCCGAGTGCATTAAAAAAACACCAATCACACAAATGCGTGATACAATAAAAATAATTGAGTTTAATCTCATTCTTCCCAAAATTTTGTCAATAAAGAAGCATAATCAATTAACTTGAGTAAGTACTGACGTGATTTAGTTGTTTTGTAAATATTCCCTAAAATGAAGAGTGTTTTTAGGGGGAGGGGGGAGGAAGGGGTCCGTATATGGCAAAAATCTTGGGAAGTCTTTTTCCGCAGTTGCAAAAATAGGGCGGATTTTTTCCGAGGCGTTTTTTCCGGGAAGGGAAATTTTCCTCCCACCCTGTTGTACCTTGGACGCTAAATTGAACTTTTCAGAACTTTTCACCGAAACGGTTTTTATTCAACACTTTAATATTTCAAAAGGCTTTACGTTTTTCAATGCAGCATGCACTATCAAAGAACAAAAATCGTTATTTTTCACAAGTCTGTTAAATATTGTTTGTTTGTTAGATGTTTCAATGCGACGACACAATAAACAAACGACTTTAGTATCGGTGTTCATTTTTCTAGCTCTGAGCACTATAACCTTTTTAGAAAATGCAACAATTTTTTTTGTTTTTAATTTTGTATTTCAGTGAAACTATGAAGTCGATAAAAACACAGGTTTACGGTTAAAATGGAATTTATATATTCTGGCTTCAAGAATAAGAAAAAACTAAAGAATAAGATAAAAAATCCGTTACAAATCAGAACTATTTTGGCATATCATTTTTTGAAAAGTTCTAATAAAATTATTCTTGCATTAATATATAACCTATTTTCTATTTCCAATGCTAAATTACTTATCTAGTTTGAAAGACCTTTCAAGAAAAGCATGCAGTTCTTCAGTCCACGAATTTGTGCACAATACCTAGCGTTATCAAGCAAGTTGGACATTTGTCACTTGCTGATTTATCAAATTTTGCTAAAATTTTATCTGCTACATAATTTATGTGTATTATTTACAATTATGCATATTTTATTTCACATTTTTTGCAAGATAGATCAGTTTAGAAAAATCTTTCCGATGAGTTAATATTATGCTTCATTGTTTTTCCATCTTTCTGTGCAGCTCGACTCTATATTTTTATGTTTTTTGGTGGCCCAATAAATTTGTTTGGGCGCTAGGCTTTGAATGTCTTTTTCATATATTTTTTTCAGTATTAAGGTTTTTTCTCAATTTTTAAGAATTGATTTCCACTCACGTGGAGTTGTGTCGGTTAAGCTTATTATAGTTAAGATGTTTCCAAATTTCCACAAATTAGCTATTTCATACTTGCATTTGAAATATATTTTAATGCGATTTACTTTTTAGTTACTAGATCCTCAATGTAAAGTGTTTTATCACTTATTTTTATTTATTTGTTATATCAAAGCTTTGGTATCAAACGTCAGACAGGATCAGCTTTAACAAAATACCACTCGGACTTTAGTCCCCTTAAGTCTAAAGAACAAAACATGGCGGCTCTTGTCTTCCGTAGAATAAACAGTGGGTACTCGGCGAGACCCATGTATTTTAATAGTATATCCTGCATAGACATTGAGAACAAATACTTTTCATAAAGTTAAAACTATTTTCAGTCTGTACAATTCTTTTAACCTCTCGTAATTGTTGAACAAATACACCCACTGCGTTCTGTTCCGTGCATAGCGTAAGAGGAGACTAATCGGAATTTCTTTCTTTCCAACTCTACTTTTACTATTTCTTCATTCTTCCTTCTTTTTTCCCACTTATTTCTTTACCAAGTGCGTCCTAATATGCCCATCTCATAGTTGGTGAATGAGACGTTAAATACCAAACAAACAAACAAACAAATGATGAATGATCTAATGTTTTAAAGTGCGATTTTTTTGCGTTGTCTAGTATCAATACTCGACTTGGTATTCTTGGGGGCTTATTGTTAAAAGTTTATTGTTGTGTATTTATTTCAGCAAAAACCATTTAGGAACCTATATTGTATTTGAGATGTATATGTTACAGGGAATCTGTGAAATTAGGGATTTCATGAAATCCCTAGTGGATTCGTGTAATAACTTGCTCAATCAATTTCGATGTTTTTATTGAGAATTTTCATGTTTGCAATGTCGTATTTTACCGAAATTAATAGTAGATTTTAAATTAATATACTCAAAGCACTCGATTGCCAAACTATCATTCATGAGATACTTCAGTACCTGAATTTAGCAATACTTTTTGTCCTATGTAACTCATGTCACATTTCACGCCAAATTCTGTTATTTTGGATGGTAATGTTTAAATTCCAATTCCTTTCGATATGAAACGGGATACACAGTTTTGAAGAACCACTAAATAGCCTGCCTGAATGGATAATTTTTCAAAATAGTTCTACAATCAATATGAGCTTATTCATTACACGGATTCCCTAGGGATTTCATGAAATCCCTATTTACACAGATTCCCTGTAACATATATTTGTGATGGGGTCTTAAGCATACAGCAGGTGCTTGCTTGAAAGTTTGCAGCTTAGCTCTAGGATTAATAGCGTGATTGTTTTTGTTTATTGTTCATAAATCTAAGTCACAATGCAAAATTTGTTGCCATTTGACCAATTGGGTCTAAAAGGTTTCTTTCTCGAATAATATATGACGACTTTCTAATTTGTAGCACTTCTGATTATCAATATTTATCTTCAAGCCAGATATACAACAAAATAATAACATAACGTTTAAAGCAATTTGAAGAAAGAAATGTGCCATCAATTGATAGTTGCATCATCAGCTAGCAGATTAATTTTTACTTCGTAGTTTTGAAATGTTTATATTTTTGTCTCACTTATTGATATGGCTCAGACTTCAATTCCTACAATGAATAATAACGTCGAGAGAGGGTTGTCCCGCCGTACACTATTACATATTTCAAAATATATACTTGTATGACCATTACTTATCGTACGAGTTTCTAAATTTCTGTCGAGTACGACTATGCAACGTCTTGCTTTGTTCCCAAAATCGAAATGTTTTAAAACCTGCTCAACAAAATTCCAGTTTAATTTATCAAAAGATTCATTTTTTATTTTTCATACTTGTGACTGCTTTCTCTACCAGTTTGTCTTTCCGATGTAGTTTTTTAATTTTAATGTTTTTTTATAAGAATATTGTTGGAATCTGCTGTACCAACCCCATTTTTATTAATTAATTTGGTTCTATATTTTCTTTATGCTCTGTATAGTGGGTTTTTCTGCGTATTTGATATACCAGCGGTTCACTTCCTTCAATGCGTTCTAATTTAAAACCTGTTCTCTATTTGGCTTTATTTCCTCTTAAATATTCCTGCGACCTAATTCTTCTTCTAAAATACACACTTTATTACTAACTTACTTTTATGTTGTTTTCTTTCTCATAGTTTTTTACTTGAAATATACGATAGTTGTTTTGGTGATTATTGGTGCTTACCCATTTAATATAACATTTAAGTCTCAATCAGAAGTTATTTTACTATCTCGCTTCATCTCTAAAGAATAAAAGGTACGACCCAATAATGCCACTTGGTCATACTTGTACATACAACTTAATGATTGAAATTGCAGTATCGTTATGACTACCAAGACAAAATGCCCATAATTTTCAGCATGTATGCCACTTATACTATGTATGAAACTATTTCTTATAATTCTTGTCATCCTTAGCTTGCTGTCATACCATGAAAACAAATAATTTATTATTTTTGCTTTATCGTACCCACTGTGTTGGCCACTTGTTTTCCAGTGAATTTACTGAATAGAGTATCCAGCGCCATTTTGAATCAAGCTCACCTTTTGAGTAGTTCTAGCCAATGAAAAGCCTGCTCGCTAACAAAACCAGTCAGCTAAACCCCTGTGTTTTTAGAATTTACTTCAAGATCCATTTTGTATTAAAGTTCTTTGATTTTTTTAGTCGCGTTATTTATGCCGTACATCATCAAATCGATCAAAATTTCCATGCTTTCACGATACAAGGTGTATGTTCTCCTGAATACATGTTTTATTGTTCAGTGTTGTATCACTTTTTATTAGGCTTGGAATGGTCCAAAATTGTTGGACCCGCGGACACGATATAAACATGATATATTCTTTTTATTCTTGTAACAAAATACAAAATTATCTTGAGCCTAATCCTGATTATTTAATCTGAAAGTCACAATGCTGATCATTATCCCCCATGTAACGAGGGGATATAGGTTTCAGTTTTTCTGTCGAGCCGTCCGTTCGTCTGTCTGTTCGCTTTCGTCCATCTTCGTGTCCGGGCTATATCTCCGAAAGTATTTGTCGTATGGCTTTTTCCTTTAGCAAACGGTTAGAACGTATATTGAAAGTGTACAATGTTATATTATTTTTGTAATCGGCCAAAAATTGTTAAAAATACGACTTGTCAAAATGTATATTTTTATGGAAACTTGTTTGCACGGAGATTTTATCTAGACGAGTTCTGCGAAACTATTCGATCCAGCGTTCTAAAAGTTTATGCAGTGAATATATATATATATGGTAGATATGCAATGTCGTCTTATTTTTTAAATCGACCAAAAATTGTTAGGCAAAAATCTGCAAAGGTATCCGCGTTTGGCTGAAAGTGGGTATTTTTCCGCGTTATCCTTTTCAAATATCATAGACACGCATGGTAGCAATTTTTATAGAGTGCCCTTAGTTAAAACTGATAGCCGGTGAATGCATTATTTTTTTAGCCCAGCTGGCCATTGGCCACCCATAATGTGAGCTCTGTCGTCTATCCGTCTGTCCATCCGTTCGTCTGTGAACTTTTATTGTTTGCTACTTTCAGTCTTCATCGGTTCGGTACTGAGGGACACAAATGTTCATTATTTTATTTTCGCAATTCGATGATTTTCGCTAATTTTTCCAAGCAAAACCCAACCTTGTGAAAAAAAGCTTTATCCTAAAATTGTGTTAAATTTGCTCGAAATTTTGCGCGAAGGAAGTCTGGATCATGGGTGAAAAAGTAAAAAGAGTCATTTTGTTAGTTGTTCCGATTTGCCGAATTGGTGAAATTCCAATTTTCTCTATACTTTTGCATTCTTTGAGAATTTTTCAACACTAGTGCCCCCTGTAGGTCTGAATTGAATTCTATCATTTTTTTTTTGGTGACTTGCCAAATTTTGGTGCATTTTTTCGCAATCGTCACTTTTGCATTATTTATGTATTTGATAGATGTGGACTCAGCATAGGAAAATGTTTCCATGCAGTCTTTTTTTAGTGATTCCACCACTTTAAAGCCATAATAAACACCAGATAAAATGGGGACTGGACAGCAATGCCCTTAGTAATTTCAATTATATGTTAATTCTTGTGTTTTATTTGTGTGAATGAAATGTGTTACACATGTAAATACACTCTACACTCTGAAAATAATCAGACTTAATTTGGTTATGTGTTTTAGTTTTCACAACATTAACATAAACAAAACGACAGTGACTAAGTCCCCTTTGCATCTTATTCAGCTATAATGTCGCTGTTGGAATGAACTTACGCTATAACTTGCAGTCCAGAACGAACTTTATGCTGAGTATGCATAAATTATTTGATAATAGAATTAAAATTTTCACCAAATGTCCATCTTATGCTGATGGAATTGCAGTGTCATTTCTTGTTGCTCTGACGTCACCTGGGCACCGTCACACTGATTCGCATAGATTATAAAAGAAAAATAATCTACTTCAGCAGCGTCGATTATTTTAAATACTCGATGCTGCACAATATTTTGAGAACAATCCAAGCTTTCTCGGAGATTCGTCAGAAATATTTCGACTGCCACAGCAATAGCAAGAGTAAACTCGATTAGCTTTAATCAATAAAACCATGAAGATTCTTACACCGGCACATTAGTCTTAAGTCTTATAATTCAGTTATACTGATAAAGAACTTATCCAATCGACATTTCTTCTTTGATAGACACTGTCCTTTCACTTGACACTATTTTAACAGGCACTACCAATTCTCTGGACACCTCTTTTTAACGGACTTCTCTGTTACAGCTTTACTGATTAATTCCTTGTTTCTTAAACAGTGCCAATTTTCCAATCAGCATTAACATTTTTACCATTTTTAGCAATTTTTGTAGTATACTCACAAGTAAATTTTAGGAAGAAAATGAGGAGCTGTTTGAGATTCTGCGAAACACTCCGATCAACTTCGACGACAAAGGAGAGGACCTCTTGATCTTCCACATGAAATCCAGGAAACCCACCATTGAGTAAGACAAACAATGAGAAAGTCTTGTTCTTCAAAGATTTTTATTTGAAAAATTAGACCCAGCGGAAGCACCAGTTTCTTGTATAGAAAATGTTGGTTGATGCGGCGTGAAAGGATAACTACACCCGACGTGAAAGGATGACAACCCCTCCCCAGGTCAATTTTTAAGTCCCAAGCCGGTTATCGCGGGGAACGTGAAACTAGCATTCGGTTCCGTCTGCCTGTCCGCCCGCCCGTCCGTCCGCCGGTCCGTCTGTCCGTCCGTCCGTCAGTCGACACTTTTGTGTACGACATGGCACGGCTATTTACCCCTATAACCATTCGCGAGATCCTGTTTTCATCTTGCGCACAGAAAAACTTCATAGTGGAGCCGCACAGCCACTGTTCATTTTCTGTTGAAAAAGGCGATATCTTTTTAAATTCCCTCGATGGACAGCTTGACCATAATTTTGTAAGACCCATATCTCCGGCATTCAATAGTTCCCCTGCTTATCGAATCACCTGATTGTAGAGCTGTGCAGTGCTAAAATGCAAACCTTCAAAAAATCAGTCTGTTGGCAGTTCTGAGTACGAGTTTGTGTGACTCATATCTCTGTAACCGACTGTCCTTTGAAAGACGTAATGGTAGAATTATTTTTTGTTATTCTATAGAAAAAAACGTTCAAAGCGAAAACTAGAAATATGTGGTCTGTTGTACGGTTCTGAGACTTAGACAAATATCTTTGTAACTACTTATGGAATCCAAGTGTACAAAAACTATATGCTGTTTCCTAACTTCACGGTTTTTAGCATGTTTCAATTCTTGAGAAGAAGAAGAAGAAGAAAAAAAAAGGAAAGTGACTGTGAGTTGCACAACTTAACTTTCCAAGTGCAACAGGAGAATTCTATTCTTTCGAAACCACATATTCCTTTACATCTTCCAGGGTGTGGAGTTCGAAATTTAGGTTCAAATTGTTATATTTCCTTTCTGGCATATACAGATCTTGGGAAGTTATAAGTCTTGTCACTGATCCTATACTATATAATAGAGTAGCTTCGTCATCAGGATGGTGACTTGGATTTCCAATGCCAAAGGTTACCAGATCTGTTGATCCCGGAAACCGTTGGAGTGCATTTGAACACATTTTGTATTACAAACTCTGCAGTGTCTAACACAACGCACAGTTTCTTGGCCTGCCTCTCGTCTATTGAAAAACGTCAGAAATATGATTTCATGTTTGGACTGCTCTTTCTATGCCATACATCGAGTAATTAAATATCTAACCTGGGTGACCATTGTTTATAATTTCAAAATATTCAGTCTTTCGGGTGATATGTCTGGGATACATTTTTCAGGGTTATGTGTCTGGGAAATAAATAGTACTTTATCGTGCAAATACACAATGGTTATCGTGTACTGTTAATTCTTGTGAGAGAAAAGAAAGATGCAACTCAGAAGATTTCTTCAAGACAAAAAGCATAAAATATCTAGTCAAAGGTGAGGCGTTCCAATCAATCTTTTAAAGTCATCGTAAAACATCTAAATGTAAAGAGACATAATTAAAAACTTAAAAAATTTCAACAAAAATTATGTTCTGAGAGATCTCTTAGTACTGCAGTCAACATCGAAATTTCAAAAACACATCATTAAATCTTTCTCTTGTTAACAGGTGTAATGTAGCGGGCCAAATTACAAAGGTGAACTTCAACAATCAGCTTCGTGGATCTATGTTAACTCTTCCAGTTGATCAAGTAAAGCCCCTCTACAGAGCTATGACCAAGTTTGAGAAAATGTTGAATGACGAAAAATACTGCATTCGCTACAAGATGAGAAACGGTAACTTTATATGTTAAAAAAGCTATGTTTTAGTGCAGCTGCTCAATGGAACTTAACTGATTTATTACACATGAAATGTGATTGTTGTGACTCCAGCTATTTCTATTGGTGACCTGCTTAAAAATGACCAATAGTAGGCTTCTAAAACTAAGTAAACTTATCGCAAAAAATCTGTAAAATGCTATTTCATGATAAGGGATTTTATTTACATTTTAATGTCAAGGTGACGTGGCATGCTTTCACAATTTCCGTGTCATGCATGGACGCGCTGGGTACACGAAGGATGGGGAGCGTCATCTGGAAGGTGCTTACATCGACTGGGACTTTTTGAGATCCAGACGCAGGGTTTTACAAGAGAGATTGGCATGAGACAAAAAAAAATTCCAAAAGAACAAAGCAGTTTTCTTTGTATAGAGATGTTTGCAGTGCACTCAGATGTCATCAGAAATTAATAAACTAAGTGAAACACATTTAATTGGCACATAACTAAATAAAAAAAATTAACATGTTAGTGTGGGAAATGAGCAACAATATATTTCCTTAAAACAATGTTACCTTTGATACTGGCTAATGAAATGTATAGTCTACATGTTATTGTACCATTGTATTTAGTATGCCCATTGAAACAAAGTGTCTAGATGATGTTTGTTATGGCCGTGCTGCAGTAATACATTGATTATCGACCAAAATATATAAGCCGCATTTTGTATAGTAATTGATGTTAAGGTGCCCCATCCATTCTAGTTGGTGTTTGTTATGGGCCTGATGAAAACTCGTAAATATTAAATCTTTAACAATGCATAAATGTTTATAAAGAAATTATGAAAATTCACTTAAGTTTGTTTTTATTGTTTGGTATGTCCTCTCCCTCCACTTCCTCTACTTGTGATCAAGCTGAAGCAAAGAGAAGGGTAAATGCCATTGTAATGTTGTTCTGTGTTTTATGTCTCACATTGCGTGCGTCTCTTGTCTGATCTAATGAAGAAATAGTGATTTTGATAAACCTTGCACTCAATGTATCTATATGTGAATTTATGTAAATGTTTTTATTTTGCATAGTGTGTTGAAAACTGTAATTGTAAATTTTGGTGTTGGTAACATCACGTAGTGATTTTAAAGTTACATATTCCCATTAAACTTTGAGGCGTTCAAACACCGTTTGATAAACTATCAACTTCGGTTTTTTTTTGGTTGATTATAGAATTCAAAACAACATCTACCTGCCGACGTTGGATAGACATCGATTATCAATGTCTAATCAACAGTGCTATGAGGTTGCAAATGGAAACTGAACAAAATTGTATACACATCGGGAAAACGTCTGTCTAGAACCACCGTCCACACAACGACATTCACCACGTTCTCCTCCGTCAAAATACCCCCCCCCCCTGGGTCATCCAGTAATGCAGGATATGTATGAAGTCAATTTTAATGAATATTTTTGAAAAGTAGGCTGGAAAACCTCCCATATTTTGCATTCTCATTATGAACAGTGTTGGGAACGACCTGCCATGGCTTTCCTTTTCGGTGAGCGATAAGGAAAGCCATGCGACGAAGAGCAACATCTAAACATTGCTAATCCAACATCTATGTTGGCAACGTTGTGTCAAAGATGTTGATTAGACGTTGATCAATGGTCGCGACTACTCACTAACATATTACATCCAGATTAAAAATAAGGATCATTTCATTTATTTTTTTGTGCTGATCGAGTTTTTGTTATACATTGGTGTGGATTAATTTTATAACGAAGACTAGAATGTACCAAAAATTGCAGTGAATTAGAGGTATCCACTGATGTAGTTTGAACGTTTCATATCTGCTGCGTTTATAACAGGCTAAAATTAAGCGGGAAAAATGACACTTTATTAAGGACAGGAGGGGCATAAAGCGCAGATTAGAATTTCCGTCTTGTCTCAGGTCTAGTAATAAATGCTTGCAGTATGTGTTATAACTATGTAACTAAAATAAAAATATCTTACATGCAACAAACGCTTTTCTTAGTTTTTTTTTAGCTCAGACGACTTGCGTCGGTTGGCTGTTGCGATCAGTTTTGTCCGTTGTCTGTTATGTATGTAAATAATTATGATTCAATAGCTTTGAAAGGTCACGTTTTGATTTGAGATTTGGTCAAAACTTGCCTCAATAATAGCCATAAAACGGTCAAATGCTAACTAAACTAAACAAAATGCCACTCGTCCTATAATTATCGTCCAGTTGTTTTCAAATGTGATAGGAACGTTCAAAATGAAACTAAATGCAAAAATACTACTTCACCTCTAGTTATGGAAAGGTTGCTTTCAAATTTCAGATGAATTAATGTTCTTCAGGGGGTTCTCCACCACACTTGAATTTTGTTTAGCGGTTTGTCAAAACTTGACCAAAAATGTTGATCAAAACTTAAAATCTTAAGCAGCTGCTTCCATCCAGCCACACTGTCCCAATGGCTTAATCGCGACCTGCAACGCCGAATTAAGCGTGAACATAAAGGGCGATTTATTTATAGCAGCAACCTCCCTGACGTCAGGCGCTTGGCCAATGAGCACAAGGCCCGACATATAGCGGCATGGCGACAAGATGTCTGGGGTGGACATCGTGTTCGCTGTCGAGAATCTAGGGTGCCGAAAGTTTGCCAATCAGGGGCCGAGTTCGGAGGGGTTGTTTCAACCAATCACAAGCCAGGTGAGATTTCGTTCTCTTTTACTTAGTGAAATAGTGAACGTGCCATAAAGCATACGCCCGTTTCCGTTTTAAACGAAAATAAACTTTATTTTATTCATAAAAATGATCACATTTTAGGGTTTCTTTGCTTTTGATGTTTGACTGTAAAATTATTCAGAATATTGGCTTAAAACGGCCAGATTTTAGAAAGGCACAAAATTAATTCTGATCCAACGATACTTTTAAAATCTTATAGGAATTTGAGAGGATGTGCACTACAAATTCATAGGTTTCTCCTTTCATCTTTGTACTATCTTCGTGGTTATGACAGGGCCAAATTGCACAGATATTTGCTTTGTTGGTAGGGGGGGGGAGGTGGCATCACGAGTTATGGTAAACATTTTATTAGTGCGTAAAAACAGCGAAACAAAGGATGACAACTGCAAGAAACATGTCTGCGCACTTTGAAGGAAGTGCCAGGAAGGAAAAAATCTTCATTGCATCTCATCCCATGCTGAGTCCCAATTTTTTGCACCAATTTCTGATTCCATTCACCGCTGTGGTCACACTTTTTAAAATGTTATTATTTATTTTGTTCTTTCAAATTTGTTGACACGGTAGCTTTCACATAAAATTCTTGTTTCGTTTTTCGTTACATGGTATCAAAAACAATTTGCATAGGATATTTTATGTTGTCCAAAACGCATTATTGTGTGGTCTCTGAAGAAAAGCCGAACACCAAACGAGCGAAGGACCAATTTCCGGGATTTTCCTCAGAAAGACCAATTTCCGGGATTTTCCTCAGAAAGACCAATTCTGGGATTCCTCAGAAAGACCAGTTTCCGGAATTTTCCTCAGAAAGACCATTTCAGCCATTTTCCGCAGAAAGACCATTTCAGCCATTTTCCTCAGAAAGACCAATTTTAGCCATTTTTCTCAGAAAGACCAATTTCCTCGGAAAGACAAATTTCGGTTCTTTTGTATGGAATGCCGTTTTAACATTTAATGCTTATTTTTTATATCAAAATATAATTAAAGATATCCAGAAATCAACGTAGATCTCAATAATGTATATTTTGCTATCATTAATTGAATTTTAGATGGCAAAAATTTATTTTTGAGATCCAAAAATCAAATTTACAAACTTAAAAAATCTTAAGAGAGACACACATTTACATAAAATTTAACGAATTGTCAATTAAATTTTGGAGATGAAAACTTGAATTATTGAGATCAATAATAACAACGCACTTTTTGATCTCAAGAACTGCTTCTTTTTTTGTACAGTAAAAATTTAAAGAAAGATTCTGTATACAAGGACCAGTCATTATTAATTTACAGATATTTAGACTGATATTTTGATATCAAAAATAAATTTTTGAGATCAAAAAATCATTTACAGATTTCAAAATACATATTAAAAAGTCTCATTCTGAAATAATGCTATCTGAAATTAATTCTTGATATCAATAAAAGGAAAATGAATTATTTAGCTCAAAATTGATATTTTACTCTCAAATCTTTCATTTTTGCTATCAAGAATTGAATTTTTGATCTCAAAAAATCAATTTTAGATATCATTAAATCATTTTTGATATCACTAAATATTTATTGATATCTCTAAATGTTTATTGATGTCATTTTTTTTTTTGGAGATCAAGAATACATTTAGAGACAACAAAAATACAATTACAGATAGCAAAAATTAACTCTTGAAATATGGATTTTTTGAGATCAAAAATTAATTCTTGATATCAATAATTCCCTAATAAATGTGAAAATGGCATTCCATACTTTTGGGCATTTTTTACGGTTTTAGTTTTTTTACATACGGATCGGTCGGTAACTCGCAGTTTTCTCGGCTCGACCAAGACTTCTTTGTTTTTATTCCCTATTTAAGTGACCACTCAGAGGATCAGAAACAAATTTAATTTCTTTCATATCTTGAGGTTTGTCTTTAAACAAGACAAAATCACAATTCACGCAAAATTAGATATAAAAAACGAGGGAACAATTGGATTTCCTCTTTTGATTGTGCCTTATAGACACCAAACGGCACAAAAAGAAATCTATGCGTAAAATATACATGTTGATTTATTCAGCAGGAAATGAGAGGATATTTGTTGATGAATTATAATTTATTTCAGTTTTGCACTACAAATATGTTAACACAAATATGTTACCCTATGTCAATATGTCAACGCAGCCCATCACATGAAAAATTACCTTTTTGTATGTTTTTGCAAGTTTGCGCTGTTTCGATTATGGGGCCTTTGCCAAAGATTGTGTTTAAAAAATGTCAGTGAGTCAACATTATTTGAAAGTCAACAAACTTTTGATTTGCGTTATAACTTGACCTTGATGCTTAAAATACATTGCGCGTGTAACGTCAATATACTATAATAAAATAAATTAAAAAAACGCCTTTCTTTTGAAACCAAGTTACCATTGAAGAACTGTCGTGGCATTCTCCACCTTTTGATGGGTTCCCAAAATTCAGATATTCAGGATCGACGTGCTGCATACATTCCGGGAACTAAAAGCTTTTCATATTTCACTTGGATACCCATTTTTATCCCAACAGACTGACTCGGACTTTATACTAGTAGATAGATTTACTGGTAACACAGCCTGCAACGACAGCTTCACTAGTTTTTAGTCTTTGGAGTATTACCTTTGGGCCTCTGGAGTATACTAGGAACCAGACATCCAAGTACTGGAAGGCGGGCAATGCTTTGAGTACTTCTGAAAAAAAGTAGTGGGCGGTTTACAGGCCGAATGGAAGTGTTAGATACTAGCTTTTTTCCCCTATTTGAAAGCACAGAAACAGACGCCCGAGAGATCTATGGACGTCTCCCAATCCCATCCGTTAATGTTTCTTTTGGTGATTTGGGCTGCGGTTGAAGTTTAGGGGTCGATCACCATTCTCCAACCCGCCCTTCTCTCGTCTTCTTTGGGTACCAGGAAGACCCGGATGAAGTGGCCCTGTTCGGTTTCTATTTCTGTATAGCGTTCTTGTCTAGCAGTAGTATTTGACCATAACGTCATCGGCGCTAGTTTCCTGCCAGCATAGGCTGACTAGCAATTACCGAACCACACAGACTATAGAATCCTTTGAAGGGAATCACTGGGTAGGGCAAATCTTTTTCCTGATCCGTGCAACACACGAGAAACATTGTACGGGGGACGATAGTCAACAATATGTCAGCTCGTTGACTGGGCAACAAGGTGACATAAGATGTTAAATTTATTGAGCGAATATCCAAAAATTTAAATCGTATCTTCATTATATTTGATTATGATCACTTCGTACTGGACCTATTGTAGTTCCATAATGAACCTTGTAGTTTTTTTTTGGATTTTTGCTTCTCAAACAGAGTCTGTGTACGACATCGTCAAGTGATATATATAAGATGTAAAATGTCAGCTGTCTAAGCATTAAGTGTCTTTCCATACAAGTTAAAGTGTTTCTCCACACAAGCTAAAGTGTCTCTCCACACAAGTTAAAATGTCTTCCCACACAAGCTTAAAACTCTTCCCGAACACCTTTGTGTTTTTTTTAGTTTTATTGACAGTTTATAGCTTTTTTAAGGTTAATATTCTTTTTTGGATATTGAATTCATTAGTCGTTCCTATATCTACTCCCAGTAGATCAAAAGTATTTAACTCTCCGTTGTTATAAAACAGCTGACCTCTGAGGAGATCTGTCTGTTCTGTATAACCACAGCGGAGGGATATTTAGAAAAGTAGTTCCTCTCTTATGAGTACTATTTTCGAGGTAATCCCCACTGGGTTTGCAGAGTGAAAAGATGTTATACACAACAGACCGAGCTGCCGAAGAGGTTGGCTGCTGAACAACAACGCTCAACTCACAGGCCCTGTATTCGGGTCCAAATAGAACAAAATTGATTTGTCTATAATTAGGGGTCCCTGTCCAAGGCCTCCGAAGAGTTCAAAGCATTCTCTCAAACACACATCGCTGCAAACGCAGGAAGGCCATTCAGCAGTCCAAAGCCCTTTCACAATTCCTGTAGCAAAATTTTAAACACAAAGCTCAGTGAGGCCTCGATGAACCTGGTGTTCTGTTCTATACATCGTACCTTCTAGAATCTAGAAATTTAGCGAAATGACCTGTTCAGTTTGAAGATTTACATGTGGAAGCGGAATAAAACAAAACGTAATGGCAATTCAGAAAAACGCCTTTAGTCACATGAATATAGAACAAAAAAAAAAAAAAAAAAAAAAAAAAAAAAAAAAAAAAAAACCACGTCGAAAGATCTTTATTTGGATGTTTAAACACCTTGAAAATTAAATTCCAAAATGCATGCAGAAATCGAACCATAACGACGGTTACATCAAAATTTGATTTAAATATTTCAGTGGCAAACGTGTGTAAAAAAATAACTAATTATGTCTTCCTGTAGTTTTCAGTATTTTTTTTCTGCCTCCAACCTAGTATGTTGCCTAAACAGCAATTTTAACCATGATCTGGTTAAGGGTCCTGTGGTGTACAACTCGGAGCGTTAAACTGCAGAGATGGTGAAAAGAAAAGAAAAAAGTTTTAGGATAAAGTTTATTTATTAAATAGTTTCGACATATATAAACCGCTAATAAAGTATCTACATGAAAAAGCGCAAGAAAATGTTATGACTTTTAGAGATAAACACACGTCTTTGTTATTCAGCTTCTTGATTTGCATCGTGCTCTCGAGTTTCAAGGTCCTCGGCCACGCGACAAGTTTATATCTGAAACTATTGCGACCTTGACCTCATGTTCAACCTTCACCCCTACACAAACGTACATCAAAGATAATTTGGCGATCAGGATCGACCCTTAAGCTTCAAGGTCATTGGATGCGTGACCTGTCTATGTTCGGACACAAAGCTCGATACGAACTTACACACAACTTGACGATATGGATTGTGAATCAAGGTCAACGGTTACGTAGCCTGTGTACGTTGTAAACCGCTACAGACGTCAACTTCGATCTCATTTTCCGATGTGAGACGTAACGTGTGTATCTGAACCCTGACCTTAACCTTTAAGATACAGACGTCTTTTATGCAGTTATTTTTGAGCCCCGCTTATACCTTTAGTGTTTCGATCGATTCAAGTGTACAAGACACTGCGCTACTGAAAACAACTAGAGGAGCTGGAAACCAGAATATCCCCGTACGCTATGGCAAAAAAAACAAAAAAACAAAGCGATAATAGTCTTAAACTCATAACGGAGCTCAGAAACAAGTTGTGGTTTGTGAATGGAATTAAATGCTCAGGTGAAACAATATTTTAAATTTATATTTAAATGCATTATAGTGTTTCATACAATTTCACATCTGTGACGTACGTTTCCACTGTGAAGAAACAAAAAACCGTAGCTGATACATTTTCGAAGAACGAACGAGCTACATTTCGAAATTTGACCCATATGCCACACAGTATATTTGGTCGATTTCAGTATATTTGGTCGATTGCAGGAACAATATCTATGAGCAATGCTCACAATAATAAGTAAACCAATAATTCCGATATCTTCAGCCACAGTGATGCCTTCACTGTAAATACCTAAGCGGGCACTCTCCGGTTATAACTGAGAACGCTGTAGACTTGAACGCTGTCCCACTTGAGCCCTGGACTACACCATTGTAGGCTTGAGTACTGTCACACTGTGGCCTTAAACGCTTGCCGTAACGCGAGAACAAACGCTGTCAAATCATTGTCTCTGTTTAATGTTGCAACTAACTCATCAAACCCGGGCACTTCCGGTGTGCACTCGCTCACTGAAAAAAAACCCCAACATATTTCATAAACAATGGCACCAAAATTCTCCGGGCTAAGTAAAACTTAACTTTCGTATTTAAACAATTCGAGTTCTAAACAGTGAGTTGGGATGGAAAGATAAGTGATACCAAGCGGTGTGTTGGCAGTCGTTCGATTGCTGGTTCAGTTTAAGGACCGGTTTCCAGTCAACAATAGAGAACATGCAACATGCAACACACAAGAGTTCTGAATTTTGGACATCAGCTTGAAAACTGTATTTGAAGTGTCGAATTCGAAACTGTTTTTCACGTAACCGAAACTGTGTTTGAGTGCATAAAAGACAGTAAGTGCATGTTGGTGTACCACTGTCAATTTGACAGGTCAGATCGGAAGACTGTCACAAGCATATTCTAAACCCTCAACCAATGCCTGTACTGTGGGCTAAATACCCAGTAACCACATTCACAAAGTAATGGGAGCTAATCGACGTATGACGTCATCGCATGACATTAAGATAACTTCACCGTGAGACGCTATTGTGTCGACTGCAAGCAACAAATAAAAAAATTGAAGCTGGACAGGGCCTTGATAGAGAGATGGGGAACTATTTGTGAAGCAACGCAACAGCAACACTGCAACGCAATCGTCTTTTTTCAGAACGAAAGTTAATTACAGTTTAAATTGAGGGATTAAAGAAATGAGCCAAAGTAACTTACCGGCGTAGCGTCTGTCTGGTGTAATCTTAAAAAAACAGTAATAAGGATGCGAGGGATCTTTATAGTCGATACATGTAAACACCATCTGCAGTCTGCCCCCTGTCGGTAAAGCATACTGCCCTTGTAATCACGATTCCTTACATCTACACCACCGATTTCATATCATAATTCCGTTGTTTTTCTGTTTTTCTTTTCAATTATCTCATTCTCTTGGAACCTGTGGGAAATTATATCATTTCTCCAAAAGCAAGATTTTCCTCACGCACAAGGGCACTGATCTTAAATACAACTTACATTAAATCTTTGGACTTGGTTATCACCTCGTAATCGTCCAATTTTTATGTAATACTGTTTCCGCTCTATAACGCAGTCATGACTACGCCCCTAATCCCCCATCCCCTCCCCCTCCACAGTGATATTTTCATCACTCTGGACAGTCCCTCTCTATAGTCGTGCACATTCATATTGGTAGCCATAAACAAAATATTAACCGGTTACATGTATGTTTACATACACCTTCGGTAACCTTGTAATATTGACCCATAATTTGTTGAAATTCAAGCAATCGTCTTATAATATGGTGTTTGAATCTAACAGACATTATAACTGTCCAATATTTGGATGGAACTAAAACCTTCTAAATCATAAATTGCCAGACCTGAGACTCGTTTGAGTTGAAAACCGAGTCGTTCACGGAAATGGCCGACCGACTTCTCGAGTTCCTTCGTCGTTTGTTCCGTCACAGCATTCTGTGCTTCGAGAACTGTGAGGTTATATGGTATACATGAAACGAAGCCGGGTAACTTATCTGACTAACGTAAGAACTACGTTGTAAAGAACTAAATGTATACAGAATTGCTTTAAATAATTAAATCATGCAATTGTTTGAGGGAAAATGGAAAATGGGGATTCTTACTTCATTGAAATTAAAATAAAGAAACATAAATATACTAAAAGAAATTTGAATAAAGGGATCTTAAAGTTACAATCCCCTCCTCTATCATACATGTTGTCTTTCATTTCTTAACAGAAAAAATGTTAAAATGCCATGAATTTTCCTTACGTTCTTTTTGCTTGACATTGCGTTCCTTGATATCGCTAACCTCTGTGATGAGATTTTCTTTTTGCAAGAGCAGTGAATCTGTTTCACGTTGAATTGCCCCAATCATGCTTTTGACTTTCTTAACTTCTTCTTCTATATTTTCTGATGCTGAAATATGTAATGAAATTTGATTATACAGAGCTTAAATATCAGAACAACGATTGCCTTGTCAAAGGATGTTAATGCAGAGAATCAGACTGGCACCCATGGCTAAAACATGTAGAAAAAATTTCAAAAATTACAACGCGCTCTTGAATCTTCGGGAGTCACAATATGAAAATAGAAGAATACAGAAGTTGCCTTCGCACACTTCATAAAATCAACATGCAACCAATTATGTTTTTTGTGTGCTAGAAATGTTGAACCACGTAACAGTAAAGAACCAGTTATTAACACTTGACAAGCCTTTGGCTTGCAAGGGTTATATGAATTTGTGAGAGCAAAATTCGTCCTTTTTTTTTCTTCTTGACAGTTTTTCCGATGTTTTGTGTCTTCTTCTTCTCTGACACTATGGGCCCTACGACCATGAAACTTCGGACTTATGAAGAGCTTGATCTTAACATGTACATGTCACTTTTTATTTTCGTCTTTGATTTCGTTTTCTTTGTTAAAACGCCATGTGAACAGAGTGTATTTTTTGCAAGTAAATGCGTAGCATTTAACGACAGCACAGAATACACATTTGCTCAGTGAGCTTTGTGCGAGCTCTCACTGCGTAAATAGAAAACAAGGCGTATGCCTTATCAGTCAATAAAACTTTAAGCCAACAACAACCAAACACTACTCGGCTTATAAGACGCATTCAAGCTGTGTCGTTTGCAATATCATTCAAGAAATAACCCATTGAAGGAAGTATTTTTGCGTTTTAATTTTTGTCAAGTGTTTAACATTTCGCTAGCGGAATGAGCTTCTAGTTTTTAATGCAATGTATAGCTGCATCGAAAAACTAACCTGTTCGTTTTAAATGCTGTTTATTTTTCAACTGCTTTAGATTTTCTTGCAGTTTGGCAATTTCACCTAAAATAAATTCAGAATCACATAGTTAATGTATATACATGCAAAATCCTAAGATCCAGCTATAAAAGCGGGTATTTTAGAAAAGTAACTGTCCTTAATTCACATATTCTTTTCATTTTCAGTGAACAAAAATGACATGAATATAACTTGGGGAAAACTGCAGTGTTGGTACAGCCAGTTAAGTATCTTTACTCGCAATGTATTTTAATAATGGGTTTCTATAATGGTTACTATTCGAGCAACTTATTGGGCAATATCTTCCATAGATTCCCTTTGATAAAAGCTAAATAAGGAAATCTGAAGAGTGTGTAGAGCAAAAAAAAAAAATAAATAAATAAAAAAGAAAAAACAAGTAAGTATTTGTGAAACACAAGCAGGCCCCAACCGCCCCCAAATTCATAGGGGTATAAAGCGATGACGGACAGACGGACGGACACCCCAAACCTATAGGCCCAAATCCGAAGGGTTGGAGCCTTAAACAGGCTAGACATATTGAGATTGACTTCATGCAAATTATGGTGGGTCATATCTAACACCTTCTTCGTGAAAAATTATTGTTTCCGCTTCCCAAAGTATTGGACTGAAGCTTGCTCCTTACTTTGTTGCCTGGCAACCGTTTCTAACTGCGTTGTCCTATTGTTCTCCAAGCAAGTGTCCAGCTGTTTCATCCAATCCCTGATCTTATCCTGTGTTTTCTGAAAGGTGTCCTGGAGACTTCTCAGCTGTGCTTCTGGATCCGCCAGTATAGCCAGTTCTGTGGAAGCGTCCATTCTCTACTTGACAACAAATGGATTTGGTCACAGTATCAATAACTATCATCTCCTTTCAGTTCCGCCCTTCAAACCCTTATTAATTTAATTTATTGCGTATTACGCCCCGAGCGATTCCTGCGCTCAAATAGAATAAAATCTCAGGGGTGTTGGACGAGAGGCGGTGTAACATCTTTAATATCACCCTCTCGTACCATTCGTTCGTAATCTTAGTCGGCGGCTCGTCCAGTGATTCCCACGTAAGGACAGATAGCATTCCCGTAGAAAAAGCTTGTATAATGAAAGCTGTTAGTAACGTAAGGAACAACTTTACGTTTTACAGATCCAGGTTAGATTTATCATTTATCCCATGACAAAAGGTGTCTTAAGCTGGATGCAGAGTTGGATATGGGAGTGAGAGATCCTTCCATATCTCACTGAGTTTCACGACGTCACTATTTGCAACTATATTGTCATTATGATTTCCTAGCAACGCGTTACGCTATGTATTGTAAGCTATATAAGAAAATTTGAAAAATCAAGAATTTTTACGTTTTTGTGCTGTTCTGTTTTCTTTTTTTCCCTAAGATCACTCAAAAAAGGATGTCGTTTCACGGTAAGAAACAATCTGTGACTATTTCCGTATACCACACTCATGTGGTTTTCTTATTTTACTGTATGAAGGTCCCACATCGAACATGCATACTGAAGGTTGGGATGGACTAGCGACTGATAAGCTGAAGTTTTAGTTGTAAAATTAGATTTTCTACAACTTCAGAAAATGTGGGAGCCCATCGTAAATCTTTTGAGATGTCAATGACAAAGTAAGCAGCTGCACCTGCTGTTTACAGCTGACTTGTCTTTTCACGAGTGCTTATTTGATAACGGGCAATGCCTCAGGATAATATTAAGAACACGCCATTTTTCTGGGGTTAGAATTCCATTATTCATTCACATTTCCAACGATAGACAGAATGACAGAAATATTATTGGAAAAAATGTGGAAAAACAAATTTCAATATCCGAATTTCCTAACTGTTTTATGACTTTCTGGGAACGTTTTCCTGATTCGTCACATTTTTTTCGGATTTTTGCTGGCTCAAAAAATTTTCTTACTCTTTTAGAATCTCATTGTGAATACGTCTCTAGTAAAATAGAATTCTGCTAATTATTCATGGATTTTCTCTATCATTTCTTTATACGTTTATCTCAAATCAATACGGTAAAAAGGTAAAAACTTTTCGGTAAAATTCTAATCGAATCCCCTTTTTAGCATGTTTTCTTTCTTACGCGGTTTTCTGCAAGATGCGGGTTTTAACCCCCAAGTTAACCAACATGATGTCGGCATGCTTCCGAGTAAAGTACTCCTGTATTTACATATATTTTAGTGTCTGAAGCGATGACTAATATTGACAGAATTCTTTCCAACATATCCTTGGCCGTCATCAAATTCCATACCCGAACAGGGAACAAAATTAGCAATAACTGGAGTATTTTATATTATTAAATACCATCACAAAAACCTTTTTTCCTGTAACCTGGACAAAATTTGAAGGCATCTTTTTACCTCCGAAAGGGTAGCATCTGTGGAAAGCAATCATTGACAAGAACTTATAAGGGAGAAAAATGCTCGCAGATTTGCAAAAACAGAGTAATAAAAACTAGTTTCTACCCACAAACAATTCTATTGCAAAAAAAAAAAAAAAACCCTCGCAGCTGATGGTATGATACACTCTTGTGACGTCAGTGTTAGCTCCAAGAAGCGGCTACCACTTCAAATCCACGGTATATAACAATATGCAAGTCAACTGCGCTGGCTTTGAGGCACCTCTATGGCGACTTTGTAAGAGATTCAACGACTCACAAGTCTATTTTCATTTGCTAAAGGTCCTCAAAGCACAACGGTAATAATATACAAATTCTGTGTCACGCTTTCTTTAAAAGCAAAGAATACGAAAATAACCACAAATCTCTCACAGTAATTGACATATGTTAGCATACAGGGAGCATAGTTAGCGCGAAAAATAAATTTTTGTAATTATCCGCCCAGAACTTTTGAACTAATACTTCAAAAAGCATGAAAAAAAAACTAAATATTGTGGGTATTCAAAATATATTTATGTCTAATTCTGCATCCATCAATTATCTGACTGAACATTTCACAAATAATCTATATCCCCGTTATTTAAATTTAAATTAGCGGGACAATACAGGCGTCGAAGCTCTGACAGAGATATACCGTGTAAGGAAGAACTGACTTGGAGCTAAACAAAGGAAGGTTTGGTAGCTTTGACAGAGAGATATACGAAATAATTTAAGGAATTCAGCCTCCAAAGTTGAGATCAATGGCCAGTTCTATCACAGGAACTGTGAACGTTTCTATCTAGTCCCAGCGGACCCTTTCTATCTTCCTAGGACAGAAAGGGTCACAGTTCCGTCAATAGAAATGGCCATTGATCTCAATTTTTGAGGCTCTGAATCTTTCGCCGCATGTTCAAGGACACCGAGGCTCGAACTGGCAGGCTTTTTCTTTAACAGCACACTGAAAAGTATCCTGGCGCATTATTTTCGACCTCAGCGAAACAACCAAACTAGAGTAAAGCGTGGTTTTGCAACTGTGGTTTCACTGTTGTTGTGGGCGATAATGAGGGATTCGATATCCTGATCTCAAGAAAACACATATTTTTCTCAGTAAAAAATTGTTACCATAAAACTTGTGCGCCATAATTTATAATTGGGCCACTTATGTGATGCACCCTTTCTAAAATAACGTCGTTGGCCCCAGTCGTGCGCCGAGATTTGAAAATTGACATCAATGAGATTTCCTATTGTAGGAACTATGACTCTTGCTGTCATAGGAAGACTGCAAGAGTCATCTAGGACTAGTTTCTTTCCTAGGATGAAAGAAAGGGTCCGCTTGGACTAGGAGCTAAAGACAGAAATAAGCCAAATCACACTGAGTATTTCGAATTAAATGCGCAAGAATTTTGAATTTCGACTGCGAAGGAACCGGGTAAAAAAATGAAAGTACAAAATATATAGTAGAAAGATGACAACAAGTAAGTATTTGTGAAACACAAGCAGGCCCCCAACCGCCCTCCAAATTCATAGGGGTATAAAGCGATGAGGACAGACGGACGGACTGACTGACACCCAAAACCTACAGGCCCCAATCCGAAGGGTTGGTTGGGGCCTAAAAACTGATCATACTCTGAACATCACATAATCTGAAGCTTAAAACTATTTGCTAAAATGTTTAATGAATTTTAAAAATACCAGTAACCTAGGACCGTTCGCCACTTTTCAATGGTTTTTGCGCAATAACTCTCATGTTTTGGACGCGATCCGGATATGCTCTTGTATGTAGCAAATACAGAATTTTACAAAAGTTTTGTGTTATGTGCGAAGTAAAATGTCATGATTTACGAAAATGCCAGGCCGATGTGTTTTTCGGGCAGGACTTTCCAGCTGTAACTCGCCACTTTCTTCTATCTTCCCGAAATATAAATTTTAAGTGCAAACTGTAAGACAATCAACTCGCTTTTCAAAATGACTGCTACGAGCTATAATGATTATGCACGAACAAAAACCTGATTTCTTATGTGTCATACTTACGGTTTACATATAGCAGCTCAGTATTTTGCATTCGGAAACCAGTGGCAGTAGCCGGGAAGTTCGGCAAAAAATATCATTTCCGGGATAATTGTTGTTTTCGGGAGGTGGCGACGGTACAGGTACATGGCGATTTGACCTGGGTCACTGGTAGTATTATTGTTCGTACGGGTTATTAAAAACACGACTGCTCTTTGGTGCAAGAAAAACTCGACATTTAGGCAAAACCTCTCGTATCATTTCTTTCATTTTCATCCGGTGAGTCTGTATTCGAAACGCAGAATTTTTGGACATTTTGTTCCGAACGATCCAAGTGTGACTTGGTTTATGAACGCTGTTGGGCGATAATACACAATGTATACAATACTTCACATTAGAAAGGTGCGCGAGGAAACAAAATCATCACATGCAATAAAAATAACAAAGATTACATGACTTTATATGTAATATTTTGTCTGAACAAGTAGTAAGACTTTTCGCAACAGAAAATATTTTTGAAAAGACCGCTTAAAACTTACTGTCTCAAAGAATCAAAAAACTAGATTTACAGGCTTTCAGTGTTAGAATGGGTATGAACGCACGCACGATGTGTGTATTAAAGTCTGTTCTTTCTTTCCTGTGGACTGTCTTCTTACAATACACTTTTTAATGCATGTCCCATAAAGCTCAGATGCCAGGATGAAGTTCAAACCTGCAAAATCAAAGAGCCTTGTGATCAGAAAGGAAAAGTTGGAGAAGAAAGCTTTCCGGATAGGAGGACAAGTCATTCCAACAATCCAACTCCATCCAATCTCTGCACGTAGAAGATGCCATGAGATCCTTTATGTAAGCTCTGCGGCAAGAAAAGAACTCTAGAGCACATGCTGTCGGCCTACACACAAGCTTCAGCCGATGGGAGATATACTTGGCGGTACAACCAAGTACTGGAAGCCCTGGCGGCAAGCATAGGCAAGGCCAGAAGGCGGCGGAGTGTCCAATAGTAACGGCCCACAGTTTGTCCGAGAAACTGGAGCGAGTGGCGCGAGGGAGGCGAGACCATCACCAGGAGGGAAATGCGGGCGGATGTGATGAGGCACCTGAGCTTTTCCCAGCACATAGCTGCAATAAACCTATGACCGGATATAGTCCTGTGGTCGCAGACAAGCAGAACAGTCGTGCTAGTTAAGCAGACGATGCCGTATGAGGAGCGAGTAGACGAGGCGCACGAGCGGAAGCCACTTAAATATCAAAAACTGGTAGACCAGTGCCGAGACAAAGGCTGGAAGACGTGGTATTTCCCAGTGGAGGTGGGGTGCAGCGGTTTCTTGGCTCAATCGCTGTGGAGGGCATTTGGTATGCTCGGCGTAATAGGGCTGGAGAGAAGAAAGATCGAGAGACGGGCGAGCGAGCAGAAAAGGCCTCTGTGTGGATTTGGAGCAAGAGAGAAGAGCAGAAAAGCTTACCGATTCCGAGTGGGGTCTAATCAACTCCACTGGCCCACTTCTGGAGGTCGTCGATGCAAGGGTCGAAGCAACCATTGAAGGAAGACGCATCCTGATGATGGGACCGGTATTCTGCGACCCGGTGTCGTTTTAAAACAGCTCAGAGTTAACAAATATTTAAAAATATGTCTCATACTGGTCAATAAAAGGAACTTCCCAAATAGAAGAGACAGGTCTAAACAGTTGCGAATAGCCTTTAATGGAAGAAAAAGAAAGGCAGAGGTGGCGTTGAAAATGGGAACAAGTTAGTTTAGTGTTATGAATGACATTATATTTGTGAAATAACAAAAACAAAAGACTACATTAAAAACTAATGGACGTTCAACGCAATACCTGTCTGCTGTAGATGGTTTCTGCGGAAAAGTCGGTATTACAATTAAGCGGTTAATATCTAGCTCTCGCGTAAAAATTTTGATATTTGATTTTTAAAAATTTAAATACAAGTGTTAATAGACTAAGTTTCCAACTGTTATCGAACTTGTTTTAAGAGAGTTCTTAAACTAACATAAAATGACCCAATATTTGGGCAAAATACTTCCAAAGTTAATCAAACAATGAATAATTAAAACACATACAATATATAAAAAACGAAGTTTTACCTAACATATGGGCGAAAACTTAAGTACTTACAGAACATAAATCGCAGTGAAACACAGCAGCACTGCACTGGACGTTAGCAACACTGCACCCAGTGACAAAGAGTCGGAATATATATTGTGCAAACAAGACTTACTCTCACAAAGTTCGAATGTATTCTCACCCTTTGGGGACGATTTGTGAAAAAAAACAGGTCCGTGTCACAGCGGTGTGGTAAACCTGCCAATAACTTATTGAATAATGAATATGAGAATAATTTCTGGAAAATTGTTAATTGATACAAAGATAAAGAACATTGTTGCCAACAAACATAAGTAACATTTTTGCCAATATAGTAGAAACATTTGTAATATTTGTAATTATTATAAAGTAATTTTAACAGATTAATGAGACTAATGTTTGGAAAGGAATCACTTTGAAATGTATTCTTTTTTTTGCCTATTTCGACAAAAAAACAAAAAAAGCGTCTATAATTTACTGAAAATTTCTGTACAAATTCCTGGCCAAATTTCGCGTTTTGCGTTCTGGTAGATTGCAGAAAAAATCGTCTATTATTGGCCAATCTGGGGAACTTTCCAACAAAAGTTGAAACAGATTCGTACTGAATCCAGTGAAAATGAGATAATTATGGTTGTAGTTTTAACATCCTATTACCGGAAATAAGAATAAGAAACCAGATATTTTTGGCCGGCCATTCCGGTAGAAACTATTCGAAGAATCAAAAGCCACGGAAGCTGAAAACTGAAAAAGTACATAGGGTGAAAAATAATTCAACAATGCAAGTTTTATTTTGGCACGCCAAAAATAAAAACTGGGTGAAGCTTTCATTTTTGGGGATTTTAAATCCCAATAGTTTACTGAATTCGTACGATTGGGTGAAGTGTTTCCGTATGATTTATTTGATTCATGTTGCAGGAACTCAAAGCTTACTAAACGTGCATCAGCATATAGATATCTTAAACTAAGCTAGATTAACAAATAGCACTTGTTTCATAAAGGTGACTATATCGACTCCGCTATATTCAACTGTGACGACTCGGAATCTACCCTATATAGTGGATAACGTGGCCATAGCTAGTGTCCCAAATAACTTAGGCATTAGGATCACGATTGCACAGTAATGTTCCTGCCAGTATCGTTTTCACGGATGGAGGTCTTCCGTAGTATTACATTTGGCGAAGGAGTCTAGGATTTTTCCCCCGGCTTCCCCCCCCCCCGCTCTATCCCGCTGGCCCATTCCCCCTGATATTCCCCCCGACACGTTTGCCCCCCCCCCCCAAGACCTAATGAAGGTAAAATCAAACACTTCTACATTTATTAATTGCAATCCACAACTACCCATAAAAGAATAATAAAGTAAGAGTCAATGGCCTTAATCTAATTCTATTACACAATTAGAAATACTGTCAAGTCTTTTCAATAAGATTCAGATGATCGAGTGATAAAGGGTAACACCTTTTCAAAGAAATACAAATAATTGTGCAACAATTTACTGACCCATCAAAGGTCTTAAAAGGCAAATTGTCCAATTTCGAATATGTTTTGGGAAAGGTGGTAGAAACAGCTTTTTTCATTTGCTTGAGGTAAGGCTGCTTGCACTGATTGTATTGAAGCCTGTTCGAAATCCATCATCACGGAATGTGAATTGGCGTCTGTTGTCATGAGACTGAGTTGTTCGAACAGCCGGTCGTACGTTTCATGTCGTTTATTTGGTAGTAGCGCGTCCAGTTTCTGGGGCGTGTGCATGCTCATAGGTGCACTTGATTACTTCACCGTTGACGACGCGGAGTTTGGCTTTGCACTGGCCCGCCAATTCTCCATTACCTGTACCCCTATGCTTTTCGCATTCGTAGGCCACCGCGCCATTCGCCAGCTTTTTTATTGTTTTTTGTTTCACGTACAAGAAGTCTTCGAAGCATAACTCCTTTTCGATTTGATAAACTCCATATTGATATGAAGTGCACAGTTAAGTTGACACATTTGTATACACATCTTACCTACTCCGGATACCTACAATACTGTTTGCAAATTGCAATTGTCCTTGGATTGCAATTGAAAAAGTTAATTACAATTACTGTAGGTCAGTCATCGACTCTGGTCTGGGTTGTGATCAGTTACAAATAAAACAGAATTCCGTATTCGGGGGCAAAAGTGTCAGGGAGAAAAGTACAAGGAGTAAAGGGCCAGGGGGATAATGCGGGGGGGGGGGGGGGGGAGGGGGGGAGTTCCGGGAGGTAGGAAAGGGCCAGGGGGAAAGGGCCTGCTTCCCGGTGAAGATATTATTCTTAACTACGAAAAGAATACCGACAAGCACGCTTGAAGGCTATTTAAAAAATTACAGGATGTAAAATACTGGTGGTTGAATGTTAAGAAAGGGACTGAGGGTGTTAACTCAAAACGTTAAGGTCATGATTCGAAATTTTGTACTGTTTCTGGGTTGAAAAAAATTAGACTACTTGAAGTAATAAGTTGACCTGAATTATATCCGTTGCTCGTTGTCTTTTTAGAAACCCCATCCTGAAAAAAGGCAACCGGTGAAGCCTTACACTAACGATAAATGGACAACTGTCACATTTGCATGTTGATGCAGAAAGTTATTAAGGACATTTATGAACAATCATTTATAGTCGCAATAATTCCACGAGGATAAATTAGTTTTCCAAGAGTTAAGGTACACAAAATAATTAATTTCAAAATCACTTTCCCAGACTTTTTTGTTGACGTTTTGCCCATTTTTTAGTGTTTTCTACACTTTTTCCTGACTCAATTTTTCCTAACCTTTCAGAGTTTACCTCACCTGTGGCCACCCTTTTATCAGTATGGGTGTAACCGCCGGCGATGACAGGACGGACAAAACGGAAAACTCCAATGATCCGGCCAAAATACGTTTCATTTTTTTTAAATTGCTTTATTCATTTATTTTTTGTTGATGTTAATTATAGTTTAATGATTTATTAAAACGTTTGTATGACATAAAACCCATATATTCAGTTTTAAAGGTTACTAGTTATAAGCGTTTTAAATTTTAGCAATATGAGAGCATCGAACGCACGAGCGCAAAACTGTAAAATAATTTATTCCTTTGATAAGATAAAGTTTACTTTTTTAATTTGCTATTTTAGTCGCCCGGCTTGAGGATAAGGTTATTTTATCCTCGCTGTAAATTCACAGAAAAGGTGTTTTGGACAGAAAGATTCTTCGAGGCCAAAACAAATGACGACTCTTGCCATTTCGACAGTGAAATTTTGATGGGTCCAGTGTGCATCTGCAACAGGCAGACCACAGAATGCGTCCTTGCTGTTCTTTTCTTTCTTCTCATTTCTTTCAGTTATTTAGTTCTTAAACTGGCAAAATAATGTGTGTTGCTTGCGCAACAAGGCACATCTGGTCAATTTTAATACAAACAGGAAACACACGTCACAATCGGGAATGTTTACGCTTCATTCGTCATCTCTCTGTGGCAAGGAGTTCCAATAGCAAGGGTATCAACGGTTCATCTGCAAAAAATATATACAACTGCAATTATGAAATACATAATAGATGCTCTCTGAATGAACTTATCAAGGCCATATGACATGAAAATTTCGGAATGGGCAATTAAAACTCAAACTTCACGGAAAGCACCGGAATAGTTTTACGCTAGCGCTCTCTTTTACGCTAGCCCGCTGGGGCTTTGGACAACTCGGCCCATTACCAACTCGACCCACTACCAACTCGGCCCTTTTTGGACAGCTCGGCCGAAACTTTTTTGGACGACTCGGCCCACTTTTACCGACTCGGCCCATTTGTGAAAGACGACTCGGCCCATTTTTTTTTACCACTTACTATTTCCTATTTGAGTTTTTACTGCTGATTTTGATTAGAACTAGCAGCCCTTTTATGGCAGTTATGATTTTTGATACGATTTAATCAAGCAGTGAAGAACGGAGACATTTGTTACATGAGGATAATGAAAGGCGGGAGGTGTTTCTTATGATATGCATTGTTTTTCACGATGACAGGGGTGACTGCAACTAATGAATACTCCGGTGTTATTGAGCTCAACTGCAATTTCTGCTGCCTCCGATTGCATTTCTTATGATCAACATTGTTTTTCACAATGACAGAGATGACTGAAAGGAGTCTGAATGTCACAAACATCAAATATTACAATACCCATTTAACACACCATTTTACGGTTTATGATGCGGACACAAATATCACTCGCCATGCACTTCATGTGTTATGGTGATATTGGGTCATTTTACACACCAAAAATTGCACTTCAGCACTCTTTGAGCTTGGTACTTAAAAATTGCAATAATTGCAATTAAATTAATGTTGTTCACGTGGTCGCGTACACTGGTACAGATTACAATTAATTCCCATCACTCTCAACCAAAATAACCGAATTTAATGAGCGATTTGCAATTGAAGGGGTCCATGCATAAACTTGATAACTTCACTTCACATAAACATTACCAACACGGTATTTCTTGGCCTCTGTTCTATCACATATGTAAATCTTAAACCTCAAAACCGATTAGAAGTGGGCTTTTTTGGGAAAAACCTACGTCTGTCACTAAAATTTCAAACTTTAAAAGCGTTTTTCTCCACTGCTGATAAGTGCAGTTATCAAGTTTATGCATGGACCCCTTCAACTGATTTTACTCACGAGTGTTATATTGTAAATGCAATTAATTGTTCACAACAATAACTGCTATTCATTTCAATCAAAGGTATCACTCAAGCTCCCTTGATGTGCAGTCAAACCTTTGATCTAACAGTCATAGAGCACATAAAGGTATCAAAAGAACTCTGTTACTGTTTTGAACAAAACATCTTTTATCTTAAAATCACACAGAGTGCATAAGTAAATTATGATTTTTTTATAAATTGCGTCTAAATAATTCTGTTATTGTCAGGAGCAAGAGTTGCTTGATTGCATTAAAACCCGTGATTCTTGGTACCGAGATTTCAAAATTGGTGCTGGGAACCTTACGAATTGGTTTTTTTTCACAATTAAAATGGTGTGTAAAAATGTTTTGATGTTCCCACAATGGAAAGTGGCGCTGACTTGACCAAAAACTACCGACAATGCTTTGTGTCGACTCAGGTGCCGACTTGTCCATAAAGTTTGTATTTCTGTCCAATAATCTCATACTGCTATCCACAATTAGAAGTGGTTTGTTCTCCTTATACATGCATAATCGACAATGGACAAAGTTCTAACATTTCTTCCATAAAAGACACTAAAAAAACTCACATATTTGGAGAAAATTTTCGATAAAAAATGTTTTGGGCCGAGTTGGTAATTTGGGCCGAGTCGTCTTTCACGAATGGGCCGAGTTGTCCAAAAGTTGGGCCGAGTCGTCTTTCGCGATGGGCCGAGTTTGTGTGGGCCGAGTTGGTAATGGGCCGAGTTGTCCAAAGACCGCCCGCTGCACTTCCAAGACCATGGAAACAAGAAAATCAAGCGCTCCTTTGGAGTATTACTTACTTTAAACATAAATATTGACCGAATTTATGTTAAATTCGCAAACTGACACATTTCAGTGCATTAAATAAATTACAGCAAAATACTTACCTTTCAAGTTAAGTGAGGGATCGTAAAGCTTCCGTTCCAATAGATTTTCAAGCAAAAGTCGCAGTTCTTTGAATATCACTCCAGTTTTTGCAAATGCCTATGCATACAAGATTAACAATAAGGCTAATTGACAAAACGCTAATAATCCGATTTCTATACCTTTAAGGTGTTGAAAAAGTTTCTAATTGTGAGCGGAGCTCTACTCGAGACCCAGATAAATGTTGTCCGTGACGTCACCTCACCTGAAATTCTATCCAATCATCGACCGTGACAGATTTCTGCTTATGTTGTACACAGATGTCACCACCAAACAATAACAGCGGATAGGCACGCACCAGCGTACTGCCTCGGATATACACACGACTCGATTTGACCTAAAGGCGCCAAAAAAGAAAAAAATGAAGGTAAATAGATTAATCACTTTCAGATTAATACATTATGGTTTTGGCAATGCCTTCTTTCAAACCCCTTTCCGTGTTTTTCCCTTTATTTAGCATGGCGATATTACCGGAAGTTGCTGGATGACCAGCTAGGCAAGTCTTCTAACGTCTCCGCGGATGATGCATAAATTAATGAGAGACACATTCCGAAGAACAAGGGCGCCTCCACGTTATTTGTGACGGCACTAAACTGGCCATGACAGTCTACATGGAAAACATTTCTGTCCAGCGAGTAGCTTTTATCAACAATGATCACGCGTTGTGCACGTAGTCGAACTATTGCGATGCTTCTACATTCATATGTCAAGGACACGGTGGAAAATTATACGCACCTTTTCGTGATAAACTAGAAAGCCATTCGCTCCAAGAAATCGATTGACAGACGACGGATGCGCACTGACTTGGCCCTGAGGCGTCTGCGCAAAGCACACTTCCTGTTTGGGGTTTGCAGCCGCATCCACCGGAGCCTATCAATACCACAAGGTGTACGACAGTACATGACGTCATACGCTCTGGAAAATCTCAAGAAGTTTAAAGTTCTGTGGATGTGTTTGTCTCAAAGCAGACCACTACGCGTGATGTAGAATACAATGCACATAAACAGGTTGAAATGCCCCATGTGTAATGGCTTTACCCGGCACAAGAAAGGCTCTCTCTAGCCAAAGTCAGGGGCAAATACATTTATATAAATATAAATATAAGGCATCTCTTTTATGCTAAAAATCACCACTGCCATTTTTACCTGATAAGATGTTTTTGCAACATTTGGATACAATCCAGCAGTCAGAACAGCTTTCAAGATGGCGGACACAGCAGGCGACAATAGGTCTGCAGATAAGGAATTCAAACCATCCGATTGGCTTATATTTAAAACTCCTGCTGATGACACTAGTTTTTTAGTAGTTTTAGATTTCTTCAATATTGAAACTGCGTCCACCGAATCAAATCCTATTGAATGTACCAGTTTCTGAAGATCATTACAAACTTTCTGAAAAGCAAACAAAACAAATTCATTGTGAAACATGCTGTCGTTATCATTCATCGGACAGTTTATATAAGGACTACGCTAGCGCTGGCATTTTACACATTCTTAGAGAACAGTTCTGAATGCGACTGTTCGTTATGAGCAAATATTAAGGATAACCAAGTGTCTCTCACCTCTATATCCACAAGACTGGTGCGTTTTAAAAAGAATTTATTGCAATATTGTAACTCTGCTTCAAATCCCTTTGACTGCGCATCCTTCCATCTAAAATGGAACAAAAGATTTGAAAGTTACCTTAATTTTTATTCAAACCGCAGTTATTTATTCTAGTCTTGAGCAGGTTTGTGAAGTTAGCACAACTGCATGAAGATGGTCAACAGTATCGCATTCCGATTGAACAGGTGATAGCTGATTTCACACATACAAACCGTTAGAAAAGTTCCCAGTCACCTATCGAACTATGTATTAATGGAAAAAACGAAAGCTTTTTATTAACACAGCGCCGGTGACTGACCCCAGAAAAGCCCGCAGCAGTGTGAGGTGGTCCGAATTTTCTAAGGCTAGAGCTTGTTTAGCGAGGTCAGCTTGGTCCTGCTTCCCCAGTGGCGACAAGAACGGCGACTTGTCCGTCATCGCTGCACCAATGACACACTGTGGAAATAATGCAGGCAATATATACGAAGCCTCCATAAAGTACGTACGCACAAATTTTTTGACCCCACCCCTCAGAGCTGACAGTTAACAACAGTCTCACAGGCAACCGTACTTTGCATTTAGTCATTTTTTTTACTAGAACTGTCACAAAGCAGATTTATCAGTGCCGGGCCCCCGGTGTTTCGTTCGGAAACCGATTTTCGGTTACCGATTGCCAACCCTAGTGTAAAGAGGCCTTTACCACAGGGTAGAGACAGCCCAGCATGGCGCCGTACACGAGCATCTTGCCTACACGGACATTGACTGGAAGCACCGCCAGGTGGTGCCCCAGTGGCGTCAGGCTTGTCTCGCTCGGGTTGCACGCGCCCACCTCACGTAGTACCGCCATGGCGCGGGAAATGGACGCCAGCTGTGGCGCATCCACTGCTTTGGAGAGCATTTCCGTGGGGTCACCGAGGTCACATTTCTGACAGAAAAATGTCACAACGCAATTAACATCAAAACATTTTTACAATAATCTTAAATACTCACTTTGAAATAGTTCATTGAAATTTTAAATGTTTTTTATATTTCCACAAGAGTATGCGAAAGAAAACTAAAAGAAAGAATAACTAAAGAAACAACTTCTTACACAAATACCACCATCTGCACTTCCCATACAAGATCTCTGCAAAATGCTTGCAGACATTTTCTGACGGATGAATGGCAGCTCGCAGGTACATGCCCATACCGTGCAAACTGAATTCGATTCGACACATGCTTGTTCTGACCCAGTCCTCAGTGTTATAAATCTAACGACTCCACATACCGCCTTCCCCGAAAAAAACTTTCCGTGCCATGGCTTGACTTAGTTCTGAGAAATTCTGTCATTCGTTTTTGACAGCATTCAGTTTCACTAATCTTTTTCATGTGCAAATTTAGGTCCTACAATTACATAACGTACACATTGCTAAAAGTATATAACTGCAGAGAATTACACAACGTACACATTGCTATAAGGAATTACGGATATTTCACCCAAATGCCATTTCACCCAAACATCATTTCACCCAAATCGGAAGACATTTCACCCAAATCCCTTTTCGCCCAAAAACCATTTCACCCAAATGAAGACACTTCACCCAAACCGAAAGACATTTCACCCAAATTAAGTCATTTCACCCAAATCAATAAATGTAAATGATGCGTGACGCATCCACAGGTGTAGTTTTAATTTCAACAGATTTCCAATGTTTCGGCCATTATTGAAACTGCCATAAATATCAATTACATGGCCATAACCTTTTTAAAAAATTCACACAGAAAAGATCAATAACCGGAGACGCAACTACATAGTATATTATCGCAATTCGTGGAGAGCTATAAGATCATAGAACACAATGAAAAATATTTAATTGGAATAAAATTTCAGAAATACCGGAGCCATTTAGTATTTGTTGTACACAGTGTGTTTTAATCGAACACTGAAGTGATCTGGATTTAAGTGCAATTTTAAAGCTAAAATTGTTGCCAAAATAATGGACAGAAAATTGGATCAACTGATTAAAATTTGATGAACACTCATATTTAAATTATTAAATTAGTTAGGTTAGGCTACAACTCGACGGATTATTGTAGTTGTGATTAGACGCGAAATGCTGAAAAATAAAGACAGCAGTTTTAAGATTGTGTGGTTCTTTTTTTTTTTTGGAAACCAGCCAACGCGTCGTCGGGCCGGTCTTGTCAAATCACTTTTTGTCCGCCTGAACACTGCTTGCATTTAAGGCATGTACATAATTACCTTGTAACCTTTGTCAATAGCTTTCTAAAAAGCTTGGGTGAAACGACTCTGAATTTGGGTGAAATGTCTCCCCAATTTGGGTGAAATGTTTTTGAATTTCGGTGAATTGGTATCTGGGTGAAACGTCTTGAACTTAGGTGAAATGTCTTTGAATTTGGGTGAATTGGTATTTGGGTGAAACGTCTGGACCCCTGCTAAAAGCACATAACTGCAGAGAATAGGCCTGATCATTAAGCTAACCGCAAGGCCAAAACGCACATGGCGGTGGTACAGTGATCCAAGAAAGCTGTGTTTTCTATAGAAAGAAATGGGGAGGGGATGTTTTTTTTATTGTTTTGGCATCAGTTTTAATTAAAATAAAGGAAGAAAACAACCAAATTTTACAAAAAATATATTTCTGGGATACTTTTTAAAAAAAATGGAATTTCAAAACAAGGAAAAAATCAATTCATTACCCAAACAAAAGGCATCTTCTCGAATATACCGATATTCATGGGGAACTTGTAACAGTGATTCGCGCTATTATAAAAATTCCAAACATTACGGTAAAACCTTCCGGGAAGACATGGAAAAATTTATACTTTATTCCCTTTCCAAAACCAAAAACTCAGAAGGAAAAGTGCTTGCAGTGGATAAGAGCTTGCAACAGACCTCACTCCCAGTTCAATATAGAATCTATTACGAAACAAAGATATGTATGTTCGCGACATTTCATTGGCGGATTTGGCCAAATTAAAGAACACCCCAACCCACTCAGGGCTGACTACAAGTCAATGGAACTTTCTGGCATGTCAAAGGACACTTGTAGACAAGCACCTTAAACGTCGATTTGAACCGACAAAAGCACCAAAATTTAGTAAAATGTGTGCCGCCGAGACTTTGCTTCCCTGTCTTCAAGTTTTCCTCTCAGCGAAAAAAAAGAATTTCCGAAAAAAAAAAAGCACTCAAGAAGACATTTTTAAAATCACGGAGCCAATGGCGGAATGTGCAAATTGCAGTCATATTTTTCCCTTAAATGATAGTTTCGCAACGTTGCGTGGTCAAAATCTTCGTTCGTTTTCAGATAATTTTACAAATCAATATCATCAAAGGAGGCAGAATGGAAACATTGTTTGTGCCCTTCACTAATTTGGGATTTGATAATTTAATTTTATCGTGTGTTTCAAGTTTAGATCGTCTCTATCCTCAATTAATCCATCGGGGTCGATTTGTAACCCGATTTCATAATTCTATTAATTTTACCTTTTGAAAATTAGCGACTTAAACCCCCCTCTCTTTCAGATAATTTTGCAGTTCTATTACAGTTTTAAAACAAAAATTTGAAGCCATTTTTGCATCAAAACACGAAAAAAAAACAACAACGCATGTTCCACTTAAATGCATGGGAATGAGTGCACAGACACAGCCTTGATTGTGCCACAGCGGCGTGCGCACAGCTGCATGCCAGCGATAAATGGATATGAGCTATTACATAACGTACACATTGCTAAAGTAAATGACTGCAGAGCAAAAGTCAGTATATTTTAACACTGAGATTACCATGATATGAAGGCATAATTCTTCTAAAGGTACTCTCAAGATTTCTGGTACTGAATATGCTCGCAACGACTCATACCTAAAACACAAGTAGTACACGGACATTACGTTTGAGTATTTAATCATACAAGCAGGTACTGAGGATAAAAACCATTTTCTTCACTAAAGTACCGTTGTATTAATATTATACAAAGGTAAAAGAATTTTTGATGTTTTAAACACCATTTTTTTATATTTTCCAAAATTTCAGCATAGAGGTGGCTATAGGAAAGTGATAAACCTCTTCGACATACCACAGAAAATACCATACGGCACCAGCAAAACTAAACTCTGAGAACAAGCAGACGCCATTTACGTGCGATCATTTACTTTGTTTTTGGATAGAGCCTGAAGCAGACGCCCTCCCTGACCCGGCCGGCCCTGCCCTGCCGCTGCTTGGCGCTAGCCTTACTTATCCACACCTCTTCTAGCGACGACATCTGACTCGTTTCTATATACCTGTAACGTAAACGACCGTAATGTACAGGTTCTACTGTAATAACAGTCCCCATTCCCGTCAACCCACTACCCCCTTCTCCTCCAGTCCTTTTAACTATTCAGAACTTCTTCCCGGAAAATGAACTGAACTCATTTCAACCATTTTATCAAAACGGTTGTGAAATGTTGCTCATTCGAGATCGCGATATATTTTTTTTATTTATGTTTGCATTTCATTGCGTTTCATCGCGATTTAGCTCTAAAATACAGAAAGCCTCACCTGACCCACACTCCCGGATATTCGGTTAATCGATTCCAGTTCGCAAGATTTCCACAGGTCTTTTGTTAAACTTACATCAGCAGTAGTGGAATGCATACCAGTATTGGAGATCAATATTAAGGCAGGACTTCTCCCTTCTCCAGCAAATAGTGTTCAGATGAACAAAATACACCAATCATATTTCAATCGTTTTTGTTTACAAAAAAATGAGCGTTGTTTATAAAAATCTACGAAAGACTGACCTATTTTCTTTGACTTTTCCACTATCGATAACGAAGACCACATCCGGTATGGTGATGCCGGTTTCCGCTATATTCGTTGCTATGACGATCTTTCTCATGCCTTTCGGCGGCAACGTAAATGCTAAGCTTTGATCTTTTGACGACAGCACGGAATGCAGTGGTACAAGCCGATACCTTATAACGCAAAAACCAAACTAGAGCAGTTGGTCGTGAATTTAAACCCACCGGGACTGCTCAAAATCCTGCAGACAAATCGCAGTTCTGTTTAAAAGCATATGTAACTAAAGTGCTGGATTCACAAAGTAGGCGGTGTAATGAAAAAATCTCGTCTTTTGAAAATGATTTTGCGTGGAGTAATCAAGTGAACACAATTGCATTTATGTTTGCATTTCACATGTATACGCGTGAGTGGTAGGCCACACCCTCGTCCTGCGGCCGTATTCACAAAGGTTAACTGTAAGCTAACTGTTTCCGTTTAACCTGTTTCACAAACAAAAAGTCACCCAATATTGTTTGCGTAATACAACTAGATCAACCGGTTCTCCCTTCTGGGAGTACAGTTAACCGCACAGTTAATTTTTGTGAATATCAGGGGTGGGGATCAATATTACGCCTATTACACATCAGGAACAAGAAGTGTTAACTTTCAACTCCCCCAGGCCTCCAGGCACTCTCTAATATTAAAGACAAGTCATTTCTTATTGCGGAGGCAGTTTGAAAAGAAATAAGCAAACTCCCTTCCCTATGCAGTTTTCCAGAACTCGCTCTTCCACATTGCCAAGTAAGGAATTTTAAAAAATTTAAATTTAAAAGTTACATAATACTGACTGTGATATATTTGATTAAATTTATCAAATTTAACTATTCCAAGTGAAATACTTATTCAAAAGGAGAGTAAAAGGAAAGACTTGATCAAGATCAAGATGATCATACTGAACCAGAACAAAGTCAAAGCTCGCTGGGTCACCCTAAACAAACGCAGGTCAGAGACAGGTAGCCAGATCACATACCTCTGTTTGTTTGCGAATCTCTTCTCAGTGAGGAGGAGATCGTGAAGCTCTTGTATGTGAGAGAAGCCGGGCATAAAGACTAGCACTGAGCCCTGCATGGCTTGATACTCAGGTGAGGTGTCAAACAGCGTGAGAAGCTCCTGTCAAAAAGAAACAAAACAGTGCAGTCACTTGCCTCGTCCCACCCAGCCCCCTCCCCCCCCCCCATGGCTTGATACTCAGGTGAGGTGTCAAACAGCGTGAGAAGCTCCTGTCAAAGTACGAACAAAACAGTGCAGCCACTCGCATCGCCCCCCCCCCCCCCACCCGCCCACCCCCCCCCCCCTCCCTCCCCTCCCCATGGCTTGATACTCAGGTGAGGTGTCAAACAGCGTCAGAAGCTCTTGTCAAACAGCATGAGACACTCATGTCAGGGCCAAAACAACACCGTACAGCCATTCGCCTCGTTACATAACTTAAGGTTTGTGCTTATTAATGCTTTGGTGAGGGGTAGGAGGGTGGATGGATGGTCGGGGAAAGGAGTGGGGGGGGGGGGTGCTTGTTGAATATTGTTACAATCGAGCGGTACACTATCCACCACTGCGAATCATGGCTTAATTTGCAAGTGTATGCCAACCCTTCCCCCTTCCTTCCCCACACGGGCGGACATAGTGAGTTGTTTGTTCTAAACTGAACGAGCCTTACAACAATCAGGTCCATGTTGATCCGGTCCGGATTCAGCCTGCTAACAATATTTCTCGTCCGTAATTTATACTCTGAAGCTGAGAGACCACTCTGAAAATAAACAAAACACTCGAGTTTTTTCACTTGAAGTTAAAGATTTTGTTTTAATTTTTAAATAAACAACTCGGTATTCCACTTGTCTTGTCTTCTTTACCAAGGAAACGTGGGTTAAGAACGATTGCTTTTTCTGCCTATTTCAATTGAGTATATTACATATTTTCCTCACCACTCGTCCACCCCAATCAACCAAAAGACTGTTGGAAAGATGTATGATAAACGACAGACCGTGTCGATGAGGTGAAGGTCATCTTTGGTCCACGTCAGCTCGACGTCATGACTGCCCCCTCCCTTTGTTGACACCGCCACTTGCGCACTTTCTTCCTTAAAGGCACAACATGAGCTTCACTTCTGAAAAGTGATCTTTGCAAACGCTCTTTGAATCATACAAAACTATCCATAAAACAATTACGTGCAAGTTACTCTGTGGTACGCTCACAGCAAGACGGATTTGCTTCTGACAAAAGTTCAATTCACAACAGTTGCAACCGAGAGTACAAGAGTACAGGATTTGTCCCTGTCAGTTACAAACACTACTAGTCATTTTCGTTTTTCATTACAGAAAAAATATGTTCTACAGGAGGAGAAATCAACAGACACGCTGAGGGAAAGGCGGGGTGGTGCTGGAGCGAGGGTGAGGGGAAGGGGCGTCGGGAAAGGGAGGGCAGGGCGGGCCGTCGCTTACATTAACGATGTGCTCGTATCTCAGTGAATAGGGCGAGTCTTCTTCCAGCTTGTACTCGGACTGTTCTACAGCATCTTCCAGATGATACACCTGCGTCATTTTGTATTTATACAGCATTTATTTTCCACAACACATCCAAGTCAAGTATCGAAATCCACATGGGCACCGATATGAAAAAAAAAAAAACAATCATTCTTCCGAAACCAAACAAACAAAATTTCTAGTGAAAACAACATAGCTAAGATTAGGACTGTTTTCTTCTATACGACAAGGTTCATTTTTTTTCTATGAACGTAGTGGAAAGTTGTATTTTAATGGAATGAATGACTGTGTGAAGAGACCTGTACGGGGAAGGTACGGCCGGGGATATGCACGACAGGGCAGTGCTGGAAGTAGGTGGAGAACTTCTCCGCATCCACCGTGGCACTCATCAATATCACCTGAAATAAGAATACATTGATAAAACGACACGAGCGCGTGGACTGATCTGCATAAGCCCTCTCGCGGTCTGTAGCTCTGGTACCACGTGACTAGAAAGTGAGTGCGAACGCTGCTCAGGGCTAAAGGAGGGGTTTTCGGATCTGACCAAACGCGTGTGTGTTTTTATTTTATTTCTTGAGTGTGGGTACAAGCAAAGACTATAAACTACTAAGATATGACACTCCCTATACAGCCTATAGTATCCAGCTGATTGTAGCGCCCCTGGTGGAAGAGTTGCAAACTGAGAAAAACAGCTGTCAAAGCACTTTACAGTATTGGTGTTAAGCTCGATATTTCAATAGATTTTAGGGGATTTAAAGTAATTTATTTCAACAGGAGCTGAACAATAGAAGTAAGAAGGATAAAAAAATGCCATTTTATTAGCACAGCCACCTTTTATTTAACAAATCTGATCAGATAACGATCACCCCCTCCCCACCCTCCCGTCAAAGATCACAATAGAAAAAGGTAAATACTGCTCTCACATTTACACATGAATAAGCTATAAGACTTTTCTTTTTCTTTTATCACTCTAGGATCTAACCGAACAAAAATTTGCCATTTTCAAAGCAAAATGAATTCGCATCTTCATAAACAATCCTACGGCGCTTTTTATCTTTTTAACACAAGCGGTATTTGTACATTCAATTACATTTTTTTTCCACATCTCTGGCATTGCAAACTTGTCAAGTTTTGTCATGTGCTGCACCATTGGAAAAACGGTGACGAAAACAGATTCCAGATCTTTCACAACAATAACCCAATTTTTTCGGATGGTATAAATAAATATTGGCTAAGTTCATTCATGCAAGAATTAATTTTGGCCGCTGCAGAATTGGTCTGTTTTGGTTTTTTCGCTCTCCAAAACTTTTTTTTTTTAATTTTTGTTTACTGGGCATATCAGGTGTAGCTGATGGCCAGGTGAAGGGGTTGAAACCAAGCTATCCTTTTTTCATCACATTTTCTTGTGGTGAGGATGGACCCACAGAAAAAGATGTTTTTGGAGTTTTTAATTCCTTCTTTTTACTTCGAATTTTTGACGCGGGGCACGATATTGTAATTTGGGGAGAGGGATTTCGAACATGAAAGAGTGTTGGAACAACATTCGATATTAATCTCTTTCTATGTTTGTCAGGTGGAAATCGAAAGAAGGAAAGATTGCAGTTGTAGTAGTCATTATCGCATCCAATTGCTGCACAAGGTCGCCCTCTTGTTGTAGTAGCCATACTCTTATTCTTTACTAATCATTATCCAGGCGACATGTTTTTAAGACCGAACTTTAAGACCGAAAAAGTAATGAAAAGTTAAAAAACACGTGCACTTACCAGGTAACCTCAATGTATTGACAGCTTAATTTGCAACTCTTATACCAGGCGGCGCCACTGCTGTCTGGATACGCGAAAATGGCTGAGTGTCATATCTTAGTAGTAAACAGTCTTTGGTACAAGTACAGCCTCTTATAAATAAGGCATTGTTTGCACTCCTCTGCGATGTTTTTCTATGGAGTAGTTACGTTGCGACGGTTATATCAAGTAGACACTTTCAGCATACGTAGCGTGACGTTTTCGATACCGGAAGGGCGGTGAGTAGTGGGCGTATTTAATAGTGAGAATGCACCGCTGACTTTGTTTGTGTACTTGCAATTACGAAACAAATTACAGTCTGTAGATTGCCATGCGATAAGGCGTAAACATGGCACGTTGATAGGGTAATCGATACAGCGATGAAATCAATGATGATCAAGAAATCATTCTTTAACTGATGAAAGAACATAGCACTATTGTGCACCTTAAGATAACCAGATTTCATTGTACAAGACATTATCTACATATCTTAAAATCTTATCATACCTTAAAATCTTTTCTTTTATACAGCAGATCTCGGAGTATGATGAGAAGAAAATCGGACTGAACACTTCTTTCGTGCACCTTCAACACAAAACTGAAATCTAATAGTCAGGTCCATGTGGTAATTGATTCTTTTCACTTCGTTTCATGCTTCGGTGAAGAATGATAAAAACACAATGCCTCCACCCCCTTCCTACTGTAGAATAGATCCTTTTGATTAATATTTGGTTGCATTCTAGTAGGCTGCAAAATCTGCCTCATCGTAATCGCAGTAGTCATTAATCTGTACCACAAAGTACCACAGTACCACAGTCATGACGCCACGACACCCAGACGGTACAACGCTGTCATGACGCCACGACACCCAGACAGTACCAGTCATGACGCTACGACACCCAGACACTACAACACTGTCATAACGCCACGACACCCAGACAGTACCACGCTGTCATGACGCTAGGACACCCAGACAGTACCACGCTGTCATGACGCTACGACACGCAGACGGTACAAGTCATGACGCCACGACACCCAGACAGTACCACGCTGTCATGACGCTACGACACCCAGACAGTACCACGCTGTCATGACGCTACGACACGCAGACGGTACAAGTCATGACGCTACGACACTCAGACAGTACCACGCTGTCATGAAGTCACGACACCCAGACGGTACAAGTCATGACGCTACGACACCCAGACACTACAACGCTGTCATGACGCTACGACACCCAGACGGTACCAGTCATAACGCTACGACACCCAGACGGCACAACGCTGTCATGACGCCACGACACCCAGACAGTACCAGTCATGACGCTACAACACCCAGACACTACAACGCTGTCATGACGCTACGACACCCAGACGGTACGTCATGATGCTACGACACCCAGACACTACAACGCTGTCCTGATGCTACGACACCCAGACAGTACCAGTCATGACGCCACGACACATAGACAGTACCAGTCATGACGCCACGACACATAGACAGTACCTCATCGACAATGACACAGCTGATGTCAGCTATGCGCGGGTCCTGTTGCAGTCGCCGCAGCATGACGCCCGTCGTGACGTACGTCAGCCGTGTGCTGTCCGCCCGCCGGGACTCGAATCGGATCTGATAGCCACACAGCGAGCCCACACTGCCCGGCCCGTCCTCGCCTAGCTCCTCACTCACTCTGAAAATGTGCCAAGGAATCTTGTCAGCCCAGTATGTAGTGTGTATTACACAGGGTTTATGGTGATAACGGCATTGCTCTGTTAACGGCATAAAAATCCACCATCCTTTCAAGACAGAAACTCTACTGCCGCACTAAATTCGTTTAATTTATTCCAATGCTGATACAATTCTGATTTTTTTTTTTGGTAAGAATTATCAGTTTAATTACCATTTTCTGAAAGTACAGCTTTATTTTTGGCTAAATCTCATGCAACATGTGGGTGATCTTACCTGTTGGCCAATGAAATGGTGGAGATTCTTCTGGGTTCTGTGCACACTATGTTGGTCTTACTTCCGTTCCCACTCTCTATCATTTCCTGCAAATATATCAATGTTTCCGTTTCAGCCAAATCCTTAACCACATGTTTACCTATTCTCTGTTCTAATTTCCAGTATTCAATGTTAAAAAAATAATGTCAAGATGTATTTTTCACTTTTAATTAATCTGCCTTGTAACGTGAACATTTTACTTGAACATCCATTGAAAAAAAAATCCGAATTATAAAATGTAAACTTAAACAATAGTTGGAAAAAGCAGGTTAGGTGATCTACTGTGAGTATGTCGCAATATGGTTCGAAGATGATACCTGCAGGATAAACTGCGGTACTTGGGTACTCTTGCCGCTACCCGTTTCTCCGGCGATCACCACGACATTTTCACGGCCGAACGCAGACATTACTTCGTCCCTATAGGTTTAAAAATACGCATTTTCTTTGCACATGTAAGAGTTATCCTCTTTTTTCAGTCTGAGAAAACCATTGGTACTCCGATTTCTACGTTCAACAATGCGTCCTGTTCCTCCTTAACAATATAATTGAATAAAAGCACCTTACACATACGGTTATTTTAGTTTTCCATCAGACTGATTTTGCTATCGTCGATTTCCTTCTTTTTAAACTTTCTTCACATGTTTTATGAAGAATGCACTTTCGCCAGATGGCAAATATTTTTTGGAGGGAGGGGGGTGGGGGCACGGCACATCACAAATACGGGTGTAGCTTGGTTCATAAAAACGCTGTGTGTGAAATAAACAAAATAAATAAAAAAAAATAAACAGATTAAAGTGTGAGCCTCAAGTAATTTTTCTAAAGTTGTCCAACTATCCGGTCTCCATGATGACCACTGGAGACCCGTCTTTGCAGCCAGTTCAGTCATTAATACCTATGCTGGAAAACAGGCAGCTGTTTCCTGGTCTCCAACAGTTGTTTGTATATTTCTCTTTTCTGATTGGACAGGAGAATGTGTTTCAGTGCTTCATCTGAATATATCTTCTTCGGTTTTGAGGTTCGACGTTCTGGCTTTCTGTTCCTGTCTAGTTCTGGACGAGCTGGTTGGACTTCTTCCTAAATAAAATACACGTAAATACCTTTAATGTTAAATAGCTTGATGTGAGACGCTCGGATCAAACTGCGAGTCACAACTGATACTTAAGTTAGCAGCGAATACTTAATTAACAAAATGCCATTGTTTTCGCTGATAATAATAATAGTGATAATAATAATAACAAGTCATCAGTGAAACTGATTAATGTCTCCCGCCACAAAAACGCTCGATGGACAGGAAATTTTAGAATGGCTAAGTCCCCAGGAGGCGTACAATTCAACGACTTTAAAAGGTTAAAGGAACAAAAACATTCCAAGAAATGTTTGATTTGTTTAACTAAATTCATTTAGGCTTGAGTGTGTTAACAAATTCATTCCACTATGTAAAGGTTGTGAAAATGTCTGAAGTTAAACTGGGCCAATGTCCTTGGGCCGATAGGGCTCATTTACAATACAGACCTTTGTTGGTTCCAATACTTCCTATATGTAAAATATTTCAACAATCGATCCAGAAATGTAGGCTTGAGTGTGTTAACAAACTCATTCCAATGAGTAGCTATTGGGAAAATTTGTGAAGTTCAGCTGGGTCAATGTCCTTCGGCCGACATGGCTCATTTAAAATACCAACCCTTGTTGGTTCCAGTACTACTTATAGTTAAGATATTTTATCAATCGATGCAGAAATGTAGGCTTGAGTGTTAACAAACTCATTCCAGTATGTAATGGTTATGAAAATTTCTGAAGTTCAGCTGGGCCAATGTCCTTGGGCCGATAGGGCTCATTTACAATACAAACCTTTGTTGGTTCCAATACTTCCTACATGTAGAATATTTCAACAATCGATCCAGAAATGTAGGCTTGAGTGTGTTAACAAACTCATTCAACTGAGTAAGGATTGGGAAAATTTTTGAAAAGTTCAGCTGGGCCAATGTCCTTGGCCCGACATGGCTCATTTACAATACCAAACCTTGTTGGTTCCAATACTACTTACAGTTAAGATATCTTATAAATCGATGCAGAAATGTAGGCTTGAGTGTGTTAACAAACTCATTCCAGTTGTAAGGGTTGTGAAAATTTCTGAAGTTTAGCTGGGCCAATGTCCTAGAGCCGATAGAGCTCATTTACACAATACAGACCTTTGTTGGTTCCAATACTTCCTATATGTAATAAGATTTCAACAATCGATCTAGAAATGTAGGCTTGAGTGTGTTAACAAACTCATTCAAATGAGTAAGGATTGAGAAAATTTGTGAAGTTCAGCTGGGCCAATGTCCTTGGCCCCAGATGGCTCATTTACCATACCGATCCTTGCTCGTTCCAGTGCTACCCATATATAGAATATCTTAACAATCGGTCGAAAAATGTAGGTCTGAGTGTTTTAACAAAAAGGTGTCGACAGACGGACGGCAGGGCAAACCCGGCGGGGGACTAATAATAATAATAATAATAATAAAAAGCATGTACAAACTTCATCGTCAAGCATGTCTTCCCAGGATTCCTCAACGTCACGTGACTGTCTCTCGCTTGTGGTTTGACCAGACTCCTCCGGTTCTTCCACTTCACTGCATTTCAGTTTCTTCAACAACTTTGCCACAAACTGGTCCCTGGGCTGATTTTACAAAGACAATACCTGACTGTAAACTTGATCTTCACAGATAGCATGCCTGGAGTTTGGCTACGGTAATCACCGCTTTTTAATAAATATCTTTTTTGTTACTATTGGAAACAACTTTTAAATTGTTCCGCAAGTTTCCCCTCTTTTTCAGTTACTGTGTACACACAAAAATTAGTCCGCCAGCACAGGTACATTACGTCACATTATTCCGCGTCCATGACACACAAGAACTAGATCTTATTTTGAAAAGGGAAGCGCTAGTCCATTGTGTCACCTTATTTTCCTTTTCTTTCCGTTGGTCTTTGATCTTGGCTTCGTTGTCCTTCCATTCCAACCATACGTCTCTGTATGGGGGAGGTAACAGCTGGTAAACGCTCTGAGAACAAAACAATTCAAGAATGCCCCGATTGCTCTGTGATGGGGCATGTCACATGACCATGTACTAGAAATCATCACGTGACTTATTTACAGAGCAGTCCGCAATATGGCGAACGTTAAAGTGGCTAATGAAGCTAACAAATCCATTACATCCAAGAAATTACAATATACTTAACAAAGAAACCGTAGTTAGTAGTTGTAACTATTTGAAATTCCATAAACAACAGGAATAAAGCCAGTGTTGTAGTAATGTGATGCCCTTTAAAGCACCCCCTCCTACCCTCCACCCTCCCCATTACAGCCCACATGCCTCACACCTGGCCTTTACAGAGCTGATAGAGTGCCAGAGTGGAGGCCAGGTGTTCCGCTTCTTTCACGTTATCGCACACAATGTCTGGCGTCACAATCAAATCGTCCTCTTTCTGTCGCTGCACTTTACATCTGCACCACAGACAAATGAATACATAGTAAATACATAGTGAATAAATTACAATAAAAATCAACAATTAAAGCACCTGCCATGGTCTTTTCGTCCTTTACGTTACAACTCACGCTCTCTAAAAAAAAAAAAAAAAAAAAAAAAGAAAAAAACACACAAAAAAAACAAAAAAAAAACAAAAAAAAAAACAACACAAAACAGGACATACTTGCTTTTCCACAGATTTCCGCGCACTGCCACCTTTTGGTAAGAAGGCGGTGGACTCTTGGGTAAGTTCTTCCGCACCCAATCAATTAGGAACTGCTTGGGCGATTTGCCGGTCCACTGCTTCCGCGTGTACTCAAAGCATCGCTTGTCCAGAGTCCCCAGAGGCAATTTTTCTGGAATTTTCCATGTGCATATATTATTAATTGGGAAATTTTATACCACACATATCAACTGCAGTTTGACTCAGAAACTACATTTCATTTAGTTTGGAAATCAGGGTAAAAATGTTTTGGGGAGGTAGGGGGGAGGGGGAGTATAGGTGTAGTGCAAGATAGGTAACCGAAATACACGTAGCTGGAATACACTTTAATCAATAAATTTTAGCGTTGCTGTAGCAACTTCGAATGTTTTTTTTTTTCACGGACACCTCGTGATGATAAAACTCACATAACCCCAGCAGGTCACGTGATCGGGGCCGCTTACTCACTATCTTTAGGTTCCTCCTGAGCCGCTATCTCCTCAAACATGGCAAAGCCCTCCAGGCCACAGGTACTCTCTTCACTGTACTTGACGTCACTGTTGACGTCACTGCGGGCGTCCTCCTGGCTATCCTTGACCCCACCGTGGGCGTCCTCGCTCTCCTTGGCGTCACTGTGGACGCCCTCCTCGCTCTCCTTGACGTCACCGTGGACGCGACCCTCGCTACCCTCGTCGCCAGTGCGCGAGTCCTGCCGTTCTTCCTGCTGCGCTTGGCTTTGAGTAGGTTCGCTCAATTTCATCCGGCTGTCAAAACGGGGATGTTTTTCTATCTCATTAATATCTAGAAACAAAGGTGCTTCAAAATAGCATTTTGTGCAATGTATCCTATCCTTTCTGAAAGACAAACTGGGTAATTTGGGTAAAATGCTCCTTATTAAACAAGTTCTAGGTAAAAGAAGACTCAAAACTGCTCCTTATATCTTTTTTGTTTGTATGTAGGGGGCGGCAGAGAGTATTCAGGGAATGGCTTACCGTGAAGTAAAGAGCGTATTTGCTGTGACATTTTATTGTTTGTTTCCTTGTCACCACGAGACTTGGCATCAGAAGCCTGGACTTTTAAATCTTCGAGCTTTGCAACCAGTTCCAGGTAGTCTTCATTCTGTGTCAAGAATAAAAAGGTAAACAAATAACCCCTGACAAAAACAATATCCCATCTGTCTCAGAGTTAGAAAGGAGTGGGGATACAAAGACCTTTTAACCCCCCTGAAAATGATACTTTCATCTTGAAAATTTTCCATGACACATATTAACTTCGACCCCTGCACCTATCAAATGTAACTGCAGAGGTTCTTATCCCAATTGTCGGATCCAAAAAGAAAAAAAAAGAATATTTGTGGAAAACAAAAGAAGGAATCACCTAATCTTCCTCGAAAGCAACGGTTACCTGCATCAACTTTTACTTATTTTAGCCGTCTCCTTCCCTTCTTCTTCACCCTGTAACTTCCCCCCCCCCCACCTCATCCTCCAATTCCCTCCCCCCTCCTCCCCAAACATGTTATTGGTAAGAACTTACAGGGTCACTCTCCGTATCGCCATCACTCGTTTCCTCTTCCCCGCTACTGACTTGAGAATAGCGTAGAATCCAGTCCTTCATTGATTCCTTCGTTTCTTTCTTGTCCTCCTAAAATGTAACACCTTATCAAGCCGACTTAGGCTATACACAGATAGCTTGACCCGTTCAGTGCAATCTTCCCAGTCAAACGCCATCAAAGTTTATATTTACATCGAACTATAGTTTACCCACTTAAAACATAAACGCGGAAAAATATTTTATTTTGTTCGCATTTTAGAGAAAACAGGCTTTGCGCAGTAACCTTCTCAACAGATTGTGCGCTCTTATTTTACGATACTATAAACTTCTCCAAATACAACTAGAAAAATTGTCCTTTTCCAAAACGAAGTTTGACAGTAATCATGATGATTTAATAAATTACCACTGACGTGTACACAAGAGTAGAAAGTCTGGCTAAAATGGAGACCTAATTTGTGAACCGGGGTGTCAGCATTAAGTTACACGTTCAATGTCGGCCCCTATGAAAACCATTTATGAATCATTTTCCCATAACGACACCTTTGAGGACTCGGCAAGTTTATCATCGCACGGAGCTTGGGATGGCCCCGCCACTGGGTGTTGTGTGACGTCACGACTGGTATCAAATTTAGGTCTTATTTTTCTCTCCTCCTGTTCTAATGTTTGTGAGAATCCTTCAGGTAACTGGTCTGTGAACGTAAACAAATCTTACATTTCCTGCCAGTTCAATCCCGTAATCGAAACTTGAAGTATCTTGATAAAAAATTATAGAGTATATTAATTAGGAGTTTAACATGGAAATATTAATACAGTAGTATATTCTCAAACCGATATTATCAGCAGCGACAAAAACAGGTCGTTGCGTCAACAACAACTGATACTTTTAAACAGGAAAAAGCAACGAAGCGATGTAACCGATATCATTGTAAGGACGTCCTGCTATATCTCTATGGATGCATTTTTATATTTACTTTGGATATGAACCTCACCGTTTGGAGTGAACAGACAGAGCCAGTCAAGCGTATCGATGAGATCACCGCCGCAGGCGATAGTGCTGGACATGGCCTGCTCAATCTGGCTGTGTTTAAAGCCCGCATTCTGCAGCGTGTTGTACAAATCCTGTCGCAGAACGACGACAATGCGAGTCACATAAAGTGAAATACACAGAATGGTGAAAATAACTCCTGTTTATGATGGTTTTAAGGTCGATATAATATTTTTCGGGTCCGTTTCTGTCAGTTAGAAATTACATTGTGTATTATTATATATATGTAAATGATTGCTATTTGTTTCTTCTTAACGAGTTCTGCATTCACAGAAAGGCGACAAAATCGTAACAGTGCAAACGTGATAAATTACCAACATTTACTCCCAGATTTTGCATGGTTTGAGCTTTGGGGGCACACCGGATCGGAGTCGATCAAGACTCACATTCTCGAAATCTTTGCATTACTGTGGCATCAACAATCAGTAGTATCACATTCTTCACATATATAGAATTTACATACATTTGTATTTTCTTTTAACCAGCTTACATTCTTTAATTAATTAATTCGCCCATATACACTGCATTTATTTCATATTCTATCGCAACGTGCCTTGAAATTTGAAATGCTCTAATCAATTACAATGAAAAAAAATACATACAATAAAAAGTACATATCTTATATTGAGTACGCTTACACTAAGTTTTTTACTGGTCAGGCGTTTGGACACAGAGCCGCTTAACTCTTGCTTCCTTTTGCTTTCTTGAATCAAGTTCAGAATACATTCCTCTTTGTCCGCTGGTATATGTACCTGTAATTATTACACTTCTCATGCCAATTTTCGATAATCTATACATCGGTTCAAAAGCTATTTATATTGTGCCTATGGTGTTTTTATGTTACAATGTGTGAATATTCTGTTCTAATTAAACAGACAAATGGTTAATATTGTCTAAACAACAAACCATGCTGCCTAGGAACATTTTAGGGTCCATATTAAGTTGCGTTAATTTACTTTAAAAATGCATACTCATTATTAGGACTGATTTCTGTAATTTTTTGTGTGATACCACCGCGTGTTTAAACTGGGTATTTGTGGTCAAAGGAATGGCTTTTGCATGTAAAATTCTGCAAAATGTTATTACAAAGACTGAAATTACATGTACTGTTGTTTTCTATCTTTCTTCTACTCATTTGAAAAATCCACAGCACATTAAACACAAATATAAATAACTTTTGAAGCGATGTATACCTTTTGGTAATATGTCAACAACCCAAGTGATCAGCATTAGCAAACATTCTGTCGAGACAGCACCGGAAGACAAATGCGATTGAATGGTATGACCAAGCATTTACCTTGAACTGATCGTCACCACGCTCAGTGGCTTTTACTTTCTTTGCCTCTTTCCCGTAAGAATATGTCTTTGGCTGCTGTGGTCCTATTCACAGAATAAGAATTTAATTATACAAGAATTTCGAATGAGACTTTGATTTAAATGCTCTAGAATTTCTGGCAAATGTGAAGGAGGGGTACTACATACATGGGGAACAGCCCCTCTATGAAGGAGTACTGTTTGCATGGTGAACAGCCCCTCTTTGAAGGAGTAATGCTGCATACATGGGGAACAACCCCTCTGTGAAGGTGGGATAGTACACAAATGGGGAACAGCCCCTCTGTAATCCCGCATCTCCATCGAAAAAGTGCAGGATTTTTGTATTTTGGCGCGGGATTTGGGATATCAATGCTAAAAGGCACATTTTTTTTATTAAAAAGGTCAATTTTATCAAATACAGTACTTAAAAACAAACAAATAATAACTTATCTTCTTAACTAACTGTTAGTTAACAAACTACATGTTGTTCCATTACATATTATAACTCAAAACTCTCAAATGTAACAAACACAAGAGGGTGTCTTTTCTCCGTATAACAGAAACCTAGTATAACTTGACTTAAATATCTCAGAGGCAAGGCTCGCTAAGTCTTTCAATCCTTATAGGAGCAGAATGAAAAAAACTTTTTTGAAAAGTAAGAATTGTGGATAATGCTCCATAAATACTGCCATAGCCGTGAAGGACCACTTTATATCATATACAATTATATAATATTCAGATAAAATTATAAGACTTATAAATATTCTATATAATTATTTCGTAAAAAAATAGTAGCATTTTTAGGATTGCCAGGACTTTTCCGGACATGCTCATCAATTTTCCTGACCTTTTCTGATTTTCCTGACCTGAAGTGTGGCAACTCTGATAGTGAAATGTGACATAACAAAAAAAAACCTAAATAATAGACCATTATTTTTTTTAAAATCCTGTATCAATTTTGTAAAAGTGCGGGATCAATTTGAAAAGTGCGGGATCCGGCCCGCACGTTTTTTCGGTATTGGTTCAATTGCAGATATAGCCATGCAGTAGTCGATATATTTTCGCAAAATTAGGGCTTTGTTGTGTGTGTGTGTGTGTGTGTGTGTGTTTTTTTTTTTTTTTTTGGGGGGGGGGGGGGTAAAGCTGTATTTGTGGAGCGAATTGGGTTCTTGTCCACGCGCATCTTCCGAAGTTGGCATTTTTCCCGATAAAAGCTTTTTTCCAAGACAGAGGAAAAAAGGGGGAACCTGGCAAAAAGTGCCGAAAATAAAAAAAAAAAGAAAGAAAATACTGAAATTTACCTGAAATATCAATGGCTGACTTCGTAATTTGATCCATAAATAAACACGACGCAATCGTCACAGTAAATCAGTGTACAGTCAGGAAGTGATTAACACGTTGGTAATTAGAGTAATATTTAGGCAACTGGAGTGGAATTCAAGACAAGGAAAGCATTTTTACCCATCAGATTTGCTTGTGGCTATTAAGCACTATGTATTTGACCAACTATTAGCGGTCTAGAAACTGGGTGACAGCCACGACATGGGTGCGTGGACTGAGATGCATACTGTCCAGTGTACGGCTTGTCATACTGTATAATTATTTCAAATATTCAATATAATTGTATATCAAATTGATATATGCGAAGTGGTGCGGAAAAAACAACAATTGCTAAATCCAAAGTAATTTTTGACAAGTTTTCACAAACTGATATTTTGTCAAATTTTCACCGATTTCAAAAATAATATGACGTTGCACATCCACAATATATTTATTTTCACTGTGCAGAATTGCTGGTCCATACAACAAATTGCTATATGCGAAGTGGTGCGGACAAAACACCGCACAATTGCTAAAAGCAAAATAATTTTTGACAAATTTTGACGAATTGTCATTTTGTTAATTTATCACCGACATCAAAAATAACACAGCGTAGCACATGTACAATATAAATATTTTCACTGCATAAAAGATCAGAACAGTACCTTAAACAGTTTTTGAGAACTTGCGCGGGGATGATAACAACATGAAACGTAACGGGTTACTGTACTGCGCCAAAGGCAAACTGCACTGATACCTCAAGACAACAAAGTTCATGTAAAATGGCCAATAAGTAAATACTGATCAACAGAATGATGCCGCTTAAAGAGCTAAAGTTACCGGAGGACATATGTCACATGGAATTAGTAGTAGGTTGTAGTTTTTTTTTCATTTCTTACCATTTTTCCGGAATAAAAAAAGCCATGCCCAACAAGAATAAGCCAAATCACACTTTGGGTGTTCTGTATAAAATGCGCAAAACTTCTGCGTTTTGAATAAGCCAGTTCACGATTTCAAGTGAGCATGCTCAGTAGAGAAAATCCGTAGGATTACAGTGAGAAAAACATCAAGAAACAAATAAGGAAAATGTATTAAAAGTTCATTTTCTCTGTCATGACGTACCGATAAGATGTCAACACTTAAATATAATGTGGGAAAATTTATTTATGATATTACAAAGATGGTTTTCCAACACAGAAATAGCTCTACATCTATTTCAAAGATATTTTGCTGTATTTCTCCATTGATTTCTTTGTTTGTGAATCCGCCTATACAAACTAATCAAAAGGAGAAAATAGAGAAAGACTGATAAAAACCAACAACATTCCATTTTGCCCGAAACATATTCACATGTTGTCTATTAAAAGCGATGAATAATACACGTAAATTAATTTTTAAAAGAGCATATGATGGCTTTTCATATTCTAAAGTGTGCATGTTGTAAGAAAATTAGAATTTTAATGTTGTTCTCTTATCATTTCTTTATAATTTATCTGAAAAAAAATTGCAGTCGAAATGACACCTCCATCAAAAAGATCTGACAGTACGAATTAGCTTATACCAGAGGTTAGCTCCAAGAAGCAGTACGATGCTGGTTTCAATGTACCGCTTCAATTCCTCGCTTTGTAACGACATGCAAGTCAACTGCGCTCGCCTTGAGCACATCTGTGGCGACTTCGTGCGAAATTCAAGTCTTTATTTCCATCTGCTAAAGGTTCTCAAAGTAACGGTAATGATATACAACTTCTGGGTGACGCTTAATTTAAAAGAAAAGAATACGGAAATAACCACAAATCTCCCGCAATAACTGACATTTGCTTGCTTACAGGGAACAAAGTTTATTACATGAAAAAGTGACATTATATTTTGTAACTTTCCACCAAAAACATTTGAAAAAAAATCCGCAGTCAAAACGACACCTCCATCGAAAAGATCCGAAAGTACGCAATGGCGTAAAAGCCGAATCACACTTTCGGTGTTTTGAATAAAATGCGCAACAATTTTGTGTTTCGACTGTAAGGGAGCCGAGTAAAGAATGAAAGAAATTAAAGAAGAAACATAGCAAAAACAGCTCATACCCGGAACATAAAAGAAACTGAAACTTACAACTGTTTGTTAAAACTTTTAATACCTTTTAAAAATTACATGGGCTCGTAAGAACACAATTGCTCTTTGCAAGAGAAATCTTACATTTTGGCGAAATATCTCCATCCTTTCATTCACTTTAACCCGTTTAGTCTGTATTCGAAACGCAACATTTGTGCACATTTTATAAACCAAATCACACTTTAGGCCTTCTCAATAAAAATGTGCAACAATTCTGCGTTTCGAATAAAAATAACACGGTAAAAAGCGAAAGACATGATCGAGAAATTTCGGCTAAGTGTCAAATTTCCCTTGCACCAAAGAGCAATCGGGTTTTTAACAACCCGTGTGCTATTTTTAAAAAATTATTAAAAGTTTTAACAAATTCAGGGTTCATAGTCGATTTTCAAAATCAAATTCCATGATTTTTCCATGATTTTTCCAGGATATCAAATTTTTTTCCAGGTATTGTTTTTGTGAGGTTTTCACGGATATATATATATAAAAAATGAACGAAAAAAACAGTTTCATCCCATTTTTATTCTGTAAAATACAAAATGGTAACAGAACTATAACTAAATTGACAAATTTCGACATTTTCAAATACAAATCTCGATCATTTAAATTTTACAATAAACTTCAATAATGCTATGAAAAAAACCTCAAACGTAATATACGGCATCAGTCTAATGTACTTCAGCTAAAACTTTAACTTACAACAAAATACGACATACTTACTAATTAAAAGCAGCCGGAATATTGGCTACTACATTTCACAAAACAAATATACTGTAATCTGAAGAACATCAGGAAAAAACCCTAGTTAATTGATCGTAAAGAGCAGTAAAACGAAGAGTTATTTACAAACAAAATATAAAATATTTCACTACAAAATACTAAATAAATCTCAAGACCATAACAGCTGCAAGTACTTTGAGATTACAATCAATACTGTCATAGAAAATAGAACTATCCACAAATCCTGACAAATTTCAAATCCAAAAGGCAAAATGAAAACATACTTCAACTTATCGTTATCTTATCGATTTAGTAAACTATTCTGGAATCATACCCAAAAATTCAAAAACGCAAAGCAGATCATCCAGTATTCTGATCCTTTCACAGAAATCTGTTAAAGAAAGAAATACAAAACAAACGCAAATATTGCTTATAAAATCTACAATGAAAAAAAAAGAGTCTTGATGCTTAAATTATCAAGCTGAGTTTCTTTTGGAATTGTCAAATGAAATGCAACTCCTACTGCTACAAATTACACTGTCCACAAAACTGCGCCTTCTGATCTCTCTGACCTACTTCCTCTTCTTCTATCTCACGCCACCATCTTTGCTCCCAGCTGATTCCATTGCTGATTGGCGCTTCTGCGGCTGTCACTGCTGTGCGCTACTGTCTTTCTTGACACTCGTATCGGCTTTTGTCTTGCTCTCTTCCAAGTGTTGTTGGTATTTTCCCAAGATGTACTGAAACAATAAGCGATGCAGTTATCTATTTAACTTAATTAACAAAGGACGCTATTCAATACAGCAATAACAACACAAATAATTACACTCGAAACACCTCCGAATTTTACGTATGGTATCCAAAAATAACAAAAAAAAAAAAAAAAAAACGATTGAAAATAAAATGCCTGTACAAACTTAAGGGCCTTATATAACAACGTACCTGCATGACTTAAGCAGTTCATCTTTGATTTGATACTGGGCAACACTCTCACAGTCACAGTCAACTCACTATAAACCAGTCGCTGGGCTTGCAATGACAAGTGCTGCAGGTTTGGAACTAGCAGATCCTTATTTATACTAAATCCTCTCTCGACGGACGCTTGGCCATGCGAAAGTGAAACAATCATTAGAATAACTTTCGTCAGATTAGGATATTCCGGCATATCCTGAATCCGCAGGTGGTCAAAGAGAAAGGCATCGAGTCTGGTGACATTTTCATTGAAATCTTCACATTGTGGCTTATAGTACTTTTTGCAGTTTCTGCAGGAAGTGTTTGTATTCCAAGTGAACAGTGTCACACTCGCCATAGGTGAGCCACCTACACTGGCAGAGGTACTCTAGAACGTCTTTGCAATGTCTTACAGCCATATTTTCGTGATTCATCATAAAGTTTGGATCGAAACAATTGAGGCCTCTCAGAAAGACGTATTTCAAGGGTGACTTGTCGACCAGTTTCGTCAAGAGAGCAATGTTCATCTTTTTACAGGCACTGTAGAATTCCAACTTTTCTAATTCTTTGGGATTTGCTTTTTGAATGGCATCAGATGCACCAAAGCCGATTTCTACCTGTTTAGCTGGGACTTGATTCTCTTCTTTTTTCACTTCAATTTTAACCAACTTTGAGGCACTGTTGGCAGAATCCAAGACGTTAGCTTTGATAACCCTCTGCATGCAGTTTAGAATCATTGATGCCAGGTCGCTAGCGATGAAGGGCATCATGGGCAAGTCGGTCTGATACTTCTCAAGAAATGGCTTAAACAACCTGGCAGTGGAGACGAAAACATGTAGTTTGACAACCATCAAAGGATCTTTCAACACAGCATCTCGAAAGCACTGATAGGACTGGATATCTGGTTTTTGCGAAGATGGCATCTTTTCGACATGTTTCGCGTAGGTCACAATGTTAGGCCATATCGATATCGCTCTTTCGGCAACATTTAAATCTTCGACCCATCTTGTTGAGCAGAACTGAAGGGGAAAATCAGACGATTTGGTAACTGATTGGAAATCACTTCGACGAGCTGGGGCATTGTCAAACAGGTAAAACAATGATCGAAGCAGCTTGTCTAGCTCCCACCCACATTTTTGCATAGCCGCTGAAAACGCTCCGTGTACAATGTGAAGACTGCATGAACCTAGATCTAATACTTCGGGTATAGTTGGGTCTTCTTCATTTCGGTTTTCAATCAAGGTTTGTAAAAATTTCAAGTTCACTGCCGGACCGTCTACTGAAATTTGTAGCATTTTCCGTTTGTCCAGAGATTCTGTTCCACTTACAAAGGCTTCCAAGATATCATTGGCTGTTGTGTGGCCTAAAAATTGTGAACCCAGATACCTTGATGTAACTTTATAATCTTGGATTTGCAGCGTTCTCAAAAATGACAGTTTTCTTGGAAATTGAAAAATAATTACCCATTTTCGTTTTCCATGATTTTTCCATCATTTTTGGCCTTTTTTAAAATTCCATGATTTTTCCAGGTATTGAAAAAATTCCAGGTTTTCCAGGTGGCCTATGAACCCTGTAAATAGTTTCAGTTTCTTTTATGTTCCAAGTTTGAGCTGTTTTGCGATATTTCTTCTATATTTTTCTATCATCTCTTTCATTTTTACCCCGTTTCATCGGAGTCGAAATTCAAAATTCTTGCGCATTTTATTCGAAACACCCAAAGTGTGATTTGCTTTATTCGGATCGCTCAAAATGGGATTCGGCTTATCGGAACTGGTATGCAGGTTTCACACGTCCAATAAAAGGTAGTTGAACTCTATTAGGGAAAAATTGATGGTGTCGTAGCTCCAACAGATATATATACAGAGGAAGAGCAAGAAAGAGCTGACTCAGAGATAATAAGACGAGGGCGACGTGTGGGCGATAATACAGGATTTTCCTTCGTTTCAAAAGCTTTTACCTTTTCTCTCCACATTAACGGTTGATACTTCACCGGAATATGGGCGTCGTTCTTTGGTCCTTTTCTTTCCCATTTTGCATGTTTACAAACGAAAAAAACTCCCACTTTCGTTTGTTGGGCATCGGCTAGTGGCATAACAAGAAATATGCAGCGAAGCCATACGGATTAGGCAATTTTACATTACCTGTCAATTACACTCTTCTTCCTTAGTCTGCTGTGTATGTTTTGGTGTCTAACAACTCTCAGATCGTATATCCTCAACTGTGGTATCTATAAACGGATTACAAAACTTATATAATTTATTATCTCGTGGATTACATACAACCAGTGACCGTTGCATTATATGATGTAGATTTAGGGCACTCGAACGCGTAATCCCTTACGGATTGTTCTTCTCTAGCTTCACTACCACTTTTTGAGTACGGAGGCAGGGTACGAGCAGCTTCGATTTCTGGTTCCCGCAAATTAAATAATTTTATATGGCCTGCCAATTCTATTGTTTTCTTTGCTAGATTTATGGTTTTCGATCAAATCGGTCAAGATCATTAGCACTCTTAGAACTCTTAAAGGAATTAACTTCAGCTATAGAAAAAATTTACTATTGGTGTTTGTATTGATTTAAGCGAAGCATCTGATACCATAGACTATAAGTTTCTCCTTAAAAAATTATATTATTACGGGGCTAGAGGTGTATCAAATTAATGATAATAATTCTAATGTATTACATGTACTTTGTAGTGTACCACAATGTAGAAAACTGGGTCAAATACTTTTTATTTTGTACATCAATGATATAGTTAATGTATCAAAAGTGCTTACATTTGTTCTTTTTGCGTACGATATATATGGGTAAAGACATAAAGTAGAAGATGTGTGGAACTATTATTTCGGAGCTGTTAAAATTCAACAGGTTACTTATATTAAATAAGTTGTCAGTAATTGCGTCTAAAAACCAACTTTATCTTTTTTGGTCTTTCTAAATACTTTACTGATAGCATAAATATACTTTTAGCTGAATAAAAGATCTCTATGGTTTTCACCACAAAATTTTGAGCAGTCCTTTAATGATGATAAATTAAACTGGAAGGAGCATATTTTTAGGGTGCGATCTAAATTAGCTAAATGAATAGCAACTATGTGTTGAGTGAGTTTAATTGTCAATAACAGAGCCCTCTTTATGATTTATGGTTCTCTTTTTTTACCATATATTTAACGTACTGCTTATAAATTTGAGGTAATGCATATTTAACAAATGTAAAAGACGTTTTTATTCTACATAAAAGTGCTATTTTATTCGAATAACAAGTGATGAAAGGAAATATGAACATGCTAATGCACTATATTTGAACATCATTTTAAACTTATGCCATCTTGTTAAATTTGAAATTCATACTGTTATGTTCAAAGCAGAAGTCAATACACTTCCTAGAAATATTCAAAGTTATTTTCAACGAGTTGATAAAGATAACCAGACAAGAAGGTAAGTTCAAACACAATTATTCGTATACATCTTTAAAATCCCATTGTTTAAGATTAAAAGCCACACTGCTGTGGAATACTTTGCCTGTGAATTTGAAGAATATATCTACTATTACGCTTTTCAAGAAAGAAATCAAGAAATCTTTTTTATCCTCCTGCGGTATTGAAGACTAATATCTCTCTGCCTCAGTATTTAGTACTGATCGTGGTTTGTTGATATTAACTTCATTTTTATCTGATTTTCTTTTCAGGCATGAAAACAATGTTATTTAGGTCACAGTTGTGAAGTGGAAAAATGTACATATATGTAATTGTAAAGGACAAGCGTATCTTAGGCCTTTTGCATGTGCTTGCTACATTTTCTGATTGGTTACATATTTGCTGCTTTGATTCCGCATTAGCAGTTTGAATTTGTTGTACTTTGTACTTTTAACTATTCGAATAATAGATTTGATTTGAGTCACAACAAAATGTTATCATAATGAAATGCGTCTTTTTATCATGCGCTTCTAACGGCCATTTTAATGCGCTTTGTCTAGTTAGTAACCACCTAGAGCGCTCTAGTTGCCATCCAGGTCAGAGACAGAGCTGTGCCCAAACCACACAAGCGAATGGCTTTCAGTAGGATTCGTGCTATTGAATTAGCGTCAGGCCTTTTAAGGCCGTCTGTTGGCTATAAAGACTAAACTAGTATCCTTAGAACGGATATCACTCGTCCTGTCCAAATAATGTTTTCACCAATGCAGTTTGCAGGTTGTACGCATTATCGTCACAATGGTTAGAAACATCTAGAACTCGAGACCTTTAACATCTCTTACTACACATAGCTGATGTTGGTCTGAAGATTGTGCGATGACATATAAATACTTGGAAATAAGACTAGATGGTTGAGGGGGGAAACAGAATATTCAGAGCCGCAAACGCAAGGAAATTATTTATGTACCTGTCTTATACGCGCAAAGTAGTCCACGCAAGACGCTCTTTAACTGGGTTAGCAGTAGTAGTATCCCTACCTCATTTTACAACGACATTGCACCATTGCCCTCCAGGAGGAAACTTACTATTTTAGAATTTTTCTTAGCTCAGGGGTTTTGCCGACCCAACACTATAAGTTCTGTAACCTTGGTCAATCACCAGATCGTACTACAGACTTTTTTTTGAATCGGGCTGTGTGTTATGTTTGAGTTTCCCAGAGAGGCAGTATTACCTTGACGACTGCTTTTTGTGTCCTGGTGACTTGTAGAATTGTCGGTGTAAGGTAAAATGGGCGTTTTCCAAAGTAGTTGTGTTTTGAAGAGATCTGTCGCACAAAAGCATCTGCAAAGGATATTAAGGGATCCATAAATTAATTGTTGTATGTAGGTATATTTGTGATTTATTACATCGACATAGAGATCTATCATGTTTGGCACGCACTGAAGTTTAAATTATTAAAATTCGCTCGATGCAGCATTCAGATGTGTGTACTGTACGGAAGAGGCAGTTCGATCAGTCCTGGTGAGCATTTAGACTCCTTGTCAAGTGTTTCGCAAACAGGTCTACGTTGTTTTCCAGGGCCTAAGCCCAGATTAATTTTGCATGTTCTGTGAATTGGGCCACTCTCTGCTCAAAACGGTAAAAACTACTGTAGTTACGTTGTTAGGCAGGTTTTGTACTGTCTTGTTTCACAGTGATTTTACAAAGGACTTGATGGTCAGAACCGTTAGAAGTTCTCGGAAGTTTATAAGCTTGTGGGATATGCTGTTGCCCAGCAAGTCGGACACTTAGGGAACCGGCTGTCTCACCCCGGCTATTTCACCCCGGCTCTCTCAACCCGGCTGTTTCACCCCCGGCTATCTCAGGCTAGTTCAACCCCGGCTAATTCACCCCAATGTATCTTTTTTCTATATTTCTGTTATATTTCTAGTATTATTTCTATTATTTTATTTTTGTAAAATTTTTATTTCACTGAAACTTTGATGTCTTTGATGTCTGTTATTCTTCTTACAATAATTGCAATTTATTTTATCAGGGTCTTTAAAAAATAATTGCAGTTCAAGGGACGTTGGAGGAAGGGATTAGCTTTAGCGCAATTATAATAATTACAATTAAGCTGATTGCATTTCATCTATTTGGTCCGAATGTATACACAAATATCAAAAGTACTAAGTATCAAAATCCAGACTAAATGTAACAATAACTTAGAAACTCAGATTATATGTATTCCTCAAAATAAGTCCATCACACAGCGGTTGGTATAGTCACGCACAATGGTGCGTGACTATACGCTGATCACACTGCTGATCCTGGTGTCGGTGCTGTTCTGGTTGGTGCGTGATAACTACGTCATTAAGCGTTTGTTCTCGATGCAATACTGTAATGAACCGCAAAAGGTCGGAGTGGCGCTCCGCTACAGCGGCCACCATCTTTCTGTGTCACCCTCAATGTGGTTGTTGGTTCGGGGTAGCTCTATGTGGGCGGGTTCGAGCATATTCCAAACGTCATGTGCGTACGTTGGAGGGGGCGTAATTGATTGGGTCGTCGTAGTCGTCCAGCTTATGTATCTTCAAAATAATCCAAAATTGGCGCGGTTTCGTATGGTACTTCATCCTGAGCACGTTCAAACGTTTGGACTGCGTCATCTACTGAAACAAATGCTATAGCTGCGATCATGCGTATGGCAGCGGAAAGCTCGTTATCGGTGCCATATTGCTGCTGCAGCCCACCACCCTGCACTTCTCTATACACATTCTGGCTAAAATGGTACAAACAACCCTTTACGTTGGTGTCCGGATAGGCTGTTCGAGCGGCTTGCATAGCACCTATTTCAAAGTCCATCATAATGGACTCTGGACGTAAGTCTGGAGACAATATCCTAAGTTGTTCAAACAACCGATCACACGTATCACCTGTCTTGTTTGGTAACAGCACGAAACACAGGGAATTACTCTGTCGTCTGCCAGAAAGTGCACTGTGCAAAGCTGAAAAAAACAGCTGGGGCACAATCTTAAAAGTTCCGTCCATGAACCAGTGTTGGGTGTTCGACAGAAAATTCAGGTCCCGATCTGTTGGAAATATCAGTGTCCTATTCTCGTATCCAGCTCCACTGTCATGAACCAGAAAGCGTTCACCAGAAACAATTTGCGTGTATTCCACAAGAATCTCCTCAGTTACACGATCCCGTGGGTTGTGCGCGGGTTGTTAGCTGCTTGACGAACACGCTGCATCGCTCGGTGGATGGTGCGCTGTTGTGCAATCTGAGCTGCGGCCTCTGAAAAATGCAAATTAAAAACTAATAAGTATTACAGTTTGCATACTATTTATTTTTTATTTAAATGTAGTATACTGAAACCAAAATATACCTTCGCTGATAGTTTAAAAATTTCGTCCCATTATCTGCTGAGCAGTTGCCTCTGTGTCAAGAGTACTGCGTTTAATTTTTGGCAAACCTGTAGAGCCTCTGCTCGACCAGACTCTGGTGGGTGGGTATGTTCATTAGTGCGCTTGACCACTTCGCGGTTACGGACATGCAGCTTGGCTTTACACTCGCCAGCCAACTCGCCTCTCAGCACTCTTTTCTCGCACTCATACGACACAGCTCCATTTGCCAAATTCTTTTGCTTTAGGTACAAACATCCTTCATAACTAAGCTTAGTAGTGCCTCGAATTGTCGGAATGAATTCCATTCTGATCACTTTGCGAATCTATTTGCTACTAAATATTCTCGATTTGCCAAATATAAATATTCTCAAAAATGTCCCTTTTTATACAGTAACATAAATCCATCAAACTGCTACTCCAGATAGAACAAATATCCTAACAACTGCAGAAATGTATTCATAAATATACATTTTTCATCCATCAATTACCAATTCCGGTGTATGATGGCATTTCGGAAAGTAATCCGCTGGGCGTTGAACTGCAATTATTTTTTAAGACCCTAATAAAATAAATTGCAATTCTTTTGATTGCAATCAATGCTCTCAATCGTCCTCAAATCACACGCTTTAATATGTTAGTGTTGTAAGAAGAACAACAGACAACAAATAGTTCAAAGTGTCAGTGAAATAAAAACATTACAAAAATAAAATAATAGAAATAATACTAGAAATATAACAGAAGTATAGAAAGAAAAATATACTGGGGTAAATTAACCGGATGAACTAGCCTAGGGGGTGAGATAGCCGTGGTGAGACAGCCGGGGGTGAAATAGCCGGTGATGAGACTGCCTAGACTCGGACACTTCAAGGCCGTACAGAGCTCCCAATCATGTATCACTGACTGTACGTCGATTTGCCTTTTTAATACGACAGCCATTCCAATTATCTGACTTGGTTTTACACCAATGAATATTTGATTACTGTCTTCTTTGAGGATATCTCTCCAAGAGCACCAACGAGAGAGAATTGTATAGAGAATAAGATGTAATTTGAGCTTCAGCGGATGTCAAAAACTGTAATCATAGGTTTCGCTAAAATGCGGATTTAAATTTCTGAATATTTTACACAATTGCTAATATACTGATCTTTAGCTGGCCATATTTCTAGCGTTGAGCTTCTTAAGATTTGTGAGAATATCAATGCTGTGTTGGTAAGAATTACGGAGGCCTCTGAAATCTGTCTGGGTGTCTCCGGAGGGGACCGGACTAATCCCATTCACCTCGTATCGGAAGTACCACTGGGCTCGTATGGCGAGTAATATTATGTGCTGTGATCGTACAGGACAGCGGATCGTTCTGCCAGGCCTAACAGAGTGAAGGAGGATGGAATGCTTGAATCTAATTTTTCGACGGGCTGAGAGTTTTTTTTAAACACTTGAGACCTGGCAATTTTCCAGAACGGTCTTTGTGCCAAGTGTTGAATTCCTTCGCTACCCCATTGTGAGTGATTCTCTTTGTCCGAAAGGTTTGTTGCCACGCATTACTCTGAATAAGACAATGCTGCTACTTTTTTTCTCACTCGGAACCGCAATTTCCAGGCAACTTATTCTATATTCCATCATACCGATGGAAAGTGAAGTTACATGGCGTTCTCAGCTAGAAATTAGATCGAGTTTGCACACCTGTCATTACTTTTGATAACAAAAGGGTGCATTTTATTCATTGTTATTATATTGTTTATTTTGCTGTTTTTCTTTGGGATTAAACTTTGGAGTTGTAACTAAACAAAAACAATTTTATATCAATATCTACTTCCTGCATATCCAGTTTTGTTATACAATAAGCGTAACAAGCTGTGACACCATGTTGATTTTTATGTTATGTGTATTTTCATTTTATCTGCTTGGGCCAATTCTTCTTGACTATAAAACGAAAAATGCTCATTTGCTTTCCTTCGTTGTTTTGCTCTTTTATTACATTTTTCTGTCTCTTACAGTTTGATCTTATTTTTTGCATAATAGTATATTCCAGGCACAATTATTATATAGCCAGCATCAATTGAAGGGTTCCGTGCACAAACCTGTTATGTTGAGATAACATGTTTGTGCACTGAGGTATATTTGAGTTCCTGGAGTCCAGATCTATCATCTGTAAAGTTTCCACCGATGAAATATGCTTAGAAATGGTCATCAAAACATGTTAAGTCTTGTTTGAAATGAGAAATCGGGTGCACAATAATGACATGCCGAGATAACAGGTCTTTTCCATTAAAATTTTGAAATTTTCCCGGTTGCACAATCCTGTTAAGTTGTGTTAACATGTGAATAACATCAGAGATAAAATGTAAACAATGCAGAATTCTCGGGTGCACAAAAATGTTATCCCTTGTTGAAATGTAAATATTTACATATAATACTTCAGCTGCTGATAGGTTTCTGTTAAAAATTATCGCGCATTACACGTGTAGCTATGACCTCCTCCGTCATGGTCAAAGTCAAAAACCGGAAGTTGACCATTAACACGTAAACGGTTAGAGAAAGAGCGATTTTGAGCTTATTTTCTACCCTTTGACCCTAAAAGACGTTATATTAGAGGTGCCTCGGTGACCTTGACCTCCTCCGTCATGGTCAAGATCAAAAACCGGAAGTTGACCAGTATCTCGTAAACGGTTAGAGATAGGACGATTTTGAGATTATTTTCGAGCCGTTGGGCCTAACAGACGTTATATGAGATGTACCTAGGTGACTTTGGCCTCCTCCGCCATGGTCAAGGTCAACAAGCATGTCCAAGGACATGACCCAGCCGAGTTTCCAAACAAGCATTAGAGAAAAACCCTGAAACGAATACTGTTAGGCCATAAAATGAAGAACTTTGTTTCCGAGCGTAACTTTTTCATAATTTTAATACGTAAAAACGAGTTTTCCCGGGTGGAAGCTACCCGACAGGGGATGTTGGACAGGTTGGGTTTTGACGATTCACGTATTTACCGACATTTAGACAATTTCACAAATTTTTCAAATTTCCACCATTTCGGCATTTTTTGTCCTTTGCGAAAAAAGCAAAGTCCAGGTGGAGAAACACCTAAGAAACTTTCAATTAAAAATTTATAACTATTTGAAATTGACTGAGAATGGTATGACAATTCAGTTATTTACTACCATTTATTCCAGTTTTTGCCAAACTTCAAAGTTCCGCCATTTCGGCAGCTTTTGGCGAATCGCGAAAAAAAATAAAACCCTGGTAGGCGAAACCCTGGGGAACATTCCTGCGTAACATTTAAACGATTGGAGTAAAACTGTAGGAGTAGTAGTATTTTAAAAATGGGTCAAAACGGGCAAAAAAAGTGCCGCCATTTTGTCAGTTTTTCGTCAATCGTCAAAAAAGTAATAGGCAAGTGGGGGACCACCCAGGGAACATTCTTGCGTAATATCAAAACATTGGAGCAAAACTGTAGGAGGAGTAGCATTTTAAAGAAACAGTTTAAGATACGCACATACATTCAAGCCCCCTATAGTGATACGACTAACCCAGTCCAACCGAGTCGGCTGGGTTAAAAACCGGAAGTTGACCATTATCTCGAAAACGGTTAGAAAGCTGAATTTGATTATTTGTACCCAAAACAGATTACATTATATTTGCTTCGATGTACTCGTCCAAGATAATAATTTGGCAGCTGATAATTATGTCGAAAAACGAAAAATGTGTCTTTGACCAGATATATTGTACCATTGTAAGTGGGTGCCATTGCCGTTGAAGCTAGAAAAGCCAAACTTGGCACATATATAAACGACGATGTGGTCTGAGGCACCCGCTAAAAATTTTTGACCTTCACCTTGATGGTCAAGGTCAGATCGCGAAAAACGTTGTTTAAGAAAAACAATGATTTATCTCGAAAAGGGTAAGAGACAGAGCAATTTTGACCTCATTTTCGACCTCCACCCCCTATACGACGTTACGTAAGGTATAACTTCCGGTGTCCTTGACCTCCAGGTCACTTTCTAGCCCCAAACCGGAAGTTGGCCTTTATCTCGAAAACGGTAAGAGATAGAGCAATCGGTTTCCAGACATCTCCTCCAAGACTGCTGAAGCCAGACAATCAAACTTGGCACATGTATGGAGGGTCATCTGAAGTGGTGCACCTGACAAAAATTTTTTACTTTGATCTTACCGGTATAGTTGGCAGTATTTAGGAGGATGTTCTACATTCAGACATGTGAAAATTGTTAACAAAAATAGCAATATCATCTACCTTCCGTTTTAAGTTATCATTCCAAGTGGGGTCTAATTCGCTGTGCGAATTTCCGTCTAGTTTTGCATTAAAATTGTGTTGGATAAACCGACGTAAAATGATCCTTCCTACAATGTCGGCTTAGAAGGTTCCGCTGTATTAGAATTAACTATAAGAATTAACTGTTTGTCGGTCCTTGATTCTGGTCAGTGATGGGAGGGGGGGGTGTACGCATTAAAACTCCGGGAAACAAATATAACAAGCCATCGTCGAAGGCGCAGACCCCAACCGGACACAACAAGTCGCCATTTTGGCAATTTTTTGCCGATTTGAAAAATAACATGGCGTTGTACAACTTCAATATATATTATATTTTTGCTGTGCAAGGTAGCATATGCCTAGGATTAATAGTATCGGAGATCTCGCGTGGGAAGCACCCAAGTCTTACACTGCAGTTACCTCAAAAGATAACAATTTTTGACAAGTCACCATTTTGGTAATTTTTGGCCGATTTGAAAAAAATAACATGACGTTGTACAACTTCAATATATATATATATATATATATATATATATATATATATATATATATATATATATATATATATATATATATATATATATATATATTCACTGTGCAAGGTTGTATATGCCTAGGGTAAATAGTTTCGGAGAACTTGCGTGGAAACAAAACAGCAGCCAAAGTGTGACAGACGGACGGACTGACAGACAGAGGGCAATCCTATAGGCCCCCTGCCCCGGGCTCGTCCGGTTCGGGTCTAAAAATTTACTTAAACTTGTTTGGTTGCGATGGAGATTAGGGGGTGGTAGTGAAATAACGTTAATATAGAGTAAATGTGATTATTTTCTCAAAATATGCTTTGAGTAACTGGAAATCATTATTTTTATCATTTGTGGGGTGACTGACGTAAAACAGCGTTACTTTCGGTCATGCATACAAATATGTATGTTTTTGCACCCTAAGTAAAACCGACTTTTTACATGTTATCTGGACATTTGTTTACATGTTAAGTCGGAATAACAGGATTGTGCACCCTAAACGGCATTTTCACTGTGAATGGTATGCCGTAATACCATGTTGATTTTTAAAGTTTTTCTTAGTTTTCTGGCACATTTACACATAAAAATTGCATTTTTATAACTAATCGTGTTTCTCAAGCAGTGACAAATCTGGAGATACCTCATTTATTAAAATCGGTCAGACAATAACAATCACAGACTTAAAATTCAGATTTTGCAGTTTTCCGAACTTTAAGAGCGATTTTCTCGAGTGCTGTTAACCCTACATAACAGCTTTGTGCACGGAACCCTTCAATTGTTATTGTGCTATATATATTTTTTCACGTCCTAATGAGTTTTGAATTGGCTGTTTTTCGGTCGTGCTCTGTGTATTCATGAGTTTGCGTCGGTCATATACGCTCATGATTGAGTGTTCGACACCGAGCTGATCTGGCATGTCACCATCGTCCTTTCGTTAGACATGTGAAAGCAGGCAGAGGTACTTCATTCTGATTATCGATGGCAAGCTTGGACGTTGTGTCAAGTAAAGGGCTTTCTGACTGTTTTCTTTGTTCTTCCAGGTAATGTTCATAAAGAAAGTAGCGCATGTGTGGAGTACTGAGTTTCTTCTCTTGATTGCGATATGCTGTCCACGGTTCACTTCCTTGTAACGGGTTGATGGTGCACAAGTAATACAGACAATCACCGAATGGTAGAATATCCCAACCTTTTATCTATTGCTTGGTACAAAAATTGGCAACTTTTGCAATTTAAAGTTCATTCATAGCCCAAGCGCCACAGCGTGCACAATATCTCAGCGTCTCACTCACCTTGCACAAGTACGATATGTGTAAACAGATTAATTCCCACTCGTAAACCTCGTTTGCAACTGGATTAAAGTTTGTGTTTTTCTGGCCCTTTTCTGCCTTTTAATTATTTTTTCTGATCTTTTTTCCGTTTGATGGTTTGTAAAAATCTCCTACAGTTTTTGACAGAGCAAGATGAAATTTGACACACATGTAGGGGGTGACAAGGTCTGGGTAATTTGTTTACCTCAGAGGTCAAGGACAAAGTCAAATTGAGGTCAAAGTTATTTTTTGCATACTTATAGAAAATCATCAGGTCTCGGTAAAACCGCAAATATTTTTTACCTTGATTTCAAAGGTCAAGGTCAAAGTGAGGTCAAAATATTTTTTAAAATGTCTATTAATCCCAAAAAGTGGCCATTAAATGTGCTCAAATCCAGTTTTAACATATAAAACATACTTAGTAGCGGATAATCTTCCATCCTGAATCTTGACTTTAGAAGGTCACGTGATCTCATGTACCGTTTACAATAGGCCGACTGATCTTGAAAACGGTTAGAGATAGAGCGATTTTGAGTTCATTTTCGACCCTTTCAGCCTAAACAACGTTACATAAGAGGCACCTCTGGGACCTTGACCTTCTTGGTAGCGGTCAAGGTCAAAAATCGGAAGTTGCCTTTATCTCGAAAACTGTTAGAGATAGAGCTATTTTGAGCTCATTCTCGAGTTTTTGGACATAAACAACGTTACATACGAGGTGCGTCGGTTACCTTGAATTTCCCGGTCACGGTCAAGGTCAAAAGTCGAAAGTTAACTGTTAATCTCGAAAACGGTTAGAGACAGAGCGATTTTTGAAGTATTTTTGCATTTTAGTTTTTGTCAAGTGTTTAACATTTCGCTAGCGGAATGAGCTTCTAGTTGAAAAATAAAACCGTAGTATTCTATTTCGAAACATATTTGATTCTGAGAGTGGGGACATTATTAAGCGTGGGGGGGGGGATGGAGTTTGGTGACTTTTTCCGGTAAGTAAGGACAATCAAGTACAATTTGGTTAATATGCGTGTCCATAACTTTTTAAAACGACCCATAAACGCGGATTGCCAAATTTAAAATTTTTTTTTTATCAAACGCAGACATCCTTTTAAATTTACACCCTTAAGCACAGAGAATCGAATTTAATCAACAAGTCTTTTCACACCAAGGTATATATCGAATAGAGGCGCAGGTAGTACGCTAGCTTCCGGAATTGCACGGTGAAACTGGAATCTTAACAGTGAGAAGTGCGTGGGACGCAGTTCCAAAAAGAACCCCCCCCCCACCCCCGTTTATCGGAAATGCAGAGTACTGCTCGTTATTATTATTATTGTTGTTATTATTATTGATCATTATTATTATTTATTTTGGGCACACATGGAAACGCGTATTATACGAAGCCCCTCCCCCCACTCTCGTCCGCCCTTGGATTTCAAATGTTCCAACACAACACCCCTTTATAATACCAGAGTACACTGTAAGAAATATACGTCTCCCATTTTTACCAGTCGGGTGATAACTGTAGTGTCGACAACAATCGTATATCTCGAAATTACCTATTATATTGTTTGATAAATATCTATTGAACACACTTAACTGTAAATTAAATATGTCTGCGATATTCATTCGCAGTGCAGAATTGTGTGCGTTTGATAATTACTTGAAATGTTTGAAGTAGCTACATTTTCCTGGCAGGTGAAATGAAAGTGATTGCATAAAACAGCGAGAAGAGATCTTAAAAATATTTTTTTTTTGAGCTAAGGCAGAACTATTGAAAAAGTCGGTGACAATCTGAACAGCCAAACCACCTAAGTATGGGAAATATATTCGAATGCTGGAAGAAGGAGAAATTGAAATCCAGTCTATCTGCAGATGAACCAAGCCCATCCGCGAATGAGCTGGATTCGCAGAGGGGCTCTGACAAGTAAATTGCAACTAAAGACTGTTCTTGATTTGGACATTTGTGAATACGTTTTATGTACTGCCAACCAAATTGCGACAACGGTAAAAACTTGATATCTGGACAATTAATAAAAAACATAATCAAAACAATACATATTTTATTGAATTTTTAACCATTGGTCAACACAGTGCATTACCAAATACATTGTGTCTTCAACAGTTTAATATAAAAAAAGCAACACGGCATATACGTCCTTGTATTACAATTTCAACTTCCACTTCGCTGCAAATTCACAGTATATCAAAAGTCTTGTTCCAAGACTTCAATCACTAACACTATTCTCAAATGGTCTGAAAAATGCCTTGTGTACAATGTCACCTTTTTCATTTTCGAATCGGCGTTTCGTGAATTTTCTGTCTTTACTAATTTCGCCAATGTCTGGTTCCAGTCTTGCATCACGTGATAAAAGCCTCCCATCCATCGCACTGTTCAGACTAGAGTGTTCAACGTTCGTCGATAAAGGTGGGCTGTGGTTTCCCGGTAACCCATTTTCTAATATTTTTCTATATGGGTGAAAACTAGATATTTTTTCAAAATGACTCAGGGGAGATTTCCCTATATTATTCGTCGCTGTTGAGACTTCTGGCTCCAAGTTACTCGTCTGCAGTGAAGCATGGTTTGCGAGATTGTGTAGTGCTAAAGGAAAACCTCGTGATCCATGTGCTGTGAATGGGGCAGGGACAGCATTATGCAGCGGATGCAGAGAAAGGTGCTGCGGCTGTAGAGCGGGATGAACATAGTTCCATGGCGGACGCGCATGCGCAAATCCTTGCGCGGATAAATTGGCTGCTGCGCTTAAGAGGTAAGAATACATACTTGGATCGACCATGCCAAATGGCCATGACATAGCCAAACGCTGTCTTTTGTCTTTCATTCTTCTATTTTGAAACCATACCTGTGGCAAAAAAGGAAATACTGATACCATATTGCAATAAATTTGTTTACAGTAGCTTTGGAACGATATCGCTTCGAAAAGATATTCGAAGACATTTTATCGGTACGGATCAACCATTTTACAAAATATGATGTAAAATATCTGTAGCTTAACCATCCCATTCACAGACGGAAAGAATGAAGTACAAGCAGCACCATATTGAAAAAATCAGCAATCGAGTCGTCCATTTGCAAATAGATTACAAACTTGACAGAAAAAGAAGCCCGAATAAGAATTAGAATTGATCATGAGTAATTAATTGACGAAGATGACAAATCTGTTCCTTAACTAACTTTAAAGGCTTAAAAACATTAATTAGATCACACTTGCCAAAAAGTAAAGTAAAATGTACTAAAAAAAAATATTTCAAAATATTGATAATACATTCGAGTATGATTCATGGGAAAGCCTGGAGGAATGTTGAGTAATATGTAGTGCCATATTCTATTTTTGCCGAGGGGGTAGAACTCAAAAACTGTATGGCAGTAAACCCCATTTTCTATGTCACTTGTGGCATACTGATGCTATTTTTTAAACTACAGATTGTGATATACTTTCGAAACAGCTGCACACTGATCTGCTAGTTCGCGTCCATGTTAACTGATGATTTTTGCTACAACAAGAACATTGGTCGAAGGCCCAGTCGCTCCATTGCTTACGGAGAAACTGTAAAAAAAGAAGAAAACCAACAAACCTTGATTGTGGATTCTGGGAGATTCAAGGAAGCGGCAAGTTCACATCGACGGGGTCTGGAGACATAGTTTTCTTTCAGAAATTCTTTTTCTAAAACAGCAAGTTGTTCCCGTGTGAACGCTGTTCTGTACCGTCGTATACTGTCGTTATCTGGAAAGAAAACCAAAAAAATATAATTTTTCTCGATTTTTTTCTTTCTGGAGTTTCTTTTAATTTTATTTAGTACTCCTATTCATAATAATCCACGGCCAATTTAAGCATCAAATTTTTCTTCATATTATTTCACAAACAAATAGAGTTTGCTATACTGTCAGTTTATTTTTTAAATCACAAGAAATATTCGGTTTAGATAGAAAAGAAATATAATAAATATGTGAGATGTAGAAGAAGCAATCGAATAAACCAAAGACAAAAGTATTTTATCGATTCTGCCATCATAGACTGAACTTTATGAAGTAGCATAAGTTAGAAAAAAGGCTTTTAAGGATAAATAATAGGGGCTTCTAAGGCTTCTAAGAATAAAAATAGTGACTCCTGAAATGTCTGACATTGGTATTTTTCTCTGTGACTTTAGGAGGAAAGCTTTTATTTTTGAAAGCAACTGGTAAAAATAGATCAAAAGAACTAGAAGGAATAACTTTTTGTTCATAAGTATTGTGCTAAATGAAATGAATGAATAAAAATAAAGTTGTTGACCGGTTTACTGTTAAAAATGTTTGATATTCTTTCCATTTATAAGATTTATTTGTGTTGTTCGATATATAACTCGAGAAGAAAGATGCCAATTTGGGAAATTCTAAAATAAAATTCTAAAAAAAGTGTTTGATTTTTAATTCGCATACAACCTCAAAACCCAGTTTTACCGTGTGCGGTATCTAAGCAAACTTAGAGCAAACCAAGATTTTTAAACAGGTTTTTGCAAATCTGAGAAAAGGTTGGTTTTAAACACACTGTCAAACGAGCGCAATCTCAAAACATGTATTTATGTTTTGAGTGTAACTGATGCACTTTTATGTCTACAAAATAAACTGAATTATAAGATTAAAATATTTTTTATTCTTTTAGTAACGTGACCTTGGTAAAGTTTGCACTGAAGCAAATAAAAATAATTTTTCGAAACATGTTTTCAATTTTATAGGATTTTAACTCTAAAAAAGCGAATACAGCGAGACCAAGGGTGTATGTCCCATGTGCAGATAACTTGTGTTGAAAGTCGATAGTCATAAGCAAAACGTAGAAATGGTGAATTGCGCCCCGTCACAAAATAAAATCACTTGAACAGACTGAACAGGTAACTACTTTTTATTCACAGACTTCCTCTATTTATAGCTGATGCAAAAAGCAAACTTTTATTAAAGAGCTTAGTATTATTTCAACATCAAAGATTCATGCAGAAATGAAGCTAGCCCAGGCAGAGGACAAAAGATTGAACGAGGCAACTGATCTCACACCCCTATGGCACTAGATGGACAAAATTGTCTAGTAAGTAAGGTGTGCGGGCTGGAGCGCTAGGGGTAAGGTGTTCCATCAGATGGGATGACTGAGACAGCTATGAAGTATTCAGATGCGAAAATTCATTTAATAAATCAACTTCTGTTCCTGTATTTTCAAGTGTCGTAGAAATTCTGCCTTAATGTAGCGTTAATGTTCTCTCGTGTAACAGGAAATTTTGGCCCCGTCCCAGACAAGATATCTTATCTTAGGCCCCCTCTAGAATATATTGCCCCCCCCCCACTCTTATGGAAGCCAAATTATCCCAGTATATGTTGGCCCCCTGTTCATACAAAACAAAAAAGAATGTGTATTTTATTCCTCACTGAAACAGTAACTGCGACCAACACCGGACCCAAAGAACAAATAAAATAAAATCTCAGCACCACGAGTTCAGATTACAGTTCCTTATGTCATAAACCGGTTTAAGGAAACGTTTTGACCCCCAAAGTAAATCGACCCCCCGGTCGAGTTGTTTTAAAACAAACAGACTCCGGTCGATTTGTTTTAAAACAAACAGACCCCCCCCCTGAAATGTTTTAACCCTCTTACTTTTTGTTGATTTCTTTATTTCTTTCCACATATGACCACCTTATTAGTTTCTTTAATTGAAATAAAAACTATATCCATGAATAACAATTTATTTAGCAACTAACATCTGCATTTTCAAACACGAAAACACTTCCAACACCACTAGCATACAGTCACAAAAACATCTGTCCAAGCTCAACAATGGCATTTCAAAGGCTCAAAATAATAATTTTCTACATCAAGAGGTAGAAAATGCTTAAAATAGTTTTTAAAAACCGTATGCACCTTTTTTACTGTCATTTTATATTTAAACACGATTATTTGGAGGGGGTCATTTTATTATAGGGGAGGTCTGTTTGTTATGGCCGGCTTTCCAAAAACAAATCGACCGGGGGGTCGATTTGTTTGGGGGTCAAAACGTTTCATTGCACCGGTGTAACAGTATATCTTGCCCCCTGTAAGCTTCCCCTCGGGGGGGGGGGGGAGATAGACTAAGCTATCTCCCCCCCCCCGGGGGGAGCTAGACTAGGCTATCTCCCCCTCCCACCTTTTATTTTTTTGCCCCCCTATAGGTATCATTTTCTAAAAGGAAGATTAAGTTGAACATACAAGAAAGCACTTCTTGGATAATGTAGATGTTATTAAGATAATCTTAGCGATCAGGAGTATCCACCTGCGCTATCTAAAATGCTAAAAGGGATATTAAGAGAAAAACATAGAACTTTCTGATCAAGGATGCCTTTTTATCTTTTATTTGAATCATGTTGAATTTAGTCAATAAAGTAGTTCAAGTTAATTTTATACAGTTTAATTGAGTGTGTTTATTCTCATGAACAAATATTCTCAAATAAAAAATTCGAGGGGGGCGGGGGGCTAAATATACTGGAGGGAGAAGATAGCACTGTGTAGCTTCCCACACCCAGGGGGAGCCGTACAGGGGTGGGGGGGGGGGGGTAAGATTGCCTGTTACACCCGAGTGTAATGCTCGTTTTTGTTTGAAACGTACACAGCCTGTGATTTCCCTTCCTATGTTTTGTCAAAGGTTTTAGGGCGGATCCCTGAACTTTGTAGGTAAGCCACTTATAATTTGTCGGGGGCGGGGTATCACAGGGGTAGCCAAGATATCCTAGGATATTGTGGCTCCCGGGGGCCACGATATATTGACCCGGGGGCCAAGATATCCTGCGACGCCAAGAGGGAGGGGGGAGGAGATTGGAATCTCAACAATTCTTACCATCAATTTAAAGGATTTTCAAACAATTAAAAAGAAAAAATGTGTGTTATATGTTATTCTAGTACAACTACTTTAGAGATTTCTCTTTCCCACCCCTTAACTTGCTCCAGTATATAATTAAGAATAACTATTAATTGATATGTATTACCATTCTTGTCGTTGAAACCAATAGCATCGTCAGACTTTATAGGTGAAGAAAACGTGGAAACTGTTTCCGGTGAAGAGCTACCATCGTCGTCATAGAGACCATTGCTGACGTCACCATGATCGCAAACGTCTACTTCAAGAGGACTGGTTTTATCCATTTCATAAATGTTGTTTGTTCAGTTTTCAAAAGTCCAATGTGGCAAATTCCGAGTAGCTTTGCGTATTCTGCATATTATTGCAAACCTCTTGTGTTAAAAAAGAGTTTTATTTATTTCTTTATTTTTTTTTAATGGAATGTTACTGAATATTATAGAAGTCAGTTCCCACTTTCAAAATGTCTTCTCAGTGAAATTAGCAAAACTATGTTGAAAGTGCAGCTCTTATCAGCTACTGTTATTCAATTATCCACGGCTTATATCCATGTCATTAATCAACATTCATTTGACTCTGTCGTACAGTTACATGTGAAAAATAACAAACTGTTGCCAAAAAGCATTCCAATGTATCCGCGAGATTCGGCTATGTTTTAGTCTGATATCGTGGTACTGTTTATTTTACTTCAACTTATTGCTTGGACTGTAACTTTTTAACAGTTTCACTCCAAGCCAGCTTCCACCCCATTTAAGGACTGTTCTACTTGAATAAAGTGCCAAAAAACAATACAACAGAGCTGTGATTGGTTAAAATTTTGTCTCATTAATGACGTAGCGACTTTTCATTGGTGCTACGCTGATTGCTCTATAATGAATGAGATACTGAATTATGCAGATTGTTTCTATCATGTTTACACGGGTTGTATTCACATTCTATGATTGTCCGTCTGCGGATGTAATTGGCAATGTAATAAAATGCCAATAATGTGTAAAAAGCACGTCAAGGGACAATTCTATTGTAACAGACATCATGTTATAAGTTTATACCACCCTCCATCAATATTTATACTCTTTGTAAACGCATTTGATCTTTTTCTTTGTTGAAATCATTTCAGCGTGGTTTTATGATATATAAATACATTCGAAAATACCTAAACAAATTTGCACATTGCATAAGGGGGTATTTTTTGGTACAAATTACTCATCTAATATAAATACAGCGGTGGCTAGTTTTCAGTTCGATTAAGGCCTCAAATATCTCGAATGCGCCTTGTAAAGAAGCAATAAATTATGCACTCATTTTGTCTGCTTTGTGCTTTGATCTTACAAGGGAAAGTCACTTAGCGCAAAATGACATCGCAGTTTAAGGATTAGATTTGGTTGTGCTTTTTATCTGAATAAAAGAGTGCTCGAATAGGAGCAATTATAAAATCGCATGAACAAACAAACTGAACGGAGTTAAACGTAAGTGAAAAGAAATGACGGGTCTTATCGATAACTGAATTAAGAACAATTTCAATCAACTTGATGTTTTTAATATGAAAATATTTTCCTTTTTATCTTTCTTTAGATAATACTATACCATGTAAAGTTGAACACAGAATAAAGAAACAGCCAGATTCAGGTTTTATTTTAAATCAAGTTCCAGGCACCCGGGTAGAGTTCTGTGTATGTGTCTGTGGGGGAAGGGGGTGGATTAAGAAATTATTAGAAATTTGACAACTTGTTAAATTCAGAAAGCTGGATAAGCTCTAAAAATCGAAAAAAATAGACGATTTTTGCTTAGTTCGATGGCCATTTCTGGTCAAAATCAAAGATGGCTGAGTGCTCATAATAATACGTCGTCATGATAGTACGGCCCTGGTGAAAGGTTTCCCTGGTGTGTAGGTTAAAATAAGTTTACATTTCAGTGTTTGATAAAGGGGAGCGAAGGGGAAGGGGTGTGTTGTATGTAAAAAAAACCCAGTAATTTCCCATAACCCCTCCCACTGAAAAACAAGAAGTCCCCGTTAAATCGTTCAATTTGAAGGTGTAGGAACTTGACAATTTTTTTTCAAGTGGCTGGTTCCTGGCCCTTATGTTGTTATAGGTCATATAATTTTTGTACTCTCCCTGCCATCAACAAGACGAGTCGATTTCTATACCGAGCCTCATTATGCTCCAATCTGTATGCAGCTTGATTGCTCCCGAGCTACTCTCCACAGAGAGTCATTAATTAGCGCCATCTACTTGCAAAGTCACATAACATTGATGAGACATAAGCTAGTCATGTAAGGTTGTGGCTCCTTGCGGGTTTGTTCTGATGGACCTAGGTAATGGGAAATTATCAGGTGACCCTCTCTGCACTGCACTGTCCTGAATCTTATCTTATTCGTCTGAGGACATATGGCAGGGCTGCATAATCAGGATATTATTGGCAACGGGGTTGTATTTAGAAATATAACACATGTTCTCAATATATAAATTACGTAAAGAAACTGTAAAATAATCACATAATTTGCAGAAATCTTTTTTTTTTTTTTTTTTTTACAGAATCTCAGTGATTTCAAAACTTTGCTCACCATGGAGTTTACACCTTAAAGGCGTAGTTAGCCCTTGCGGGTCATGTGAAATTTGGTTCGTAAAAGCGCTGTCCTACAGTGAATCTGTCAGATCAGTGACTTTATCAAATGTCTTGAAAGTGCCAGTGAATCTGTCTATTCTTTTAATATTTTGAAATTATTTGAAAAATAACACGAAAAAGGCGTACAATTTAAGAAAAGTTGTATCAAACAACTTCAAAATTATAAAACCATAAGTATCTCTGATCATATTGCAATGGATTTTATAAAATGCAATTCAAATGACTACCATATCATAACAAATTTTGCAGATTAACTGAAAATTATAGTGACTTTGTAAAGTCAGTGATTTGACAGATTGTAACTGTAACTGTAACAGCTGCCAGTGGTCTTAATTACAGAAATGCGTGACTTGATTCACGAAAAAAATGTTTGGGGTTATCATATTTACTTTTGATATTTAAAGTTCATTAAGTTTAATTTGCTAATTCAGTAAGCTACAGCCACTGAAAGTGAAGCATGTTATTTAGCAGGAGACAACGATTAAAATGAACACTTGATAACGTGTCCGGACCACATTCTGCGAAATGTACCCGACATTAGCACCAGAATGACACTATTAAAAGGAAAATATATTATCAATTATGCTGTCTCATCGGTGTAACAGGCTATCTTACCCCTCAGTACAGCTTCTTCCCTGGGGGGGGGGGGGGGGGGAGCTACACTACGCTATCTCCCCACTCCAGTATATTTAGCCCGAACCTCTAACTTATTTTTAGTGTAAATACATTTTCTAAATTTTTTCATGAGAATGAATGGACTAAATTAAACTGTATAAAACTATCTTGAACTACTTTGTTGACTAAATTCAACATAATTCAAAACAGATAAAAGGGCATCCTTGATCAGAAAGTTCTTTATTTTCTCTTAATATCTTTTTTTAGCATTTTAGAGAACCCAGGTGGATACTCCTGATCGCTAAGATTATCATAAATAACATCCACATACACGCATGGTAACCATTTGGCAGGGGAGTGCCCCCAGGGTAATCTCTTGGCCTAAGCCCGATAATACACCTGCTTTTCATACGACTCCTTGTTTCTCACTGCTTCCGAAAATTGCATCCGCGTGGTTCTTTCTCTTTCTGCAATATTAATTCACTGCAAAAATGTAAAGGCATAATTACGTCATAGCTAAAAAGTCCGCTTGACTCCCGCCCTCACCAATGAAAAGAAAAATCTGCCTCACACAATTTCAACAAAAAAAATGCAAGCCAAAGATCAGGTTATCAAGTGAACAACCAAAGTGCAAATTTCATTATTGGTAAACATTCCGACAAATTAAAATAATACTTAAATACATTATATAATTCTTAAACAATCTGGCATGCCTTTTAGTGGAAATGATATTAGATGTTTATTGCGGTAATTAGGTATATTCAAACTTGAAGGCTATTAAGTTATTATGAATAGTCCAAGATCAAAGCTTGGGCGAGCACTTACAATGCAATAAATGTAATGACCGGTGTTAAACCCGACCGAAGTCAAACCAAAATTTATGACTTTTCGTTTTAATCCGCCGATATAAGATCCGTTTAAGTAGAGGGCCCTTTAGGTTAGAAACATGTCCGTGGGAGTAGGAAACAATTTTTTATGTTAGTCATTCACTGCCGCATTATGTGCACACAGGTACTACATTCCAGTCACTGTTTTTTTGTGCTTGTGCATGTAATTGATCTGCCTCATCTATCTACATGCATACCATACATACAGGGGGTATCGCCGCTTGAGCTAACGCTTTAGCGCAGCATTACAATAAGTTAATTAAATTAAAACCCCGAAAATATATAAAATTTAATTTAGTTATAATCCTCACGACATAACTGAGTTTTATCATACTCTTAAATCTTTGAAAATCTGTGTCCTCGCGAATGTGAACAGGTAGTTTGTTCCATAGAGTAGGGCCGTCTAAGCAAAACGACCTTTGTCCGTACCCTTTGAGATTAAATGATGGCACTTTAAGGAGTGATCGGCCTTCGGATCGCAGTTTACGGAGCGGCACGTATCTTTCCAGGGCATTCGAAAGATACCCTGGGGCTGTTCCATGTAACAATTTAAACACTAGAGTGATAAGTTTGTGACCAATTCTCTGTTTGTAGGTAGCCAATGAAGGGCCTTCAGGTGGGGTGTGATGTGGTCGCCTCTTGGGCACAACGTAATCACTGGTGCTGCAGAATTTTGAATCCATTGGAGCTTTTTCAGAGTACATTTGGGAAAGTTAAAATAGTCTAATTTGGAGATCATTAGTGAATGTATTATTTGTTTTGTAACGTCTATAAATAGATAGCGGCGTATTTTCCATATTGCCCGAATGTTGAACATACACGAGTTGATTATGCTGTTCACTTGAGGTAGAAAACATAATTCCGAATCCAGAATTACACCTAGATTTTTCGCACTTTTCACTTTGATAATAACATCATTGCCAAGATATAAGGCGTCAGTCTCTACTTTAGGTGCGTTCTGGCGACTAGCAAACCCAATAAACTCTGTTTCCTTTTCATTGAGTTTTAACCGGTTGACTCTCATCCAGGAACTTGCCAAGCCGATGGCCTGCTCGAGCAGATTAGCAGATGGACGTTGGGAGTTAACTGAATTCGGTTTAGCTGATTCATGAATTTGTGAATTTTCTGCGTAAAAATGATACAGTATGCTTAACAGAATGAATACAATTCCATGCGGTTTGGTGTAGTGGGCATAGACCGGTGGTTCCATCTTTGAGCCCTGTGGAAGTCCGCATCCCAGCGGAATAGGATTTGACCTTTTCCCATGTATGATGACACACTGTGTACGGTTGCTAAGGTAAGACTGATATCAGGTAAGCGCATAGCCAGTCATACCGAATGACATCTCCAGACGACGTAAAAGCAACTCATGGTCTACAGTGTCGAAGGCTGCTGATAGTTCCAGCAGCCCCATAAACACTACTTCGCGTTTAGCCAAACAAATTAGAAGATCATCAACAATTTTGAGTAGGGCCATTTCAGTGCTATGTTTCATCCGGTGTGGCAATTGTAGTGGCTCTTGGAGATTATTGTTGAATATATGCTCATTAATTTGAGAGACGGCAACATCCTCTACAACTTTTGAGAGGAACGGAAGATTTGATACTGGTCTGTAATTGCTAGTAATCCTTCTAAACTTGGCTTTTTCAGTAACGGAGTTACAAGAATATTTTAAAGAAGTTTTGGCACGGTACTCTGCAATAACGACGAATTGATTATATGTGTTAGTGGTTCTGCCAGAACATCAATGGTTGACTTCATGAGCGATGTTTTCACAGGATCAAGTGCACAGGTTTTTGATGGAGCGTTTATAACAAATATGGTTATAGTTTCGTAGTCAACAACTTTGAAAGTAGACAGTTCTTGTGTGACACGGCTTTTATCATACTCATCTGTGAAAGTGTCCCAAATTTTGTCAGTTTTAGTCTTGAAACAATTTTCGAAAACGGTACAGAGTGCTTTTGGATCATCGTGGTCCGGAAGAGGGTTATCCTTTGTACGATGAAGGATGTTATTTACTATTTTGAACAATTTACCAGAGTCACTTTTGTTCTCTGCTAATCGGTCAGAATAGTTTGTTTGCTTTACGTATAGTCACAATCAGCCTGTTGCGTTGTGATTTAAAAAGACGCAAGGATGCAGCTGAGTGTGTTTTTCGGTATTCACGCTCGAGTTTTCGTGTTTGTTTCCTGGCCTTGGAAACTTTGTCAATGTGCCAAGGTGCATGATACTTTGATGTTATTTGTTTTTAACTATAGGCACATGTTTGTCTAGTACTTTCAGCAAACAACTATAGTAGACCTCAACCAGTGAGCCGACATTTTCAAATTTTCAACAGTTTTTTACCAGTTCTGTGTTTGATAAATCCTGCTTAAAAGCCTTGATATCAATGGCTTTAATTTTCCGATATCTTCTCTTTCTCTTCACTGGTCCGGAGTTGCGTAGGTTAACACCAAATGAAACCATAAACTGATCAGAGGTTGCCTATTCGTGGGGTTGATAAATTACTCTGTCGCTTTTCCTTGCAATAACCAGGTCCAATGTATGACCATGTATATGTGTTGCACCTTTTACGTGTTGCACCAAGTCGTAAGAGTGTAAGAGATACATAAATTTAGAACCGAAATCACAGGAAAGGTTATAAACATGAACGTTGAAATCCCGAAGAATAACAATGGGGGTACCAAGAAGACATGTTTCTTCTACAAATGCAGAAAACTGCTTTAGGAACCCGCTGGTATTTGAGTCTGGGGATCTATAAATCACTGCGATGCAAAACGAACCGTTCGGTGTCGAGAGAGTAGTTAGCATTACTTCAAAAGCTGTGAAGTTATTGCACAGAAGCAATGTAGTATTGTAGCCAGAAAGTGACAGGAGAGCGACTCCCCCATCCCTCCCTGTTGTTCTGTTTACATACAGCAAATCATATCCGTCAGGTTTGTGCTATATCCAAACAACATTGCTAGGTGGTAACACTAATTGTGACACGGTCCATAAAGATAAACACAATACACGTATCTTTGATAGATGTTTATAGCATTCAATTATTGATTACGTGTACAGCCATAGATTCAATGCCAGTAAATTACGGTATATCTGTCCATTACAAAGTTCATCAAAGTCATCTAAAATTTATTATATTATTAAAATTCATCATTATTACCTTGACCTCCAATATTTGTCCTATCCAGTAGGCTAAGGATTTCCCTTTCAGATTGAGAGATAAACTTCGTAAAATCAAATTAATTGCTAGAGCTGAAACATTTGCAGTCAATGGCGCATACAAAGCACACTACTCAGATTAAAAAATGCAATAAAATAGATCGCCTGGTTTAGCAGCCCAGATTAAGACAGATGCAAACTAAAAACAGTAAACAAAAGATACTGAGTATACCCTGACACAATATTTGTACTATTTAACAAGGAAATTATACGTTATTCTCCTTGGGCGGTTTTCGACGATTTAAAGTAAAAAGGAATTAATTTCACGACAAATGGGGACCAAATTAAAATCATTGGTGGATATTCTCTTTCAGGCTATAATCAGAACAAAACTTCAATCTTAAATTGTAAAATGGCACAATTTTTGCCTTTCAAAATAATTTACGAAATAATCGACATCGCACATATAAGAAGATAGAAGACATGATAATGCCTATAAAGCTATTTGGCATTACATCTTCGTGGTAGCCTGGCAACGCCCGCTGACAAAGTGATACTGCTCAAGGACAAATTCGACTAGACCCAATTCCTCTAGATAGCAGGATGACCCACTTGGAAAAGCCACAACAGAAAATGTTACATTATGACCGAGAAAGTCAAGGTTATCGAGGTACCCCTTCTGTGTCGTCGTTGAGGCCCAAATGATCGTAAATGAGCTCAAAACCGCTTTATCTCTAACTATTTTCGCGTTAATGGTCAACTTCGAGATAATGGTCAATCTCAATCTCGACCGAAAATGTCAAGGTAACCTAGGTACCTCTTATGTAACGCGATTTAGGCCCAAGGAGTCGAAACTGAGCTTAAACTCGCTCTATCTCAAACAATTTTCGAGATAATGGTCAGCTTCCTGTTTTTGATTTGGCCTTGACCGAAAAGGTCATGGTCAACAAGTTACCTCTTATGAAACGTCGTTTATCCCTAATGAATCACCGTTTTCAAGATAAGTCGCCCTATTGTCAACGGAATACGAGGTCATGTGACTTTTGACTTTGACCCTCAAGGTCAAGATTCAGTTTGCGAGGTTCCTTCCTACACGAAAAGTATCTGTCGTTTAACTGGGATTTGAGCGTTTTGAGAAATATTCTGACCTCAGTTTGACCTTGACTTGATGAAGATGAAAGAATGCAGTTTCAACGAGACCTTGTTATTGTCTGTGCGTGTGCCAAATTTGAAGCTGCACCCAGTCGAAAAAAGGGAGAAACTTCCAGAATAACAGCAAATTTATTTCTCAATTCGAACTGGGAATAATGCATCGAAGCCTGTCACGAGGCAAAACACTGGGTGGTCGTCGTTTCGATCCTTAGAAAACAATGATAAACAGATGGTAAAGAACCCCGACTTCTCAATTTCCAAATATTCCGTGAGGTTATCATTAAATCTGACAACAGAATGTATTTAAGTTTAATTGAACAGACTGATCAATTAGAGTGAGTGAAGACAAAGAATTGTTTCGATAAACAGAAATTACAGTCCATTAATTATATTTGAATTAAATGTTCAATAGATTGTGATTATTTTAGGGATAAGATCAACAATATTCAGAATTGTTTTAGTGATGATATTGAACCGGCTTTCGAGTTCGATGATCAGATATCGGAAGAGGATATTGTCTTTAAGTCATTCAATGAAACAGAAGTTCAAAAACTGATGACCCAAGATTACACAGCTTTGTGCGATCTAGACCCAGTGCCAACTGAAATGCTTAAGAACTGTTTACAGGAGCTTCTTCCCATGTTAAACCTTACTTTAGAAATTAGTAATACGTCCTCTCATAAAAAGGGGAACCTTCAATGTGAACTGAACAATTATAGACCGGCATCAAACCCACAAGTACCTCCAAAATAATTGAATATGCTGTTGGGAAGGAACACGGTCCATGCGGGCACCTACAATGTCTGTTATTTTAGAATTATTAAAGATGTCATTGATCCTTTCTATTTTGAGGTTAATTGTAATTTGGACCCAACAAAACACAAGAATGATAGCAAATGTGTCTCATGCAAATATATATATATATATTATATATAATATATATATATATATTATATATATATATATATATATATATATATATATATATATATATATATATATATATATATATATATATATATATACAAAATGCGATATTTATGAGTTTAGTATGAACTGAATATTTTAAGTTTACTTTCAGTTCTTTCGGGGTAAATTTAACGCGTTTTGTAAAGCAACACCCAAATTTTAATGTTTCCAGTGTTTATTGTTTTCCCTAACTTCTAAATCAGTTTACTAAACTATATTTGGTAATTTTTTATGCACTTAGAACAGCAAGAGAATTAAAAATGCAGGTTGGAAATGAACCATCAAACACACATATCGTAAAGGCGTGCATGGGTGTGATACTAAACTTGTGACACTTAACTTGTTGCGCATTGGGCGTAAGCGTAATCAGCGCCTGCGTTTGTGATCAGATTATTTTACATTATCCCATTTGCGAGCATATCGACTTAAATACCCTTGCTACTATTCAGCCAATACTACACCTTATTAGTTGAAACAGCAATGGATAACGATTGTAAGCAGCAACATGCTTTGAGAAATCATTGATCAATTTGAGGGAATGCTATAAGAACAAAGGCAACTAGGATCATACATGATGTTAAGAAACTGTTAATTAATAACAGTAAAATGAAAGGTTCCAGCGATAAATTCAACCTCAACTTTGACTTTAAGTCGTGGATATTTTACTTGTTTTTGCAATGGTTCACTACGAAGTGGTTTTACTTTTTCGACGGTTAAGGCAAGGTTGTACACTTTCTGGCTTTCTAGTTTTATTCTGTTTGGATAAACTGTTTGGATTGGTTGATAAATTAGATTGGAGGCTTAAAATCTGAGTATACTTGCCCCCTAAAAAATTATCGTCCAGTCTTGAAACGTATAGAAACACTGCGCATATTCTCCGGATTATACAGGTTGAAGCTTGTGTTATGGGTGAATATTGGAAGGTGGGAGTAAATTAACGTGGAAAATAAGCCAAATCACACTTTGGGCGTTCCCAGTAAAATGCGCAAAAATTCCGCGTTTCGAATAACCGGGTAAAATGAAAAAAATGATAGAGAGATTTCGCCTAAATGCCAAATTGCTCTTGCAACAGAGAGCAATCCGGTTTTTAACAACCCGCATGCTATTTTAAAAATTTATTTACAGTTCTTTCATGTATGAGCTGTTTTTTTAGGTATTTCTTCTATATTTTTCTATCACTTTTTTCAATTTTTTACCCGGTTCTCTCGCAGTCGAAATTCAAAATTCTTGCGCATTTTATTCGAAACACCCAAAGTGTAATTTGACTTATGACTCTAATGAAAAGGCTAATAAAATGGTACAACTTTGCATGGGTGGCCTGAAAGGGATCTGTTGTGGCACAGATGTCTGCTTCATGTAAGGATCACTTTTTGCATGTTTTTTGCAAGTCTTATTTAGCTTTTTTCTTGAAATCCCTGGCTTAAAATATGATATAATCGCGAAATATCGGTATGTATATATACTATTAAACTGCAAGGTAAAATCTATATAGGAAGCTTAGTTACTGTTATGTTGCGCATGAAAGTGTACAAATCAGCCATCTGGTGATTCATGAAAGGATCACTCTGGGCCAAAATAATGTTTTTACAACATTATTGGCCTTGTAAATGAGAAAAGTAATCAACAAATACAATAGGGTGTACAATGTAGAGAAACCTGATTTTATTGTTTGTAACAGCCTAAAAAAGAGAAATTATTAAAGGGATGTTATATTTACTGTAGAAAGTGTTTTTCTGTCTTACGTGAGTGGCATGTTGTTTTTATCTGCATGTTTTAATTCTTGTATTTTGAAAAAATCCTCTATGTCTTAGGCCTGTTACATTTCACATTTTCACATAGAACACACAACAGAATTTTAGTGGACAACTGCACAAGATGTATGTTAACTGGCTCAGGCACTGAATATGCCATTAATATAGACACAATACAGATTCTACCTCACAAACCGCACACTTGCCACCGGGGACATCAGTGCACATGTACACAGCCTTACGTATAAACGCATTACTGTTTTTATTATACATCCAATGTTTTACATTTTTTACTCGAACACATGTATTCCTATCAAGGCACAGTTATAAACACATCATCGAGCAGTATATTTCAGTGCACGCTTTTCGCTTGTACCCGGTGTCGCAGGATATCTTCACCCTGCATCTCTTCACAACCGGTGAATACATTCAACGATAACTTCATATCCGGGGTGCTCAATGGCACCTGGCCCTCCAGTCTAAAGATAAAACACATAAACTAGCTAGAACTGAAAGTTGCGCGGTTAGCGATCACCAAGCTACTCCCCAGCCTAGAAAACAAGTCAGTAAATGTCATGCTGCATACGCCAACAACAGTGGCTTACCCCGCAAACAAGGAGGCACACACTCATCCGAGTTAATTCAACTGACAGGAGAGATCTTTTTTGCCTAGCAAAATGTCATGCAATCTGGCTCTCCGCAGACCACATAGCTGGCAAACTAAATGTGATAGCAGGCATAGCCTCCAGAGTGGGCAAGGTGGTTCAAATAGAGGGGTGCCTGAACCAGTTCTCTTTCCTGTGGATAGTGGCTGGATCCCCATTGGGTCCCCCTACCTGGATCTCTTTGCCAACTCCCTAACCCACCGACTACCCAGATATGTCTCCCCCTCCCCAGACTCAAAAGTTTGGGGGTGATAGATGCCCTCAAATGTCACTGACCCAAGCGAGTATTATATGCCTTCCAGCCACAGACCATCCTAAAACAGGTACTTCTCAGAGCTCTACGGAGCAAGCTCATCCTAATAGCCCCATGGCAACCAGAGGCGCCGTGGTTAACTCTATTGTCACGGTACAGGATAGAGATATGCTTTCAAATCTCTTGCCATCAGGAACTTCTACATCAACCACACTAACAGCACTTTCATCTGCAGACATACAGGTGTGGTACCTATCCTTACCTTCTTGAAAGACTAAGGGTTTTCAGATGAGGTAATACAGAAGGTGATCCAAACACTTAAGCCGTCCACATCTAAGCTCTATCAATCTTAGTAGAACAAGTTTTCGGGCTGGTGCATAAAGCAAACATTTGACCCGTTCAAGACTTTTCCCGGGGTCGTAGCCGATTTTTAATTTCTTATATGAAGAATCAAACGTAAGACCATGTTCCACAGAAGGTTATAAGTCAGCAATCGCAGCAACGCTGAAACCAGTCTCGGTCTACGATCCATTGAAGGGCTCATCAATTTCTAAATTAATCAAACATTTTAAGCCAGTGCCACGCCTGTCCAAGGCAAACGTAGCACAATGGGAATTAGAACTGGTTCTCCGATTTCAGACAGATGGAGAAATCTTTGACAAACCAACCTTTTTCTCCAGATAGGCTCTCTAAACGTCACCTGGCTGTGGTGGGGAACCCCATGCCCTAGAACAAGCGGCCTTTAAAGTAAATGGCTATTGGAATACAGTGGTTCTTAAATCCAGTCCATCTTTCATGGGAAAGACTCATATAACCACTAAAGGGGCAGGGACATTTAATGCGATAAGACAAAGCTTATAGAGTGCCAAGTCAAAAAGCACTAATAATTTCATTCAGGCCGAGTATAGCAAGAGACATCTCCAAACAAGCTGTTTCTTATTATATCAAACGGGTAATTTTAGAAGAATATTCTAAAGCACAAACAGAACCCGAATTTTTCTACTTATGCAAAGTCAAAGCCCATTAAGTGGAACAGGTAGCGAACTCCTTGAGCGCTTTACACAATGTTTCATCAGATGACTTACTTCGCACAGGATGTTGGTCATTTCGAATAATTTTATTAATTATTATCTAAAAGGATTCACCAAAAATGCACTAACCGGACTTTACTCAATCGGCCCTTTCATAAGGACAGAAAAAGTAATTTCTAACCTGATCGTCTGTCTGTTACAGCAGAAACTAGTCAGAGCCAGAGAGGAACCGTATCAAGCAAACAAGGTTCTCTCTCCAAGCAATCTCCCAAGACCCAAGACCAAAGGAGGAAAGCAGTCCCAAAGCAATTAACGCTCATAGACTTTAGTACTGTTACTTACCTGGAAACGTACGAACGACGTACGTTCAAGCCATCGGTCGGCTTAGTGAAGTGGACAGAGACAATTTCCCCACTTCTCATTTATTGTCGTAGAGTAATGGTTTTAATAAAATCTTCTCACTGCAGAGCATGTTCATTTGAGCGAGAATGAATCTTTGATTTATTTGTTTTAAATTGATAATTAATTTTAATTAATTAATTACTACCTTAGAGTTGACCTCTAGCACTAATAACTGCACAGACTGTTTTCCTCAAGAGATCATGTGATTCATTTTCAGTAGAAAACGATTAATTTCTGTTGAGATTATCGTACATCAGTCAGTTCGTACGTATGTCACCCGACATCGGCTGGGCGTGCCATACGTGTGAGGTTGGAGGGGGATGGTAGCAAAACACTTGTGTACTTTTGGTCATAGCAGTACCCTTACTTTATTGTCTTAAGTCGGGCCCTTTTGACTGTGATTATGTATCCACATACATGTCTTTTCTCGAGATTATAATTCACCCTTTCTTAGAAAAGGCGGAGGGGGGATAATAAGAAGGCAAAATACGTAGAGCCACCTTGGGTAATGGCTCTTCCCACATGGCTATACCCATCAGCCACTTGGTCCCTTTTGGGGTGGTTCCACTTCAAGTAAACAAATGTGGTCTGAGCCACATGGTTTTTTATGGTAATATTTGGAGATATATGGGTTTTTAACTATCGTTCTTTCAACATATATGTAATTGTGCATCGAGATTGTTAATTCTTTGAAGACTCATTAAAAATCACAAAAGAACTTTGATGTCTTTTCTTTCGTTCGCACAATACATATATTATACAAACTACAATAATAAGTGTAGTTCGCATTGAAAGAACTTTCATACACGAGGGCTGCCAAGTTGGTTTTATCCCAACGTCGGTTTCTGATCCCGTCTAAAGTTCGAGATAAGTGAACGTTAGCTTTTACGAAGTAAAACTATCGTTTTTCTTTCGTAACCTCACCTAACCAGTCTATCGTTTTTCTTTCGTAACCCAACCAGTCTATCGTTTTTCTTTCATGAGACACTTTTTTATGAGAAAAAGCGTAGTTCGAGGTCCCCACGCGAACTACGCTTTTTCTCGTAAAAAAAGCGTTTCACGAAAGAAAAACGATAGCCTGGTTAGTTGAGTGGGTGAGGAGCTGGAGCGTTGTTGAGTGCTTTGTAATTTTTACTTAAATGTTGTGATTTAGTGATATATTAGTATAAGATGTGCATTCTGCGGTTCGGTTTTGTAAATACAATGAGATTTGAGCAATAAATGGTATTAAGTTAAGACACGCCTTATTTTTTTTGTGCAGTGGGTGACGATATCCTAAAGGAGGTGAAGATATCCCAGGATACCTTCATTTCGGGGTGAAGATATCCGGAGGGGTGGGGCACTCTATTAGATATTGGCCAACATGCGTGTCCATAACTTTCTAAGTGCAAGGCTTACATATATATATATATATATATATATATATATATATATATATATATATATATATATATATATATATATATATATATATATATATATATATATATATATATATATATATACTCAACAAAAAAAGAAACGCAACTTTTTCAAATGGCTGTTATATTGTCAATACTGGACAGATAACAACAAAATTTTAGGTATAGACTCAGAATCAATAGATAATTTCATTTCTCTAAAAATTCAAAGCTACATTCTTATCGTTACGCTGTAATGCCTACGTAAACTGAAGGTATCCGAAAAGCAGTTCACAAGCCTAATATCTCGTGTGTCCTAATAGGGTTGAATAGGGTGTGACAAGCGGATCTGTCGGTCCTGGTCTGGGGTCGTTGACCGTGGCCTTCCCGTTCTAGGACGATCGGATGTGGACCCTGTTGTATCTAATCTTATTTTCAGGCGAGTAACCGTCGATTTGTGGACGCCAAACGCCCGCGCCACGTCAGTTGCCGTTTTTCCACTTTCCAGCATGCCGATCGCACGCTCTCGCTGAATTGCGGTTAACCGTGCCATCGGTTAGGATCGTTCCAGAAACTTCAAATTTTGCACAACGTGCACTCTTTTCTTAAGGGTTGAGACTATGAAAAAATAATTCAATAACTCTCAGCGGTTATTTCACAATGTGCTAGACTACCAGTTTAGGTCAGACTGCTCGCTCCAGTTGTAAGATAGAGCATGGAATGATTTTGACACATTGTTTGGACAATCATTTTCCAAGTAATAGAATGTACAAGAAAAATTAAATATACTAATAGAAAAAAAATTAACCCCCTCTATAGGTGTTGCGTTTCTTTTTTTGTTGAGTATATATATATATATATATATATATATATATATATATATATATATATATATATATATATATATATATATATATATATAAACGAAACGCAGATATCCTTTAATTTCCACCCCAACCGCCGACAAATAAATATAGAAGAAATGCTTGAAATACTCGTGAAACGAAACCAACACCAATGGACAGGATCTGCCAAATAGCACAAATATCCCATTCTCCATTTTTTTGTGAACACGCACGGTAAATATCAAGCGCTACCAAGCGCCCCCCCACTCCCTTTCTCCCCCACGGGGAGGAGCAGCTGTGTACGAAGCTTGCTTTAACAACGTACGTTATTCGTGGGGTCACAAATGAATAGAAATATCTGCTTTGCGGAGCTCATTATTTTAATTTATCTTAAAGTTTCTTAATGCTTCGTAAACTCCGGATTATGGTAAAAAAACACTGCATTTTGGCTGATTTGTACACTTTCATGTCACAGTAACTAGCCACCACCAGCACCAGCAACAGCAACACCACCACCACCACCACTATATTACAGTTCTTATATCCCAACTTTGTTGGGAAAGTAAAGTGTAAGTCAAAGGGTCTTACAATGCCAGACATCGCACTCCGTATAGTCGAAATCTATGAGGATTTATCAAAGGGACAAGACCAAATTAGGCACAAACGTGCGGCATTAGAATGCTCATTTTTGAGCAATTTCTATGCACAGTAATAGCTCACAAGACGGTGATAACAAACTGCTATTAATTTAGTGTGTCTTTGCTTTTAATCACCCATAAGTGTAACATGTGTTAAACAAGCCCTAGTCTGGCCTTTGGGCAAGTCTCTTGTGGGCACTGGTCTAAATTCAGCGTTGTAAAAGAGCAGAGAGAATAATGCATCATAATTACTCACTGTAATGCTTTGTAGATCAACCTGAAGTGATATTTTATTACCAACGACATTTTCGTCTGCCCTTTCTCCAGACCTTTAATACCATTCTTGTGACTTTTTTTCACATCCGTGCCAAAACATGTTTTACTGCACTTGATTTAAACTTTCTGATTTCCTGTTAATCTGCTTAATATCTGTCTGACTGACTGTTCAGTTGTCTCCCTTCCCAACTGAATTTTCCTTTTGTACTGGAATAGAATACGTTCAGAGGCGGATACAGCTGTCGGGCAAGGGAGGGGAGGGGGGGGTGTCAACTTAGACCAGCGTGGAAGTAGGGCATGCGCGCGCCTAATCCAGCTGGGGGTCTATTTTTTCGGATTTAGGGGGTGGCAACCCCTGAACCCCCCCCCCCCCCCCTTGGATCGGCCACTGACATTAAAGACTAGTATTTTTATATTTACAATAGTCAAGTTTAAATATTTAAATAAAAATTTGAACAAATGATCACTTAAGACTGTTCTGTTCCAACGACAAGAGACTAATTAACATATTGTAGACCAAGAACAACAAAAGGCGATCAAAAAATATGTTTGTGCTGCTTCAAAATCTTGTTTATTTTTCACAAGAATACACTTTTCAATAGCAAAATTCTTAACAGGAAAGCAGCAAAAACTGTTGTTTCCTCTGTTAGAGAGCATTCACACAGAACTTCAGTTAAATCCTCAGAAATCTGAGCTCAGCATAAAGGCGGAGTCCTGAGCTCTTAAATAAAACAGCGAGCAGCTTCAAATGGTTTTCTGTTTCAGACAGATAATAGTTAATGGCATCTTACCAAGAAAATGTTCTCTCGAATAATTTACTTTTACGATCTAGAGCAATCGAAACAGTGGGTTGTGATTAAGCTCAAGGAGGATACTAAGGACGTGTCTATTTAAAACGTGAAGCTTCATAATCCGAGTCCGCACCTAATTCTCGAGTTAAAGTATAGGAGATGAAATGTTTATGTGAAAAATCTCATCGTGAGAAATAAATCAAAGTGGATCAGTTAAAAATTAAAAATGAAAAACAAAATATGTATGCTGAACTTGTATGTTTCGTTAGAGTGATTACGTAATTTGTGATAAAATGTTGTTATAAAAATAAATGGCATAAAAATTCGCCATTTTGAAGCAAAACAGTTTTATCCCTTTAGAAACCCAAATCCCCCTACTACCCTATCCACTACAGCGGAACATTTTTCAAGGATTGTTTTTTTTTCTTTGAAAATCCATTGTTTTGTTACTTCATGTATATTTGATGTTGGGTTTATTTTCCGAATAAATACACCGGCGCGAATGTAAGCCCCCATTTTCTCACAATATATGCTTGTTAGGGCCTGGTATTAGTTTACGACTTAATACACAAGTGACTTTTACAACACTCTAAGTGTCACCGTACACAGGAGTTCCCCCAAAACAATTTAAGACCAATTTTCAACTTGAGCGATAATGCATAAAGTAGGTAATAAAATGATGACCAGGTAATGCCGCGTAAAATAAAGAAATTATACGGTATTACAAATAAAAATGACATTCTATTCCTGCCGGAGAGGGCCAAGCTATTGTATGGCGTTATTGCAAATTACTTTTATGTCCATTACACAAAATTGAACAAGAGAACTTTCGTTTCCGTTTTATATAAGAAGCGTGATAATTGAATCCTAATGTAAATGTCCATTTATTCGATTGAAACAAAATTTGGTCGTCGAGTTTTTACTTATATGGGAACATGTTATTTTCTGCTATTTTAATAGCAATTTTGTCTGGTTAATTTATCGATCATTCTTCCAAAAGAAAGAACCAACCTCAACTTAATGATGACAGCGGCATTAGTGATTCACGACTTATGCAATTTAACCTTGAAAATAACTAGGTACAATGAAACTCCACCACCGATGCACCCATAAATATGAAAAACCTGAACATGGGATCACTCCCCCTCCTCCCCCTCCCCCGTCTTTCAATAATGTTTCAATAAAAATGAGCAGCAATAACTTGACAGCAAACAGTATCAATAACCAGGCAGTAACAACAATCTCAACAACCAAAAGTCAGCAGCAATAACTTGACAACAACAACAACAACAACAACAAGATGGCAGTAACAACAACTTGGCACTAACAACAACAAAAACTTGGCATTCACAACAGCAATAATTTGACAGTAACAACAATAATAACTTTGTAGTAACAACAACAATAATAAACAGTAACATCAACAAGAATAATTCGACAGTAAACAGTCTTGGCAGTAACAGCAGCAGCAGTAACTTGCCAGGAGAAACAATAGGAGCCATAACTTGGCGGTTACAGCAGCAGCAGTAGTAATTAACACAATATAAAATGAAAATTCAAAGGTAATGTATTCAAAAACACAGAAAAGCAGATGAATTAGGCCACAATAAAGTGTTCTCATTGCTTACATATATAGGTGTCTGTGTACTTGTATTCAAGCCGTGGGGGGACTGCGAACCGAACTGAAATCATAAAATTTAAAATATAATAAAATTAAAATATTCCTGAAAGCAAATGCAATAATAAAACATAACATGAATCTGCTTGTGCTGGTCTTAAAATAACCAAATTCTTCCCACCAGTGTGATTGCATTATAAAACTTGACACAAGTTTTCTCAAGTGTTCTGCTGTTTATGTGTAGTAAAACTTGATAGTCCTGTGATGACTTTTGATCACTAGATCTTAGCGGTATTATGAATAAGCTGTCTTGATTGTTATTCCCCGAGCTGCTCAACTCATAAAAACGTCATTCAAGTCAATTTGATCCACCCTTCGCCATCAATTCTACTCAAATTCTGATATTATCGCTCATTTTTGATCGACCCTCACGACCTATAATAGGTTTTAGTTCTTCCCTTAAGTGTAGCTTTGATGTTATCACTACAGAACAATTTTGCCTGTAATTGTAACTGTAACGTTTAACTACAGAGAGTGATGTTATCACTGGATGAAGAAAATTGCACTATTTGAGTATGACGCGATAGGGTGATTTGTTTATGAAGTCTTCTCACTGATTTGGCGCAACCTCCTCAAATACTCAATATAACAGCTATTTATCTCTATTTGTCAACTATGTTGTTACAATGCTAAGCCCCAATGCTCAAAGAGGGTAAAATTGAGCACAGTTAACATTTAGTAGTGTCATAAGAGCTTCAGTAAAATTCCGCCCAGGGGGTTCCAGAGGTGCGGATGGAGTGACTTAACTACCATTCACAGAACTACGTGACCACGGATTTATAGAGCTCGTTTTATACAATCCCCCACCCTATCAAGCACGGGTCCACTTTGTTAGCGTGACCTCATAAGGAATAAACAATTCTTTATGCAAATAGGACTAACCGGAAGCAGGACTAACATGAAATAGAATTAACCTGGTATGGGACAACCTTCATTCATTCTATTGCAGGCTCTATTTCCGAGGTATCTCCGTCATTTAGAACTTTAGTACTTGGAATACCTAAGGTGAAAAGGGCTGATAAACATACATATGCGCAAACACATAAACGTACACACGGGGCCCACATGAGACTTACATACTTACACACAATTTATTTCAACAAATCATCGCAGAAGGCACAGTGCCCAACTGGATTTTGCGCATTAAACGGCATCTATTAGTGAAACAACTGTTAGAATTACAACGATAATATATCATGTCATGGTAGCAAGCCGTATTCTCACAGCACTGGGCAACCGGAAGTGCACGAGGTCGGAGCGGTAGCGTAGTCCGGGCTCACATTTTAATTGCTAAACCTTATCTAAAATTTGCTGATGATCAGTCAAGTAGTTTTTGTCATCATCTGAACAATAAATTTCGAATGAAAATCCAAGATGGTGGCCATTTTAAATTTTGCTATTCATCCCAAAATCAGTTCCAAGACTAAATTCCGGATGGTTAACCTATGTCTAAAATTTGGTGAAGATATATATTTTCATGTTTTGAAGAATTTTTGGGAAAATCCCAAATGACGGCTGACAACCATTTTCAAGTTTCTGATGGCTACGCAAATCCAGTCCTGCCTGTATTTTCGAACTGGTTAAGCCTTGTCTAAAATTTGGTGAAGATCAGTCAAGTAGTTTTTGTTTTATCAAATTAACAATAAATTTTGAACGGCAATCCGAGACGACCACCACTGACTGTTACCTTGAAACCGGACCAAGGTCAGAATATGAATATCATGCACATAACCATAATGGTATGTTATCCATACACCAAATATCATAGGAAATGATTATCAGGGTGGGAATAACAGCCGGCGATGGACGGCTTGGCAGACAGAAGGACAGACAGACCGACAACACCGAAGTCTACCCTCTCTCCAGTCCTCCGGGAACAAAACTAAAACGTGTAACATAAAGCACCGCCATTCGTTTAAACAATACATTTGGACACATGAGAGTTATTTCGCGACCTTTGTGTGACTCTTACAGTTTACCACATTTTTCTATTGAATCAGTAACATAAAAAGCCTATTAATTTTTTTTATGTAGAATCAACCAATTTACTGCCAAATCGTGTTGTCTATGAAAATAATGTATTTTTCACTAATTGAAAGGTCTGCTGCGGGTAGATGAGTAAACGTTGCGCCACACTTCCTCTATTATTGTTACTATTGGAAATGACACCCGGTTAATCCTTTAATCATCACCGAATTTGCTGTGGACTTTTGGCTATTTTTAATTTTATTATGAAGAAAGGACAAATGGGAATAACATACTAAATCGGAAAATTCAAACCTTTTATGCTGAAAAGCAATAAAAGTTTATACGTAGGTCGCATTTGCTGCTAGATGAAGGTTTCACGTTCTAAAAAATATAACTGATCTCGCCATTAACTTTTATTTATTGTCAGCTTTGCAATAAATAGTAAGTAAAAAACAAACTGAAAAAATAATAATAAAAAAAAAAAGATTAATGCAAAATAAACACCAGTGTGGCACGATGGAAATGACTAGATTAATATAATATATTAATATAATGCAGTGATACACGAAACACAATTTGATTTATCAATTGAAATTTAATTCCATAATAAAGATGTGACGACAGCTGCCTGACTAAACAGGTAAATACGTTAAAGGTCAATATTCTGGCCTGCGATTCTGCGATTTACATGGAAATTTTGATGTTAAATGAAAAGGTAACTTATGGGTTCTCGTCTGTAACGATAGCTGGCAGTCTATATCAAGACTAGCTGCAAAACGGCTAAATTTTTGTTGTCTGGTATTATTCGTCTTGGGACCTGATTCGTCCGACAACAAATAACAAATTGATGGTTTGCTTCAGCCATTTTGAAAGGCAAACATTTCTTCCCAGGAGAGTGGTATACAAAGTTAAGTATTATAAACTACTATAAACATTTATAAGAAAGAGCTTATTTTCTTGTTTCAGGACACATGACACTTTAATCCTCCACGTCACTTACTCATTTAGAAGTTATATTCACAGAAACTTTGAATGATAACCGATTTGAATTTTCTATCGCAGCAAATAGGGGTAATTTGCTGGGGTAATTTCACTGCAACAAAAGAGGCTTTGAAGCTTTTCAGTGAGTAATTACATTATTTACATCATTGTTACTTGACCAAATATGGAATAATCGGTGTTATAGGATAAAAAGATCGATTAAAAATAACAAAAAAAAAAAAAAAAAACACACAAAAAAAGAAACAAACAACAACAACAACAACTCTGGTAAGTGGTTGTCTGTTGAAAACAATAACGATAGAGTGTAACTCGTTCTCTAATAGATTTAAGCGTGCTCTATTGTCTTTTGCACAAGCCAAGCACTTGTTGGCTTGTGGGCCTGGCAGGATGTTGTCGCTTTTAAAACGGCGGCAAAAAATTTACTAAAGTCTCAGGACATGAAATGTGTTTAGTTTTATTACTTTCTTCACTCCACGAGAGAACTGAATTTTAACTCTTAGCAAATAACATTATTTTTGGAAAAAGTTGGCGTTTGACTGAACGACATCGTGACCTCAAATTGACTTGGAATTGAAGCCTTTCGGTTTAAAGTTTTATTTTCCAAGAACGTGTGCAAGTTTGTGAGTAATCCTTGGGCCTTCGTCTGCATACGTATTTCAAAATACTCAATGCTCCAAATATAAAAGTGGTAAAGAATGCCGTTAAAAGTATGAGCTTTAACCCAAACCCTCTATTTTTTTCCTCGAGCTGATTCTTTTCGACTTACAACAGAAACCCATATAAAAGTTGGAGATAAACGAATTCAGAGCTTCAGTGAAGTAAAAGCAGAGCTTTAATCCAAAACCTTTATTTTTTCCCTTGAGTTGTCTTGCCACCGTATTTAGAGCGACAGAAGAAGGCGGTGCTTCGTAATATAATTGACAGGAGTATCTTCGTTAGTCCGCACGTGTGAGACATGACGCTCTTATTTGATTTCATTAAGATTGCTCTTCGGGTAAATTTGCGGCACAGCACTGCCGTCAAGATGAATGATGATTAGGCAGAGATTCCAGCACTCGTTTCTGGCATTTACTACGACACAATAAGCAGGGTAGTTTTCTGTGGAAATAAAGTATCTTCATACTTTGCTGTTGCGCCTGAAAAACCGTAGCAGATATAAATATATAACCAATGACATGGTAAACTGTATAGCAGTGAGTGACCTCAGAAAACAACATTAATAATATAAGATAATCGACAAAGACTGATTAGCCTCAACTGGAAAACTTCATTTCTCAATTTACAACATCGATTTGTTGACCAAAAAGGTATTCAAGATAAAGTGACATCAAAGACCAAAATTACTATCTGTTATAAACCAAAGTAATTCATATTGCTGTGGTACTAAATAGCGAAATGCTCAAATGAGCAATGTTTTTAGCATATTTGATGTGTCCCTGTAGTTCTTAAACAGAAATGTCCATTCTATGCCCAGGAGAATAATAGGGACCCACCCATCCCCGGCCAATAATTCACCCCCTCCCCCTAATCAGTAGGCATTCTGGGGCAATGATATCTAACTTAGCTACTCAGAAGAGGCTGCAATTAAGTCCTAACAGCTGCAGAGAGGCGTGACGGGTACAGCTATGACAGATAGCTACAATTAAGCTTGACAATAAAACAGCTTAACATTGCTAAGTGGCTAGCACAAAGCGCACGATGTAATAACAGAACATTGTTATGCAAGAGTAATAATAAAAAATCGGTTCGATTCGATTTGCTCGATTTACACAGATTCTACCAACAGTGCGACGCCTCGATTCGTTCATTCTATTGTCAGCTCAGTAAACGGTGACGGTTAGGCGATATAATATGAATGCGTGCCCGATGTTTATCCAGCAGCATCTGTAGGATATGTATTCAACGTCTATTTCTCATCGTTTAGACGTTGTGGTGAATCAGCATTTAGTTAAAGTTCCATTACAGTTCTCAAACATAATAGTTTTATCTCTCTTGATCAGCGCTTTTGGTTTTCGAAAAGTGAAGAAACGGGAAAGGAACAGGAGAATTATTTTACAAATTGGCAATAATACTGAAGCAGTCGTTCATAAGGTGACTTGGGGGGAAACACAAGGAATCCAACTGTTTGGAGTCCATTTATTTATCGTATTTTCCAAAGACTGTATTGTTTTAATCGAGAACAAAATTTTTAAAAAAATTGTATTGATTTTTCTGTAAACCGCATGACGACTACGCTTGTGGAATTCATTCCCCATAGTTCATTGAATTCGTACGATTCGACTAAGGTGTTTATATATGATTCCCTTTTTTTTGCCGTTCCTCGTTAAGTGAACTCCTCTGTGACGGTTAGGGCAAGGAAGACCAAATGCGGCAGACATACTGTATCACGTCTAGTTCGTCCACCTCATTTTTTAAAGAAATTCACCAACATCTTATATATCAAAATGGACATTAAAATTTTGCAATTGAAGCCCACTATGAGGCAGACGCAGGCGCAGGCAGACATAACCAACTGTAAAAACAAGTGACGTGGAGGAATTTTTAGCCATTTTTTTACAGAAGGGTTTTTTTCATCAGATGCCTAAATTAAGGGGTGCTGGGGAAGGGGATGGCTTCGTCCGTTAACTTCACAACGCCTGTCTACCGATTTATTTAGGTGGGGGGGGGGGGGGGGGGGAGACACATAGACGTCCCGAAAATATTAATCACATCACCGTCTGGATAGTGACGATCATAAGGAACAGTGAAAATCAACGTTACGTCTAAAGAGCCTTTTATCAAACGTATGTTCAATGGATGTTCAAGACGTTGATGTGGCGTTGATCTATGGTCGTGCATGTGATAACAACCAAATTACAAGCATATGTAATGCTGCGAAAGTAATGTTTCTTTTTTTGCGGGCAAAATCAACGTCTACACATCATTACTCATCCAGCTTCTATTCCAGGTGGTGTCGTAGAGTTTTATCTATGTTTGCAACCAGTCAAACCAAATTACAACCAGATTCAATGTTGCGATTTGGCCTGGTACTGACGCTACACTGACGTTTGATGTTTACTGGAACATAGCATGCCAAAAGTGGTGTTGCGTTTAGTTTTGATGCAACTGGCAACTTGGCATGAGTTTTAACAAAGATTTTGAGAGAATTGTGAAATTTTAAGTGTCCAGAATCGTGTTTATTTTGTGACCCCAAATCCAATTTTGGCTACTCGGTAGCGAAAACAGTCTAGTTACACTTGGGAAATTGCCAAAATCCCCTAGTTTATTGAATTTGTACAAAAATTTTAGCCGCAGTTGTGGCATTTTTTTTTTCGTTTTTTTTTTTCGAGTTTGTCCGTGGAACTAGTCAGAGGCCGTTAGGGCTAGAAAGATGAAATTTGGATGTGATAAACTTCAGTATGTCTAGTTGATCCTCCTATATTTTTTAAAATTGCTTATTTTTTCAATTAAAAAACGACAAAACAAATTTGCAAAACAGGCGGCAAGAAGCTGACAGCAGTAGTTTAAACTGGTATATCAGTCTCGCTGTATTGATCGCCCAACGCTCAATGCAAGCCATTACAGCATGCGTGTGCAAGCGTTTGTGTTTTTTAACACTTGACAAGCCACTGGTGCTCTTTTTCTTGACAGTGAAAATTTATTTTCTTTTTTAACACCTGACAAGCCGTTGGTGCTTTTTTCTTGACAGCGAAAATTCATTGTCTTGTCTCAGCTTCTTGCGTGTGCAAGTTTAAGTTGGCTGCAGCGTTTGTTTTTTTTTAAATTGCTAAAGAGTGATGAAATTTGGCTCGCTGATATAGGGTGATTAGACGCCGCAAGATCCGCATTTTTAACCATGACCTTAGAGAGCGATTGACATCCTCGGCCATGGTCAATGTCAAAAACTGAAAGTGGGCCATTATCTCAAAAATTGTTAGAGATAGAGCGATTTCGGGCTTATTTTCGACGGTATGGGCATCAAAGACTATGTGTAAGAGATACTTTGGAGACTTTGACCTCCTGGGCCATGGTTAAAGTAAAAAACCGGAAGTTGACCATCATCTCGAAAACGGTTAGAGATATAGCGATTTTGAGCTTATTTACGACCGTTTAGGCCTAAAAGACGATATGTAAGTGGTCCTTAGTAACCTTGACCTCCTCGGACATGGTCAAAGTCAGAAACCGGAAGTGTACCATTATATGGAAAACGGTTAGAGATAGAACGATTCGACCCTGTGGGCCTAAAAGGCGGTATGTAAAGAGGTTAAGAGTTCAAAATCGTGTTTTTTGTGACCCCCAAAGTGTCATTTTCTTTATTCGGTAGCGAAAACGGTCTAGTTTAAAATTGCTATAGAAGTGTTCAGAATATTGAAAGTGTGCACGTGCTATAAATATCACAATAACGAGGTCCTACCGCAAAGCAGACAACGTCAATAACTGCCATTGTAGCTCTCTAACAACGATGAACTCAGTTGATACTTAATTATGAGGTAATTACACACCACTTTCCATTATTCATAATGAATAATGGGAGATAAGATGACTGATATAGCTATTACATAACAGAAGGGGGGCAATAAATATTCATTTCTCCAGTAGTGTTCGTGCCAGTAGCCATGTTTTTAATTTGAAAACGTAAATGCGCCGCCGTTAAGTATCTTCACTTTTAACAAGGAGTGAATGCAGGTTTTAAACGTATATTACATTAACTGGATCTTATTTCATGGTAATTTAATGTATTGGTGAAGTCACACAACTCTTTACTTTTCACTTGTGTATTGGAATAACCCCTAAAAGCCGTCAACATTGCGATAATACCCCTGGATATCCCAATATGTATTGCTTTTTCAGTCGGCCCATTGTAAAGGTCAAAATGGTTGGGGATGCGAATATGGCTAAATAGGTATAAATGACAGAGTAATTTACCATTTGCATTTTCTTAAAATGGACGTTTACACAAAAAAAAAAAACACATGCTACGACGTTTATGAATAATTTTGACGTCTAAAAGAGCACTTTCCGACAAACTTGCATTGAGAGCTGACAACGTTTTGATGACCGGATGACGGTAAACGGTCATCTGCCCCCCCCCCCCGGTCAACTGCCCCCCCCCCAGTGAACTGCCCCCCCTTTTTTGCAACCCGGTCGACTGCCCCCCCTCCTGCAATTTGACGGGGGTCGTCATCTGCCCTCCTTTTTTTAGTGGAAAAAAAATATTTGAAAAATTAGGCAATGGTGATGTCCCCGTCTACTTCGTCTCTGAAACAATTGATCTTCATTGATCTATTCACCAATATTGATCTTAGGAGAGACTGATCCTTAAACTAATTGCAATTCTAATTGCAATTACTCTCCTATTGGTGAATTGCAATGTACCGAAATGCAATACATTCAATAAAATACATATAATTTTATTTATTTTGTCTTTGTAAGCCAAGAAACCAAGAAAAAATAGTATATGGAGGGGGCAAGCGACCTCCCTCCACTTTGAAGGGGGGGGGGGGGCAGTCGACCGGATTGCAAAAAAAGGGGGGGGCAGTTGACCGGGGGGGGCAGTTGACCGGGGGGGGGGCAGATGACCGGGATTCCCGGATGACAGTAGTGACCTGACATGATGACGAGTTTCATTTTAAAACTAAGTGCTACCGGGGGTTTCCGAAAAAAGCCCAGGGTTTCTGTTTGGAAACTGGTCAATTTCAGGCGCTCATTTGGAAACCAAATAGAAACCCCGGTGTACCGATTTCAGATTACCCCCCTTAAATGTCCCCCCCCCCCCCGGGAATGTGAAATCGATTTCAGATTCCTCCCCGGGAATCTGAAATCGACTTCAGATTCGCCCCCCTCCGATTTCAAATTCCCCCCAGGCATATCTAGAATTTTTTAAATTTTACATCTGTCAATATATATATACAGGCATGTAGTGCCATGGCTGTCATCGAAGCAGTGACATTAATCCTCGATGCTCCAATTGACTGCTTCCATGCGCCCTTCGTGTGCAGCAAATCCGTCATTTTGAAGACAAGTACTGGCTTGTGTTTTGGTCTTTAATGACACTACTACTCCGACTCCGTCTTTCGTGTGCCCTCTTGTACACATCAAGCATTGTTTTATTGCTTAACCTGTATCTGGTGGATTATCCTCCTGTAGACAACGAGTCCAGGCCTGTCTGACTGAGATGAGTATAAATAAGGAGCACTTTTTCCAAAGTAAAGCATGCGATCAGAGAACAGTCAATACTAAAATACTAATTCTAGACAAAAGTTATATGAATAATGATAACAGCTAGATATGGAAAACTGAAAGATGGAAAATAAAAAAGAAAATATAGATCTTATTTTTGATTACATCGTAAACGGAGAGTATTCAGTCGGTGCATCTAAAAACGACAAAGCAAATGTGCGGAAACTTTCGAAAAATTATTTGGTACGATCTGGTCAGTTGTATTACAAACACAAATATGAAAGAAGAAAAAATTCTGAAAATACTTATAAATACTTTTGACAGTTCGCACAACGCCGACGAGGATAAGGATAGCCATGGCAAAAAAGAAGAAGAGACCCCTCCATAACGTGCCAAATTGGCCCAGGATGACGTTATCATTACGGATCATTCGCAAAGGATACAGCCACTTTCACCGTTTCACCTGTGTGTGAAGCGTGGCAACGCGAAAAATGCGACAGTTCGACCTCGACCTCAAGCGCACAAACGAATTACAACATGGGCCCCTTTCTTTCGCCATTTCGACAAACCAGCAGCTCAAGACTTCGAGAATCAAGGGAGATGGCAATTGCTTGTTCCGAGCATTTAGCGCAGTGCTCTCTGGAACACAGGATAACCATGATCTGCTACGAACATTAACCGTCCCACACATGTTGGAAAATCACAGTGTGTTCCAACCCATTTGTGACAATGTGTCCGAGCATATTTCGGACAGTGAAATGGCTTCAGTCGGTGTGTGGGGTACAGAAGTTGAAATATTCGCACTCGCAACTATATTAGATACCAAAGTGTATGGCTACTCAAAGTATGGCGATACTAGTAAGTGGATACCGTACAGGCCCTTGTTGGAATGTGCCGAGGATTCTCACCAAGAGGATATTTTGATAAGCAATCTCTCTCACCACTTTGAGATAGCTGTTCTGTAGATTTGTTGCACAGAGACAGGGTTGTACGAAAGAACATTAGATGACTGAATACATAGTAGAGTGTGAAGACTGGTGATAGTAATAATGTTTAGAAGCTGTAGTATATAGCACGTATCATTGCGTAAATGTAAACATTTTCGCAGAAAAAATTCATAAAACTTTATTTTTTGTTTTATTTCTGTTTGGTTGAATTTCCCCCCCCCCCCCCATAAGAGGGGGGAATCTGAAATCGGAGGGGGGGGGAACCTGAAATTGATTTCAAGTTACCCCCCCGGGGGGAATCTGAAATTGGGAGTAATCTGAAATCGTTACAGGGGCTTCTATTAGGAAACATTTTCCTATTTAGAACCCCGGGACTTCTATTTTTTTAGATGGGGGTGGGGGGGGGGGGGGTTGTTCATAAGTTGGTAACTTCCCAGTTGGCCTACGGTTCACCAGGCCTACGTTTTCCCAGTTGGCCTTGGATATTTTCCCAGCTGGCCTACGGTCGTTTTCAGAATTCTTCCACTGGGGTACATATAATTTGACCAACCGCAATTTGACCAACCACAATTTGACCAACAGAAATTTGACCAACTGCAATTTGACCAACCGCTTAATGGAAAAACTGACATTTGACCAACTTTCAGTTTTAGATATACATAAATTTGTAAATCTAGGAGTTCGAGGTTTCGTAAGAAAAAGTAATTTCAAAGAAGTGCTCATTCGCATCAAAGAGATGTTGTGCTAATCCTCTCGCTGTCAGTGAGTGTCATAAGGTTGAGTTCCACGTGCCCCGTTAATCTCCGTAATCCGGCGTTATACAAGGCGTTATACAAACAAACCCAGACCTGGTGGAAGCGAGGATATGAGATTACTACCATCCCGGTACATTTGGACAGTACTTTTACTTGTAGTGTTATAACTGTTTAAATGTTGCTTTTGTGGAACATTTGTGGTTGCTAATGTTTCACTGATAAGTGGTACGAAAAACAATAAATTATGAAGTTGGTCAAATGTCAGTTTTTTCATTAAGAGGTTGGTCAAATTGCGGTTGGTCAAATTTCAGTTGGTCAAATTTCGGTTGGTCAAATTTCGGTTGGTCAAATGTCCTACACCCCTTCCACTTGGCCTACGGTTCACCAAGCTTACGGAAACCAACTGGGACGATTACAAACTCTATCTAAATCAGGCATAGATTGTTATTAATATTTTCTATAATAAATTATCTCTATAAAACTACAGTGTACATTACTGTTTTCTGTACTAAATGATTTCTATAAATTACAGTGGTGACTACCGTTTTATAATTAAATATCACAGACAAATAAAACTACTATCTAGTAATATCCAAGTGTCCAAACCGTCCAGTGGGGGTCGCTGAAAAACAAATCTACCATGAAATTTCATAATATCACAGATGTCACAAATATTGAAAAACCTAAGTGCTCTAAAATAACCTTTGCTTTTTTCAATGCCTTATGATGTTAAGATCTGATCCTTTTTATGCAATAAAATAATTATTTGGGAATAAAATAATAATAAAACAATTATTTAGTAAATCGTAGGCCAACTAAACAAACGTAGGCCTGGTGAAATGTAGGCCAAGTGGAACAATACTAAAAATGACCGTAGGCTAACTAGGAAAATATCGTATGCCAACTGGGAAAACGTAGGCCTGGTGAACCTTAGGACAACTGGGACGTAATCGATAAGTTTTTATTAAAAATAAGAAAATTTACCATCAATCTTTTATTAAAGCGCTACATGCTGCGGATATCCGCACAAAAAATAACAAAATACACAAAAACAACAGTAACTAAAAAAGTTTGGTAAAGTATTCTGTGTAAAACACGAAGCACAGGATTAAGCAACGACGCAGAACGCGTCTAGGGGTTTGCCTCACGTTAAAGGATTAAGTGCACCGTGTCTGCATTGCAAGTAAACACGAATTCTAAAACGACTTGCAGAGAAGGAGGGGGCTTTTGTTAGGAAACGATTTTTTCAGGTCTTTATTTGAACTCCAAATAGAAGCCCCTGGGCTTCTATTGGGAAACAGTTTCGTAATAAGAACCCCGGGGCTTTTATATGGGGGGAGGGCTTCTTTTCGGAAACTTCCGGTACTTATGGACAAGATAAAACTCACGTTATTGCTTGGATACCAACGGATATTGTTGATATTGCTCGCTGACAGATAAGTTCTGGAGCTGATTTGATTTTAGATTCTCAATATCATGAGCCGACTTTGAAAATTCTAGAACGGATAGTATGGGATCTGCATTGAATGTACGCTCGGAACGGTAAACGGAACGCACGCCCCAGGAACAGACCCCCCTTTTTTGCAGTGGTAGGAACAGACCCCCCCCCCCCCCCCCGATTTTTTATTATTAGAATAATGTTTCCGCATCTCTGTGAAATTAAATTTTAAAAAATCAACTTATTTTTGAGGATAACAGAGCAGCGTGTGTTGTGGTATCCCGAATCTATGTTCACTTTCTGTTGAATACATCTCCGGCTCTCGGTTCGGGGTGTGGGTGTTTCGCAAATCTGCTGTTAACTTTGTGCGGTTTGAATCTCTGTTAATTGGGTGTTTGTTTTGACAGAGAGGTTTTGATTGCATTTGAGTTCTGTAATTGTGTTGATCCTATATGTGTGATCTCACAGTCATTAATTGTGTTAATGCTAATAGTCTTATGGATATTTGCGTCAGTTATGTGATTGCAATTATTATAAGTCGACACTAAAAAAAATGAAATCAAATTTTTTATTGATCATAAATTAAAACTACATGTAAAATCACAATCTAAAACCAAATCTAAACAAAGTCTCTCCAGTTTCTCATTACAGTCATTTTTTGACTGCAAGCGTATGTTGTGCGCCAAGCCACCCAAGGTCTCTTGTATGGTTTTGGTATCCGTTGCACGCGCCTGATGAAAGGGCAGTTGCACATATTTTCATCGTGATGAAAAGGTGTTATATTAATAATAAACATGCAATTTAAAATAACAATTTAAAATTGTAAAATACAGAAATATACAAAAATTTCAAAAAGTATATCTCAGGACATAATATATATATATATATATATATATACATATATATATATATATATATATATATATATATATATATATATATGTATATATATATATATATATATATTTATATGTAAAATAAGGGGGTCTGTTCCTACCAAAGAAATGGGGGTCTGTTCCTGGGGGTCTGTTCCTACATTCCCTCTCAACAGATCGTAGGCAGTGCGAAGACACCGCAAATGTGTTGTCAACAAACTTGTAACCAGCAATTTATTGTTTCATGCAAGTGATAAACACTGGTGCAGCTTTTATATTCGAAGCAATGCTTTTACTTTTTATAAATAATTTAAACCCAGTGCTTTCTGACTGTAAAATTGTTATGTTAAAAGCCTTACCAAATAGCACTTTAATAACAGTTGATTCAATTGTGTGTTTTAAATTTGGCTACTGAGCATTTGAGCAAGGCACGTTCTGGAACGGAGTAGATATATGGAGTCAAGGTGAAATACGGTGAATTTTTCGATTCGTGTAATTCAATAGGGGCTTATTGAAACACCATCAGTAACGGGCATCCACAAACTGACTGCTCATAAAAACAGTGAAACTGGCTGAAAATACTAAAAACTGAATAAAAGTTGCTGTTGAATTATAGCAGAAATGTTATAATGTGGTATTTCATGCATGGTCAGCCTGCATACAGTTGAACCTAGACTATTCAGACGGTTATCGCACAAACAGGATGAGTTGTCTTGTCTCTTCCTAGTTGCCTTCAATTCTAAAGAATGCACAAGGTTGACCACTCCGAAGTAAGGCTGATTTTATTCATTCCACTGTCGGTCCCACTTGAGGACCAGCGTTGCATAGTTATGGACCATTTAAAGTGCTTTTGTAAAAAAAACCTCTGACTGCTTGACCCTCAAACCGCTTTATAACCGCAAAATTGGCGGTGACTGTAATATCACCGTCCCGACACCCCTATATACCCTCAGACTCCCCTCACCACCCCCCCCCCCCACACACACACACTTCGCGTGTACGCACTTTACTGAGGGCACCTTGGCACTCTTGGCACGTAAGTAAGTTTGGCATTGAATCTATTGTAATGACCTTTGTCCGTCCCTGAAACATTATGAAACGAACTATAGCGAACTGAACTATACTATTTATGGAATAAATATCATCTCAAAGTGATTTTTGATGATAAGTGCATAACCGCTATTAATTGGGGACAGTGTTGGTAGCCTGGAGAAAAAAATACACACACACCAAAAAAAAAAAAAAAAACAAAAAAACAAAAAAAACAAAAAAAAACTGAATACCTAGTTTTGTATGGTCAAAACGTTGTACAAGTGTCATTCTGTCAGGCAAAATAAAGCTTTTCTATCCATTGATGTGCTCGCGGCAGCTACAGTTCTTTTTAATTTCTCTGGTCAGAATGCTATATATAAAATCAATTTAGGTAATTAATTGTCATCTCTTTAACATTTTTGTTTTGAAGAGATAGATAAATATTTGATTGCATCTGATAATTTATCTATTGTTGAGATGAGTGAGCTGACTTTTAGCTAATGAATGAATGTAAAGTGGGTAATTTGTTATAAAAAACCACCAACATTATGAATAATATATGGCCTGGTTAACTTATTATTACGTGGCACTTATAACTGGTAAAAGCAAAGTAGCTGAAACTTCGGGTTGCACAGGAATTTTTGTGGATTGAATATAGATTAGCTAAAATTTCAGCTGATGTACTTCAAGCACCGTAATATCGTCCATGTACCATTTTAGACCATGTCGTCAGCCTATTTTCTCTGTTACTCTTTCCAAAGCCGTGTGGATGTGAAGAAAGGGGGGGGGGGGGTGGGAGGGTGGGGAAGGGGGTCAAAGGGGCTGATTGGGCATGGGAAGCGATTCTTCTCCAGTGCCCTTATTTTCTTACAGTCGTCAGTTATCCAGGTAAGTTGGAGGGTTCCCAAATGCAGGACACTTTCAATGGCCACTATCGAAGTGTGAAAACATCGACTAACCCATTCTATTTCCAAATTTTCCGTAACGCTGCCCAAATATTATGACTGCGTCTTTGCAGTATTTTCCTTAACGCTTTATAACATTCACTTTCAAATAATCTATTTGCATCATAGCTTGTAATTGTTTAATCAATTGTTATTAACAGCAATGTTTCCCTTATGGAGCCCCCTTCAACTGGTAATAAATAAATGAGCATAGTTAGCGTTAATTATTTAACCGTTTAGAGATGGCAATAAAGACCAATGAAAGATTCTGATATTGCAATTATTCATAATCAATTACATTAAGTCAGCGCGTTTTATTTTGTTCAAGTACATTGTTTTGCATCCGGGTATTGTAGTTGCTGTGTAATGAAAGACCGCAGCGGAGCAATGCTGTGTTTTACTCTGAATAAGTCGTAAATGATGCCTAATGAATCTCATTAATTACATTTTATTTTATTGTCTACTCGCTTTGAATGAAGCTGGTGGCATGCAATAACCATTCTTCGTATATAAAATATGTATAAATACCTGACAACAAATTGATTTCCATTCGATGATATACGGATTTAAGATCTTCACCTTTTGTTTTTCGTGTTTTAATATTTTAAGCGGTCTCAGAACTTAACAGTAATGAAATATAAACACTTGCAGGTTAATAATTTTGCCTGGTCGTTTAGGTAAATGAAATGCATATTAATAAGCCAAACAGACATAAACATTCAGGCCGAACACACTTCAATGAAACTAAACAAAGAACAACCAAACTATCTACAGTTTTTGAAAAGGAAGCTTTTATATTTAATTGACTATGTTGTGTAAAATTAAGTGTTAGTTATCCTGTCAAAATGTTTCACTTACATTTTTAACCATATTCAACAGCAAGCTATAACTTTTAGTAGGACATAAAATGCAGTTCTGGCACACTACTTATAACACATCCCGTCAAAACGTGTTGGTAACGTCATACATAAGTGAGCACTGTGGTGGGGCTAACCATTTACGAATGGAAATACTTCTGTAAGAGATTTGAAGTACAGTAAAACCCCTAATATGGACACCCCTCTATTATTGACACCCCTGAATATGGACAGCATTTTTCAGTCTGTTTTAAAACGCCATAGAGTTCTGTTATATCTAGACCCCTCTATTGTAGACACCCCTCTATTCAGAATTAGGGACACTCTTTTTACCTCGTAAGTACAGTTACGCATTTAAAACAGCCCCTCTATTGTAGACAGTCGAATTGCTGTCCATATGTTGTACGTTGTGTAAACAACCTCTATCAGCTTCTTACTCAGTAGTATTTGTTTTTTCGCTATTGTTATCTGTGGGTTTTGAGTACATTATATTGAACACAGTGCATGTAAAGACAATAGGGCTTATTACAAAAGATGTGTGCTTAAGGGAGAAGTTTTATACTACTAGACCCTATTGACATGTGCTCCGTCTTTTAAAATTCGTATACAAGAACAAGTAATTCATTGTCTTAATACTCAGTTAAGATGTTATACAAGGTGTTAAGTATGGATATCGGTGATGTGAAAAGAAAACGGAACGAACTTTCGCTATATGATAAAGTTAAAATAATCAAAGCTAGTGATGGAAAAAGTGTAAAAATAGCCAAAGATTTTAGTTGTAGTTGTCAGATAGAACAGGAAATCGAAATTAGGGACACCCCGCCATTAGGGACAAAGTTTTTCAGTCGCTTTTTGTCCCTAATAGCGGGGTTTCACTGTACTGTGCTTATCCTGCTTTAGGAATATGAAGCACACTATAGCATGTAGTTTGTTATGTTTGTTTGTGCACGCCTTCAAACTTAAATTGGTGCCGTGACAGTAGTGGATACAAACATTATTGATGACGAATGAACGCACTGACCTAATGTTGAGTGTATATACAGGCCAATAGCAAACATAATTTACATGTCAATTCTGCTTTTATTTTCACCTTTTCTTACTTTCAAGCAATACTTCATGAAACAATTTTCCAACCAAAAGTTTATTTGTACTCTTCTTGACACCACGTGAGAACTGATTTTTCTACAACTCCCGATGACATCAAGCATATATGTAAAAACGCTAAGAAACGAAGATTAATTGATATTTCTGTTACTGGATCATCATGACACTGGATTATGATGACACCGCAACCATCTCTAAGCTGCAGCCATTCAAACTCGGGTTTTAACAATCACCCGCTATTGTTAAAAACATCTTATCTACAAACCATGGATACATATATATATATAGTTCAGCTACTGGGGCAACTTCCTTTATATTGCAAGTAGAGTTAAAGTCCCACTCCGCATCTTAAGCAAACCAAAATGCATTGTAATGAATAATTTGCACAGAACTCTCCCATTCTTTCAAGGTTTTCCTTAAACAGAATTTTCTAGGTTTCAAAAGGCGAATACGCGTTACAATCAATTAAATTGAAATTAATCTTGTGGAAATTGAAATAAATGAAATTGCACTTGAAACCCTGTAGATCGACACCTTATATATACTTCCCGCATGTAATTCTTCAAATAATAGCTCCCTCATGTTTAGAAATATAGAGCCTAATGTGCTTTGCGATTAGAAAGCTGTCGAGTAGTCGGTCGCTATAAGCCTGGCCACTTGTTTCAGTTTCATTCTGGCTGGGAGTAACATTGAAGCCAGCGCTTAAGACTACACAAAAAATCCATCCATCCATCCATCCATCCATCCATCCATCCATCCATCCATCCATCCATCCATCCATCCATCCATCCATCCATCCATCCATCCATTAATCCATTCATTCATTCATTCATTCATTCATTCATTCATTCATTCATTCATTCACCAACCAAGCAACCAACCAGCAGACCGACCAACCAGCCGACCAACAAAAAACCAACCAACCAACCAACCAACAATGTTTTTAATAATGCGATATTCATACAAAACATAAAAAGTAACCTTGTAATTGGTAAAAAATCAGTGCGTTTAAATTGAAATATTTCGTCGTTGCTTTTGTCATGTTGAACTAGTTTATCACTTATTATCTTGATCTCAATAAAACAAGATAATTGATCAATTAGAGAACAACCACTAATCGCCACTCAATCATGTTGACATTTTTCAATCACGTAATGAGTAGCTGTTTCCTGTTAAGACTGCTAGGGGGTGTGAGTGAATGATTGCAGAGGGAAGTCACACTTGGTTGACCATTCGTGAAAAGTAGTCTTCTAATGAAACACCCTGCAGTAATGTATGGCGTGAAACACCAGTCAGCTTTCGAGGAAAGTATGCGTGTCATAAGACAGAATTGTGGTGTACCAGCATATGAGCATGAGGAAAGAGAGACAAAGAGAGAGAGAGAGAGAGAGAAAAAAGAGAAAGAGAGGGGGAGAGGAAGAGAAAGAGAGAGGGAGAAAGAGAAAGATGAAAGAGAGAGAGAGAGAGAGAGAGAGAGAGAGAGAGAGAGAGAGAGAGAGAGAGAGAGAGAGAGAGAGAGAGAGAGAGAGAGACGGAGATTGTTCTTTAACTTTTTCATATTTGTCATTTGTGGGTGTTCAGCTAAAAGTATGAAACCGAAGTAGGGTTTCAAAACAATCTCAGTTTCTAAATGAAAAGTTGTTATTTAAATGATTTGTTTTAACCTTTTTTATTTAGACTTCTTCCTGGTCTATTTCCTGCAAAAACTAGATTTTGTTTTATCACTGCCAATGCAAACCGTTATTACAGAAACAGCTTATATCCTATGCAAGAAGATTGCCGTGCCACAAGGTTCTACTTTGATACTCATTTGAAAGTTATTCAATTCATCTGCAAACAGGTAAGAAAAAATGAACGGCTGCTGTTTATTTCTTTAGCTTAAGTTTTAAAGCCTAACTTGATCCTTTTGTATAGTCGTTATTTCAAGCCCTGAGTTGTTTTGATTATACAAGAAAATCTACAATTTTAATTGAACAACACAAAATCGTCAATATTGTTAAACCGGAATAACAAAACTGCATTTTTATAAGAATAAGTATTTATCAGACTTCAAAAGGTTTAGCTTTGAAGGGAATTAATAAATTTAAATACTTCTGAAGTTTTTGAACTGAGATCGATGATATTTACACATGAAAATGAGAAATTTATTGACAAGAAAACAGCAATAGTACAATATCAGATACATTTATGCAATGAAATTAAGTACAAGGTATGTAACCACATTTACGGTAGAACAGTATTTCTCACTGTCTGAGCCATTTTTTGATTTATTCATGTGTTGAATGCTCTGAATCACAATAACTCTCAATAAAACTTTGTCTTTAATACCTATATTGGAAAGTGCTCACTATTAAAGTTACAGTGAAACCCCTTTATTATGGACACTGACCGACTGGCAGGTTTTGTCTTTACACCATGGCTTACACATCAATGTGTGTGTGTGTGTGTGTGTGTGTGTGTGTATGTGTGTGTGTGTGTGTGTGTGTGTTGGAATAGGTAGCGACAAGGGGGCGGAAAATATAAAGAAAATAAAAATGGCTTCACTGTTTTTCTCCTTTATTCCTAATCCATAGGAAATTATAAATGATGCTAAATTGAATAACAATTATCAAAACGTTATTCCATCTCTGGCTTTTAGCCTTCTCCTGAAAGAATGTCCCGATTTTTTAATGTCGCCCATCTTTGATTTAAATTATTTAAGTTGCTAAAATATCTCTTTTTTATTGATTAACTACCTATGGTTGAAAACCAAATTTGCCACTTTATATAAACACTCCGATAAATTGGCAAGATAAGGAAGCTTACTTTTAAAGGCTGTTAGTTAATTTCTATACCATTTGGAATATAACTTGCTATCTATACCAGGGTATTCGCAAAAACGCACTAAGGACACATGATTTTGCTTTGCTTAAAAAAGCAATCGATATATCCATGCGAGCAGAGCTGTTGAATAACAAAACAATCTGTTTATGTATATGCAAAATAAGGACATTTATAAAAATGTCCGTTATCGCGGGTTCCGGCAAAAAATGTCCACTGTCCTGAATCACAATAACGAGGTTTGAATAATGAAGAAGCCAATGGTATTATAAAAGAGACTGGAAGAAAGTGTTCCTAATTCAGAAACTGTTTACATTATTCACTTCCTATAGTTTTGTTTTGTTTATCACCCTGTCACATTACTGAATGGGTATCGGAGGTTACACTTAGAAATGAGTATCTCTCAAACGTGCTGCATTATGCAGATAAAGCACAGGAAATTAGTACTGGACTTATTTAAGTCACCCAATCATTTAATTTTCTTGTATATTAATTTATTTAAACAAGTTTGGCTTGTAATTAGACTTCTAAACTATTTGAAGTAGATTTTGTTATGTTTTAGAGTGCACAAAAGCATTTGATCGGGATAGCATATAAACCCTCTTCTAGTCCTTTTAAGAGCTGCTTACATCTAAAAATCCATCTGAAAAAGTCAGTCACCACTTTGATGCAATTATCCACTTGATAGAAACAATTAAGCATTCATGTTCTACACTAAAACTGTTATAATGATTTAAGATGCATTCACAAGCAATATTATTAGAATTCGGCTCTCATTTACCACCTATGGTTTGTTGATGAGTGGACAACAGCACAAAAAATAACAGAAAACTATTTCATAACGTATTTTGTTTTACAGCAACAATTACCCATTTATTGCAATATTGTAGATTGTAATCAGTTTATCATGAATTTCTTACAGAAGAGTACGACGGACATTTCATTTTCATACGTCAAAGTTCAATGCTACAGTATCTATGTACTAAAGTATATATGAAGTAACAAAGAAGTAAATATGAAGTACGCGAGAAGTACATATGAAGCATTTGAGAAGTACAGATGGAGTACGTAAGAATTACATATATAGTACATAAGAATTCCATATAAAGTGGTTTCATGTGAATTATACATGAACAACATATCGACTACCCGCGAATTTTTAAGCCAAAAGTAATATGAATTCCAAAAGAAGTTCATATATGGTGGTCATGTATTTTTCACGTACTTCATATGTATTTACGTGCTTCATATGCAATATTGAAGTAGGAATTATGAAATTGAAGTGTACCCACTACTCTTCCGTACTTTCTGGCTGAAAATTATTGATCACATTTGTAGACTAGTAAAGAGCAGCAATATTTTCAGACATTATGTATGCCTGCAGAATGTATCTGTTTTCAACTTGTTTTCTTGTGAGAAATTGTTTATTTGAAAAGCTATGCTTTATAATATTTAGTAAAATAACATAGCATTTAAATAAGTTCAAAGGAGAATGTGATAAGAAACGCCCTGGCTAATATATACAGTGTCACACATTTCCTTATTGCTATGTTTAAATTCTAATAAATATGATAATATTGAGGATTTTGCTTAATTGATTCTGCGCATTAATCTGTGTTAAATAGCTGGTAACAGTGATCAAAATATCTCTGTTTCTTTACAATAAAAGAATTTGTTGAAAGTTTCATTAGAAGCTATACGTAACATATGTTTCATGATAAGAATTATCAATTGACAATCACATTTATTGACTGAACATTAGCCTGGTAATTTATAGTACACATCTTGAGCAAATTGTGACATCTCTGTAAGATATTGTGATAGCGATTGCACCTCTTCACTTGTCCAGGATAAAGTCATTTGAAAGCGCCTGTAGCAATTAAGATATTCTTGTATTTATGCTAAGTTCATTTGTCTGCGTTTTTGCAGTTTACAACTAGTGTGTTTAATTTGCCTCTGAATTTCAGAACATTTTCAAAACTGTTACACTTTTATATTCAATATAATTGGTATGCTTTGCTTGTATTGAATCTTAATAATTTCCGCTTTAATGTTAAATTGATAATAACTGCATATGATTTTAAATAAGTTAAGTCGAATTCAAACAGCTTATTTAGTTGCCTCTGAGAAGCAAACTTTCATTCATACATGGGTCGGTTCAAATACAGACAATGAATTTGGCTATAGTTTAAATGTTTTTAGAACAAGAGACACCAATCAAACCGTTAAACTGTTTTGGAGACATCATTCGGCTTGTGAATATGCCATATAATTGAGCGGTTACACAAATTTGAGTCGACAATGGCCGATCTATCAGGGTATGATTACCCTTAATAACTTTCGATAATTTTATTATCAGATTTCAAAATCAAATAATTTCATTATGCAGTTAGCGAGTTAAACAAGGCGAGATAAAAATAGAAACATTAAGAGTTCATTCTTAATGATGTGTAATAATTGACTTATTACAGCTTCTATCTGTTTTTTATGAAATGTCATCTCTGATGTGACAAAACGTTTGTTATTCTCCAACTAGTTTAATCATCCATTTATTTGCGGATGAATTTCCAGCTTCACTATCAAATGTGCTAACTGTAAATTGTTTACTGGAACTCGGAATCAGGCGGTTGCTGAAATGACTAGGGATGGCGGTCATTGAATAGTGCAGATATGATGTAATATAAAATACAGCATGGGCAATTTACAATTTTGAATCAATTTGAAATATCACTACTGTTTAGAAATCTTCAAGCATCTTAGAATTACACAACAGTTTTCACAGTGATTTTGTTTTAAAAGGCTTCGTTTCGGGAGCCCATAGCAAATAATAAAACTTATGCTGATTTAAATCTGAAATTAGAGTGTGTCTTATGTATTCCACAGATAAGTATTTTCTCAGACTTCATCGAAAAAAAAATGCGACTATTATTTTTCCTGTTATTGCTATTTATCTATTTTATTTTAAGTGCTTTTGACCACCCAACTTGAACACGTCCAAGCATCATATTTGCGGCATATTTATGAAGTGGATTTTTCGCCAGTGAGTAATGCACTAACGTCATGCTAGTTAGCCATTATGCAACTAATCAATCTGATATCTGTGCTATTAAATTGCAACCATTAGCAATGATGTGTAATAAAAGCCACTAAGCATTGGGACCAAGAACAATTGAATTATAAGCATTGGTTTGAGTAGTAAAAGGTTAATTGTAGTTTTCAAAGTCTCTATTTTCCTCTCATTTACAATAAACACATGCTAATCGACAGGATCATGGAAGAAACTGGTGCATTAAAAGTGTAACGAGACGAAATAACGAGAGCTGTGTATTGTTAACTATTGTTATCATCAATGGGTGATACTGTTGCAAGCGGCTGTTGTCTATTGTCTAAAGCGGTTCTACTTCTCCCTACCTCCGGTTACCGGTTATTAAGTCTACGGAGATGATTGTCATAAACGACAGTCGTATTTATGGCACGGATGAGTTATAGAGGTTGTTAACTATATTGCTTCAAAAGAAGGGTCAAACAATGTAATTTATAATTTTAGCTGCGTTGACCAACACAAAGCCGTTACAATAAATATTTTGCTCTGCTTTTTTTCTAATGCACGCGAGTTCTTTATTAAACGTAATTTATAACCATATTAATATAGAAGGCAATATGGTCTGAAGCCGAAATGGGATAAAGCCCCTCCATCACAGGAACTGTTGGGGCTTTTCTGAGCCTCATTTGTTCAGAATGACAAACATAGCGTCTTGTTACTGTGGTATACACAATCTAACGCATCGCCATTGTATTTTTTAAAGTTAAAAGTACCAGTAAATAAATAGAACAAAACCTCGAAATAATAGGTAAAATATAATTAACTGAGAAGTAAAATGTCCAGAAATAAAAATGAATTTTATATATCTGGAGAAAACGTTGTTACTGGTGCTCTGGTGTTAGTAACAACATGAATGATATCTATGAGATAATACTCCGAGTACCGTTCAAAATAACATAAATGACTGTATGGTTGCCATATGTTTGTCAATTAGTAGTCAGTTTGGATAAAAATGTAAAAATATGCGGTAACATAGCATTATGTAGTTATCATAGTTTAGCTGTGACCAACATCCATATTATTCCTCAAATATTAGATGACATATGGTTGTCGACCAGGCTGCTGAACCTGTAAACATGTACAGTGGAACCTCTGAAATCGGACCACTCTTGGGACCGGATAAAATGTGCCCTATTTCAGAGGTGGTCCCATTTTGGAGACTTGGTCCTACTTGGGTAAAATTTTGCGGGTTGACCGCAGTTTCAAGTCTGATGTCAAAACACAAAGAAGCCAACCGTTTGAAGCTTTGAATTCTGTATTGGACAGTTCTTCTGCAAATATTAGCGCTTTTTCTAGGTCCATAGGTCCAGAAATAGGAATGTTACTGCTTCGACACATTTTGAACCATTTCCAAACTGCTTCATGCAACTTTACATAAGGATCATAACGCAATCGCTTTTTCTCAGAATCACAGTTTTCCTCATAGGCATTGACATACTCAATTTCCGTTTCAACAGTCTTTGGACTTGTTATTTACTAATTACATACTTTTCAGCTGACTTTCTTTGACCAATCAATTTACTGTCATTAATTATCTCAATTTTATCTGTGAGACTAATGTTTTTTTATTAACTTTTTCTCTGCTTTCCATTTTGAGAAAGTTTTAGCATTTTTTCTTATTTAAATTACCTTTATATGCTTAAATTGACATTTAATTGTCATTATGAATTCGGTGGCATTTTGGGTCGGCTTAAATACTAAAAGAATAGGCACCACATAAATTAAGATGTCTTGGGTTTGTATATTGCCAGCCGCTATTGTTTAGACAAGATACAAACGTATAGAAAACAAAACTAAGCCCCTGTCTGGTTACACACTTGCTACCATAATCCCTAGCAACAATATCTAAGACGGCAACATGCTCAGTGTTGTAAGTAATGTGCCGTAAAAATACACTGGATTCCCCATTGACTGACAGTGGTCCAATCTCAGGCATTTTGAGGGCTCGGGACCGAAAAAAGCGACCCGAAGTGGCCCGATCCGAGGTGGTCCCAATTGGGAGTTATCTTAACCATTAAAGTCTATGGAGCGCATTCGGGGACGGAAAAAATGTGCCCTTATTCGGAGGTGGTCCCAAGAGGGAGGTGGTCCGATGCCGAGGTTCCACTGTAGCTGTTTTACCATGTAGGGAACAGATGATAGCTAAACCATCGCTTAAAACATATTTTATACATATGGTTAACATATGCTGGCATTGTGATGGTAGTTTAAAAAGGTAGAGAACACATAATAATCGTATGGTGCACATGCATTTAGTATTCATCTTTAATAAATGCTAAACTATATGAGGTGAGAGGTTTATCATACCTTAATCGACATACATTCAACAATAAAAATGATAAGCATTTGCTCAACATTACACTTGATCGGTTTCAGTAATGCTGAATAATGATAGTAACAATATTACTAATTTACCGTTATCATAAGACATTTCTCACACAACGTTTTCTTTATTGAGTTTTTAATGTGTTATTGGTTGAACGATAGATGCAATATGAAATTGGCACTGTTATATGCTATAGTCTATTCGTTACATTCGATGTAATATAAAACCCTCGCTTATAAATATAAAGAAGCATTCTTTTCCTGTAGAAATTTCCATAAAACTGTTTAAAATGATTGAAAGACAAACAGACGACGACATATAACAAGAAATATAATCCGATTTCTATTAATAAAATTGTTGACAAACACATGTTACAATATCATTAACCTTTGCTACAGCTGTTACTTTGTCCGGCTAACTGGCTTTGTTGGGTGTCAGCGTAGTTCACACAAAACACATCTCAGTCAACATTTACCAATACTGCAAGTAGGTTACAGCCTTGTTGTAAAACACAAACACAAACTTCATCATAAAAACAGTGAAGCTGTGCTGTTTTAGACTTCCCAGTCTATCACTGAAACACACATTAAAATAATGAATAAGCCTTTGTCATGGCCTTCCACCAAGTCATGGTGGAATTTCAGACAATACTGATTATCCGATATTAAACTTTATCAACAGATGTTGATTTGCTTTTCAAGAAAATTTGTTCAAAGTTAATTCGAGCAACACAATTTAGAATACAGCGAACACGACACAACGTTTCATCATACCACAACAAAATAGTATACCAGAATGTTTTAAATTAGCATAGTATACTAGAACACCATACAACGTTATCGCAATATAATATAACACCATACCACAGCAAAATAGTATACTAGAACAGTTATCAAAACAAATCATTTCAGTTTGCCACAACAATGAACAAACTTTCAAGGCATTTAAATATCAATTTTTAAAGATATACATGCAGTTAATGCGGTCATATTAAGCATAAATTTTTAAAACAAAAAAAATCACACATTTGAAACCACAAATGTTACATCAAATCATGGAAATAGGACACATATATTATGAGAAGTATAATTTATATTTCTGAAGCCTTAAAGTTTATACTTAGTTATTAGCATAAATACCTCATTTTATTGAATAAGCACATCTCTTTTCTCTGTTGTATCGCTTAAATATAAGAAGGGCCTTTGAATGAGACCCACCTTTAGACCGAAGAAAATAGATATTAATTTAGGTGTGGTTTTACTACTTCGAAATAGGCACTAACAAATCATTACCAGGGAAATGAGTTCTTAATTGGTGATGGTCTTAATTAGAGTGGGTCTTATCGAGAAGTCTTACTATTTACAAGCAAACAACTGGAGTTTTTCTTTTATTATCATATCATCCATTAGTTTTCAGAGAACGAACTGATCAACAATTGAAAAGGTGCTTTTTCAGTAGAAAGATATTATCTATGGTAATCCTGCCAGATTCAATCCTGGCAGGTAAAAATATTTATATTTGTATTCAACGCCGTAAGGATGTTAATAGTCTTCTATGCAGTTTTAACTGGCATGATGCTTCTACAGCTTTCGCCTACAGTATGAGATGACATAACACACATATTAAATAGTGGTACGCTTGAAAATGCTCAAGCACGGAAGGTTGTTAACTATTACATTTCCGTATGGAATTTTGTGCGAAGATGTACAACTGAATTGAGCGGGGGTTAAGACTATCGCTGTTTTTCTTGTATCCTGACAATTTCACAATAAGTTTGCTTATTCATTTTTTTAAACGAAAACTGTTGTATAAAGCTGACATTCTTTTGCCGAATGTGTAGTAGTCATACAGTTGTGATTTCTTGTTGCATCTGAAATGCTTTCTGTTTTAACTTTAGTATCCATGCCGGATTTGTTTATTATTATTCTCTGATGTTGCTTTTCGAGGCTTCGCATGTTCATTTTCCCATATTACAGATACACACGCCCGGTGTTACCGCAATATTTAACATAGTGGTGGAGTTAATGTACAAGTAGAACAGTATAAGCTTGTTGTAACAGTATACCCAGTAATACAAGCAAAAAAAATAAATAAATAAATAAATAAAAGAAATAGTTCCTGTTTTATGGGATTTAAGGCTTCTTAAAGTGAATTTAGCAAAAGGAACTTTGAAATGCGACTTTTATACCTATTGTAGTGAGCATTCGGAAAACTGGCTTAAAAAGTAAAAGATGATCGATCACTGACTCAGCTTGATCCAAGAGGCTCTGGTAATTTTGGAACTTCACGTGTTCACCTCAGAAATATTCCACAGATGTAGACTGTGCTGTCAATTACATTTCACATTTCATTAAGAGATTTTGTGATGTATTCTATTGTAAAACTTTTCCTGTGTTTTTTTTCAAACTGGATTCTATCTGTCGGAACCTAACTCTACATGGGAGCCTTAGCGACGGACATGTCACATTACCGGTGAAACGAAAGAGAGATAAAATTCAACATCTTATCCTTTTGAGTTCTTGCTCTTTCTTTAAAGTATATTGAAAAGATTATGGAAACGAATGTTCAGATAGCTTTCCATTGCATTCTTTGGTAGTATTTTATTTAACGGCAAGCAATGTGCAATCATTGTAGCCATGGTTTTGTAGATCTTCCAGCATTTCGCGGCCAGAGAATCTTTCTCCTAAGACACATAATACGTTCACTTGTTAATTTCTCCGTAGTTCCTTGCAGCATAGAGAAAGTGGAAGGTTGTGCTTTTTAACACTTGACAAGTCTTTGACTTGGTCAAGGCCATTTTTTTCTTGACAGTAAAATTCAGTTTCTTGTTTCAGCTTCTTCTCTCACACTACAGGCCCTAGGACCACAAAACTTTTTACTTATGTAGAACTTGGTCTGAGGGTGTGCATCCCGCCTTTTTTCGTCTACGATTTCGTTTTCATGCTGTTCCGCATTTACTTGCAAAATACACTCTTTTCACAAGAAAACGAAATCGAAGACGAAGATAAAAAGTGACGTGCACACGTTCAGATCAAGCTCTTCATAAGTCCTAAGTTTCATGGTTTCAGGGCCCATAGTGTCAGAGAAGAAGAAGACACAAAAAATCGGAAAACTGTCGCACAAATGCATATAACCCTTGCAAGCCAACAGCTTGTCAAGTGTTAATAACAAGTGGTAGATACAGGGCGTATAAAGGCAAAGTAACGGTTGAGCAAAACAACACAGCTTATGAGCGTTACTCGAGTTCTACCTGCATAGAGAAAAAGTGCTAGTCCGTTCAATCAATGAAGCTGTTGAGCCAACATAACCAAGCAGATATACACGATTAATAAACGAATTCAAGCTGTGATGTTTGCTAATATATCAATGGCATCACAATTTCATTGGAATAAAACTAGTCCAAATAAAACTTTTGACATATTATTAAGTTCAAAATATTAATATTATTTGAGTCCGGGGGGGGGGGGGGGCGTCCAGGTGGTTTCTGCGGGAGGGGGGGGGCGCGTCCAGGTGGTTTCCGTGGGAGGGGGGGGGGGGGGCTTTAGAGTCGTGGAGTAGCGCATGGCAAAATGAGTTTTGCTTTTTAACTTTTAATGTTTGTCAAGTGTTGAAGATTTCGCTTGCGAAATACGGTTCTAGTTACAGCTTAAAGTTAAGTTTGAAATAAAAGTTTCACTTTCCTAGTGTCACTAGGTTCGAAACGGAATCCCCCTGTTTCACCTTTTTCTAGGCAAATCGTTTCCGCGCAACTTGCCAAAAATGCGTACAGCTACAAGTTTTTTTACATAAGCGTACAAGGTGAGTGGAGGGCGGGGGGGGGGGGGGTGCTGTATGAACTTCTGAGGCATAAGATGCCTTAGATGTTGTGTTTTGTGGATAATAAGTTTATTCCGCACTTGGGCAATATCAAAGAATGGGAGTGGCTTTACTGATTACTGAGCACAGCTACAAATAGCCTGTGTTTGTTGTTGGCACAATCCATGACTTTATGATATATGACAGATCAATACTCTGTGTTCTAGTGAGTTCATGTACCAGTGTTATTTTTTAAGGCAGAATTATTTAAAATGCCTGATTGCTCAGGACGGACAGATAGACCAAATGCTATATATATGTCTCCCTTAGGGGGAACATGTAATTATTTAAACCGTTTCAATTTTGGTATCATATTTTAGTCCGCTAACTCCATCTTGTAATATTTTCTAATCGATTTTCACTCCCACCTCGTTTTGACTTGGTTCGGAATGTAAATATTTTCACATACAGAACGCATTTTGGAGCTAGGAAAGGGTCAAAGAATTGTCAGATCTAATCAGCGGATGTTTTCATATTAAGCTGCATTTTTTGGAAGGGATGTTTCCCCCTCCGTGAGGGCTTCAGCCGAACATCTTCGTCATCACTTTGAAGACCAAATGCATCCCATTTTTTCGACTTGTTTAGTTCATTACACTGCATTATCTGGTCCATTTAAGAGATTTTTTATATAAATATTAAGAATGTAGAAATTTCTATCCGTTTCTAAGTGTATCTGAAAAGCGAAGTGTTGCTCTGGTTTATTTTCTATCACAAACTAGAGGTGTGCCCGATCGGAGCACAAACGCCCCGCCTGGCGGATAGCCAGTGACATAATCTTAGTTTGAGGGATGTGATTCTTCTTGAAGAAAGAATGAATAAGCACGGATTTAGTAACGAGCACGTAACTGCAGTAAAATTGCCTAAGTTCAAAGGCCAATTCTGACAGAATAAACGCCTCGTCGGACAAAAGAACGACGTCCTGCACAACTTCAATATATTAGGAACAATATCCCACAAACAAAAAAGTTGCCGGCCAAATAGCTACGCTACAGTGCGAGCCACAAAACTTTGTACCTTAAGCGTAACGTACACACAGACAGACGGACGGACAGACGGACGGAAGCACAAGTCAAACACTATATACCCCGCTGACATTTGTCAGACGGGGCATAAAAACCATCACTTGTTTCATGTTAAGCTCTTAGTAGTAGGAAAATAAGGGTTCGAAAACAGGAAGTGACGTCATAATGACGTCACTGTGGGGAAAACCCGATCGATAAATTTCAGAGTGCACTCGTACAGAGTGTTGGGTAAAACCGATCGATAAATTTTAGAGTGCACTCGTTCAGAGCGTGGGAACGATCAATAAATTTGAGAAGGAATGGGATTTTCAGCAGGATAAAAGTGTGGCTCCAAAAACAGGAAGTGACGTCATCAAACCCCCCCCACCCCCCCTAGGGGTCGACTGTCAGAAGTGAGGACCTCCCCCCCCTAGGGGTCGACTGTCAGAGGTGAGGACCCCCCCCACCGGACTGACAACATTTTGTGATTTTGGCATAGTTATCCTTTTCAGACGATTCTGAACAACTTTGGTTTTGAGGACCCCCCCCCCCCACCCGGGCCGAGAAAATTTTGTGATTTTAGCATAGTTATCCTTTTCAGACTATTCTAAACAACTTTGGTTTTCATGACCCCCCCTCTTACTTAAAATTGTGATAACTTTCGTTATAGTTAACCAATTTGTATGAAAATTTCACCATTTGATTCAGTGTTATGTAAAGTTTTGTCATAAAGTAATCATGCGCTACTTGCGCAGCTGGCTGTGTGCATATTTATAGCATGTAGCCATTTTAACTTAAAACTGGGATTACTTTTGTTATATTTGACCGATTTACCTGGAAATTTCACTGTTTGATTCAGTTTTCTATCTTTTTTTTGACATAGTCATGGGCTATTTGCACAGCTGGCTGTATGCATATTTATAACATGTAGCCATTTTAACTTAAAACTGAGATAACTTTTGTTATATTTGACCGATTTACCTGGAAATTTCACTGTTTGATTCAGTTTTCTATCTAGTTTTGACATAGTCATGGGCTATTTGCACAGCTCGCTGTATGCATATTTATAGCACGTAGCCATTTTAACTTAAAAGTGGGATAACTTTTGTTATACTTGACCGATTTACATGAAAATTTCACCATTTTGTTCAGTTATTTCTTGTGTTATTTCGCGGATGAATACCATATTGGCTTGACCGCTAGATGTCTCTGCTGTGCAGCTCTAAAACTGTATGTGAGACATTCTGCTGAGTCAGCAATTTTAACCAGTTTGAACAAGTTACACACCATATTTTGATTACATGTAAGTAGCATAAAAGCATGAGTGAAACATACATTTCAACCAGTGATAAATTCTGCTGAGTCAGCAATTTTAACAAATTTGAACAAGTTACACACCATACACCATCGAAGTAGTATACGTTTTTGTTCTGCTTGGACAAACTTTTTGTTATTATGACTCTATGACATTATGTGACAACATGCGACTGTGACATGTGACTTTATGTAATCTATGACATTATGTGACTCTCTATGACTTTTTTTTTTAACATAATAGCCATATTTCTATGTCTATTTTCACTATTATTATTATGCTAATATTTAATTAGTCATATTTCAATGGTTTTATTACAATAACCACACGCACACACAGCATAGGAATAAGTACATGAAAGGTCTCAGAGTGTGGGGAAACCAATCAATAAATTTCAGAGTGCACTCGTTCAGAGCGTGGGAACGATCAATAATTTGAGAAGGAATGGGATTTTCCCTACGTTAAGTCCAATGTTATGTTTTATGTTATAGTAGTTGGAAAATGGTGCAAACTTTAGCAAATGTAGTTTTTGACAACATATGATATATAAAATAAGTTTTAGCATTTTACCATGGTACTTATTCAACTATTCTAAAGTTATAGTTGTGCAGAAATGGTGGTTCTAGACCAACTTTAACAAATTTAGTTTTTCACGTTTCAAACAATTCTACCACTTGGTTGGTTGGTTGATTGTTGGAAAATGGGAAGTGAAAATGTGGATAGTTATGTAGGAAAAACTGCACCCATTCAAACATGTGTTCGAATGGCAAGCCCATTTAAAAGATGTGTTCGAATGGCAAGCCCAATCCAAACACGTGTTTGAATAATTTTTGGAAGATATTAGGTCGTGGTATTGTTCAACAAATTGTTCAACATGTTCAACATGTTGTTGTTCAACATGTTCAACATGTTGTTGTTCAACATGTTCAACATGTTGTTGTTCAACATGTTCAACATGTTGTTGCTCAACATGTTCAACATGTTGTTGCTCAACATGTTCAACATGTTGTTGTTCAACATGTTAAACATGTTGTTGTTCAACATGTTAAACATGTTGTTGTTCAACATGTTCAACATGTTGTTGTTCAACATGTTCAACATGTTCAACATGTTCAACATGCTCAATATGTTGTTCAACATATTCAACAAGTTCAACATGTTCTTCAACATGTTGTTGTTCAACAAGTTGTTGTATATAAAGCTATGTTTAAAGACTTTCTCATCATTTGAATTGTGTAGGTTGAACCGAAAGGATGTATCAATGCAACATGTGTTCAAAATCTTACAACTGGCCACAAAGTCTTAAAAGACACTTAAAGGTTGCTCACACGTCAGAAGTGGATGAAGAATCGGATATGGAAAACCCTGTAAAACTACCTTTCACGGAAACTTTCGACGAGTCTTCTATGGAAAGTGAAAGCGTTAACATGGCTGAAAAGAATGTACATGCTTGTACAGAATGTGGTGCATTATACAACAGCGAAGAAGCTTTGCTCAAACATATGGAGCGGTGTGGTGAGGATGCCGATGACAGGAGTTCTGAAAGTGAGTCAGAAACAGACTCTGAAAGTGAGTCAGAAATAGACTCTGTTTGGTATGATATGGTTCAAGAAGTCTACGATGACTATGATGACAAATTTCAAGAAAAGGTTTCAGAATATGAAGAACAAGGACTTGAAGATCCGCGTGAAATAGCAAGCTATGACCTTCGACCCATTTATAAACATGGACTTGAACAACTGTTTATGAGACTATTCAAATATACCCAGCGTCTAGAAGAAAGCCAACATTATCAAAAGATTTTAAAGGACTTTAATTACTTTGTGGATGAAAAACATTACAAGTATTCAAAGGCACTAAAGGCGGCTATAAGGAAAAACAATGCATTCTTTGAAGAGCTACTAGATAAGGAAGAGGAGTATGACAGCAGTGATGAAGAAAGTGACATGGAGAGTGAGCAGAGTGAAACAGATGAAGAAAAATAGACTTATTTGACTAAACTTCATGATAAAGACTTTATAAATGTTGTAATATTTTATTCGCTTAAGAGTTGTGTATTAATATATGTCTTGCTTTGCAACATATAAAGTCGCAAGGTTCCTGACGTGGTTTTAATTGACGCGTAAACCATATATCATATATTAGGTATTATAGTTAATTTTGTATTATTATGTATTATATTCAAGAATTGTATTATTATGCATTATATCCAAGTATTGTATGAGAAAAATAAAAAGTTGAAAAGCACCATATGTGTTTTTATTGATTATCATAAATATGTACAATTATGATACAAACAAAATTATTTCAAATACATATTATGTTAATACATGTGCAGATTCACAAAAACTTAACATTTTATAACAACTGACTTCACATGAACATACATCATATTAATTTCATAGCCTACATATGAAGACAATTTAATTTGAACTACATATCAAATGTATATGTCCATATGAGTCAAAGCTAAGTTTCAAGTCCTTGTCAAGCTTCAAAACCTTCGCTCCAATCTTCTACACTGAGGGTGATGAAATCATAGCATTCACTAAGCTCGTCATGCAGTTAAAATGTATACAGTCATCTCGCTGTCTACTCAACGATCTTCTGACAGTCACTGCATTTATACAAATCCATTTGCTGAAGCATGAGATCCACTGACGTCATTTGCTTCTTCAGCATGTACCAATCGTTCAATGACAACAAAATTCCCTTCTTGGTAGGATGTAACCTCCCAGATGTATGATCCGTAATATATTCACGAATGTTAACCATCACTTTCTGTTGATATTTCGCCAATTTCATATATATTTCTCCATTCATAGGTATCATAACCGGTAAATCGTCTACACTCATCTTCTTCATGGTGGTAGTAGCTTTACACTCTGGTTCTCGCTTCATTTTAGGCTCTGTCTTAATTTTTCGCTTTTTACACGGCGACGTCATAGCTGGTAACTCATCTCTTTTTCTCTTTCTAAGATGTGGTCGCTTTTGACGCTGCTGACATGACTTCACCTTAGACTTTACCATGGGCATTGCCTTAGACTTTGCTGTAGGCATTGTCTCAGGCTTTACCATAAAATTTTCTGCAGGCATTGTCTCAGACTTTTCTACAGGCATTGTCATAGATGGTAGTTGTTGCTCGCTCACTCCAGACATGTTCACACTTCAGTATCTTGATATAGAATGTGTGTTAGGTCTGAGGGCGGCTGCCTTTTATACTTTATAGTGAGTTGACTTAATATGTTTAGAAATAACTTTATCACGTTTGCCTTTGTGACCAGTTGTAAGATTTTGAACAAATGTTGCATTGATACATCCTTTCAGTTCAACCTACACAATTCAAATGATGAGAAAGTCTTTAAACATAGCTTTATATACAACAACTTGTTGAACAACAACATGTTGAAGAACATGTTGAACTTGTTGAATATGTTGAACAACATATTGAACATGTTGAACATGTTGAACAACATGTTGAACATGTTGAACAACAACATGTTGAACATGTTGAACAACAACATGTTGAACATGTTGAACAACAACATGTTGAACATGTTGAACAACAACATGTTGAACATGTTGAACAACAACATGTTGAACATGTTGAACAACAACATGTTGAACATGTTGAACATGTTGAACAATTTGTTGAACAATACCACGACCTAATATCTTCCAAAAATTATTCAAACACGTGTTTTGATTGGGCTTGCCATTCGAACACATCTTTTAAATGGGCTTGCCATTCGAACACATGTTTGAATGGGTGCAGTTTTTCCTACATAACTATCCACATTTTCACTTCCCATTTTCCAACAATCAACCAACCAACCAAGTGGTAGAATTGTTTGAAACGTGAAAAACTAAATTTGTTAAAGTTGGTCTAGAACCACCATTTCTGCACAACTATAACTTTAGAATAGTTGAATAAGTACCATGGTAAAATGCTAAAACTTATTTTATATATCATATGTTGTCAAAAACTACATTTGCTAAAGTTTGCACCATTTTCCAACTACTATAACATAAAACATAACATTGGACTTAACGTAGGGAAAATCCCATTCCTTCTCAAATTATTGATCGTTCCCACGCTCTGAACCAGTGCACTCTGAAATTTATTGATTGGTTTCCCCACACTCTGAGACCTTTCATGTACTTATTCCTATGCTGTGTGTGCGTGTGGTTATTGTAATAAAACCATTGAAATATGACTAATTAAATATTAGCATAATAATAATAGTGAAAATAGACATAGAAATATGGCTATTATGTTAAAAAAAGAGTCATAGAGAGTCACATAATGTCATAGATTACATAAAGTCACATGTCACAGTCGCATGTTGTCACATAATGTCATAGAGTCATAAAAACAAAAAGTTTGTCCAAGCAGAACAAAAAGGTATACTACTTCGATGGTGTATGGTGTGTAACTTGTTCAAATTTGTTAAAATTGCTGACTCAGCAGAATTTATCACTGGTTGAAATGTATGTTTCACTCATGCTTTTATGCTACTTACATGTAATCAAAATATGGTGTGTAACTTGTTCAAACTGGTTAAAATTGCTGACTCAGCAGAATGTCTCACATACAGTTTTAGAGCTGCACAGCAGAGACATCTAGCGGTCAAGCCAATATGGTATTCATCCGCGAAATAACACAAGAAATAACTGAACAAAATGGTGAAATTTTCATGTAAATCGGTCAAGTATAACAAAAGTTATCCCAGTTTTAAGTTAAAATGGCTACGTGCTATAAATATGCATACAGCGAGCTGTGCAAATAGCCCATGACTATGTCAAAACTAGATAGAAAACTGAATCAAACAGTGAAATTTCCAGGTAAATCGGTCAAATATAACAAAAGTTATCTCAGTTTTAAGTTAAAATGGCTACATGCTATAAATATGCATACAGCCAGCTGTGCAAATAGCCCATGACTATGTCAAAAAAAAGATAGAAAACTGAATCAAACAGTGAAATTTCCAGGTAAATCGGTCAAATATAACAAAAGTAATCCCAGTTTTAAGTTAAAATGGCTACATGCTATAAATATGCACACAGCCAGCTGCGCAAGTAGCGCATGATTACTTTATGACAAAACTTTGCATAACACTGAATCAAATGGTGAAATTTTCATACAAATTGGTTAACTATAACGAAAGTTATCACAATTTTAAGTAAGAGGGGGGGGGGGGTCATGAAAACCAAAGTTGTTTAGAATAGTCTGAAAAGGATAACTATGCTAAAATCACAAAATTTTCTCGGCCCGGGTGGGGGGGGGGGGGGTCCTCAAAACCAAAGTTGTTCAGAATCGTCTGAAAAGGATAACTATGCCAAAATCACAAAATGTTGTCAGTCCGGTGGGGGGGGGGGGGGTCCTCACCTCTGACAGTCGACCCCTAGGGGGGGGAGGTCCTCACTTCTGACAGTCGACCCCTAGGGGGGGTGGGGGTGGGGTGGGGGGAGGGGGGGTTGATGACGTCACTTCCTGTTTTCGGAGCCACACTTTTATCCTGCTGAAAATCCCATTCCTTCTCAAATTTATTGATCGTTCCCACGCTCTGAACGAGTGCACTCTAAAATTTATCGATCGGTTTTACCCAACACTCTGTACGAGTGCACTCTGGAATTTATCGATCGGGTTTTCCCCACAGTGACGTCATTATGACGTCACTGTTTTCGGAGCCCCATGGGGCTCCGAAAACACCTCCTGACGTCATTATGACGTCACTTCCTGTTTTCGAACCCTTATTTTCCTACTACTGCTCTTGTTTGTTTAAGTAGGTCAACTCGTTGAAAAAAGCCAAAACACAAAAATCATTCAGTCGATATAGGTTAATATATTCAGTTTCGGTTCTTATCGATTATTAAATAATTACTGATACTCGATTTTGGCATTATTTGTGGAATTGCTGCAATTAGGTTCTAGCTTAATCGAAGTTCAAGGCTGTTCTGGTTTATTTTAACACTGTGAGAGAAGAGAATTAGCTTCCCACTTTATTTCTTAATTGCTCAGGTTCTGATGGACTAGGAGGGGTATACTTTGGAAATTTGCTTCCACTCATAAGTTGACTTTTTTTATAGAAATCTTTTTTCAGTAGCAAAAAACTGTTAAGTATCTGCATGCGTGATATTACTTGAATCTGTACACATTTCCAAAGTCAGATAGATATTCTTCCGATATTAACCAGACGGAAACGTTGAAATTGAGTCATTAATGGAACTTTGACTTTCTGCATACAGGGGCTCAGGCTTATTCGCAAATATCAACTGATTAGGCGAACATAGCAAGTGTAGATAATTTTGGTTTTAGCCCTGGATAGGAGTTTCTTATGTGCCCAGCTTGTACCTAGTGACGACAATGGCGGTGGTGACATCATCAACAACAAGTTTGTCCAAGGACAAAGTCTCAGCTTACGAAAAGTGACCAATTCCAGGGTGAATAAGCAAGGGAATTTCCCTGAAAAAAAACTGGGCTTCGAATGACGAGATGGCAAAGAGCTAACTAAATAATTTATTTAACAACGGAACAGGACATTGACCGATAATGCATTTTGAAGTTTTTTTTTTTTTCAAAAATTCAAAAATTTCCAGATCATCCCCAAAACCACAAGCCGTATGCATGGCCAATTAGGAATGCCTCATGCCAAAAATAAATGACATCGGACAAAAACTGTAGGAGGAAATGCATTTTGATTTTTTTCTTCAAAAATTCCCAAAAGTTAAAAAATTCCTCGATCGACTCAAATAGCACAAGTGGTATGCACGATCCCCTTACCAAGCCTCACAACCAAAATAAATCATATTGGATCAAAACTGCAGGTGGGGATGCATTCTGAGGTTTTTTCTTCAAAAATTCCCCCAAAATCCAAAAATTCTCTGATCGGCTAAAAAAATCACAAGCCGCACGCACAACCCTCTAAAACTGCCTCACACCGAAAGAAAATAACATCGGATAAAAACTGTAGGAGGAGATTCATTTCATTTTTTTTCTCAAAAATTCTGAAAAAAATTAAGACTTTTCCAATTCACTCAAAAAGCACAAACCGTATGAATGACCCCATAGAGACGGCTCATACCAAAACTGAATGACATCTGATAAAAACTGTAGGAGGAAATGCATTGTGAAGTTTTTTTCTTCAATTCCCTGATCGACTCAAAAATCACAAGCCGTATTCACGACCCACCTAAGCATCCCTCATACCGATAGTAAAAAAATATGGGATCAAAACTGCCGGAGAAGATACATTTTGAGGTGTTTTCTTCACAAATTCCCCCAAAATAAAAAAAAATTCCAAATCGAGTAAAAAAGCAACCGTTGTATGCCCGATCCCCTAGAGATGCCTTATACCAAAATCAAATGAAGTCGGATAAAAACTCTAGAAGTAAAATGCATTTTGAAGTTTTTTCTTGAAGAATTTCCCAAAAAATGCAAAAATTGTCCAATCGACTAAAAAAGCACGAGCTATATGCACATCAACTTAGGAATGTCTCATACCAAAAATAAATGACATCGGATAAAAAAAATGTAGGAGCAGATGCATTTTAAATTATTTTTGAAATTTTTTCTTCAAAAAATTCCCAAAAATACAAAAATTGTCAAATCGACTAAAAAAGCACAAGCCGCTTGCATGACTCTTAGGGGTATCTTCTGCCACAAATAAATGGCATTGAATAAAAAAATGTAGCGGGACATACATATTAATTTTTTCTTCAAAAATCCCCCCCCCCCCAAAAAAAAAAAAAAAAATCACCCGATCGGCTAAAAAAGCGAAACCCGCATTCAAAACCCCCTAAAGATACCTCATACTAAAAATAAATGACATCGGATCACAGCTGTAGGAGGAGATGCATTTTGAAACAAAAGTTTACTAAATAAACAACTAACTAACTGACTAACGGACGCCGCTGCAAATCGATAGGTATACCTCAACTTACGTGTAAAGTAGGGAAGAAACGAGAGTTCTGGACCAAAAATTGGCGCCAAAATGACGTCACAGGGTGGTCCAGAACTCTCATGAGAGTTCTGGACCAGATGGTAATTGAAAGAGCGCGCGCCTGTATGAATGACGTCATAATGAGGTCATCATGACATCATTAGTCACGTGACATGTCAATCATGTGTCACGTGTCATATGTCACGTGTCATGTGTCAATCATGTGTTATGTAACTCCCACCGTATATGAGGAATATTTTCCCGATCAATAACCTTCTGACCGGAATGGCTCAGTCGGTAGAGCATAGGACCCGTAATGCTGAAGCATGATCTGAAGGTCGGTGGTTCGAGCCCGCCCTCCGGCACTACTTTCACTTTCTGTCAATCATATCATTTAGGTTGTCAAAGTGAGTCATTCGTCACGTGACCTGTCAATCATATGTCACGTGACCTATAAATCATGTTTCATGTGGCTCTAATTGTATATGAGGAAAATTTTCCCGATCATAAACCTTCTGGCCTGAATGGCTCAGTTGGTAGAGCATAGGACCCGTAAGCGGACCCATGATCTGAAGGTCAATGGATCGAACCCGCCCTCGGGCATCACTTTCATATCATGGGGACCCCCCCCCCCCTGGTGAAGAATCATATACCATGGGGACCCCCCCCCCTGGTGAAGAATCATATACCATGGGGACCCCCCCCCCCCCTGGTGAAGAATCATATACCATGGGGACCCCCCCCCCCCCCTGGTGAAGAATCATATACCATGGGGACCCCCCCCCCCCCCAGGATGTGATTCAACACTCCTATAAGAGCACATTGTCTGTGCACATATGCATCATTCATGCTCTGACTGCCGTTGGATACACATGGAAAAAAAAGTGAAAACAGTTGCTCTTACCTATTGTGTTGTGCTGTGCTGTTGAAGAACAAGTGAAGGGTTGACTGGAATACACATAGGAGACGAAGTGAAACTAGGATGTGATTCAACACTCCTATAAGAGCACATTGTCTGTGTACATTTGCATCATTCATGCTCTGACTGCCGTTGGATACACATGGGAAAAAAAGTGAAAACAGTTGCTCTTACCTATTGTGTTGTGCTGTGCTGTTGAAGAACAAGTGAAGGATTGACTGGAATACACATAGGAGACGAAGTGAAACATTGGTTATTCTTTGGAAAAAGGAAGTGAAACATTAGCTATTCATTGGAAAAGAGAAGTGAAAGATTTGGTTATTCTTTGGAAAAGGGAAGTGCAAGATTGGAAGACAAATTAACCAATGACTTGTGGTAAGTCATCTTTTTTTTTTTTTTTTTTTTTTTTTTTTTTTTTTTTTTTTTTTTTTTTTTTTTTTTTTTTTTTTTTTGGTTTGTGTTCACTTTTATGACTCTGTGACATTATGTGACAACATGTGACTGTGACATCATGTGACTCTGTAACATTATGTGACTGTGTAACTTTTTTTTTTATTTTTTTATTTTTATTTTTTTATTATTATTATTATGATAATATTTAATTAGTCATATTTCAATGGTTTCCCCATTACAGTAACCACACACACACAGCATAAGTACATGTGTACAGAGTGTGGGGGAAAACCGACTGAGAAATTTTAGAATGCACTCGTACAGAGTGTGGTGGAAAACCGATCGATAATTTCAGAGTGCACTCGTACAGAGTGTGGTGGAAAACCGATCGATAATTTCAGAGTGCACTCGTACAGAGTGTGAGGGAAAACCGATCGATAATTTCAGAGTGCACTCGTACAGAGTGTGAGGGAAAACCGATCGATAAATTCAGAGTGCGCTCGAGTGTGGGAACAATCAATAAATTTGAGAAGGAATGGGAATTTCCCTACGTTAAGTCTAATGTTATGTTCTAAAGTTATAGTAGTTGGAAAATGACACTTCTAAAGCACATTTAACAAATGTAGGTTTTTAACACCATATAATATATAAAATAAGTTTGAACATTTTAGCATGCTACTTATTTGAATGTTCTAAAGTTATAGTAGTGGAAAAATGGTGGTTCTAGACCAACTTTAACAAATTTAGTTTTTAACACCATATGATATATAAAATAAGTTTGAACATTTTAGCACGCTACTTATTTGAATATTCTAAAGTCATAGTAGTTGAAAAATGGTGGTTCTAGACCAATTTTAACAAATTTTGTTTTTTGACAACATATGATGTATAAAATAAGTTTAAACATTATACAATGGTGTAGTAGAGTAAAAATGAGGGTTCTAGACCAACTTTAACAAATTTTGTTTTTTGACAAAATATGATGTATAAAATAAGTTTGAACATTTTACCATGGTGTAGTAGGGTAAAAATCAGGGTTCTAATCCAAAATTTAATTTTTTTTTTGAAAACATATTATGCTTTTCTTAATGCTTTCAGGTATCGTCAGAACACATCGCTCTCCGCTAGATGTCTCTGCAATACATGCCTAGGCGGTATAAATAGGATGAGTGAGACCTACATTTCATCATATCAGTTTAAGCAATTGACGTGACAACAACAATGGCATCTAATTCAGACACATCAGTCGTCTGTCATGATTGTAATGTAACATTTCCATCTCTGGAATTGTTCGTAGCACATACATGCAAACAAGCTAAGATGAAACGTGCTAATGAAGAGCTTGTTGAGATGATTGAAGCCAAGAGACGAAAGACGGTACAAGATGGTGTTATCAGACCTGATCCGTTCCTCTGCTGTGAATGCATTAAAATATTTCCATCTATGGATACTTATGATGCACATGTATGCACACCAGCTGAGATGGAAAATGCGTCTCATGAAGAACATGTTTCAAAGAAAGAAAAAACAGGACAAGTAGGGAGAGGTAGAAGGGTTAGTCTGGGAGAAAACGCGCAGGAAAGACGATTTGAGTCTGAGGATGGATCGGATTTACTGCTTGAAATGCGACAACAAGAGAACCGTATCAAGGCACATTTGTTGGAGACCTTAAACTATGGAATGAAATGGTACATTGTCGTTCATGCACGTTTCAAGAAACTGACAGCGAATGCTGAAGGTGTTATGGTAGAACAAGTGGATAATTCATTTATCAGCAGTCCAACATATACAGCATACAACCCAGCAGATATTGAGCAGGACTTACCAGACGCCTATAAAGAATTGTTTACTAAGTTTGATGAACATGAGCGACAAGGCTCTGGCTGGGTATTGGATAACATACTGTATATTGAAGTACATACAGCTACGTCAGCGCCACTGGATGCGAGTAGTTTTATTCCACTACCGAAGAAAGTGAAGAATACAAAAGGTGTATTAAACATTTACAATGATGACAACAAGTGTTTCTTATGGTCTGTATTAGCTTACCTTCACCCTCATGAGAACAACTCACATCGCGTGAATCATTACACACCATTTGAGAAGGAATTAAAGACAGAGGGCATGACATTTCCAACACCGATTACGGACATTCCAAAGTTTGAAAAGGAGAATGATATGTCTATCAACGTGTTTGGATATGAGCAAGATGTAGTTGTTCCGATACAACTGAGTCGAAACACCAGTGCGAGAGAAATCAACTTGCTTTTGATTAGCAATGACAAGAAAAGGCATTACTGCCTCATCAAGAATTTCAGCAGACTTATGTCTTATCGATCAAAGCATAATGGTGTAGCTTTTTATTGTTTCAACTGTCTTCACGGGTTTATGCGACAAGAGCTTTTAGATAAGCATCGTGAAGTGTGTGGCAAGCATGGCGCGCAACGTTTATCATTTCCCAAGGAACCCTTCATCAAGTTCAAGAATGTGGCTAAACAACAGCGAGCACCGTTTGTGATTTATGCAGACTTTGAATGTTTCACGCAAAAGCATGAAGGAGACAAGTATCAACATCATCGTCCAAACAGCTTTGCCTATGTGGTTGTGAGCCAGTACAACACACGTGCACCAGTCGTGTATCGAGGAGACAATGCCGTAAAGGTCTTTTTAGACCATATGTTGAATGAACGTGATCGTATTGTACGTGGTTTAGAGCGGCCAAAGGAAATGGTTATGACTTCCGAAGACAAAGAGAATTTTAAGAACGCTGTTGATTGCTACATTTGTCATGAACCTCTAGGAGCAGATCGTGTGAGAGATCATGACCATATCAATGGCAAATATCGCGGAGCTGCACATAGTGAATGCAACTTACAATTCCGACTTAGAAAGGATAAGCAGGGGGATAAAGATTCTTTTATCATTCCTGTGTTTTTCCACAATTTGCGAGGTTATGACAGTCACCTTATCATGGAGGAAATTGGGAAATTCAAAGATGAAACGATTACAGTCATTCCCAACACCATTGAGAAATATATTGCATTCACCATGAGCAATCTGAAATTTACAGACAGCTTTCAGTTCATGAGTACCTCTCTACAGAAGTTGGTATCCAACCTTGCAGCAGAAGGCAAAGACAACTTCTACAACATGACCTCTCACATTCACGATAGTAACCAGCAAGATTTGCTGCTGAGAAAGGGAGTGTACCCCTACGATTACGTGGACGAGCCATCCAAGTTTGCTGAAACACAGCTACCATCAAAGGACAAGTTTTATAGTCAGCTTAGCGAAGAGGACATTAGCGATGAGGATTATGCACATGCGCAGAAGGTGTGGGATACATTCAACTGTACAACATTTGGTGAATACCACGACCTGTACCTGAAATCAGATGTGTTATTACTAGCTGACGTGTTTGAAAACTTTCGTCAAGTATGCCTCAACACGTATGAATTGGATCCTGCTCATTACTATACAGCACCAGGACTGTCGTGGGATGCAATGTTAAAAGCGACAAAGGTGAAGTTGGAATTGATCAATGACATTGACATGTACCAAATGGTTGAGCAAGGCATACGTGGAGGAATATCCGTGATCACACACAAGTATGCGAAAGCAAATAATCCCTACGTAGCAGAATACAATTCTGAGATACCAAACAACTACCTGATGTACCTCGACGCAAACAACTTGTATGGCTGGGCCATGTCACAAAGCATGCCACAAAGAGGATTTATGTGGGTGAGCGAGCCAGAATCCATTGACTTCATGGATGTGGATGAAGATGATGACATTGGATTCATTTTGGAAGTGGATTTAGAATATCCAAATTCAATCCATGATCGTCATAATTACTACCCAGTGGCTCCAGAACGGAAATGTGTCAAATTTGGAGAATTGTCAGAGTACAGTCAGAAGCTACTGGAAGATCTAAACATGAAAGGCAAACCCAGTGAAAAGCTCATTCCTAACTTGTCTGACAAGAAGAAATATGTACTTCATTACAGGAATTTACAACAGTACGTCTCACTGGGGTTGAAAGTCACTAAAGTACATCGCGCCATCATGTTTGAACAGAGCAAATGGTTGGCAAAATACATTACCTTGAACACGGAAAAGAGAAAATTGGCTAAGAACCCATTTGAGAAAGACTTCTTCAAACTGATGAACAACTCGGTGTTTGGCAAAACCATGGAAAATGTGAGAAAGCGAATCAATGTTGAACTTGTTCACAAGGAAAAGCGGTTCAAGAAACTTGTAGCCAAACCTTCTTTCCACAAATTCAAAATTTTCAACGAAGATTTGACCGCGGTACATTTGCGCAAAGTGGATTTGCTTCTGGATAAACCCATTCAAGTTGGTTTCACCATTCTCGACCTCAGCAAAGTGCTTATGTTCAACTTTCATTACAACTACATCATGGCCAAGTATCCCAATGCCAAGTTATTGTTCAGCGACACCGACAGTCTATGTTACGACATAGAAACGGAAGATATCTACAAGGATATGCAGCAGGATGCTGACCTGTTCGACACAAGTGACTATCCACCGGATCATTTCCTACATTCCAACGTGAACAAAAAAGTGCTCGGGAAAATGAAGGATGAGACGGCAGGCGTCCCTATTGAAGAGTTTGTTGGACTCAGACCGAAAATGTACAGTTTATTGTGTGGTGGGAAAGAAAAACGTACGGCCAAAGGCATCACTCGAGCTTGTCAAAGACGCATTAAACATGTGCAGTATAGAGACAGTTTGTTTAAGAAAACTCAAACGATGGCTACAGGACACATTATCCGAAGTCATAGTCACCAGCTTTTCTCGGAGAAGTTGAGGAAAGTAGCCCTCTCCCCATATGATGACAAGCGATATGTGATGAGTGATGGCTATTCCACCTTAGCGCATGGACATTACAAGGCTGTGGTATAAAAGGGGGAGGTCCTCCAACGGAAGAGTTATTTGAGGTGCGAACATTGAAGTGTTAACATGGAACGTGAAAGTCGTAAGAGATCTACAACTGATATGGATACTCTTGCAGATGCAGTTAAAGACTTAAAAGTGAAAAATCCTACCACTACCATCAAGAAATTGAAAGTGGAGACAGCACCAACACCACAGTCGTGGGATGGAATGCTTTCTCTAGGAAATGGAAAGTATATCAAAATTATGAAACAAAGCAATGAAGGAGTGGTAAACATTCGCAAGTACCTGAGAGATGAGGGGACTGGAAAAAACCGTCCAACGAAAAAGGGAATTTTGCTGACAATACCTGAATGGAAAATGTTGAAGAAGCAGGTGAAAGAAGTGGATAAAAGGCTTCGCAGACAAGAAGACGACTCATAACAAGGTAAAAACATGAATGCACTCATGCTGAACCGTGGTGCTTACCTTACTGTAAATGATAGGAATGAAGTGATACTAGGTTCTCAGACAAGTTATCATCGGTTTAAACCTGAAGTGTGGAAAGACTTTAAAAACATACCACTTGAACATGGGTTTAAACGTAGACTTGAAAATAAAGTGGAAGTGACGGTGGCTGAATATGATTCTAACATACGTGTAGAAATCTGTAGAAATCTTTTACAGGATTATCCAGAGGATTATAAGGGAGTTGTGCCAGATACACCATATACAGATTTGATCATCTTTGATATCAAGAACTGGCGCGCAGTCTTACGATTCCTAGAAGTGATACAACATCCACTCTTCGCCATCTTGCGAGCATAAAAAACGTCTTTGCAGACAAGGAGACAGCTCATAGTTCATCTGACTGTTGAACGAGATGGAAGACTTTTTATCGGAATATGAACCCATTACGCATGGATTCTCATATCTGAGAAACGTATATGATGACATCGTGCTAAAACATTTTGGAAAGTATATCATTCTATCAACTGACGAACAATCTGTGTTGAAAGACCATCTAGAGAAGCTGAGGATACCTGGCTTTCTCCTGAAACTCTCAGAGGATTTAGAAGTGCGTGTGACTGAGAACTATTTAGACGTGTTTGTACGATTTCGCCAAAATGACGAGCTTACAAAATGCTACGACTACATCACCCTCAACACAGTGGAATGGCATGCTCTGTTACAAGCATTGGATTGGAAAGAACCTGACGCTTGAATTCAAAGAGGAAGGAGTGCAACTCATGCGAGGCACCAAGTCCATTGAACTGACGCATCCCATGTGTGTTATGGTGATGAACATTGACATGAATGATCATGGATATGAACTGAAACTGTCTGAATATGAAGATGTTAAAATAATAAAGTTTGGTAGTGGACAGTGTTATGCTAGTTTTCATAGCATTTACAAACGTGAATGTAATGTCTATGATACATATATTAATTTAGATTGGTATGAATGGCATGTGTTTATTGATGTATTGAATGTATTTGTAAAATAAAAATTTAATGTGAAATAATTGTTGAAATGTAAATAATGTATAACACAATAAACAAAGAATGTTGTATAAAACTGTCTTGTTTATTTACAATATTCATAATACAATTCACAATTACCAATAACTTAACTAATACAACTTAACTAATACAACATCAATAAAATAATGGTTTATAATGTCTATATACAAAATCCTTTACAACAAAATCACCATCACTTCTTCTTAATACATCAATGATTTCAAAAGGACTATGTCCTCGAGCTCTTTGAATTATATAATACACACAATAAAATCCACATGTAGAGGATATTGGTGTTTGTAATGGAACTGAATTATAAATGAAATTAAACTTTAAAAACTTATTCAAACGACTGTCTATAGGTAAAAGTCCATAAGAGTCAAAATATTCTGCAGGGTCTTCGTCATAATATACTGCCACCCAATGCTCTCCTGGCTCATCATGATCGTCTGTGTTGATGACATAGGCATCGCGTTGTAAAGATGGTAACTGGTCCATGGCAAACACACCTTGAAACAAGTCTTTTGTCGTGGCATCATGGGATAGGATGGCTTCTATCTGCTTCGTGTTCATGACTGGTAGTCGAATTGAATGCTACGATTTGCACTTATTTCAACAATGTTATCAAATTCAGCATACACTATAACATTGACTGTATTTTGCAAGGCACCAGCAAAATTCATTTCTAGTCTCAAATTCCCATGTTTGATAAGGGCATAATGATCAGCACCATCATAATCAGGTGTTAAGTCAAAAGAAAATAAAGAATAACCTCTAGGCCAATCTTCCCGTTTTATAATCGAACTTTTCTCACCATCCAGTCTATCAAAAGATTTGTAAAGTGTTTCAAAAGCATCAAGATATTTGCCTTGATTTATATCAAGCTTGAGAGGTTTTGATAGGACTGGTTCACCATCAGAGTAAAGCTGCATAAAGTTAAGATTGAAATGTTCAAAATTGTATGGATTTCTCAATACTGTTCCAGCAAAGGATTCATTATGAACCATTCCAATGACAATACGTTTTGGTAATTGGCCTAAAAAGATGCTATCTTTCACAAAAGATTGAAATCCAGTTGGAATAGCTAAAACTTTACATTCTTTTCTAGTAACAATAAACTTAGCAGGACTTTTCATCAATGCATCTGCATGTCCCAACTGAATACCTGGACTAACCCTCACTTTGCGAATGGTTACAAACGCTTCTCTCACTTCTACTTTAAAACCATTATTTGCAGCCATTAATACATATTCATCTTTTTGTCTATGTAAACGTAATTTCATACTAACACCATTGGGAAGATAACGATCCTGCTCAAACAAATCTACCCTTAAACCACCTGTAAGCATAAACTCACGGCTTAGACGTGTATACAAATAACGATTATGTAAACCATTATTTCCTGTTTCAGCTATATCACCACCTTCAATATTTACATGAAAACCTGATACATATCTTTCATGATTAGGTCTTTTCACCTGATGAGTATTCATTGACCCGGCAGTATCTTTATAGATGAGACGCATAGAGCGCTCAGAATTGAGACTTTCTTCCGAGTCATGAATGAGATGAGATATGATGCTGGTATAACCATGAGTATTGTTACTATGTGATACCAATCGATCATTTAGAAATAATTCAATATTAGACCATAACCCATTAAACAAATCATTGATACATGACACGTTATCATCTACACCACACGCTTCTCCATCAACCTTTACAATGTGACATACAATATGGAGTTTACTGTTCTTTAAATCTAGATATTCTTCGGTACTCGCAGGAATGTAGAATTCTATTGGAGCACCTTCTCTAATAGTAGTTAGTGGTTGATAGTCTACATTATAGCTTTTTTCTACAGCAGTTTGCGTTGGTGGTATGTGAAACCATTCTAATGGAGAAAGACTACATTCACAAGAATGATTATGAATTAAAGACATGATTAAAAAATATCTTTCTTATATTTTGTTGATGTTATCCGTTTAGCTGCCTTTCGCCTTCTGACAGGTTTTGCTGGTTTCGCTCTCTTTTGTCCTCCTAACTCATCACCAAACATACGTTGTGCTACTCGACCTGTAACATCTTTCGCGACATCTTTTGCAGCCTTTTTAAGATGTGGTGCAACGATTTTAGCCCCTGCCTTAAGCAGTGGAATAGCTTTTCGAGCCAATGATCCCAGTATTGAACCAATACCATCTCCATATTGTATTCGCGCTCCTTTAAATCCTGGTAATTCTCCACCCACTTGACGAAGAAAATGGTTGCGATAAATAGATGGATTATGTGTGTATGCTTTCATAATGCTTTTGGTCGAAAATGAAGTTTACAGATCACCTTCCCAGTTTGAAATGGAACATTATGGTCTGTGTCATCCTTAATATTCATCTCTATCACGTCAAATTTGGATGTGTTTACAGGAACATAATGAGGTTCTCCATAAGTTTTCATGATAATGTCTCCATCATGTCCTTGTATTGCAACAGAACGTAGCAAAGGAACATAATAATCACCAACAACTTGTGGCTCGCAAATACTACAGTACACATAAAGTGTATAAAACCCCTGTTTCACATCAGCTTTATATTCAGCTGTACACGTTTCAGTATACCATTGATTTGGGATAAATCCTAAAATCTCAGCTAATCCAGTGGAGAATGACACTTCAAAGCCATATTTTAGATATAGAAAAACGCGTCGTCTAATTTTATCATACTTTATCCGAATACCTTCTTTAAGGTCATCTTTCATAGAATTAGTCGCTTCTTCATTGACTGCATGACATATTTCTTGTATGGATCTGTAGTAGCCATAAGGAATATTGATTGTGTCAAGAACAATATCATTCAGTGGTTGTTGTCGATACTGAATAGAATAGTCCATTCCATGTCTCATGGTTGTCCATGTATGTGGATATTGAATTTCAGCTAAAGCCACTTCATATTTTCCGTTCAGATAGATGGTTCGAGGCATACGAATTTGATAATTCGAAGTCTTGTTGTTGGGATAATAGTTCATACTAGCATTGCTGGGTAAAGTAATGTAAAAACTTGTTGACTCCATGACAGCTAAATCGTTTATGTGATGTAGATAGACTAGATGTGTATATACATTACTTCATGTTTGACACTCTTCATCCTCACTTTCTACATTGCTGTCTACATTATTGTCTAAATTGCTATCTACATGATCTAAATTGGTATCTACTACTTCTCCCTGACAACAAGCACTAACACACCTAATTTTTACAGGAATAGTATTTTTATTTCCATTTTCTTTACAACAACAACACCATAGCTCTTTAATCCATGTTAAAAAGTTTCCCATCCTTCTGGAAACAACCTTTGTTGACGTTGTTGTATCTCTTTTGTAATATCTTCACGAGTTGTCTTTTTACCAAAAACAGTTTTTGGAATATTAGCATCTACAATTTCCTCAATAAACTGCTTCCAACCATGCGGTGGTTCTCGTTGTTCTTTTCTTCTTGTAGCAACCAATGCTTCTTTCAACAAATCAATAATGTTAGAATTTGTAATGACAGTACCCGTTTTTAAAACAAGTTCATTTTTATCTGTCCATCTCGTACCATATTTCTTAAGTTCTGCTAGAAGTTGTGTTAGTTTTACATGATAAATAGGTTGAAAATGGCTTAGAAACTGTTGGGACTTTTCTGATTTTTCTGCTTTGGATGATGTAACAGACTTTTGTCGCTGTTGTTGTGATTGAATTGTTCGTAAATGACGTCCAAGCACTTGAGACATTTCTATTGCTTTTTCACGAGTTCGTTTCCCACGTAAAAGTTTATTCACTTTCGTTTTGATTTCAACATCTTTTCCCTTCTTTTCTAACAACATTTTATATTCATATTCAGGAATGAGGACCATTTTCATAGTATGTTTCATTTTAACAGCAACTGAGCTAACAAGGGTAATGCAAATTTAGCAATAGCTCCAATGAATCCTCCTTTCTGATTAACCAACTTCTTTTTTCTTCGAAGTGATATCTTCTTATCTGCTAGTGTACGTAGGGTATGACGTTCACGCTTGAATACCTTATACCTTTTTGAGCTTAAGGGTAAATGTCCTCGCAATATATTCAAACAAATTTCAAACAAGCTAGTTAATTCTTCCTTAGTAGCTTGTTGTAGCAAGGATTTACGTCGTTTAGGCCCGCTGCGTGCGAGCAAGTGAAGAAATGGTTGATTTGCTTGAATACGTTTAGACATCTTGGTTGCGAATGGTCAAGTGACTTGGTTCTTGTTCATACGCGACCTTATCAACATATACGTAATGTGTATCTTTTGGTAAAATGCCTGTACGAATACGTAGTTGATCATTTGTCTTCGGCTTCAAATCAATGAATAAATAGCCATGAGGTTTGCTCGTAGCATCTTGATAGGCTTCTATGAGAAATTGAGATTTTCCAGGATACATTTGTCGCGCTAATGTACTTATTTGTTGACTGTCTCTAGGATTTTTAAACAGAATGATGTAATGTGTATTCAAACTAATATTTCGCATTTCTCTACCATGATGGAATAAATTATGCACAATAAAAATAATGCTTAGATTTTGATGACTGCTGCCAACACTAAATAGACGTGTCATTCGCTCATCACTATGACATTTGGTCATTAAGTCATCAATGATGAGTAAGTTTGGTTTTTTCGGGTTAAAACGCTCTTCAATGTTATCTGGAATGCCTTGGTAAAATTCCACACCTTTCATTCCCTTATACAAAGGCTGATCTGCTGCATAGAGCCATAAAATGGTTTTTGGAGAGGGTTTAATTAACTTTTGTTCTAGAATTTCTCTAACTAGAGAAGTTTTACCACTGCCTGTAGGTCCAGAGACCAAACACGTGAATGGATGCTTCATTTTCGAATATCTGTTTCTTTCACCCAACTGTTAAACTTCTTTGGCCAACCTAACCACTTCACAAATAATTCTTTAACACCTCGTCTTCTTCGTGTTTTCAAGACCTTTTCAATTCTGTAGACTGATTCAATATCTTTTGTCACTTTCTGCAGTTCTTCTTCATAGAAATGTCCGTCAATATCTTCATCCAAAAAGTCTTTCACACGATACAAGTGTACTCCTTGCTTCTTACAACGATGTGTGATAATGAAGACTTCTTGCGTCCACTTTATATGATAATCTCGTTGAAATACATATTTTATGTGAGAAATGCGAACCTGATCACCAATTTTAAATTTGTAGGGTTTTTTCTTCTTCGGTTTTAATTTCAATTTGTCTACATACATATACTTCCACACTTTCGATTCGTTGTCTTTACGAATATCTGCAGGAGCATACTTATTAGGGAGGGAGCCATGAGGTCTATGGTTGTAATTATACACTAAGTCTGGAAGGATGTCCATATATCGATACGTTTGATTATGTAGGAAATATCGATACATCATTCCCTTTAGAGTACGAATGACTCTCTCAGCAAAGTTGGCTTTGGTTTCATTCTTTGTCGTATAGGCATGTATTCCCTCCTTCTTCATAAATGCTTTTACCCATCTGTTTTTAAATTCAGTTCCTTTGTCTGACCTTAGAGTTCGTGGTCTTCGTTGTGTTTCATGAAAAATCTTTTGAAAGGCTTCTATGACACTCGTATGTGATTTATTAGGCATTGGTTGCACCCATAAATATTTGGAAAACACATCAATGACAACTAATAAAAAACGGGTGTCATCATTATAGGAAGCTATGTTTCCCATGTCAGCTAAATCAATATCCCACATGTCATCAATTCCACGTGTAATGACACGTTGCCTTTTAAACCTATATTTTACAGGTTGTAGTAAACTGAAGGCATCTTGATCCTGTAACCATTTCTTCACTTGTGAATGAGTGACTGGTTGATCATGTTTTCTTAATATGTGATATAGTTTGTAAGGACCAGCAAATGCCCCGGGTTGACCAGGTTTAAAATAAATATTGGTTAAGTAGTCTTTCCACGTCGACATGTTAACACTAAATGATTAACACTTGTTAACATATCTTGTATTTTATTTTATCAACACATCTTGCATTTTATCAACATATCTTACAAATCAAGTATTGATACAATGGTGTGAATAATTGGAGTCCATTGATCTTCAATGTACATTAACCAACTACTTAATTCATCAAATGTGATAGCATCTACACCATATTTTTCACAACGTTGATTTGCATTATCTAACACTTTATCTAAATGAATGTAATATTTAGCTTCATTCCAATATGTATAGACACATGCAGAATGACAAGTATGTTCTGAACACTCTTCATTTTGACAAGCAGGACATACTAAACATGCAAACTTTTTTACAGCTAATAACATTTCTTCACAATATGTCTTTTGCACAATATATTGTCTCAATGTAATGTCTGTCATTATACTGCAATGTAGATTAGCCACTCTCTCACTTCATAAAACAGTCTTGGATCAAATCGAGCAAAGTGATATGCTGCTTCCACATCAAACTCCTCAGCTCCGTCAATATTTGAAAGCACACACTCTTTGATGAAATCCTCACGTAATTTCGGTACGTTCAGCGTGGAATGAGCAAGTTCCCAATAGATGTCAAAGTGTTCCAGTTGTTGTTGAATAGATCCAAAACGCGCCAGTTCACTTATCATGTAGTCCACATACGTCTCCTTGAAAAACGTTTCTACATCCATCTTTCACATATCCATATGACACGTCTACACACTTTGATGACTGGTAAGCAAATGACTTGTAGTCTTACTCGGCAGATACTGTTAGTGAGCCACACTTGTTGCAGAAGTTGTCAGGTTCACACAACTTGCAATTGTATTTGTGGCAGTGACAATCATAATCCTCAGCATATCCGTAAGCACCACAATATTCACAGGTAAGTCCAAGTTGATTTTGCACGTCCATATTCTCCAATTGAACTTCAGCCAGTCTTTTCTTGGAAAGCTTTGACACTTTCATTCGATTGTCCTTTTGCAGCTTGATAGGAGTTTTCTTCCCATGACATTCCGTACATGGCAGTAAGGTTGAGGTTATGCTATGGATTTCCTGAAGCAATGTCCCCCATTCACCATCATTCATGTTGATGTAACGCGTATATTCTTTCCCTTCAAACAGTGATGTTTGCACAAAACTCACATAGCGCATATCCAAGTATGAAATGACTTCAAGCCACTTCGTTTGCGTTAAGTACAGTTTGAAGCCAATGTTGCGTAATCTTGACAAGTTCTGACACACAATCTTCCACAAGGATGGTGATAAAGCAAGCCATCTCTCTCCACGTTTGATTCGAAGAAATAGCCCAAATTCTCCATGCTCCACAGTAATGGTTAAGTTTGCACTAATTTTAAAGCTGCTTGTCTTCTCCATGGCTGCGCGTTGAATGATGACTTCACTTCACCCTTCTCCTTTTATACCATTAGAAATTGCAGAGTTAGCTTTTTTTATAGTTCTTCAAACATTTTACAAAGCTTTGAATTCACTTCAACTCGTTCATTGTTGAATCGAACAAGTTCTGATGCATTCGTCGTCAATGGAACGCCATCATCATAATGTAAAATAATTCTAGCAGCTACAACTAGCATGAGTTCAGCTGCCCAAGTTGTATTCGCGCGGATAAATGCTGAATCAATGTCGTAAGTTGATGGTAAAAGTAGTTCTTCACATTCGTGTAGAAATGAGCGGATGAATTCATCTCTTGGAATTATCTTTCCAACAGCTTCCCAATGCTTATGCAAATTCTTCACTTGTAAAATCCAATTAGATTCAAAAGCAGGAAGCTTTGAAAACACATAGTCAACATAGTTCACTTTGAAGACGTCATCCATGGTCTCTACACATCGGTGAAGAAGTAATGTTGACATTGTTAATAATCAGGTGAAGGTGGAGAGCGATGTGTTCTGACGATACCTGAAAGCATTAAGAAAAGCATAATATGTTTTCAAAAAAAAATTAAATTTTGGATTAGAACCCTGATTTTTACCCTACTACACCATGGTAAAATGTTCAAACTTATTTTATACATCATATTTTGTCAAAAAACAAAATTTGTTAAAGTTGGTCTAGAACCCTCATTTTTACTCTACTACACCATTGTATAATGTTTAAACTTATTTTATACATCATATGTTGTCAAAAAACAAAATTTGTTAAAATTGGTCTAGAACCACCATTTTTCAACTACTATGACTTTAGAATATTCAAATAAGTAGCGTGCTAAAATGTTCAAACTTATTTTATATATCATATGGTGTTAAAAACTAAATTTGTTAAAGTTGGTCTAGAACCACCATTTTTCCACTACTATAACTTTAGAACATTCAAATAAGTAGCATGCTAAAATGTTCAAACTTATTTTATATATTATATGGTGTTAAAAACCTACATTTGTTAAATGTGCTTTAGAAGTGTCATTTTCCAACTACTATAACTTTAGAACATAACATTAGACTTAACGTAGGGAAATTCCCATTCCTTCTCAAATTTATTGATTGTTCCCACACTCGAGCGCACTCTGAATTTATCGATCGGTTTTCCCTCACACTCTGTACGAGTGCACTCTGAAATTATCGATCGGTTTTCCCTCACACTCTGTACGAGTGCACTCTGAAATTATCGATCGGTTTTCCACCACACTCTGTACGAGTGCACTCTGAAATTATCGATCGGTTTTCCACCACACTCTGTACGAGTGCATTCTAAAATTTCTCAGTCGGTTTTCCCCCACACTCTGTACACATGTACTTATGCTGTGTGTGTGTGGTTACTGTAATGGGGAAACCATTGAAATATGACTAATTAAATATTATCATAATAATAATAATAAAAAAATAAAAATAAAAAAATTAAAAAAAAAGTTACACAGTCACATAATGTTACAGAGTCACATGATGTCACAGTCACATGTTGTCACATAATGTCACAGAGTCATAAAAGTGAACACAAACCAAAAAAAAAAAAAAAAAAAAAAAAGATGACTTACCACAAGTCATTGGTTAATTTGTCTTCCAATCTTGCACTTCCCTTTTCCAAAGAATAACCAAATCTTTCACTTCTCTTTTCCAATGAATAGCTAATGTTTCACTTCCTTTTTCCAAAGAATAACCAATGTTTCACTTCGTCTCCTATGTGTATTCCAGTCAATCCTTCACTTGTTCTTCAACAGCACAGCACAACACAATAGGTAAGAGCAACTGTTTTCACTTTTTTTCCCATGTGTATCCAACGGCAGTCAGAGCATGAATGATGCAAATGTACACAGACAATGTGCTCTTATAGGAGTGTTGAATCACATCCTAGTTTCACTTCGTCTCCTATGTGTATTCCAGTCAACCCTTCACTTGTTCTTCAACAGCACAGCACAACACAATAGGTAAGAGCAACTGTTTTCACTTTTTTTCCATGTGTATCCAACGGCAGTCAGAGCATGAATGATGCATATGTGCACAGACAATGTGCTCTTATAGGAGTGTTGAATCACATCCTGGGGGGGGGGGGTCCCCATGGTATATGATTCTTCACCAGGGGGGGGGGGTCCCCATGGTATATGATTCTTCACCAGGGGGGGGGGGGTCCCCATGGTATATGATTCTTCACCAGGGGGGGGGGTCCCCATGGTATATGATTCTTCACCAGGGGGGGGGGGTCCCCATGATATGAAAGTGATGCCCGAGGGCGGGTTCGATCCATTGACCTTCAGATCATGGGTCCGCTTACGGGTCCTATGCTCTACCAACTGAGCCATTCAGGCCAGAAGGTTTATGATCGGGAAAATTTTCCTCATATACAATTAGAGCCACATGAAACATGATTTATAGGTCACGTGACATATGATTGACAGGTCACGTGACGAATGACTCACTTTGACAACCTAAATGATATGATTGACAGAAAGTGAAAGTAGTGCCGGAGGGCGGGCTCGAACCACCGACCTTCAGATCATGCTTCAGCATTACGGGTCCTATGCTCTACCGACTGAGCCATTCCGGTCAGAAGGTTATTGATCGGGAAAATATTCCTCATATACGGTGGGAGTTACATAACACATGATTGACACATGACACGTGACATATGACACGTGACACATGATTGACATGTCACGTGACTAATGATGTCATGATGACCTCATTATGACGTCATTCATACAGGCGCGCGCTCTTTCAATTACCATCTGGTCCAGAACTCTCATGAGAGTTCTGGACCACCCTGTGACGTCATTTTGGCGCCAATTTTTGGTCCAGAACTCTCGTTTCTTCCCTACTGTGTAACGTAAGCTGGGCTAACAACAACAACAACAACAGTTTAAAGAACGCTCGTAATGTTTGGAAAATAAGTAATATAATATATAAAGAATATTAACTAACTAATTTACTAACTAAGTAACTAACTAACTAACTAAGGTAAATAAAAATACAAATAAATAAATAGACCAATAACAGAAGCAATTACGTACTTAAGGTTTATTGAACAAGTCAACATGACAGTAAAAGCCATAAAAATCAGATTTATCAAAGATTAACAAAACATTTTGAGAAAAACCCTCAAGTTATTTTTTTCTTAATTCGTTTTCAAAACGCCAATTGATAATGGCGATTAAAAGTGGAAAATGATTAATTGCTTGGCAAACGGAGTTCGGTGTCCCATTGGTTACTTGGCATTCTTTCAACGAAACTGCACCATTTATGGAAATATTTTCTGGCGCCGAAGATATGAAAGAACACCAATTAATATAACAGCAAACTGTCCCGATCTTTAGCGAAATTATATTGAATGCAGGTAATAAATTACGTGAAAACAAAATATAGTTACAAAGATTATTCAGCTACACCGGAAATAACAATGCATATCAACTCTGAAAATTGCACCAGAATGAAGCAACTGATCCAGGCCATACTCAGTTTGAACGGGGGGGGGGGGGGGGGGGGGAGGAACTGTTACCGCATGAGATTTCAAAGCCTGAACGAAACCACTTCCAAACAATTTTTAGCATATGGGTGCATTTTGTGTTGGCTGTGTGGGTAAAAGATATTATTTACTAGACAGATCTATCACAGTGTATTTTATTTATATTAACCTCAAAACCTCCGTTTCTCAACCAAACTGTAATTTGTCGCAGTCTTTTCAACGAGTTTACGACAATTTGATAGATTTGCCCTGGGATAAATAGTGGCTGGATCAGTAAAATAGAAAAACTAAAATACAATATCAGATCTAAAAATTCGAATTAAAAAGTATTCAGCAGGCCGGCAAAATGAGAAAAAAAAAACACAATCAACTCAACAGAGACTTAACTAGCTATGAAAACTACAAATTTTCCTTATTTTTTTTTCAGGTAGATGCATGCTTTGTTTCGAGAAACTGCATCACCTATTTTACCCAAGTAAGTGTTCTAATACATTTGTGTGAGAAACAAGCTTGCTTTTTTCTCTGTTCGAACCAGCGATGTTCCAGAACTGCTAATGCAACTGCAGGTTTCATGAAGAAATTACGTCACGAAAACAGATTTCAGAATTTTTCAAGACTTGTAACCATGGCAACGGATTGGATTCTAATATTCCTTGAAATCACCTGATTACTTTCGGCACATTTCAAGCGTTGTTAAAATATATAAAACTAGTACCTTTTGCTTTTCTTTATAAGTGCATATTCGGCTTTTATTATTTAAACGTTTTGTGGATTATTCGAAAAATGCTTTATTTTACTTAGTTACTTATTGTTTTACTGATATTTAATTATAATTAAAAAAAGTGCTTTAAAAGAGACTTTGGCTCTGATCAAATATTTTTTCAAGACAAAACAGATCGCTAGTTTTGGGATGACCATACTTCTCCAAGCAAGAAAACCGTTTTTGGTTAATTGAAATCTAATACAGTGTATTTATAATTAATTGGTTTGAAGGGACACTTGTTTCATGTAATACATGTAATCTTAGTCCAGTACAAAGTTACTTATTTTCAGGGCGTTAACATAGCGTTTTAAAACAAAAATTCAGTACCTCGGTTTTCTAACAAATTTAATTGAACAACACTTAATTCCATATTTTATTTTAGTAATTTGGAGACTTCCTTTTGCAGGAAAACATTGTAAACAAGTCATCATTGAAAAAGATTAATGTCTCCCGCCACAAAAACGCTCGATGGAAAGGAAATTCAACGATTTTAAAAGTTTAAAGGAACAAAAAATCTCGCGATAAAACATTCTAAGAAATGTTGGTTTTGTTTAACTAAATTTATGTGGGCTTGAATGTGTTAACAAACTCATTCTAGTATGTAAGGGTTGTGAAAATTTGTGAAGTTCAGCTGGGCCAATGTCCTTGGGCCGATAGGGCTCATTTACAATACCGACCTTTGTTGGTTCCAATACTTCCTATATGTAAAAGATTTCAACAATCGATCCAGAAATGTAGGCTTGAGTGTGTTAACAAACTCATTCAAATTAGTAAGGATTGTAAAAATTTGTGAAGTTCAGCTGGGCCAATGTCCTTGGGCCGACATGGCTCATTTACAATACCAACACTTGTTGGTTTCTGTACTACCCATACATAGAATATCTTAACAATCGGTCGAAAAATGTAGGCTTGAGTGTGTTAACAAAAAAGGTGTCGACAGACGGACAGACGGACAGGCGGACGGACGGACAGACAGACCCGAAAACTATAGTCCCCCGGCGGCGGGGGACTAATAAGCCTTTTCAGTGTAGTAATTTCTCGAAAAATAACAGAAATGAACATCGAATTCACAGATGAGCAGAGTAGGGGGTTTCCTGTCACTGGGGTTTTTCGTCACGCAACACCGATTGGATCAATATTTAAAATAGTTATATTAAGAACTAGACTTATTTTCATCCTTGCTTAAAACATACACAGTTATGTATTAAAATATTTGCAGATCATTTCTCAACAGGTTTTTTTTTTCAAATATGCCGATAATTAACTGCACTACATGAAATGTCGAACAGGACTGCAGGAAGTTATGAAATGTACAACATTATTAAGATATTCATCACATTATTTAACTTATATATGGCACTTCAATTCTATGTATGTTACAATAATGAAATAATCAGGTAATTATCAATAACAAAACACTCAAATATTTAAAATATCAGTGAATGTCATATAGCAGCATTTTGATAGTAATGCTTTTAAGATCGAAAAAATAAAGGTTCGAAATGCGAAAATGAGATTCCTTAGATAGGAAAAATGTGGCTATATTTGCTAATATAGTACAAACGCTTTGCGTAAATATAAATGGCTTTATACAAACTAAAACAGTATGGAAGTGTGGTTAACAAATTATTATGTGCAAATAACCTGTTGTTTAAATGTTTTAAACAGTGGCGTAGTTATAAGAAAAAGCTAATGCTGCTTACTCAGTCATAACGTAATGGGCCATAACGCGAGCGGTGTGTATTTAATCCAGACCGTTTCGCTACCAACTAGCGAAAATCACATTAGAGACCACAAAATAACGATACTGAAGACTTTAAAATTTTAGAATGCCGTAAAAGCCTTTGTTACAGCTAATGTCACAATATTTTCGTTGTTTTTCCATCGCGCCCCTCACCCTTTATGAGGTATTTTATTGCGATCTAATGAAAACTGCAGGAGAAGCAACATTTAATCAAAGCCTACAGACGGATGGATAGATGACACACCATGTGCGCACACCATATGTATGACCCATGAAGCCAAAAAAAAAAAACAAACAAACAAAAACAAAAACAAAAACAAAACAAGTACCACCCGACCTAAAACATAACAGAATACGCAACCACCTGAAGCTGCAATCGTACTGATTAAACGCACAACTTATTTTGATCAAGTTACGAGGGAAACAGAACTTTTTTTCCCTCCTGCTCAAGACCTTTTCAATTCCAACCGTTTTCGAGGTATTTAGCTTTAAAACTTCATGATGTCACAAAATGGCGACGATGACGTCACACCTAAAACATTTATGGACAGGATCAAGAGCCAACAGTCAACTGCAAGTGTGTCAAATTTCATTTTCATTTGTTTCGTAGATATGTGGAAATCAACGGCAAATGGCGTCAAAAAAAAAAAGAAAAAAAAAGAAGAACGCATGTATGTCCATGACGTCTTGAAACGATCCCTAACCTCGGAGTGCATATTTTGCAAAATACCAATTTCTTGACGCGCACCGAGTCTGGCCTCAAAATCAGAATTTCTCTTGATCCATCCTTAGATCCAGGCGCGGTATCATCAGTTATTGTGGCGGGCTGGTTAGCTTGGGGTTTAGGGAGGAGGGATGGGATAGGCTGGGGACGAGCAGGCTTAATACACCCGTCAAAATTCTATTGTTTTACACACGAAAATTTGTTTCAAACTAGAGGATGTTTAAAAGTATAATAAAATTACGTTAACTTGGGTCATTTTGTCAATTTAACTTGCAAATGATTACGAATTCCCGGTTCTTTATAAAACTGAAATTTTAAAAGAAGAATTGACAAAATATAACGAGAACTCATTCCTAAGATCAACATATCCTTAATTCTAAGACTGTCAAACCTAAAGGCATCAGTTTTTTTTTTGCAAAGATGTAAAAGGAATTACTTTTACTTGCGTACACATTACACCGGAGTTTCCTTAATAACGCTAGTCCTTGGTGGTTTCCGTGGCACCATTGGTGGTTTCGCTTTCACTTTCAGACCCATTAAAGGATAGGCATTTGAACTAATACTACCGGTAGAATGACGCCTGACTAAAATAGAAGTTGGCATAGATTTTCCAGTCTCACATACAATGCTAGTCTTGGAACTTTGGTCTTCAGTGCAACTGGCACTATCCAAACTTAAACCAGTTTTGAGTTTTCGAATTTTTGCCTCAGCGATTCTATACCGCTGCGACCCATTGTTTACAGTGTCACTTGATGTACTTTGCCTGTATGACTCGGTGTTGCGACAGTTTTCTTTTGAAGTTAAAGAACTATTTGGAAAAGTATTGGAAACATATCCTGGGCTACTATGTTCAGCTCTCTTGGGATATTCGAGAGAGAAGGCCCTGCGCAATGTGGCACGGGCACGTTGCCTTGGTGAAACACTTGCGTTTCCAGCGAAAACTTGTGTATGACAATCTGAACTCAACCCTTGCTCCTCAACGCCGAGAAGAGCTCGCTCAGAAGATGGCTTGACAGTACTGCGAGAATTCCCAGTAGTTATTGAGACTGCACTTTGGTCAGTATTATCGGTATTTTCGATAGATCCAGAAGCACCTTCTGCTTGTTTCTTTAAAAGCAGACGGCTTCGCTTTGCATATTCGTCATCTCGCACACTAAATGCAGACGAAGTTGTGGGGGAAAACGAGGGCGATTTGTTAGCAGGGGAGATGACTAGATTCGATGACGTGTGGGATACGTCACTCCACGTATTAGCATGCGGCAAAGACAGCGCTTCCGGAATCTGACGAGTGTTATACGAAACAAAGGCTTTCTCGGTTGTAGGTTTAACGGGCTCAATGTGAGACGGATCAGGGCTTAGCGCGGATAACAGACTCTGAGTTAATTTTTCAGTTTCTTCTTGCAACAATTGTATGGTCTTAGAGTCATGATGCATGACGTCAGAACCCGGTATATGTACGAAAAGCTCGTCGGTTTCCGCCTCGGAAGCGGTGTCGCGAAAGTCGTCATACTCTGACGTAGCACACTGAGTGACATCACTCGATGATGCCATTGATGGCGTCCTGTTATACTGTGCCACCTCAGCGCCATCGATATCCGAGCGTATCAAAGCGTCCGTCACGAACGTCTTATATTCGGTGACGTCTATTTCGGAGTCTGTCGTATAAGCCTCGCTGTCACTGCTTAACTGTTTGAGTAATGGGTGAGATATTCCTCTGCTTGTGTAGTAGGCAAGAGTCTCTTCGTCAAATGGAGAGCTTGTATTGCTGGCTACGGAAGTTTCCGAATCGCTTTGTTCGGCATCAAGCACAGCGTCTACCCGCGATTCGTATTGGCCTATCTCTTCAGTTCCTGGCTTAATTACAACGCCACATCTAGTTCTCAAGTGAGAGTGGTGTGTATTCAGCTCGCCTGTCGACTCTTTGTGGGTTGAAATTTCACCATATTTACCACTTGGTTCACCACGTTCACCATATTCATCACGTGACACAACATTTTCACCATTTGGGAGAACATCCGCTGTATTATCTCCAAATTCACCATGTGTTTTCTTTGTTTCTGAAAGCATCACCATGTGGCTGCTTTTCCCCCCTTTTTCAGCATTTTTTGGCGTGGTTTGATCGGGAGGATCGAGGATCTCTGAATTGATCTCAACAAGTTCGTCTAGCGTTGAAGAGGACGCACTCTTATTTTGGTTCGAGTCTTGAGTGAAAGCATTTTCAATTTCCTGTGAAAGCGACCCGAAAGAATAGAAACTGCCTGTAACAAGAGTTGAACTGGTTGATATTCGTGGGATGTTTACTTCGTCAACACGCAATTGATTCGCTTTGGGTTTCATGAATTCAGGATCACTCTGAGTTTTCTCCCACAGCGGTCTATCAAACTCCACTGTGTCATCAATCTTTGGTGTTGAAGAGCACATTGTGGTCAGTTTCAGCTGTTTGGTGAGGGTAGGAGCGCATTCTGTTTGCTTGATCAGATGTTTTTCTTCTGCAGTTATTAAGTGCCCAGCATTACCTCCTAGCGGCAATGTCTGTGTGGGTGGCGTCTTGAGGCCGTTTTCGGCATTTTCGCGGCCATTTTGTGTCACTTCTAACCCGTCAAGTTCTGCCTCAAGATCACGCAGAGCGGTTTGAAACGATTCGTGTAGAACGCTTGTTGAAACACTCTCCCGTATGATAACAGCGACTAAGTTATCCACATACTTCATAAAAGCAGAATTGTCGATAAGACGTTGATCTGGGAACGCAAATATTTCCTCTGCTGTTGTTTTATTGCTTGCATCTTTTAAAACTGCAGCTGAATTATGTACTCGTTCGTTACTACTCAGTGATTTGTCCATGCTGTTGACGACATAACGTTCTGTTACAAGTTTCTTTGGATTTGATTGGTGAGATTCACTCATATCAGGTTTCACTTCCGCTCTACGCTGTGACGGTGGAGATTTTAATTTTGATTGGGCTCGTATGAAAACATCTCGGCTCGTTTGCAACAGGGACCTGGGGGCCGGTGACTGATCTTTATCTTTAACTGGTGACTTTTTTGATTCGCTATTACTTGACTTCTCTGCTTCAGATTGGGATTTAGTCGGGAAATATTTTGAGGTGTTAATTTGCATAGTTTTTGGTACCTCCACTTCATATCCAAAACAAGTCACCTTTTGACTACTGACTATCACACGTGACTCATGTTTTCCTGTGCTACTAGTCGTCGCATGCTCGGTGATGCATGACCCAGTGTCCTTGGGATATTTATACTGTAGTGAATCCCTCAATGCGGCCACATCGGCCTCATCTTCTCGTTCTACGGAGCACTGGCGTATTACGTCACCGCGATCATGCGCACTCGGTATCTCAGCAGAAGTAGTCTGTGTGTTTCCAGTGGCAACGTGCATTTTCTTGTTATCAGCGTCAGTATAGGGCATTGTTAAGTGTTTCTCGCCAGTGCTAACCTGTTCATTACCGTTAGAAGATCTCCTCGTTTCGAGTATTTCATTTTGGGATTTAGTACATTGTACCACAGTGGATTCAGTTGTTTTTATTTGCTTGCTGGCCTTCCCCTGCCGTGGCGGTACTGTAGGTTTAGTTGGAGGCTTAGCAACAGATGGCGCCACATCAAGCTCGGCTCTGCTGCTTTCTGACTGGCCACTGGAAGCAGCAGAGGAAACTTTTTTAGTTATCAACTCTTCGGATAGCCGGGTTGTGGCTTCGGTTATTTCGGTATTGCTCACCACAGGTGGTGATTTTACTTCGGTGTACTTTTGACTAGCTGCCTCCGGTTGGGTAATAAGTTTTGGTTTTGGTTTAACAGGTGGCGGTGACTTAAGGGTCTCATCTTCTGACTTTTGCGACGCCTCTCCTCGAAAATTGCTTAAGCGAGGTTTCGGCTTAGTTGGAGGTGGCTTCCTGGGCCTGGACTCACCAGCGAGTGTCGCAGTGGTTGCGACGTTACTGACTTGCTGGGTTTCACGTAGATTCATTAAGCCCTCATGTATTGTATCCAGCGGTTGAGAAGTCATGGTTGCAGTACGCTTTGGGATCTGCTTCGTTGTTCGCACACCGCCGTGGGAAGGTATATCCGTTTTGATGGTGTCTGAGTCAGCTAAAACAAAGCTGCCAGACGTCCGTATGGATTCCTCCATCATGGACGCACAATTATCTATAAGGCTCGTTATTTCATCTTCACTTGTTGCTTTTCGCACTTGTTTTTCAGCACTTAACAACAATGTCTCAGAAAGCGACAGGCGCTTGCTCCTAGCTTTGTTCCCTTTCGAGCCTAAATCCTGAAGGGAAGAGTACATCTTACTTGGTGGAAACATTTTATCCAAATCGTCGTTGATTTGTTTCAGTTTTAGAGATAAGTCATCAGAGAGGCGTTTTGACGACAATATCTCATTGGGTGCATTTTTTTGTGACAGGGGTGCAGCAGGAGAATCAAATGGTAAATGTCCGACTTGATTGGGTGCATTGTGATTAGACATGTTTGCAGTTTTGTCCATTTGAGCGTGCGTATTGTTAGGTAAGAGAAATGGTGCACTAAGGGGTTGAGAAAGGTGTCGGTGGGGGTTATTTACAGAGAACTGACTGTTGTCAGAGCGCCCACCTGTCACGAAGTCCCCTGTTTCCAATACATCCGTCGCTAATCTCGACATCGGATCCTCTTGTGTATCGTGGAAAGGCGTATCCACCAGTAGCATCTCGTGAATCTCGTTATAAACACCCGGACTTTGTTTTGAACTTAATAACCCTCCTTGGGTAGCCAATGTTCTTTGTCCCGAGGGCATTTTTATTTCCATTTCGTTTCGACTATTATCCAAATTTGGTACACTAACACGTAAGTACTTATCTTCACCACTGCCTGTGTTGACTATTTCACAGCTTTTATCACATTTAGGAGGAAGAAGACTACGGTTTCCGCACTGTTTACTGACAACTGATGCTGGCTTTTGTGCTAACAGTTCTGAAGTAGCACTTGAGGTTTTTTCATCCTCTGATAGTGAGGTTATTGCTTTCGGAGTTTTTTCACAGTTTAAGCCGGTTTTTGCTCTTGATAAATCATCTGTCTGTTTATCGGTGTCATTACTATTTTCTTTCAAGTGTTCTCTATCGCCACTTATTGTTATTACACTCCCTGACACTATATGATTGGTTGACGTAATAGGCTGAGGCGAGCGCAGTTCCTGTTCTTTTCCATCGCACAGCTGTGGGTCTACATGAGTTACTACTTTTTGATGTGATAATGTTTTTAAAATATTTGAAGTAATTTCACTGACTGCCTTAGCTTCGATCTCGGGTTGCCGAATGGCCACAACCTGTGTGTCATGTGGTTCAAAATGCGTTGTGGTCACTCTGACGTCAATGTCTGCCATAATATTTTCCCGCCCTGTAGCCTCACTGGCGCCATCTGCCTTGTAGTGACTAATCGCGTTTTCAACTGAATCTTGGACTGTGCTTTTTAACGCATCGTCTACAAGCTTACTTTCTGCTGCTGAAATAGACAATTTTGGGCTGGTCAGAGATGATGAGAAGCTGACATTACTTTCAGGGGACAACGGGATTCCGGAACCAGCTTTCCCCATAGATTTCTCTATATCCTTAATAGAGGGGCCTTCTATCACCTGAACCTCGAGGTCATTGGAGCGAATAACTCGTCGCAAATTGAGTTCTCGGAAAGCATTTTGTCTTGTAGATGGATTTGATTGGGATTTTTTACTTTTAGGCCAAGCAAACACCAAAGTGACCTCTTGTGTTGTTATCTCTTCCGATTTGACTACGGCGCCATCTTCGGGCTTTTCGCTACAACTAACACATATTTCTTTGATGCATGAATGGAGATCGCTTCGCTTTTGCTTATGTTCACTGTGTCCTGCTCCAAACATATGGGTTAGAAACTGTTTCGTCTGGTCTTTTGTAAGCACGCCTTCGTGGTCGAACTCTGCCACGCTGGTCGATGCATCAACATCCACGTGGTCGGTGGCGCCATATTTTCCGTCGTCATCCTCGTCGTGAGATCCAGAAGACTCTTCCATGATTTTATGGAAGCACGGATGTATCATGTGGTGGTGCTGGAATATTTTGGCAACCTCGAGAGCAGCTTGGTAAGCTTGTTGCATCACTTCCGGTGGTGCGCTTTCCTGTTCTATTTCCGGTATGAATTCGTCAATTGACGATAATGTGCTAGATTCTGAAAGTTCATCCAAGGAAATTTTTCTTTCGAAAGTCTGAGGGCTTGATCCAGAACCCTCACTTGGTTTTAACAGGTATGCATCTCTCACGTGTACATTAAGCTTTGGATCAAAAATATCCTCTTTGGTCACAAACACTTCATTTAGACAAAGATCATATTCGCCTTGATCGAAACTTTGATCATCAACATCATCGCCTGTACTCTCCTCTTGCGGACTTACTGACCTGTCAAGGTCATCTTGGGAGGACAATAGGGGGATTTTTTGTGTCTTAGCTAAGGCAACTCCACCGGGATACACCGTGGGCGACAGCGGCGCACAAACATCTGCAGGTGTATGAAATAAGATCTCATCACATACTTGGTTCTCTATATGAGTTGGTTGTATGTTTAATGTTTCTTGTAATCGATCAGTGGACAATTCGACATGCACGTCACTGGAAGGAGCGCTGTCATCTTGATCAGGCGATTTTGCGTTTTGTTCGTAATTCGTCTGGTTTTCAAATGCGGCCTCCGACTCGCGCTGTATCACTTGTGTCATTTGCTGTGTGTCCTCGATGATCTGTCCCAGAGGTATATCCATGTGTCCAGGACTGTAAGGCGTGTCGTCATCAGTAAAGCTGTAACTTCCGGTGGAGGAGTCACAGGAGGAGCCTCGTGAACCACGTGAAGCCATGGAGGCGCCGTAAGAATGCTCGGGCACCAAGCAGTGGTTTTCGTTTCCCGCCCATTCTGCCGACGACGGATCGCCTTGTTTCGGCCGCGCACACTGCAGTTTAAAATCATCTGTGTCATTTATTAAAAGTATTGCAATGTCGTCGTCGGCATGGGACTGTCTGGAGGTGGACATTGCTGAATCCACGGTTTCGCTCTCATAATCAGATGTCCAATCGTTGTTTGTATCTTCGATTGTTTCCATAGCTGTTTCAAAAGCCCTTTCAAAAAGTTCGTCTGGTTCTTTCGGTCGCATACCGCTAAGAGATGAGAACTTGCTTATGGATCTAGCGGAAATAGAACAACTTCCGCTACTTCCCATCGATGTACGCGTTTCATTAAGGGATTTAGAATCAGTACTATTTCTATCACTGAATGACCGGTTAAGGTCATGTGCACTTTCAAACTCATCGTCTAGAACATCGTTGACGCTGGAGGCAGCTATGTCCGTGTTTTGGCTGAGCTCTGTGACACCTGTATTTGCCCTTGACCTGTCCTCAACATCATCTGAAACGGAACCCATTTGTTCGTCGCAAGGTTTTAATGTTAAATTATCGGGGTGTTCTTCGCCATCTTCTTTTAAATCAATAAGAGTCTGTTCCCCGGATGTGCGCTCATTCTCTGACTCTTCAAATTCTACTTGGTTGAACCATTTTTCACCACGAACTGAAAAGACTCTTGGCAAGGTTGCATCAGAACTGTATATTTCTATTTCATTGCTTAACTCATCGAGAATTTGCTCCATGGCTAATTCCGGGCTCTCACTTCCACCCTGCCAATATTTAGATTTATCCTGCATATCTCGCCCAGAACTGTGCACACCATCATCCCCACTGCTGCCATCACCTAGAATAGCCATCGCCTGCTCGTATATATCTCGAGCAGTTGGTATACCAATATTTCCGGAGCTCATGGATGGTTCGTCCGTTGGTAAAGACTGTATTGACTCTTGCAGCTTATCGCATGCGCTTGGTTGTGCGTGGAGTTGCCCGGTAGCCGTGTCAGTACTCTGCGCCAATGTGCGTTCTTCTTCCTCCATTTTAGCGAGATTTTCAATGAGTTTTAGCTCAATCTGCCTCAGTGTTTCCTCATCGATGTCTCTATAGCTTTCCTCTTCACTTGTGGGTTCATCTGAAGCGTCGCTCTTTCCATTCTCCTCAGCTCTGTTTACTAACCTGTCCCCATTTTGTTGAATAGCAGTATCAGTGCAAGTATCACTAGAAGTATCCAGTACTTGTATTACATTGTTGTTTGATTCTTGTAATTCATTTACTTTTATTCCAGTTATAATAATATGACCTTTACTTTCCAAGTCTCCTTCTTGTACATTGATCTGTAAATATTCATTGTTTACGGGTGGATCACATATTTTATTCGAGTTATTCTGATCCTCATTTATGTGAATTCCGTCTTGTTTATGTGTACACTGTTTATCTGCGGTCTCTGTCTGGCAATCCGTGTCACCTTTTGTACAGAGTTGTGCACTATCTGGATTTGCTGTGACGTTCAATGACCCGACATCGTGTACGTCTGTTTGTGTAACAAGTAAATCCACTCTTTGCCCATTAGCGTATTTATAGTGCATATCATGTCTATTATCATAACCACTCGAAGTTCTTTCAGTAGTTTCGTTGTGTGCGTTTGAATAGTTATATTCATTTTGTTTGTTATCACTAATGTTACCACAATCAGTCTCACTAGTGCTTGCCCGTGATTGAGTAATTGTCCCGTCGGGGGTGTTGCTCTGTGAATGAGTAGCTGGATAATTATGGGCGTGTAATCCTGGGCTCAACACGGGGCTGTCTTTCTTTTGCGAGTTATTCAAGTCCTCGCACCCACTGGGTTGATATATATCTTGAAACTGCGATAACGTTTTTAGCTGTACTACCTTACTTTTTGTGATAAAATTGAATTGCGCACTTTTGGTATTTGAATCAGTTCCGAGATCGTCTTTATTAATGTCTACGTCATTATCCTCAACCTTTAGAAAGTCAGACGGATTGTCTCGTTCACACGAGATTTCATCGCTTTGCACATCCGTGAACTTTTCCAGTGCTGAAAGGTCAGGTTTAAGCAGCTTGTTTCCGGTTCCACTTCCAGAGGGGAGAGTACGTTTTCTCTCTGCTTGCTCCCTACTCTTTTGTGATCCACTCTTATCCCTTTCCGCTCGGGTGATAGCTACCCGACTGCGCTTGTGAGAGTATTTTGATTTGTAGGATTTTGCACAGAAGGGGCAAAACAGTCCGACGTCTAGCATCACACAAACTCCTTCTTTGTCCGCGTCTGTTTTCACGATGACGCTGGGGAAGGAATAACGTTTATTGTGTACTTGAACCGTGGTCATGCCGAGTTTATTCTGCGCTTGCGCACTCGTGGCAGTAGGCGTGTTGTTGTGACTTGCCATCTTTCTTCTTGTCTTTGGGGACACTTCAAAATTGTATCTGAAATTAGATCGGCATACATCGTTTTCATTCTGAGAGTGACAGGTGATATGGCTGTTTTTATTTGTGAAAGTGTAAAAGGTCACTGCACTTTTAAGCTCACACTAAAACCAATAATAATAATAATAATAATAATAATAATAATAATAATAATAATAATAATAATAATAATAATAATAATAATAATAATAATAATGTCAAAGATACCTACGAATATTTTCTACGTACTTTCTACGCTCTGTTATTGTGTTTCGTGACCATTTTTATTAAATTAAATTAAAGAAACGTGAATATTCTGTAAAGAATTTACAAGAAAAACATAATATATTTATTGCTTTGAGTTTTTTTTGGGTACTTGGGTTCTGGCATGAGCGCAAGGATCCCTAAAGAAAAAAAAACACAGGTGCAAACAAAATACTCTTATTTTCTATTTGCAAAGCCCACAAATGAATTCCACGCATTGACTTTTGCTATTAAAAACAGTGTTTAGCGAAAACTTAAAGCCTTAAAAACTGATCTTTTTAATTCTTCTCATGACTAAGAAAGCATTCGAAACTTACGTGACCACCTTACGGCGTTGTTTGTATGGTGCTAAGGTGTAGTTTTAAGGCTCTTTTACTATAGTTCGAAAGTCTTCCGGTATCTAAAACAGCAAAAACAAACTGACAGTGTAATGCTAACATTTTTCTATAAGTCGATATACGCCAGCCAGAGAAATATTAGTATTTTTGGAAAACCAATTGATTTTTGATAAGGGAATAAGGATGATGGGGGAACGTCTAATCTCTTCGCCATTGTCCCCTCATGAATAAAGAATATGTGGCAGTGCTATCGACTATAACATTAACGTACACACAGCGTCAGACTCCCCCCCCCCTATCCCCACCCCCGATCCCACCAATGAGTACATTCTCCACAGACTCTTTCATGAGTCTTAATTTGTATAGCTTTTAGTGGCTCTGGTCCTTGTTAACTCGTACTATGACGTCATATGACTCTTCGCTTGGACTGGTCTCAAGTCCAGTTTTTCCATCTTATAAATGTTACGGACTAATTACCAATCCGGCCAATCCGGCCTGTCATAATGACGAATTTGTAAATGAGTCACCATTTGCAAATGGACGACCCCATTACAAATTAGATAACAAATTAGAATTAAAAAGTTTTTCTCCAAATCCAAACTGTCACGACCGCTGCTACACTTATCTGGCATTAATCTCGCTACTGCTTAAACTGAGAAGACTAAGGGCGCCAGTGTTTATACAAAATGTGATCCTTGCGAACGAAATTGCATCTGTCCGTCGCAATATATGGCGGAAAATCTTCCGTCCGGCTCACTGCCACCTTTACCGACAACCACTGCTATTCGATTACAACGAGGTCTTAGAACATGCTGAGCTGAACAGTTGTGGACATGTGAACATAGGTGAACAACAGTTCATTGTGAACATGTTTCATACACATGTTTCATACAGACAATTATATATCTTGGGATTAGATAAAGGTTGGATAATAACGATGTTAGAGAAAATCTTCAATTTTATTTGTAAATAATTTATAAAACATTTGCAATTTGGTCAGTCCCATTTGCAAATGGGAAGGTCCGTGTCGACCCAATAACAAAGCCGACCCAATAACAAATTTGTAATGGGATTGCCCATTTGCAAATGGGAAACCCAGTTACAAATTTGCCTTTGAAACCGGCCCCATTTGCATTGATAATTAGCCCGTAACATATAAGTACAGTGCAAAATGTGAGTACACACCACTCTCGGAACAGAACGAAAGGTTCTTAGTTTAGAGGTGTTCGAGGTCCTCTGTTGATTGGAGCAGTTCTAACTCAGGACACTTTTTTTAATTTAGAACTAACTCAAGTTAAATTCACAGATCAAGCTAGAAACTGAACATTTTCCGATGTTCATCAGGAATAAAAAAAAACAAGCAAGATATGATAGCAGTCAAGGAGAAAGTAAAAACCAGCCGGATAACTACAGATATGTGGCGATATCGCTGTGACGTTGTTGTACTTCTTTGCATAATGCACTCATTGTAGGACATGCACCAAAACCATTTGGTTGTTTGAATCTTCGGACTCCGGATCGCATTCAGTCGAGAAATGAATGTGTAAAATGTTTGTGTCTGTTTGACTACCTAGAGAGGACAATAAGAGAAGGGTGAATTTAAAAACATAGTCGACTATGCGCATGCGTCGATCCAGAGTCATGTCATGGGATTGCTGGGAGTTAAATACAATTTCTGCGGGAGGGGGGGGGGGGGGGGAGGAGGATAGAAAGTTGTTTGTGGAAGTGAGTGGGGTAGGATTTAACTCAGAAATCCCGCCACCTGTATTCAATAATACGTATGGCGGTTACATTTTACTCCCAATTGGCAGCTTGCCGTTTCGCGAATATTAGTACGTTTATCATGACTGCATGAAGGGATAAGCATTCATCTGACTACTGAAAGATAAATCCAGTACAAAACATAGTGAAGAATTACTTCTTTCGTAACAGGCAATTCAAGTTTATCGCTATGGAATGAATTGCTCACTGTACACAATCTCTTTCTCTGTTTCTTTCGAGATAACCAATTGTTTCGAAAATGCGTCATAACATCTCTCACTGACTGGTGCAGATTGCTCTTCGTACCCGAAGATTTGGTTTTCTCAAAACCGCGCGGGTCCAAGCAACGAAACAGTTATCCGTGTTCTTCTTCTTCTTCTTCTTGTTCTTCTTCTTCTTCTTCTTCTTCTTCTGTTCTTTTTCTCCTTTTTTATGGGGTTGGGAGGGGGGCGGGGTGGGTCAAAGGGATGACCGTCAGACTTAATGCGCGATCCAAGCTACTGCAACCACCTGGGGGAGTGAAAAAGATACACATGTTATTCTCATTAGAAAAGCTTGGATATATGTTTGCAGCAGACTTCAGTTTTTTTTCCAATCAGACAAGCTGCTACTGGTGTTTGACAGAATCTCTTGATATACCGGTATTTAATAACAGTTAGTGACAAGTAAACTGGTAGAACTGCATTTACATGTGAAATACAGCCACTGCAGTTTTTTTCTACACTATTTTCATCAAAAAAACAGTCTCACCATATTGGCATCGCGCCATGCAACAGATCATAAACAAACATATAATCATAAATCGGCAAGAGTGCTTTATTCAGTAACACAGAACCTGGCCCCCTTCTCAAACTGATACAATAACTATTAGATGACAATTGTTTCTTTGTAGTGTCTTCGCGTGAAACCACTGAATATAGTACATTTTAGGCAATCCACTTTCAAACCCCTTTTTCGTTACATTCTTACCAAAGTGCAGTAGTCCTATGTTATGTAAAAAACGTGACATCGGTCCATTATTTTGGCATATGAAATTTATAACCGCGGCTTAACTCTGAATACCTGAACTGATTGCTTAAAACAATTTAGCATTTAAATGTACGTTTTTTCAAGCTTTTGTTTATTTATTGGCATTTTGCATTTGCTACTAATTATGTGGTATACATTTTAAACGGTTGATAAATACGGTTTTAAAATTGATTTAAATCCAAGACTTTCTTATCTGTGCCTTCCAAATGCCAAGCCTAATTAAGAAATATTGAAGCTGTTTGCAATTCAAAAGGACGTTCGAGGTTACACTATATAAATTATGCACAATGGTATTAAATTTGGTGTACCATTTAAAAACTACACCGTCATGGAAGTTGGACTATTTCCCAGTGTAAAAAATGGGTTTTATTTCCAGTGGTTTGGTGTGGAATATTTAACTACAGAGCAATGTATTTCCACCATAGACTACGATGTTACAGCACAGTGTCATGACAGACCGGCAGTCCGACAAACAAGGATCATCTCTACGTGCGTTCTCGATTTTCGACCTAACCCCCCCCCCCCCCCACTTACGGAGGGGGAAGGGGTTCACCTACAAATCGGTTAGCGTGCGTGCCCATTACTTTTTAAAATGGCCCCTAAATACGGAGTGCCAAGTTTTAAAAAATATCCATTTTTTTTAAACAAATGCTGGCACCACAGTAAATTTCAATCCCTAAAAGAAAAGTGCCAAATTTAGGTAAGCACACATTTTCAGTACAGGCGCAGTACAATGCACGTCACTACAATCGCAGGACAGAGAAGTGTGTGTGCGCAATTTTGGGGTCCCAGTTTTTGCTGGATACTGAGTGCACTTCCTTCACCCCCCTCCCCCCACACAGACTTTTAAACGAAATTGGCATTAGTCGCGCACCGCCTCTGATCCAAAAATTTCCCCCGTTTCGAATGAACAAAAATGGGCACGTCGATATCCTTTAGAGAATAAAACATGCTCAAAAAATGTATTCAAGCAACATATGTACCAAAAATAGTTCTGGTAGTTTGCATAATATAAAAAAGTTAATATTTTTTCAAAACAAAGTGTGTCTGTCCTTGGATATGTAAACCAACCAACTCTTAATATAAAACCAACCTGAATATGTAAAGACCAAAAAATAAAGACCAGTTTTATCCCGCCTATCATTCTTCCTTGTAGCACACACATTTAAATTCCAGATAAAAATTATCATAATACGACCAGTGCCACTGGTTACTGAATGGTCTATTTTCGTCCATGGTATAAAACCTGGAAGATATTCTCTACTATATTTTTTGCATGTCAGGGTTTATAACGGCTTGAGTCTGACAAAACTAGTACAGCAAAGTCAATTTCTCATAAAAGAAAACAATAGCCAAGGTGAGTTGTGGCTGTAATCAGTCAGAAATGACGGGGGGTGGGGGTGAGGGGCTTTCGCTGATGATTCTTGACAATAACAATGCAGCAGCGTATAGCGTGCGGGTCATGTCACAGATCGGGTAAAACATATGCTCAAATTATTTTGACATATTGTTAGTTCTTGGGCACCCCCACCTCACCCCCTACTTATCTCATCGCTCCCCTCCCATCCTATCCCTTGCTAGAAGGCATATTTTTTGGCACGTGAATTTTGGCCATTAACATTTATCAGACAAATAGGATTTTTATTGTCTATTGTCAACAGTTCAATAGCAAGCGAAGATTATTTCAAAACAAGGCTAACCTCAAAGGACAACCTCAAAGCGTCTTGAAATTGCTTGTTGTAAAATAGAGAAGGACTGAATATAAAATTATTGCTTTTCACTCCCTTATTATGAAGGATAGCATTAATGTATACGTTTTTATGAGTTCTTATCTCATATAAAATCCTTTTTTTTTTCAACATTGCTTTGACAAGGTTTTAATTACTTGCAAGGGTAGCGTCCTCTTCCAAAACATACAAGTGTTATCGTAAAGAGAAGAAAACATATCTAAAATTGGCTTCAAACCTGAATAGAATTGTCAACATTAGCAATGTCAAGTTGCACCGTCTGGAGTGGATGTGTAAAGGCCACATCTGTTTAATTCATGGGAAAATATACAATGTTTGATATTACATATACAATTATTTTCAAGACGCCCTGGGAATGTTTCTAACCCGCTTTCTCGTTTTGTTTCTGCTTGTCTGTCTGTCTGTCTGCTGTGGGAGATACCCTAGTAGGGGGTAGCTAGTCTAGTCTATCTCTTTTCAGCAGGTAAAGCTGTACAGGTATCATAACGTGACCTCTCAATGACACAGGAACTGGTCAAAAGACTTCACGTTTTCTCCGAGACATTGAAAATGCATTGGGACCGTTATAACAAAAAAAACTAACATTTTACAAAAACAAGCATAATCTATAATAACGTTCTCTCGGCATTTCATCCTATTAAAATTTGCTCTCGCCTCGGTGACATCATATCCTGCCTCAATCAATGACTAAGTTATCCTCAACAACAAATCACTTGGAAAAATGGGTCACTGATTTGAGGTGTTCTCACATTTAAAGTGGTCTTGGACCGCTGTTGTGGAGCGCCTGATTTCATGTGGTCTTTTCGTTGATGCCCACATGGGTAAACTTATGGAGACTTGTAAAACCAAACCACAAACATTGCAGTTATCTTACGTAAAGTTGTGGCTACTTGTGAAGTGGTCCCGTTAATCTCTGCAGTCACCACGTGTAAATCAAATAGTCATGATAGACAGTTAGCGTAGAATGGACAGTCAGCTTCCTACGTAGGGTGTCCAATGTTACTGTCTGTATAAACCGATTGACTACCATGTCTGTGAACCATATGTTTAGCCTATGCATACTTTTATAAGCGGTATGGAATATCAAAACACCAGACTGGTTGTTTAAAATGTTGCATAAATGACGAAGCTTTCGGATGGAGTACAGACACTCGGCCCAATGTCACTGGACACAATTCCTGGATTTGCAAACAAAGTTCAAGTGAAACGCGATAGAACAAACCATATTACGTTATGGTGTGGGAATTTAAACCCTGAGACGACCTTCCCTTGCATTTCAACTCTATCTGGAATGAGAACTATAAAATTGCATGCAAGAAAATTGAAACTTTTCTATCTAGAAAACTTTTACCTTTAGTGTTTAAAATTAAACAGTTTTTTTTCAATAGAGTCGTGTTTGTGAGCGAAGAACATTAAACCGTTTGGTGAAAATAGTAGTTACACAGCTTTCAACGAAATTGTAATGTCTGTTTATCTAAAAGTTGAGTCTTAACAGGCGTAGATGTAAGTCTGTTTGACAGCTGTTGTCGGCTGATTCACCCGATACAACGTGCATTTGTTTCATTAAAACTTTTCTAGACAAAAATATGAAGCCCATCGCATAATGTGGTGCATATAATTACTAGAACGCCGAAAGCTCCTTGACAAGGTTTGACACCGATTTTAAAGTTAACCTCCGATAAAGTTATGTGGAATTTGGGGTAGACAAGAAAAAAGGGTCCAGGACTCCCCCCCCCCTTCTCCCATTAAAGTTCTTCCAGGGCCTTGCCCTGTGAGCACTCTCCCCCTGCAAACACTTTTTACCTTTTCGATCATTTTGGCTACAATCAATTAACTTTGTATTAGAAGTGCATCTTTGGGTTAGATCAAATTATGTAAAATGTATATTCCTCCCTGGGGGGAAGGGGGGGGGTACTCCAGGGGAGAGTAATCCGGGTTCGTGTTTTGCGCATGGAGTGTTCTTAGTGCTTATAACGCGCTGCATCCATGCGGTGTGTTTTTCCGCGTAAGCTGTTTTGTGTATACACGTTTTATGTCTTTGTGTGTATGGAGTTTGGTGTCGCGTACTGAATGTGCTGCCTACCGTGGATTTTGAGGTTGTGGTGTACCTGATGCCCAAGAAGTTCTCTAAGCGTACAGCTTTGATCCGCCCCCCTCCCACTCCCAGTAAAACTGCAATCATGACCCCAACAATTCATTATAATATTTGAACGTGACAGTCCAATGTGAAACAGACCCACGTGTGTACGTTGTTTACGGGTAACGACTTATTAGAGTACATAGACGATAACGGAAACATCTTATCTTCTTAAGCGTGATTACCAAGATAATGTCCACAGCTTATGTCAGGTTTAGTGATGGGCATCTCCATGCCATGTCCAAACTCCATGCCCAAGCACAGCTATAGCAAACGTTTTGTTGATTATTATCCCGTATTTTCAGACAAGTAAAATAACAAGTAAAATTTTCCTTCTATATATCCTTTGCGCTACTGATGTGACAAGTATCAGATCATGGTTTCTTTTTAGCATCAAAAATTCAAGTAATACACAACCACACTACATCAATATCCAGAATACTATACCATGTATTTACTTAAGTATAAAAAGACGCATTGAACGAACTTTTATGTGGAGAACATGACAGCTTTTTACATTGTACATACAGGGGAATAGTGTGTCATTCAACAATTATACATGAGTGTCCTTTTCAAACCTAGCACTTGAATATTTTCACTATTCAAATGTCAAGAAACTTAAGACATACAGTCCTTATCGTGTTTACACTTAAATAGATTTCGAAGGTTGTCTGTAAAACTGGGATCTAATCCCATTAGCATGTGTATTCGTTTGGTTTGCCAGGTGATAGTATTCAAATCAACTTAATTCGGGATTTAGCCAAAGTGTGCTTATGCCCGATTAGGTACAGTAAACATTTGCTGGCTTATTTGAACACCGTTGTTTTTTTTAGATCCCTATACAAAAACTCTTCAAGATTTCAATCACCCAGAAGCTGTTTATTTACTTGTAACATTTGTTTACGTTAAGTACCCCATTGAATTTGAACACTTGGTTAGAAAACTATTGAACAAAATCAATGTTTCTGGAAATCACGTTTTTGCGCTTTGTGCTGCCTGAGCTGACGCCTGAACACAGATGTAGTATCCAGATTAGACAGGGTGGGGGAAGGGGCCGGGGGGGGGGGGTCAAGAGCAGTTGGGCACATATTTATTTGTATTTATTTATTTGTACCAACCGCAGTGACCATTAAAACACCCATTTTAACGTTTTCTTAGATATTTTGAGTCCTTGCCAGTATTGACAAACTTGTGACGTCATCAATCAGCCACAAAGTTAGCGAAAGCAACACCTAGCAACACTCCTCCCGCCATGATCCCTGTTTACGTACTTTATGAATGACCTCTCAAGCAATTTTCAGTATCAATTGTGACAGAAAGTCTAGCAATGTTAAAAATGTTCCTTGCGTGAGAAAAATGCAGTGCCGGAAATGCTGCACTCGTCCGGAGTGCGATGCACAATAGTGCAGTGGGACTTATGCTCACTTTAACACGCGTGTGCACAAAAAACATTACCAGTACACAATGGATATTTGCTGGTTTGCCGTTCACAAATGACCCCTTTTTTGCCGCACCCCCTTTTTTGTGCAAAATTACAGCGAGGCAACATTCGGACTACGCGTTGGTTTCATTGTCTCTGCTTCCCATACAAGAAGCAAAGGTGAATAGTAAGCAAAGCTGTTTTTTAACAGAATATTGCTTATGTATGGCTATACAGCTGTATTTATTTCTATGTTGCTATTCGCTGATGTATATCCCTAGTGCGCTTTTCGCTCTTGTTACATCTTTTATTTCCGTTTTTTCTTTTGGCTTCGAAGTGATACACAAAGGCATTTTTGACACTCATCATGAAAATAGCAAGTCGTAAATGCAAGAGCCTTTCCCCGCCCCCCCCCCCCCCCTGTTCACAGGTTGGTCTGACCAATCATGCCCTGATGCAGAACCTAGGTGCCTAGTCAGGATCCGCAGTAGCCTCCAGATGAGGGCTGATAAAACCTTCCATGTTGTGATACAACCTTCCATGTTGTGATACAGCCTTCCATGTTGTGATACAACCTTCCGTGTTGTGAGATAACCTTCCGTGTTCTTTTGTGTCATCGTTTTAAATTTTGTTTATGTTAAGATATTTCATCCGCAAAAAGGATTTCTCTATAAATTGAACAAAAAATTGTTTACAGTTATTCGAAACGGCATCACAATTTTCTCGACGCTTTGTCTGTTCACTAGTAAATTCAGGGTCAGGTTGCATTACTGGGGGCATTACCGTACATAAATGATGGGGGATGAATGTTCATTTCAATTATGTTCTATATTTGCATTTGATGATACTTGGTGATTTTTTTTTTTTGGTGCGTGCATGCAGTCGGTAGAGTATACAAGGGCCGGTATATGAACAGAAAACAAACTTTGAAAGATAAAAAAAAACTAAAATATAAGTTTTGATCGTTATCTAAACTGTAAACATCGTAAGTCGGGAATAGGACCACCCCACAAATAAGACCACCCATCAAATAGAAGCAGCCCACAAATAAGACCACCCTGCAAATGGGACCATCTCGCAAATAGAACCACATCGCAAATAGGACCACCCCAAAATAGGACCAGCCCACAATTAAATAGGACCATCTCGCAAATAGAACAACTTTTCAACAGAGCAGTTCTAGTTGCTTTCCATTATGATTAGCCCTACAAATGTTACCCTCCCCCATCCCCCGGAAAATGGGAAAAAATTCAATTTAATTCAGTCGATGGTTCTATTTCTGGTAAAACACTGTTGTTGCAATAGAAGCATATATGTATTTACCTTGTTTACATTGAAATTATACATGTTTTTGTGGTAGGCGAAAGTTATGATTTAACCACTGCGAAAATATATGCATATCCGTTCAATGAATTGACATGTCGCGTGCATAACATCCCTCAAGGTTTAGACAACTATTGTACCGATTTGGTTTTGTCGAAACTTAATGTTTTGTTATTTATCCTGTGCATGTTGTGGTATAGCATCCATTACACTCCAGTACACAATGATTTAACTGCGTTTTTTTTATCCTTGCGTCCTACCGGGCAAAATGTACAACAGATTCACAGTGAAGAATCCATCATATTCTAATATCAGATACTTGTAGTATCTCACCAGCATTTGACTTAGTTTGTATTCGAAATATAGGCTTTATAAATCATCTTTACAAGGCCATGAAAAGATGCTTGAGAGTGCTTCATAAAATAAGTCAATAGACCAGCGTTATTATTGGCGGTTTTCACTTCGCCTGCATTTGTACTGTTCCTTGTCAGAGGAGTTATTCAAAACACCCTGTGCATTTATTTTCAACCACTTTATACGAAGTGGGTGTTTTGAATGCCATCTTGACGCCTGGACACAGCGGGGACTTGCTTCAACGACCACTGTTTGTTTGGGGTGGTTCTGACATACTTTTTTCCTCTATTGTGGACTATTCCATGATTTATCGTACAAAATCAAGCATAAGTTTGAAGCCTGCAGCCCTCGAATCACCATCAAGTACCACGGAGCATGCCGTTCTTGTCCAACAGCCAACCTCTACGGCGGTTCGATCTGTTCTTTAGAACACCATTTCACTCCACAGACTTACTGGGGATTCCGCAAAAACAGTACTCATAATAGAGAGAGAAACTACTTTTTAAAATATCCATCCGCTCTGTATTTATATATAACAGATCTCTCCAGAGGTCAGCTGTTTTATAACAACGCGGAGCATGCTTGGCTACTAACATCTCGTAACAGACGACAACACACTGGCGACCATTAAAGATAGGTACTGCGTACTGAAAATTTGGTTGTAGCATCTGTATATAGAATAACGGCGTGCTTATAATTATGCGTATGTAAAGGTGCTGCTGTAAAAAAGGGTCATATCATTGATCAGTAAAAAACCGCAAAATGTCTGTAGTTTTTTTTTTGCCGCCTCTGAGATTGCTACATAAGCCAATTAACTAAAGGATACACTTGTTTGCTATCGGGAAATCTCTCTGAAGTGTTGGCGTAAGAACGAATGTAGATATATATTTTATCTGAAATTGCATGTGAACGCACAAAACGACACGTAAAAACAGTGTATTGAGTTTGAATTGGTTTAGTGTTTGATGAGAGAGCCTGTTACTGACTATAGAGATGTATGAAAGCTAGCTGGTCCAGGGATATCTGAGACTGTCAAAATACATCTAAATTGGCCTTTAACTATGAGGGCATTACTTATGTGTTTGAATTACCTTCTCAATTTTCAGACTTTCACTTTAACTTAATTTAGTCAATGTTTTCCAAACTTAGTCTAATGCCGTTTTAAAATTAACTAGATGGTTATATATTTGATAAACAACATATAGATTTTTTCTTTCATAAAAAAAAGGAATAACCTCATTTACTGCTGAAGATAAAAACCGTGAGATTTCGTCGTTTTGGGCACAAAGTAAAAGGTGGATAAAACATGGGCGAAATTAATTAAATAAATAATATATCACCAGATTTTGCCTTATTATTGTGATTTACCAGAGACAAGCAGTCCATGCTGTACTACTCGATGACATACTAAAGTCAAACTGCACTCTTACATACCCCGACGCATCACACATATCAACACTTGTTTAGCATATTTTTTTTTCTTCGTCGATTTTTTTTTTTGAACACTTTGTCTAGTTCTTACACATAACAGGTAAAGAGGCTACAATATTAGATATAGATAAAACGTACAACTTTTAAATTTTCAAGTTATATACAGGGAACTCACTGTACTAATGTTATGTCTAGTTGTTCTTAAAATTGGACTTGTTAGAGAAATGGTCTGTTTTAATTAACATTCTAGAACAAATAATTGTGCCAAAACAATCAAATAAATGAATAAATAATTTAAAATGAGACACTTACCCTTGGATATAGATTTCAAAACACAGAAGGGACCGCTGACGAACATCCGGTGAAAATTTCAACATGAATAGAAAATTACTGGTTTTAAAATCAATCCGTTCTAATTATATAAGCCCCCCCCCCCCCCCCCCCCCACTGACTATGCAGCCAAATAGTTGGGCCATTGTCTTCAGTTTATCATAGCTTAAATTAAAGAAAAAGCATGACACAGTTGTGAGTTTTTGCAGAATTTCCTCTGCAAGACTATTATTTATATTTTAAAGTTAATTTTTTTTAATGAAATTACTATTGGAACAGGGTTTTTAAACTTCACGAAAAGGATAAATGCATCCTTGTCACTGTTTTTGTTGTGTGAATGACGTCATGTTTTTTAGTTCTCCCTATCATAATGTCTTGTTTTGATACGTTTAGGCACAATTATCAATTCAGTTGAACCACAAATAGTCATCATTTAGTAAAGGTACATGTTAAGAAATCTGCCCTTTTCATACCCGAAATGTGTGCATATGTATGTGAACACTGAACTTTTCAGGTGTGTTGCGAGCGATTTCGTCTCTTCAAATCATTATGGGTTGCTAGCTTTTTTCTTAGTCACTATAAGTTTTTTTTATAATATTTTTTGTTGTTGTTTGCTTCGTGTAATTGCGGAAACATTCAGAGGGCAAACTGAAAAGAAATTTTGATTAATTTCTTCCGACTCCCACTCACAGAAAAAGTAACTTTGGAATACGGTATGTTACATATAGCTGGTAACAACCTTGTTACACTGCACGGTGATGTCACTGGACTTTGTCACACAAATCATAAGTAAATTATTATTTATACATGATTAAATAAACCTGCCCTGTATTAACGCCCTGTTCTTTACCTTCAAAATTTACTCCCGGCGTGTCCAGTGCTTCAGCACCTCCCACGTGCAACAATGCTGAATCGTAAATACACTGTGCAGAGCAAAGGGTCTAAATGGGTAGCGTTTGCATAACAATTTGTTTTTGATTTTAGCCCCGTCAGCGATTGACCGATCCTTTTCTCCGGCTGCCAGTTCGTTTCTTTGTTCATGCGTTTGAATGTTCCCTAGCTGTACAATTTTAGTCGTATTAAACAAATAATTCTTCAGAAATTTCAGATACAATTTTCACACCACCTGGTGCAATGACGTGTGACTATATGACCGCACGGTTTTGCTCAGTGATTTATTTGCATAAAATTCATGAAATGTCTCGACATGTGAATATACTCTTCTCCATTGAATGACTGAATGCATACATCTTCTTATGTGGGGTATGGTAATCAATCGCAATGCAAACATAATTTTATCATTTTAAGCTGACATATAATAGCCTATTTTCCAGTGCTTAAGGATAAAAAAGTACACCACAATAAGTAAACAGTTTTGGTCGTTTTTGTGACTGCAGGCGAAAAAGGCCCAGGCTTCTGAAACTGTATGTCATTAAAAAGGACGAGGCATTTATAAAATAAGTCACTGAAAACGCCACCTAACTTTGCATTGCTAAAGGATAAAAATTAGAATAGAAATAGCCGATTACTTTGCAAAAGAATCAACTTTTTTTAGCCATTTTCACTATTACATATGTATTTACACATGGTGGTTTTTTGCCACGTGTAATTGTACCCAAGCTATTTACATGTCATTGAGAATTAACGAATTTAAGTGCCATTCTAATGTGATCAAATTTTATTAGTATTCAATGCAACAAAACACCCAGGTGACTTTTTCACGTTATGCCTTAACTTTGAATGTAAAATCACATGTCGCAGCATTGACTCAATGAGGAGAGTTTTTTTTTACTGAAAAACTTTTCACGTTTAGGTTTTACATATGAAGTTATTCATGCTCACAGTTTGTTAAAAGTACAATATTGTTTTGTAAATAAAGGAACCGAAGAAAAGGTTCTTCATTTTAATTTCTCAGTAAACATAAATATCTGACGTCCATTTGAGGTTGCGACTTCTGTCCACAAATTCCCATCCTTACTTAAAAGGTTTTTCTTTTATCTCGATCAAAGTCGCAACGTCTATCAGAAAGTTTTGTCGCAACGGTGTGTACGAAAGTCGATACAGCATCTGTTCCCCGATGTTGAAACGACGTCGCGGATGTTTCAGACATCCGTATCTGAGGGGCGTGCAAATTCACTCACCTTTGGCAGTGAGAAGTGACCTGCTACATATCTCAACACATGAAATGACTCAAATTCGTGGGGGCTGGGTGGGGTACTTTCACAGAAAGGCATACATGGTATTTCAGGAAAAGTCCATTTTCCCCATGTCAGCACAACGACCTTTCCCGGCATCTATATAAAACCGATGACCCAACGTTGATCTATACAGCGTCGCATGTTCACTGGATTGAGAAAACGTAACACTTAAACTAAGACTTACAACTCTTGAAGTTTGCAGAGCCGATCTGCCAAAAAAGTCTTTCTAAAAGTTGAAATTTTTAAAAGATTTAATAGCAACCGAAAAAAAAAACGCGCATTCGGCTTTAACAGAGGCGTTGGATAGAAAACAACAGTGTCATAACACCGGAAATAGAAGCCAGGGCTGACGGATATTTTTAAAAATATTATTCAATGAGAAAATACTAGCTGAAGATTACCGTATTTTGAGGGAATGGGGACAAGGCCTCTTGGGATTTTTAAGGCCATGGCTGAAAGATTCATGAGGGATAATTTAATATTCGCTGACAGTTGTTGACCTGATCAATTGCTTGGCTGTCCCCTGCTTATCATCCCTGTTTTCATTCGAACAAGAGATATCTAACCAATTCAGCTAGCGACACATCTCAGGAATTTGTCTTTTCCAACCTTCGTATGAAGTCGCACTCTCTAGTTCCATAAATGTCACACTGCCGAAGTCTCCAGAAATGTGGTAAACAGAGTATAAATTTTGTACTTGAATAATTAACGAAATTGTCGTTGTTCCAAAACAGGGCCATGACGTCTAACTCAACGTCTACAGAGCGTTACATACTTACTTGTGTTGTAATCCTTTTTGTTCTCCTTTGTGTCAGATGATATGCTCAGTCTGTACAGCGTAAGATAAGATAATGGATGCGGACTGTGGTGGCGTGAGTAGTCATCGGAATAGTCATCAAACTAATCTACATTTATGAATCCGGGACAAAAGGGCCCTGGACAAAAGGGCCTTGGACATAAGGGTCTTTCCCAAAACGGCCTTTTCCAAAAGGGCCTTTCCCAAAACGGCCCTAAATGAAAAGTTGGACAAAAGGGCCTTGACAATTTTTTTTGGATATGGTCCTCAAAATTATTTTTATTTTTTGTGTAATATAACAACTCCAAAAACAAAGTTTATTGATTTTATTGCCTGATTCATAGAGACAAATTTTTCTTTTGTCTTGTATTCATTGCTGTTGGTCACAGGTCAAATAAAGACCTCAAATTCAGAGCTCATATATCGGCAAGACACTGACACACCAACATCATCCGGCTTAGCGCGTGTTTTCAACAGCACAGTGCAGAGAAACGAAACAAACAACAAAGATTATCTTTTGTGGCACAATGACTCCGAAATCTGGCATCCAAAGACAGTGATGGGAAGTAATTGAAAGAGTCTTTACAATGAGTAAAACATCAAGGCGGTGATTGGTACAAACAGAGATTAACCTGTGGCACAGGGCTTCGAAAATTTCAAGAGAGTAATTGAAACAAAGCATCAAGGCAGTTATCTTTAAAAACACAATGAAGCCTGTTTTTTTTCTACTTTTTTATTTTATTATATATTTTTTTAAATAATTAAAACTCAAAATCCTAGAAAAGAATTCTCAAGGCCCTTTTGTCCAACTTTTCATTTAGGGCCGTTTTGAGAAAGGCCTTTTTGGGAAGGGCCGTTTTGGGAAAGGCCCTTATCTCCACGGCCCTTTTGTCCAAGGCCCTTCTGTCTGGATACCTACATTTATATATTCTTTGAGTAAAAAAAAACCTATAATGGACATAACAACTGCACAAATAGTGTTTGGAATCGTAGCTACAATAAATAGGAAAACTTAGGATCCGATACTGATGTAAAAGTTTTAGATGTTTTAGAAGGGTAGACAGTCTTCTTTTAGCACAGATTGCAAAGTATCAATAGGTCGATTGCCTTTTGTTATGTTTGTGAGGGAAATCTAAAGACCAATTCAATGGCTTATTACTGAAGGTGGTGTACAAGTAACGATAGAACATCATTTAATCGTGCAAATATTACCAAAGGTGTCTAAAATAGAGCGAATTGTGTGATATAAGCGTCATTTTCCTCTTCAATGACGCCTGGTAATTGGTAAATCATAGATATCATATTCATGTTACCCTTATGGAGATGCAGTTAAACATCTTACTTGGTTGATGAGAGATTTTCTTGTACAGCATGACTTTCAGTTTAGAGTGCATCCACTAGCTGTAGATCTCCTGAATATCATACCATGTTCAAATATTCACTAAGGTATTTGCTTAGTATTTACTATATTACATTGGTTAAATGTGTTGTTTAATGTTTCGCATAATGTTCAGTCTAGTGTGTATTGTAGCTCGATATATCATTCTGCACCTTTACTTAATAAGCGGTTTAAACATAATTTAAACCATGTGTGCTTCGCAGTTTTTAGTGTTAGCTGAAGTTCACTCTGTCATGTTTTCCTGTGATTCAAATGTGGTTCTTATATCAGTTTCAGAAAATCACACACTCATGGCGTTACAGACTGTTCTAAGACAATTCGTGTACTACACAGAAAAATAGATTTGTAAGACTACGTGGTTTTGTTGCAGTATGTTAAAGTAGCATACAGCTTAATGTAAAGGTTTAGTTTTGGCATGGCAATAGTGTTATAGTTTTATGGATGCTTGTCAATTAAACTGCGGTTTATTTTACTCAGAACTCCAAAGTTTTAAATGCAACTTATCAATGACATTAACTTTCAAATTAATAATTACCATTTAAGGAATGGAATTATTTACAATTCCAATCGATATGAATTAAAGTTGAAAGATATTGAGCAATGTCCCATGGTCAACAGACCAACGGTAAATCTTGATGATGTACTTTGCAGTGTAGTAGCAAAGAAATTACGAATAAATGTGTTTTTAAAACTGGTCGTTATGTAGTGTAAATTAAGCATCATCAGGAAATGACTTATTTCGATTATCGTTATAAGAGATTAAAATTTAAAATGGAAAAAATGTGTGATTTTATCAATAATTTGCATGTAATTCATAAAATGATATCCAAATGAGAATTCAGATGCACTTATAACACCCAACTATGAGTGGCATAAAGATCAACTACGTCAGTTTCTTTTTGGTGCCACAACAAGAATTGATGTAGTATTAGATCTATAGCACGATTACACAAGTAGAAGATACGGCTGCTCAATAAATGGTGCAACAATACAAGAAAAGGTCACGAGTACACAAGTAGAAGGTATGACTACACTAGCAAGTGATGCGATAATACAAGAAAACAGTCACGATTAGACTATACAAGCAAGTGATGGGATAATACAGGAAAATGCCACGAGCACACATGTGGAGGATATGATTACACAAACAAGATGATTACACACAAGAAACGTTCACGAGTATACAAGCAGAACGTACGACTAAACAAGCAAATGACCCGATAATACAAGACAATTTCACGCATGCACAAGTAGAGGGTATGACTACACAAGCAAACGACGCCATAATACAAGAAAATGTCACGAGTACACAAGTATAGGGTATGACTACACAAGCAAGTGATGCGATCACACATGGAAAATGAAATTACGAATCAACGGTATAGAGAAAAAAATGAAGCATGAAACTAGCATGGATGATATAAACATGATAACTGTAAACAAACAGAAAGCAGTAAGCAAACTGTGAGATAAGTGGCAGCATCAAATGATTATCTTTGGTAGCAAATTCGTGATTTGACTATACGTGACAGGCAATCTCAGAATGTTTATACTGTGAACACAACTTATAGACACAAAAGAAGATTTGTCGGTGTCAGTTACTTCAGCGCACCTCTAGACGAACATTTTCTCACAGTTTATGTAACGAGAGAGCAAAAATCTGTAAAGCGTAGAAAATAAAGTTGTGTTATCTTAAACAGCACCTTCATTACCTTGTCGATTAAAACATTATAATGCCAAAGAAAAGAAATTGTAGTTTTTGCCCAAGAATGGTTTCTTTGTATAGGATTTGCCCATGTTTACTTGTATTTGTGTTTGTTAATGTTTACAAGTGTTCAGTTTCACTTCTGAAAGCCGTCTTCAGCAATTTCGCAATATATTTTTTGCATGTTTGCCTTAGGCATGTCGACTTTTTAAAAAGATTATGTTCATATTGTTTTACTTCGGTGTTTGATTAAAGTACACGTCAAAAGCTTCCATCTGACTACTTCGATCGTAGTATGTATGACAATGAGTTACAAGCCATCTGTGTATCAGATATCATTACCTACGGTTGATTTATACCTCATTGTCTTTTATGTCAGTTCATGAGAGAATAGAAGCAACCTCAACATAGGTTTCACCGGTTTATTTGTTTCACAAGTGATGTCAAATAGTTCTCATAACAATGGAAACAACAGAAAATGATTTAACCTACTCCTGCTAAAGGTATATACCCTGTACTTGATTATATGTATTACGGACAATAACTAATCCAGCTCATTTACAAATAGGCCCGTTCCAACAACAAATTTGTAATTGCCTTTACGAAATGATGCAGGTATAAATTTGCCCTTGCAACACGCTAGATAACAAATGAGAAATTTATACCATTTGCGACTATAAATATTTTAGAAAGTTAATAACAACTATGAAATGACTTATATTTACAGCAAATTAAAGAAGATTTATACAGTGTATAGGCGCGATTCTTTGCCATTACATTAACAGTCCCTTTTAAAATGTTTTAAAAAGTAAACTTGTAAACTTATTAAAATTATTTACATTTTGCACTATATAAAGCAAGATATTCTGAAGTAAAATCAGGTTCATTAAGAAAAAAGTTTTATTCAAAGGCAAAGAAAAGTCCACTTCTTAAATCTTAAATGTTATTAAAATGAGGGCCAAATTCCAGGTTAGAGAAAATATTGAGGTATCTCTTTATGAAATAAAATGTTTCTTTTCAAAAAAGCCACAGTATAAGGGCACAGTATAATGAGTGTATTTGCAGCAACTCATGGGCACTGACTGCAGTGGTTACGTGACTTCATGAAATACCACCTGCGAAGTATTGAAACTGCTTGTCTAGAAGTTTAATTCTCACTTCGAAACTTTTTTTCAAATGTTAATACTGTTGGAGTTATCTTGTTAGTTTCTTCCTGATTGTTTGGGTGGTATCCAGAAAACTCCTCATGGATTTTGTGGTGTAGAAATATAAAAATTTGGCTTTATTTAGAGTGTGATAAGTGATCAGGAATCTTTGACATTGACCTTCAAAGTCAAGCTCACATTGAAGCTAATTGCTATTTTCATCTACAAATGGTATCCAGAAAACTCATAGACATTTTGTAGACACAAATCCCTATTCAAATACGTGGTTCAAGTGGGGTATCCTCATGACCTAGATCTTGACGCTGAGTCCAAAGGTCACGTGATTTCTGTATCTCGAAAGCCGTTAGTGATATAGCGATTTTGACCATGATGGTGACAATGGCCTTATCTGTGAATTCATCCTTTAAGGTCAGTTGTTCATTATTCCGAAAACTGTTAGCGAAAATCCAACTCAAATGCGGTGTGAAGAGAAGAGGTTACTACGTGATCTGGATTGTGACCTTTAGTTAAAAGCCACAGACCACGTACTCCTGAATCTCGAAATATACAGTATAATGTAAAACACAAATGATGTGGTTATCAAAGTGGATCATTCCACTGTCTTGCCGAATTCACTCTAGTTCATTCCATTTGAATGGATGTAATAGGTAACTGAATTGTTGAAATAAAAGAACCAGTGAGCCTAGTAAAGCCATAACGGCCTCTTAAAATCTATGGACTAAGAACAAAGTTGCTAATAGTAAGGGATTTGTGTTGGTGATGACTACCACTCACAGCCACTTCTAACTATCGCCATAATTACTTGGGTACAACCGAGAGATGGTTTTCCATGGCTTATTGTTTATGATATGTAATCATAAAAAGATTAAACCTTACAGGAAACATTTTGCGAGGAATTTTTGTTTGCAACGGAAATTCTTTTTTTTCAGAGCATATGCTAAAGAAGCAGCAAAATATAATAACTGGGAATTATTTATGGTAAAGAGCAAATGAGTATCGTACTTGTCAATTACTCTGCCACACCCAAGTTGTTGCGTGTAGCATTCCACGTCTGTTTTAATAGATTTTCATATGTTCTTTATTTTGCCTGCATTTCCAGTGTTCCCACATTTTCCTACGTGGTTACGTAACATACCTGCATGCTGGCATGGATACTTATCCACTGGATAATTTTGTTAAAAAAACGTGCCATTAAGTGAAATACATAAAATTATACCCAAAATAATTTATGTCACGCTTAAATAAGGTTTCCGTGCAGTATTTTAACACAACGCCTTTTTGCAAACATTTTCATCTCCGAAAGAAATGAATGGATATTTTTTGCAATATTTAGCGTCATTCTATATAAACAGTCAGTTTGCATTATGGTGCATAAAGGATTTATCTGCTGAATTTTTTGTTCCTTCTCATATATATATATATATATACCTGCCTCGAAATCTTTTTTATGGAACAAAAATGTTCTTTTGGGGGGGCATATTTAACCTTTGACGGCACATTTGTCGGTCAAGGCATTAGTAGACTTAAGCAGACCACAAGAAATTAAGGCTAATAGCTTGACAATAATTGATTGAATAAAATAATTGTTTATATTCGTTGGAATCGATCGCAGGCGTATGCTTTATGGCACGTTCACTATTGAGAAAACGAGAGCGAAATTTGCCTGGCGTCAAATTGGTCGTAACAGCCCTCTAAACTCTCCCCTTATTTGCAAACTTTCGGCACCCCAGACGAAACGCCTGGTCGATTCGTACCCAAATCGTTTCGTGCCCAGTTCGTTTCGTACCCAATTCAGATGATTCGTACTCAAATTGGTAGGTCGATTCGTACTTATGTGAAGTCGATTCGTACCTTCCCAAAAAAACTTGTTCGATTGACACCGGCTTTCGTTTTTTGTCTGATTGCTTGCTTAATTTTACTATTTTGAACCAGCTTTCGAACTTCATAACTCCTAATCGTATCCTGATTACTAATACATCACTTAATCAGGTTAAGCTGAAATATGGACCGATTCTACAACCTGGAGCCCAAATAGCTGGTCAGCAGTTGGAAGACCAATTAGAACGAATAATGATGTCGAGGGTTGGCACCACAGAATCAACAAGCGAGCAGGTGGTGTCAGCCTGAATATGTACTTATCGGCTTACTGCATCGCGAAGCTTTGGTAGGAAAGGTTCGCGTTCGCCTCGCCTCTGAAGGCAAGCTCAAGAAAAACCAGAAGCGTATTTATGCACCCTCATAAGCAAATATCATAAATGAACTGCACATTTTCGTATTAATACGTGTATCATAAATGAACTGAACATTTTCGTATTAATACTTGTTGCTCTTTCATCACAATGAACACTGCCGGAAAAGAACTGAATTACTCAGTGTCAGTTATGTTAATCTGATTATGTTTAATTTAGCTTATTGTTGAAGTATAAAAATTGTGAATATCAACTAAATACCGTTTTATGGCTCAGTTTTATTTGTGAATTTAATTGTACACATTAAAAAATATGAGTCTTCAAAATCAAAATTAGATTGAAGTGAAGTTGTAAGAAAGACTAAATATTGTGAATAAAATATAAAGAAAGAGTAATTTTATACTCGTTTTTAACTTAAAAGTGGGGACAGGGGGTCAGGAACAGGCTTTTGAGTGGTTCATGTTTTTGACTTTCATTTAGAATATTGTCTAAACAAACAAGTCAGCAATTGGGTACGAATCTACCACGAATATGGGTACGAATCGCCAGGTCATTTCGATCCTATTTTTTGGGGTACGAATTGACCAACCAATTTGGGTACGAATCATCTAATTAGGTACGAAACGACTTGGGTACGAATCGTCTAGGAATCCCCTAGATTCAGAGAAGACGCACAAAGCCCACCCAAAATATCTTATCGCCATTTCGCCATGCCGCTATGTGTCGCACTTTTTGCTCATTGGCCAAGTGCCAACCCTCGAGGGAGTTGCTGCTACTTATATATAAATCATCCTTGTTTACACTTCAATCGGCATTCACAGCCATGCAGCATAGAGAACAGCAACATCAAGATCTTTCAGCGACCATAATTCCTTCCAGCCCCGTCCCTTCCTCCCCCTTAATCCTTGCGTATGCATGCCATGTTTGCTTACCCGCTCCCTTCCTCATCTTCCCCCTTTGTCGCATTAATGTCTGCAAGTTATTTTTGGTATTATGGTTATGTTTTGTGGCACGCTCGCCATCATTACACCCTTGTCAGTCCCCTTCCTTCTCCTTCCTTTTGTTGTGCACTCAATTCTTGTGCCAACAGACAATTATCAATAGGATTAGAGTAATTATAATCCTCCGTTTTGTTTGATTGTTAATTATATATGTCGCGTCGTCCCTAAATAATGCATGGTCATAAGAATTACTATAATTGGTATTTCTATTGTTTATAATAGTTATGGTATGTTTATAATTGTAAAACCCCTTTTGTTACTCCTTTGATTGTTGTCACCTGTTTGTTACCCACTCTTATAATAAGTGACTTTGTTAGGATCTACAAGTATATAAGCTATGGAAAATAATATACGGGAGAATCTAGAAGCGCATATCTGAATGATAAAACGTTGATTGAGAAATTATATTAATTATAAACTCGGATATATGTTATGTTGTGGATATCCGATCATGTATGGTACGTGACTATCGTTCTTAAGTCTAATAACCAAAATGCTTTTCTTGGCGTAATAGACCCCGGTACACCCCACTGCACTTAGTATATTTATATCAATAAACACTTGTTATTTCATTTAATCATTCTTTTTAATTTATAAGGAAGTGCCCCGCTGTGAGTCAAAAACGGCTCACAGAGGTGTACTTCATATGGTGGAGATTTGCAGTGTAATTACGCCTTGAAATCATAATAATAATTATTTCACAAAATACACTACAAAATAAAAGAAAGAAACATTTAAAAAAATGGCACAATTATTTTGTACATATTTACAGAAATAAACAAATAAACAAATAAAATCAGTGTCATTAGTGAAGTGAGGGCCAATAATGCTCTTCACATGAAACTGAATTTACAGAAAAGAATAAATGCATTTCTTCTATTTAAAAAAAAAAGCCACAATATTCTGCAAAGCAGTGACGGTGGTGCTCATTTTAAAGTGGGGGGAGACATTTGACGCCCCTGAAAACACTTTTATATTCTAGCTGAAATTCGTTTTTGCATAGCATAATTACTTGCACACCAACGGTGTTCATATTTCATAAGTCGATTTGTACCAGCAATTTGGGCAAGTCGAATGGAACTTGTTCTACAAAACTTTGTATAATATGCATACAGCATAGAACATACTAGCCTTTTAAAATTGTAACTAGCAAAATGCAATAATTACTAATAATAATATCATCTATATTGCCAATACTTTACTGTGTTTTTTATCACAGTTAAGGCTACTTGCACAACAGTGGTGATCACAAAGTTTTTAGATTTGTTGTCTTTTTCTTAAACTAAACTAATTAACCATAAAGGCATATGAAATGTCACAAATACAGACCACGACTACACGCGCAACAATGGTGGTCATAAGTATCAATCACAACAAATCCCAAAACACAATATAGTTCGTTTGGACTAGCAGTGTTGACATGGGAAACACATTAGCACAATGCTTCATCACCATGGATTTCTTTTAACATCCAAATTGTCTCTACATCCTTATCAGGCAGCTCGCACAAAATTTTAAAATGCCAATTTTATATCTGGCAAAGGACTTCTTCTGTTTCTTGAGGGTGCTGATATGTTGAGTTGTTTGGCCATGGATTGATTTGTTAAGCGTGGTTCAACAAGTGACTTCAACATTTGATTTCTTTGCTTAGATTACCTTTTATTCTGATTTTATAGTCGTTTCAAAGGTCAAATTTTCAGCTGTTGTTAAGTAATCACTTTGTTGCTCGAATACCGCCTTATCATGTCTAACGTCAAAATGTCCTACATAAACCAACATCAAGATACCCCGTTCGAACGTTGGCAATGTCCGCTTAAAGAGCCGATAAAAGTACCTCTCCCAAAATATTTTTCTGGGTACTCCAAGGAGGATGGAAAAACATGGCTTAAGTATTTAGAGCTATTTCATCATTGTAGTGGAATAGGGCCAGACATTGCACCACGAGTTTTTCCAGTTTTCTTAAAAGACCTAGCGCTTCAGTGGTTCGATAATCTTCCAGATTTCGTCAGTTCAGATTATGTTCTGCTAAGAGAGGCATTTCTCGATAGGTTTCACAATAAAGTCTACACTTTTAGAGATGGTCTCGATGAACTTTACGGAATGTCTATTGACAGCATTTCCACTGACGTAGATTGGGACGATTTCGTTTTAAGACATGGTACTGTGTGTGATAGGCTTGGTTTTTCACAAGAATTCCAAAGAGTTCAGAGCTTTATTAGTCTAATGCCCCGGGAAATAAAGCCATGGTTGTATGCTGGTGTCTACAATGACACAAACAGTTGTGCCAGAAGTGCGAAACATTTCTTCCATTCGCATATGGCGAGGACAGCTTCATCATCGGAGCCAGTTCGTCCTGTGAACAGGGTAGAAGCAAACTTGATTCACGAATATACCAAAAAGCAATATCAACCAAGGAAAACATGAACAAAAACAAAATAGAAGAAAAGGCTGGAAGGTTCCGTGTACAATCTGTGGTTCAAACAACCATCGCAAAGACCAGTGTCATGTTACTATTAAACCAGACACCAATGATGCAAGCACTCAAACCAAAAATGCAAACACACACCTAACGACGAAAACTGCACATACACATCAAACACCTAAAGTTTGCCCCATTCTTGATCTGAGTGGCAGCTCACACATAGCAGTAAAATGTAGTGACGGGGTTGAACTACATACTCTTTTGGACACCGGAGCCAATTGTAACTGCATCAGTGTTGAGGCCTTCAAGCGCCTTAGGCAGTGTGACAAAACGGATGTCGAATATTCCAAATTCAATCATGCACAGTCGGCCGGTGGTGCCCCTTTGTCTATAAAAGGAACTTCAACAATTTCGTTTCACCTCAAAAACTCCAGCTTCCGAGTTAATGCGTATGTTATAGAAGATTTGGTTGTTGATTTTATTTTGGGAAGAACATTTCTTGAAGATCAGGGTGCAGTTATAGATTTTTCTAAGAGCACCATAAAACTGAACGATAAATACACGCTGGTCGTATCCGATGAGTGCGTTGTCGATCCGCAGACCCAACAAGTTGTTTATGTTGATGTTAAGGGGAGCATCCCTAATGCAATCGACGGTCTAACCCGTCCAAACCACAGAATACAAGCTCTCGGCCTATTTATGGCAAATACACTTAACACTTCAAAGAACAACAAGATACCAATACGTTTGATGAACCCTTTAGTATCACCAATTAAACTTAAGGCAAAAACAAAAATAGGAACTTTTAGTCCTCTCAGCTCAGCTGATAGCATTAGCCTCGTGGAAGATACGGGTCAAATCAAAGACTTACCATTTGTGAACCTTGTATCTGATGGTAAAGCTACAAATCAAACAAACCTTGGAACTGAAAAACATAAAAATTCAACCTCCATACATCATCACAATCTTAGCTTTGAGGAGGCTCGGGCAAAGCTTAAGAACTCTATTGATCTGAGTCAGTCAGATCTCACTGATATTCAAAAAGATCAGCTGCTTGACGTTCTTGCAGACCGACGAGAAGCATTCTCGCTAGATGGTGAACTAGGCAACTGCAAACTAATAAACCACGAAATCGCTCTAAAGCCTGGAACAAGACCTATTTATCAAAGACCTTATCGCTACTCAATGTTTGCAAACGACGAGGCACGGAAGCACGTAGCCGGCTTGCTAGAAAAAGGTGTTATCGAACCTAGTACATCTCCTTGGTCCTCTCCAATTTGCATTGTCACCAAGCCACGATCTGATCCAAATGCTCCAATTGAAACAAGGATGACAATTGATTATAGGAGGTTAAATGATCAAACGCTGCCTGATGTCCATCCTTTGCCACGGCTCGATGATACACTCGATAGAATTGGTTCCCAAAAACCAGTTTTCTTCAGTTCAATCGATCTTCTTTCTGGGTTCTTTCAAGTTGAGCTGGACGAGAAAAGTAGGCCTTACACAGCATTTTCTTTCGAGGGAGGACATTATCAGTTTACAAAATTAGCGCAAGGTTTGAAAAACTCACCGGCATCTTTTTCTCGGTTGATGCAACTCATACTCACAGGACTTCAATACTTTATCTGCTTGTGCTATATCGATGATATAATCATATTTTCGAGCACGTTTGAGGAGCATTTGAAGCACATTAGTCTGGTTCTTGGAAGTCTGATTAGTGCCAATCTCAAGGCTAAGCCGCAAAAGTGTCAATTTGCTAAGAAGGAGGTCAAGTTCTTGGGCAACATTGTTTCGAAAGATGGAGTTAAGCCAGACCCTGGGAAAATAAGCGTGATTAAGGATATGAACCCGCCGAAGAATGTCAAAGAGCTCCGTCGGTGTCTAGGTCTCATGGGTTTTTACAGAAGGTTTGTCCCTCACTTCCAGCTTTATGCATCTCCACTTTACAATCTGTTGAAGAAGGATAAGAAATGGGAATGGACAACGAAATGTCAAGAAGGTTTTCAAAATCTGAAAGATTCCCTGATAAATGCTCCAATTCTTGGATATCCCGATTTCAGCAAACCTTTCATTGTTTATACTGACGCATCTATCGATGGTCTTGGTGCTATGTTGGTTCAAGAGCAGCAATTTGAGGGCAAAACAATCCCAAGGGCTCTATGGTACTCTGGTCGTTCACTTAACAAGCACGAGAAAAAGTACAATATCAGTGATCTTGAACTCACTGCCATTTTTTACGCAATTCAGCAATATCGTCCATACTTGCAATACAACAAAGTCGTTTTCTATACAGATCACAAAAGTCTTACTACTCTTATGAAATGCAAACAACCTACAGGGAGACTCGGTAGAATTCATCAAGCTCTTACAATGCTCAACTACGAGGTTATACATCTCCCTGGTAGCAAAATGGCTCATGTAGATGCCATAAGTAGGTTTCCACATTTAACTTTGCCAAAAGAACACGAAGACGTTGTCGAACCCGATTTTGTTGATCCACCGCTTGTCGAACCAAAATCCAGTGCTGATCTTAAGGTTTTTGCAGTCAATGCTAAGGCCCAAAGTTTTAGATCTAAGTTGACCCAAGACAGGAAGAATCATGAACTTAACAAATTCAACTTCTCAAAAGAACACATTAATCGTCTTATTACTTTACAGTCCAAAGATCCTGAAATTACGGATCGGTTGAAGCTTATCGAGAAGCAAGTGTTGGATGTCCCTCCCGAGCGTTTTAAGAAACTGCTCGCAAATATCGACGATTTCATTGTTGAAAACGGCGTTTTATATAGAGTTCATTATCAACCAAGGTCCAAAACACGTTCCAAGGCAGAGAAATGCGTACTTCAGCTTGTCGTTCCTGCAGAGTTGCGTCACGAGGTCATGCGAGAACTGCACTGTGATGTGCACTTTTCATACATGAAGGTTTGGTACAAGGCTCAGGAGAAGTACTGGTGGCCCGGTATGTTTAAAGACATCAAGTCTTTCTGCGAGTCATGCGTGCAGTGTCAGCAAGCAAAAGGATCTCAAAAACGGCCTCCTCTAATTCCAATAGAAAGTAACTTTCCTTGGCAAATCGTTGGTGTTGATATAACAGAACCACATGTTATCTCACAAAAAGGGAACAGATACATTTTGGTCTTTGTAGATCTTTTCACAAAGTTCGTTGTTGCTAGGGCCATTCCAAATATGAAAGCTGAAACTGTGGCAAAAGTGTTCTATGAGGAGATTATTTGTCGATTCGGTGCCCCACAGAAGTTATTATCTGATCGTGGTGCGCAATTTTTGTCCTCGCTAATGAAGTTTACTCGAGAGTTATTCAGCGTTCAAGGTCTTTTCACTTCCGCTTGGAATCCACGCTGCGACGGGATGACAGAACGCTCAAATCAGACAATCATGAAATGTCTCAGTTTCCTTTCTAACGCACATCATGATAACTGGGATGAACGCCTATCTTCAGCTGTGTTTGCTTACAATACCACACCGTGCTTTCGTTCTACGGACTATACTCCGTACTACCTTTTGTTTGGTCGCCACTGCAAAGGTCCTGCCGACCTCAGGCTTGTGATTCCTGAAGATGTTCCTCATAACATTCAGGACTACGTCACTACTCTAGTGAACAGCCTAGACGAAGCTTGTACCATGGCCCGTGAGAACATTCGGGAGCACCAAGCCAGCATGAAAGAATACTTTGACAGGAGTGCACAATCTTGCAGACTACAGGAAGGTGACAAAGTATTCCTTTATATTCCAGTGACTCCTAAGCACTTATCACGCAAATTGCGCCATCCTTGGTGCGGCGGCTACGTTATCCACCGGTTTTTAGGTCCAAACACAGTCAAGCTTAGAAAGCTAAGCGACGGTAAATTACTGAAGGCACCAGTAACCGTCAAGCGTTTGAAGAAATGTATAGACCCTCAGGAACGCCCTCAACAAGTTTTGGCAAATGACATTTTCCCCGCATTGGACGAATTAACTGATGACGACATCCCGGTCGATAATTTTGCTCCATTCATGGCTGTTCGTCCCAGTGAATCCTCGGACACTGAGGAATCGCTACACGATGCCCCCCTTCCCTCTCAACAAACTTCTCAAAGTCAATTTGTAAATGTAGAGAAAGTTCTTGCTAGAAGAAAATATAAAGGAAAAGTTCAATACAAAGTAAGATGGCAAGGATACGGTCCAAAAGATGACTCATGGGTGAATGAGGAAGATGTAAATGATGTCCTTCGCGAGTTCGTTGCTAGCAATAACCTACCGAAAAGGCGAAGAAAAAGGAGACCGTAGATGTAATCACATTCTGCCATGTATTTATTATGTATTATGTATTTATGTATTATGTATTGCTTTATTTTCTATCGGTATATCGATGCTCACGATATAAGATACATATTGTATGAGTTGAACTGCTGTTACATAAACTTCGGCTCAGGTTTGATATTATGCCAGAGCCCCTCAAACTGTAAAAGTGTGAAATTAAATGTCGGCATTATGAGTAACTTAAAATATGTAGCTTACAAATTGGTAATATAAATCCAAATACAAAGCATTAATTGCATATTTAAGATACCGGATTGTATCATTTGCGGGTTGCGTTCAGACGTTTCTTTCTGCAACGACCTACTCTGTGCAAAGATACAAAACATGTTGTACATTGTGTTCTACAGCTTTTATTTTCTAACCATACTTATTTGGTGCTAGCTCAGCCTCAAGATAAACTTATGTTGTTAAACATACATGTTTTGTGTCGAAATACATCTGCACCTTCTTGCGGAGTATTCGACCTAATTATTGATCTTAGCATTTCCTTAACTATATTGATTTTGCAAGTAATTTTTTTTTTGCAAAGAAATCAGGTGTATATAAACACGTATGGCTATTTCATTATCTTCAATGTAGTTAAATCTGTCTTATATGTACCATATTGTGCAGTTATCAATAATGGTCAAAATTTGTATATACTGTATAGGAGAAAATATTTCTATTATTAAGGCGCATTATTTGTTTTCGCATGTTTTACATTTATTCACATGTTCATTTACTGATTTTTTTAAACATTTTGTTCATGTGACTTTTATAAGTGTTTCAGAAAAATGGAAAGGTGCTGCTATGTTGCGTACCGCGCATACCGATGATTGCATTGTATTTTTATGCTCTTGGCTTCATGTAAAATAGTATCTCCATGGTGGAAAGTGGCAAGAGAGAATGTTGTGAGAGAATGTGTTGCAGAGTGAAAGCTCTGAAAGTATCAAAATTTATAAACCCCGGCCGGGTCCTTTTCGATCAGAATGTGTCTGTGCCACCCGAAACCACGGAGATCAATTTAAAATTTCAATGTTTCTTAAGAAATTTAAAAAAGGGAAACAACGAGTCAAGCTGTAGGACGAGACGTTTCGAACGGCTTAACCATACAGTCCTCGGAATACACCAGTGCTCATGCATCAGGAACCAATCAGCTTGCGATTTGTGATTCTATACCGTTGAAAAAGCAACAGATGCTCGAACAGTGATACAGAATATCGGACATTTACTTGATTTTACATCTCTGCGGAAAGAACCTCGCCTGTTGTATATCGGGCATACCATCTTATAGACATTCTCTTTATATACTAAAGACGGTGTTGCAGAAACAAGAATATTTTTTACGCTACGCTTGCAATAAGAACATTTTTACCTACTGCATTTTCTACATTTATGATTTTCTCGGCTTCATGATAAAAAAAAAATCTGCCGGGTAGTATTTGATATTATTTGTATGCCATGTTGCAATGTATAAATATTAGCATTCTTGTCTAAAATAGTTCAGTAAAAGGACATATGACAAAATTTAAACTTAGATATTTATGTTTAACTAAATTTGCAATTTAGTCATAAAGTGGGGGGAGATGTTGTGCACTCAATTCTTGTGCCAACAGACAATTATCAATAGGATTAGAGTAATTATAATCCTCCGTTTTGTTTGATTGTTAATTATATATGTCGCGTCGTCCCTAAATAATGCATGGTCATAAGAATTACTATAATTGGTATTTCTATTGTTTATAATAGTTATGGTATGTTTATAATTGTAAAACCCCTTTTGTTACTCCTTTGATTGTTGTCACCTGTTTGTTACCCACTCTTATAATAAGTGACTTTGTTAGGATCTACAAGTATATAAGCTATGGAAAATAATATACGGGAGAATCTAGAAGCGCATATCTGAATGATAAAACGTTGATTGAGAAATTATATTAATTATAAACTCGGATATATGTTATGTTGTGGATATCCGATCATGTATGGTACGTGACTATCGTTCTTAAGTCTAATAACCAAAATGCTTTTCTTGGCGTAATAGACCCCGGTACACCCCACTGCACTTAGTATATTTATATCAATAAACACTTGTTATTTCATTTAATCATTCTTTTTAATTTATAAGGAAGTGCCCCGCTGTGAGTCAAAAACGGCTCACAGAGGTGTACTTCACTTTATCGCACTGATTGTGTACAAGGTACATGTATGTTAGGATTTCACTGCCTTTTCATACTGTACTTATAATACAGCAGTTACTTTTATATTGTATAGTTTTATTGGTGTAGCACTTTTTGGTACCTCATGTGCCTCCGCCTTGCTTTATTTGTATTATTACATATTGTTCAATCGAGAAAAGAAGCAGCGAAAAACTTAGTTTACCCATTTCACTTCAGTTTCACTTCAGTTCGAATTCAGTTGACTGTATTTTGCATGAGTCATTCACACATCGTGGAAACAGCTGCTTGAGACTTGTAAGTTTTAATGTACAACTTCGATGCAGATCAAAGTCTCTTTTGCACTCTCAAGTGCTAGGTTTGCTACTCACCAGCGAAACTGGTCTAGTTACTTTGGGGGATTTGCCAAAATCTCGTAGTGTATTGAATTGGCACGAAGATTTTAGTCGCAGTTGTGGCATGTTTTTTTGTTTTTTTTTCGTTTTTTCGAGTTTGCCCGTGGAACTAGTCAGAGGCCGTTAGGGCTAGAAAGATGAAATTTGGATATAATAAACTTCGTTGTGTCTAGTTGATCTTTATGTAATTTTTTTCGAATTCGCTTAATTGTTCAATTAAAAAACGACAAAACAAATTTGCGAAACAGGCGGCAAGAAGCTGACAGCATTAGTTTAAACTGGCATCGCTGTATTGATCGCCTAGTTCTCAATGAAAACCATCATAGCTTGGCGTGTGCAAGTATAAGTTGGTTGTAGCGTTTGGGATTTTTAACACTTGACAAGTCTTTGACTTGGTCAAGGCTTATATGGATTTGTGCGGGCAGCCGTTGGTGCTTTTTTTCTTGACAGTAAAAATTCATTTTCTTGTCTCAGCTTCTTCTCTGACACTACAGGCCCTAGAACCACAAAACTTTGTACTTGTGTAGAACTAACTTGACCTGAGGGTGTCTACGATTTCGTTTTCATGCTTAAAACGCCATGTGAACACAGCTGATTTTAGAAAAGGCAAAGTGACAGTTGAGCAAAACATCACAGCTTATGGGTGTTACGCGAGCTCTGCCTGTATAGAGAAAACGTGATAGTCTATTCACAGTCAATAAAGCCGTTGAGCCCAAGCAGAGGTACACGGTTTATAAACGGAATTCAAGCTGTGATATTTGCTAATATATTTGTATTACAGACTATGTGGTTTAACAAAATTTAAATATTTTGTTAAATGCGGTTCTAGTCCCAATTGCTAAAGAGTGATGAAATTTGGCTAACTGATAGAGGGTGGTTAGATGCCGTAAAAACGCACTTATTTTAACCATGACCTTAGATAACGATTGGCAGCCTCGGCCATGGTCACTGTCAAAAACCGGACGTGGGCCGTTATTTCGAAAACGGTTAGAGATAGAGCGATTTTGGGCTTACTTCTAACACTTTGGGCCTAAAAGACGATATGTAAGAGGTACCTCTGTGACCTTGACCTTCTCGGATATGGTCACAGTCAAAAACCGGAAACTGGCCATTATCTCGAAAACGGTTAGCGATTTTGGGCTTATTTTCGATCCTTTGGGCCTTAAAGACCATATGTAAGAGGTAACTCGGTGACCTAAACCTTCTTGGACATGGTCAAAGTCAGAAACCGGGAGTTGACCATTATCTCGAAAACGGTTAGTGACAGAGCGATTTTGAGCTTACTTTCGACCCTTTGGGCCTAAAAGACCATATATAAGGGGTCTTGGTGACCTTGACCTCCTCGGCCATGGTAAAAAACCGGAAGTGGGCTATTTTCTCGAAAACGGTTAGAGATAGAACGATTTTGAGCTTAGTTTCGACTCTTTGGTCCTAAAAGGCTATATGTAAGAGTCCATCGGTGACGTTGACCTCCTCGGACATGGTCAAAGTCCAAAACAAGAAGTTGACCATTATCTCGAAAACAGTTAGAGATAGAACGATTTTGAGCTTATTTTCGACCCTTTCGGCCTTAAAGATCATATGTAGGGGGTTCTTGATGACCTTGACCTCCTCTTCCATGGTGAGAGTCAAACACCTAAAAGATGATATGTAAGAGATACCTCGGTGACCTTGACTTCCTCGGCCATGGCCATAGCCAAAAACTGGAAGTTGACCATAATTTTGAAAACGGTTAAGATATAGCGATTTTGAGCTTATTTTCGAATATTTTGGCTTAAAAGACCATATGTAAGAGATTCCTCGGTGACCTAAACCTCCTTGGACATGGTCAAAGTCCGAAACCGTGAGTTAACCATTATCTCGAAAACGGTTAGTGATAGAGCGAGAACGGTAGCGAGAACGGTCTAGTTCAACCACAACTTTAGACAAGCTGTGTTCTTTCTGCAAGTTGATTTTGAGAAGTTTTAGGATTCCTCGTAATTGCTTCCCCGAATGTGTGATTCCTCTCTTGAATACGTAATTGTTTTCCTCGGGTCCCTGTTATCGTATGGAATTTTTGCACAAACTTGCGTCACAGCAGCCTATTGGCAATAGCTCAACTGTTGCGGTTTGTTTTGGGTTAGTTCATAGATTCTTGTTAGTGTGTTGTTTACCCGTTAGTGTTCAAAAGCAATAGTGTTTTTTATATGTTAGACCCAGATTAAAACTCCAAGAGTCTGGTTGCTGAGATTGGCTGATAGTTGGCAAATCCATAATGTATTAACATGGGTGTTGCCAGATCGTTGTAGATATCAGAAGCTATGGCAAGAACATAAACGAAAGCATTTGCAGTCGATTGCATACGTGGATCCAGAATTCTCTAGGGGCGGGGATAGTGTTGGTAGTGCTTCAGTTTGGAAGACAGTTGGTGACATTCTCCGTCCCCCAAAATGAAGACAGCGGACTGTTGTTTTTGTCATTTTTTTTTTAAACTCAGACACAGGAGATGGGAGTGTAACAATGCATTCTATCTTGATCAATGAATGCAATAGTCAGGTGAATGCTACACTGTGGGTAACCTTGGAGGGACAGAAATATATGTTTCTCAACCAAAACCACAAAGGCAGTTCACAAACAGTCCACAATGCTGAACCTTCCAGATATTGCCTATAACCACCCCCTCCCCACCCTTGAAAGCTGAAGTCGATTCGACCCCTTCCTGGGATGGGGGGGGGGGGCACTCGCGTTTCAACTTGTTATCATGCCATGAATTTTCAAAACGATCCATAAACGAGTGAAATTCCAATATAAGCCCCCTTTTTTAGTACTGAATGAAAATACCCCCCCCCCTCTTTTTAACCGAAATGGCGCACACCGTTTGGACACAAAATTACCCTCACCCTTTTCTGCATCTTTTTGTACACACAAGGTCCACATTTTATACCAAGTTCCCCACCGTCCCTCCTCCTCCCAGGGTTCGAACTCTGACTCTCCTTCCATCAATTCCATTTTGAGATCAAATATAAGAAGTGAAAGAGAGAAGTCTTAGAAAGCTACAGCCACATGTTTCGACATTCTGCTTTAAATTTATATTGCTAGAAAACGAAATCGGGGGGTCTTGGAAGTGGCAGGATTGATGTGTGATTGACGATCTAATGCAAAAAAGGCACTTGAATACTAGCAAACAATTTCTACAAATCGATATTTCATAAAATATTCACGACTTTCACTTCATCTTCAACAAATACAGTATTGCATCTCTAAAAGATTTTTTTTTAAAATTGAGACCAATTCCGAATTAAGATGCACATCATGTTTTCATCCGTTCAACTTACGAAAGAATTTATTTCTAAGCTCAGAGGTCTTACTGTACCATTAGAGTACTTAGTGGCCATCCACAAAGTACATGTGCAAAACTGTCAGACGTTTTGACCGTCCTTTCTTTATGAATGACCCTCAGCTGCCGTATTCACAGCAGTTAACTGCACGGTTAAAGGTTCTCCTAGACGAGAAATCGGTTGGTCTAGCTACTTCACGCAAACAATTTTTAGGTGAAATTATTATGTTGAATACGTCAAATTTATTTATAAACTTTTGGGCGTTCTGGCTGCTATATTGGAGCCATTAATGGGGTCGGTTAGTGTGAAGTTAACTTTTTTATACGTCCCTAGCTGTTTTGATTTCTCAACAGCAGCACCTCTTTTATTTTCATTTTTCGCCGTTACCAGATTCTGTGACCGTTATCCGGCATGGTGAATGCCATTTATTGACGCATTAACAACTCACAAAAAATTTTGATTGAGTATAATCTTCACTTAATGAGTGTATATTCAATTGTTGTAATTTCGATGCAAGAAGGGCAGAATATGGCTCGTTCAATTTAAAATGGTTAAAAAATTTACACACATTAAATCAAATAAGCCCAGAGGTAGTGTTTTATTTCTGTCTTGGTACGTTTATCAAAAGATCGTTATCTTATTTTCTTCAGTCATTTCTTTTGCTTTAAAAATGTAATATTAATGTCAATCCTTCTTGTTACTGTCTTGTTTCATGCGGGAATGTTTCGGTACGCAGTAACAAAATTCAGTCTAGTTTATATCTATTCATTTACTGGACTGATGAAATATTCAGATGATCAAACTTACCTTCTTGAATTTCTCCCTTTTCCATCTGCATATTGCGAAAAGTAGGCGATTATTTTTTAAAAACTCATATTCACTGCTATTTCTGCCTTGGAAAAGTGACACATGTCTTAAATGTATCCGTCTTGCACACTACATGTTACAGGTAAATAACTGCGCGCGTTATAGTATCATAAATGTAAAGAAACCATCGAAAAGTAACTTTACGGATCAATTATCCTGCGAGTCAAGAAAACTACAGAAAACGACAGAGATATCGGTGAACAATTAACAGCTGTTCCAGCTGTCATACGCCGAAAAAAAATGTCAGAAAAGGTTATGTTAGTCTTATAATGTGCATTTTTTGTGCTCTTCATCATACAAACATGAAGGCAAGGGCCTTCAGATTCGCTCCAGAAGTTACACAAGTTTTCCAGATGCGTGTTATGCTGTTGGCCTTAATAACTGATGTAGGCCCACAACACTGTCTTGGAGGGGAGGGATTGGAGTGTGAATATACAACTTGTATATACACGCAAAGGCAGTGAATAAACACTGCACTTGGAGATGCACAGCACAGCTCCGTACTGGAGATGCTACACGAATTTGTTGCAGAATGTTTGAGTATTCTGAAGAGTCGCATATATTAATATGTTCAGCACCGGTGTGATTAGAAAAAAAAAGAAAAAAAGTACCACTTTGTAGCCTAAAATAGAACGTGAATAAACGACTAAAATGTATTTGGAGATCAATTTAAAACATGTGACAGGTTTGTATACAAAAGTTGGGTACAGGTCATTTGACCAGCGGTCATTTGACCAGCGGTCGATTGACCAACGGTCGATTGACCAACGCCTTAATAAAAAAAAACAACCATTTGATCAACTTTTTATTTTTTCAAGTTATTTCAACTTTTATCTCATCAAATTGTTTTTTTTTTATTTACTGCACATTATCCTGTAATTGAGGCGAGGATATAGGTCAAAGTTTATGCTAGTATAATTTCTGCAAAAATTCTAGCTTTTAGCAACAGAACTGGGACCATTTCATACATAGGTTTAGATTAGTATTTGAGTAACTTAATTACACCCTTTCACCCTCTTCATCCAAAGGAGCACGATGTTTTCTGACCATTTGATTCATACCACTTCTGGATATTTCTGCTCCTCTTTCTTCTCTTCCTCCTCCTGTTCTTCTTCTTCTTCTTCTACATCTTCTTCCCTTTTCTTTGGGAGAGGGGGGGGGGGGGTTGGGCGCTTTGAAGAGGTTACACTGAAGTATCTATTAGCAAGAAAAGCTGACCCGCCAGAAGAGAGGTTAAACTGACGTTCTGTGCCAACGAGAAAGAAAAGCTCCCCACCACAGGACACAAAGCGTTATACTGTAGCTGTTTATCTTAATTAGAGCGTATTTGGTGTTTGAGATGTGAGAATGTTTGTTGGTGAAAGATTATCAGGAAGGTTAATCACATGGCCTACATATGTTTTTTCCACCATAATTCGCACTTTACTGCCAAATGCCAAACTAAGATGCAAATGATGTGTTTCCAAATAGCAACAAGCATTTTAAACAATCAATTTGGAATATTTCGAGATGCCATGGGGGTATTTGTCATGAGTAAGTAAGACGGTGTCTGGCTGGGCTGTTCTAAGAAAGCTTATCCCTCCCTCCCACTTTCAGGGGGGGGGGGGGGGTGGGGGCAGTGTTTTTCTTCTCATCTTAAAAATGTGTATGAAACTTGGATTCTTTTTGGTTTCGGTTGTGGAGAGTGCTCTGCGTAACTCTAATTTGGCGGACATTGATATAACATACCTGCCAAGCCGCCATTTAAGAACACACAAGAGACCATTTATCATAGCATAAAAACAATCAAGAGTGAAGTAATTTATTCATTCGGTATTTTGGCTTTATATCTAGTAATTCTACTCACGTCAATCCCATGATCTGGGATTGTCACATGTCACATTATATATATTATTCTGATCTTGAGCGGCAAGATCAAAGTCAATAGTTACCATGTATTCAAAATAAATGTCAACCTTCACTTTCGGCAACAGCAATTTGATTATTATTTTTTAGTTAGCAATATGACTACACTTGAATATATTTATTAAGGAAATGCTAACACAAAAGTTTAATGTGTAATAATATACTTTATGCAAACAGTTCACAACATATAAAGAAAATAATTCGAGCCGTCAGTCTTTGTTTCTTTTCCAGAGTTTTATAGTGATTTCACTGATATATACAGTGTAACCTCGTCATAACGACATGGCTGGGATCGAGAATTATGCCTTTATGTCACATATGTTATGTACAATTATAAACAACGAATATCTGGAATGGAACTACGAAGTTATGTCGTTTTTTTTCGCTTTGAGTACTTCTTTCACTTTTATCCGCACATAAAGTCAACCTGCCCATTATTTCAAGCAATGGTTACTTGAAATTACTGATATCGCAAAAGTTCCCTGAAACAGTTGGCTTTAAATACTAGCTAAGTTTTGTACTAGTTTTACTCACTGCAATACTTGTCACGTGACTGTGTACGCTTTAAGGGATATCCATAGAATACATGTATCGTGCATTTCAGTTTTTTTTACTCAGCCCAGCACAGAGAATTTGTGACACCATTCCAGTGCATATACATTTTATAAACACCCTCCCCATGCCACGCTTGGAAATGGTTTATTGCATATTTCAGTAAAATTAACGAACCATTTCACACATGACAACTGCATCTAAATGACACAAAATATTATAGTTGCTCAAAATCATTTCTTGATCGCACAGTCTTGGCTTGGTTTATCTCTGCTTCTACTCTCCTTTCCTCAAACGTGGATTTGGAAGAGGCAGTTTTCTGTTTACTGGTACCTGGTCGAAAAGGGGGACACGTCGAAGGCCTGTGTTTGACTTCATTTTCAAGTCCATTACTTTTGTTGTCGATGACTGCAGTCTTTGGTCTATGCCTTGGGGATGACCTTGACTTAGGTGTTGTTACACCTCGTGACTTCCGGTATGAGTTGAGTTTCGTGGTTTGGCGTTCACGATTCGCTGTATCCTCGATCACGTGCTGAAAATAAACTATAGCCGTTAGGGTTGCGCATTTTATTTATTCAATTTGGTGTACCGCCGAGGGGCACATGATATAAAATAAAAAAAAAAACGCGGAGAAAAGGGGTAATTTTAAGGCCAAACTGGGACTGCCAATTATGACAAATATGGCGTACTTTTCATTCAGTACGACGCGTTTCCCACAAAAAGGGGTTATTTCAGAACTTCACTCTGCTTTTGGTTAAAAAAAGGTTGTTATTTCGAAATTAGCACTGCGTTTAGTCGTCGTTTTAAGAAGTCGTGGACACGCATGGTAACCAGTTGGTATGCAACTTTGAAGTATATTGTGCTTTAAACAGCAAAAGTCATTACTAGGTGGTTGAATCGTTGAGTCGACTGCCTAACATTCACTTCAGCTTTTACATTTATGATATAGAATATCATTTAAATTTTGTAGTGCTTTTTCCCTAGGGATATGTGTTATTTGACAGTGCTAGAAGAAACGAGAGAAAGACCGCCTGCCTCCTAACAGTTTTTACCTATTTCTCTAAATTTCCTAATTTTATTATATTATTATATATTATTATATTATTATTATATAATTACCTTGTACTGCTCGTAAGTTTTGAGGCCCTCATGCCACAGTGTCTCACTGCCCCCTATGTACTTGGCGTATAGTCTCTGACGAGACCGCTCGGCATCCGTTACATATCCGTTAGAACCCACCAGCAAAGCCCAGCCGCCATCTTGTTCTTGTATGCTCTCCAAACGTTTATCCTAAAATATAATATTCATGCTTTATTAACATAATATACAGATTCATAAAATTTTTAATTCTGTAATATTTGCATGATATAATATTCATAATTCAATACAATCTTTAAACAATAAATCAATGAAGATCTCAGAAATATATATTTTGCTATCAATATTTGATTTTTACGTGGCAAAAATTTATTTTCGAGATCAAAAATTCAATTTTACAAACTTAAAAAACTTTAAGGGAGGCCCACATTTAAATAAAATTGAACGAATAGTCAATAAAATTTTGGAGATGAAAAAAACTGAACTATTGATGTCAACAATTTGTGAATAATATATGTATTATTTTGGTTTAAACGTGGTACGAAAGGACGTGTCAACTTATGGGAGCTGTGGCCCCTTAAAAAAACTGCCCAGTTTCCATGTTCATCTTGTGTTATGAGAGACTTATGCATAGCTGATTTTACCGTAAATAACAAATTAATTTATTTTGATAAAAGCTAAGAAAGTCAAGAAAGCGGAAATAAATGTTGTGCGGAAGGGTAAGGGTTTTCTGAACTATTATAAAATTCATAATATGCCAGATATATTTTGTGGCTTAGACAGGGTCTACTTCACCCAGCAATGTGAAAGACGCAATCATGGGAATTTTTGTGATGGAGTGCGAGATTTTTGCTAGCAAAGATTGGCTAACGCCTAGTGCCTATTAGAAATAAAACAGTCTGGGCAAAACGTCAAGTGCAGCAAAAATACATTGTATCTGAATTACCTAATCCACGAAACCAAAGAAATGATCCTTTGTTAGAAATCACACTCCAATTGCATTGTTATTGTTGTTAATTATTAAATATTAGTTATTCCGAAACACTAACACCAGTTATTATGTGACATTTATAGGATTATTTGTATCGCACAGAAAATGATCTATTGCCAAAAGGGGAATTGTTTGTATAAAATAATTTGAATAAATCCTTTCAATCATTTGTTTACTTGTTACAAAAGTGTTATCTAGTTGAAATATTAATGTCAGCTGTTAATGTTTATATCCCACTGTCTTCATATTTCTGTGTGTGAAGCATATAAAGACAGCACGGCTCTCCTAGAAACAAATCAGTTGATTACAACGTGTTAAAGGTGGAGTTCACAAATGTTGATGTCAACGAGTCAAAATCTGTATATCAAATTCATATCAGTTGATTTCAATGCGCTGTTGTGTGGTGCTTTGACATCAATTCATGTCAACGCATCAAAATGTGCATACCAAATTCGTATCGGGTGATGTGGGTAGACATTCCTGTCTGCTGAAAACAACGCAAGCAGTTGAGTACAATTGGTTAATGGTGGAGATAATAAAATAAATCAGATGTCACCAAAATACGAGGAAAGCCTCGAGGACAATCAAAAATAAAGTAAAAACAAATAAAAACCAGGAAAAACACACAAAAGTGCTTGTCTTTTCTTTTACAATAGAAAGGTGTAATTGATATAGCAAAAGGATGTGTATCATTGCAAATCTGTCTTCTGTTACCAGTTTGAATTTCCTAACACAAAATGAAGAAACAATTCTAAACCCTATATGGGGAATAAAACTGGTGCCATTTCTGTTATTTCTAAAAATAATGTATATTGCATTGACTCGTCGTACTGTGAGGGACTAAATAATAACAATTGATAATAAGCAAGAAATACGCACGATGGAGTGCTTTTCAATACAAGTTGATTTCGTTATTTATTAGAAATGCCATAAGAAATATAGTAAACCATAGCATATAAATGGCATTACACCTTTATTGGTTCTAATTGCGTATCGCCTGGTTATTTGTTGGTAGTCTTTGCCAAATAACACCCTTATCGGAAACGAATACTAACAAAATATGCAACAACCTACAATACTAATATCTATTCGGCTTTAAGTATTGTTTAGCTTAATCTGTTCCACTTAATAGTACGGACTCTAAAGATGGCTGGGTGAGTAATGTCTATTCGGCAAAGGTTGGGTAGACAAGAGTCCGGTAAGGTAAGAGGCGACACATCTACATAACTAAACTAGCCCTTACAGTAAACAAAATATTTAAAATGTTGCTACTTCAAATTAAATACAACAAAGAGTGTGAAGAAACAGTTTAAAAGCGCATGGCAAAAGGACAAGCTAAAGTGTGCATTATGACAGATCCTTTTTGTAATTTATTCATTCTACATTGTGTTTGCTAGATGTGAGACTGAATTCTGAAAAGAATAAAAAAAAGAAAATGACCCTGCTCGAGCGATAGACCAACCTTCTGACTACTGACGCCCAAAATAAGAGAAACACATTATGTATAGAAACTTGTCAATGTGAATTCTACAAAATATAGTACGCACACGAACACAAACACACAAGGACCTGTATGGAAGGCAAATCTTATCTGTGCATTCCACTGCGTAAGACAGACTGTAAAAATTAATGTATACATTTTTACTGTTTATTTTTATGATGTCTTTTTTGTTTCAAGTAAAGAATTTTGTGCTGCTGTATGTCAGTAAGGGTGCTATACCCAAAGTAGATACAGTGACCTAAAAGAATAGCTTACCGATAACCAAACTATTCAAACTGCTTTGCAATCATATGTGCTAAAAGACTGTTTACGAACAACGCATTTTGCATTTGCATCAGAATTAGCTTTTGGTTTGTTCAGAATTGGCGTTATGCACTATTGTATTTCTGCAAATCTTTTCACGCCCTCCTACAAACATGGACATAATCGTATTCAGTGAAGTTTTGTATAGGTCTATAATTCTATTTATTTGTTTTGTGGTGAACCTCGTAAAATATATTAACATAAAAATAGATGACTGACTTGATATAATCAACTGCTGTCTGAAATTCAAGTGATGAATTATGCATTTCACATTTGAAGAAATTAACATTAATACAATGCTATAGAGGTATTCAGTTAAAGACTTAGCAAAATATAAGCAAGGCTCCTATAATAACAAAATAGAAACTGTTAAGTTTTACATTAGAATAATAGAAAAGATAATGAGCCACGTTTATATGTACGGGACGTTTTAGTCACCCAGCCACACACACACACACAGATATATATATATATATACACAAATATATAAAGAGTGTCATTACAAATCACATTAAATAAATGCGTCGTGAAGATCAAAAACACAATTTGGCTACTTTGGCTAATTAGCTGTTGTTCGTCATTATTGCGTCTGGACGTAAACCTTGCTACGGTCATTTATTTGCACTTGTGCGACGTTTAAACCTTTTCGTACCACTTTTCTATGACGGATTTCTATGGTAAAGGTCATGTTTACTAATGCCTAAATTGAAAGGATTATCAGATAATGCATTTAAGAACCGATCAGATTTATTCATTTGAATGCAATCTTAGAACATATATGTTATTTTTCTGAACAATCAAAGAAAGTTCAGAGTCTTCTTTCAACCACAAATGTTGTGAAGCAAACATGTTAAGTGTCTTTGCAAGGTTACTGTAAATTTGCTTAATGTATCTGTAAATGTTGAGTGAAATTAGAGATAAAACCACAGACGATGGATTAAAAGACCGTGATGTAATTGGTGCTCTAACGGAAGTAGTAATCACTTCATTTCACTTCATTACCCTGGGGATTTTCAGTCCCCATAGGTTATTGAATTCATACGATGTGTTTCACTCTGTTTCTTTTTTACGTGATATAACAGGTTGTTCTTCTAACTACTCTAACGGGATTAGGGCTAGGAACACCAAAGTTTGCACATACATGCTGTAGCAGTCAAACTGATGTTCCCATAATATGGTTTGAAATTTACATGCAATTATATGCATAAAAGCACCTTAGTGTGTCAATGCAGCTCATAGACATATTGATCGTTCCAGTATGAGCAAGCTTTAGGCAGCTAATGCGTGTGCTTTAACCATGTCACGCTCTGCTGAGAATTCTCAGCGCTGTCGTTTTCATGTGTGCTTCTTTGCTTAGTGGGAAATGTATATCTACACTTAATTAATATTTCTCTTGCAATATCCGGCTTTTCCGTGACAATCATCATGATTTAACACGTATGTTCTACTGATTTGTATGAAATAATATGTAATCAAATAAATAAATATATATATATATATATATATATATATATATATATATATATATATATATATATATATAAATCTCACACGTTATCTCTTTCAGCATCTTTATTTGGGTTTGCCCTATGTTTTGGTTTCATGGTACAAGTTGTTTGCATCCCCAAATTTAATTTCGCTCTCGGTAGTGAAATCGATCTTGTTATTTTTTTTGGACTATGCATACAGTGACCTTTGTAATAGTTGAGTCAGTACCTAAATTTAAGACCACGCCTAGATTGAGAACACTATTGAGCGGGTCAGTTTCGTTTTCGGTAGCGAAATCAGTCTTGTTATTTTCTTAGATCACGCATACAGTGACCTCTGCCCAGTTGTGCGTATCTCCAAGTTCAGCTCATCTCCGAATAAACAACACTATTGAGGGGCCCAATTGCAATTTGCTCGGGTTATGGAAGGGCCTTAAAAATAAGACCACCTGTAAATTACAAAGGCTTTTGTCGGCATTATCGGCAACGAGATGTAGTTTAGAGGGTAGGAAAATGCTTAGAGAATACAAAGCAGGAAAACCTATTTAAAATGAACTGAATTTAAAACTGTCTGTAATGGTTTTAATGCTTTACGGTGAACAAAAGAAAGTGTAATAACAGGTCAAAGAACTAACCAAGTGAGCTATATTAATATTTCAAACATTTAAACAAACAGTACACCCTTTCTTGATTAAAACACAGAGTTAATAAAATGATCATTCTGTGCTCCTGAACGTTCTACAAAGCCTAAGAGTTTCAATGAGTGGTGCTGCAAATTTATCCTATAAAAATTTTATGTCATTTCTCGCACTTTAAAATGAATGATTACTTCTTACGGAAGTCATATTTTGAAATCTTTCATGTTGTTGATTACTTAATTAGAGTGTGATACTGTTAATAAATTAAGCAATATCTTTGAAATTATAATTTACTCATGCTGTCCTGTAAGGAAACATTTTTCGTAAAATGAATTAGAAAATATAGTTGTTTCTTCTTTCTGTTTCATTAATATCCTAAAGCATAAAAAAGTACATAATATGTTGATAATAATAAGTGACCAAAACTTAGTATCACAGTATCTTTAAAATACGGCATTAACAAAGTAATGTGCATTGAATTACGACTAAGGTTTAGTCACATAACCATCATAATTAAGTTATATCCTTCTATTTCTACAATCTCCACAAAAACTAGACGCAATACACAGTGTTAATATGTTAAGAAAAATGCAAATCTTTGTTAGACACTGTGTTTTCAAAAGTTATACATTGCATTTAATATTTCGTTATAATTTATTTAAACTTACCTCTTCAATTTCATTTAAACTATCACCTTGTTTCTTCAGAAAAAATAAATTAAATTTATTATTTAAAATTTCAAATATTTTGGTGTAAATGCAATTGAAACTCCTCTCTTTGTTCATAATATGCAGATGTTATGTTAAGAACAATAAGCCAACTCTGACATTAAGAATGTCCCGGATATAAGATCGCTTATGTCAGTCCCTCTCCAGGTCATTTCTATTTTGGAAAACCCCGGAAAAAATACTACCCCGGTAGACCACTTTTGATCAGTTCTGATATGTGATAACAATTGGAGATAAATTAAATGGCGCTGTGTGAAACTACCATTGTTCACATATCTCTTCACCAATACCCAGTAAATATTGCGACGTTGCATCAACAGAGTCCCATGTCGGATCTCTCTTCTGACAGACCTTTGGATAGATGTTGATTACCCGACGTCTAATCAATGTTCCAGAAAGGTTGCAAATGAAAATCGTAACAGCGTCGAGTAAAAAAAAAACGCTGATTAGACGTCGAAAATTGCTATGTGCTTGCATCTAACATACAGTGTTGAACAAAGTCCTTTGTGGTTGCGGCCAACCAATGCCAAATTACAACCCAATCTAACGTTTGGATTTGGTCGACGTCAAAATCAAACATGCGTTGGTTCGACGTAGAAATGTTTGTGGGTAGTTGATATATGATATAATTTGTTATCAAATCAACATATTTTGTTAAAATAGCATGGTCAATAAATTCTTATTCATTGCAAGCGTCCTCGATGAAATCACAAAATATGCATGTGTTTGTGTGAAACCAATGCTTGCCTTATTACGCCGGAGTGGTGTGATAGGGTTTAACTCAATTTTTGCTTGGAATATGATAAATACCTAGTAAAATATCAGCCCCGATTTACTTTTGACTGTTCATTATACCATGTCTTTGCCAGTATTCTCTTAATGGTTTAGAGTGAAATGAACAATATAATACCCTGAGGTTTTTAATGACAACCGAGTTTGTTCGATAGGGGCCGGAACTCGATTTGGGCAGACATTCTCATAGTCACGATGGAGATATAAAAGTCGGCCTCGCGTTTACTCAAAGGGGTTCTCCCACCAGAGAGTAACTATTGTAACTACAGAATAGCCATTGTATTTATATCCTCGTGTTCATTATCTGATAACGACAGGAGTAAAGATAAGCTAGTGTATCACACAACTTATCAAACAAAGGGCCTATAGGTCACCAACAGCGCACTCTGGCGAGAAATCATGGTGTGTTATGACAACTCTTTTGTTTACTTGACTTGTGAAATTGCAGTGAATACGTTTAAGTTTTCCGGCGGAAGTTAGATTAGGTGGCACCATGCGTTTGATTTGAGAATAGTTCAGTGACCTTTTGAGAATATATTCTTCTTTTCACTATGATGCGTTGTTCATAGTTATTGTGAATTCTTTATTTTTTACCTTCCAAGCATGACCAAAAGACCAAAAAAAAATCCTTGACCTGTGAAGAAACATCGCTAATTGTGACGTCACAACATGTCTAAAGTATAATGTCTTAAAAAAACCGTTAAATAAACCATAAGTGGTTTTAGAAAAAAGACTTTTAATATCAGTTGTAACATGTGGCGTCACGTGACGTCAGAGGTGTCCATTATGATGTCACTGACGCTAGCAAGATGCCCAAGGCGCATGATCTGATTTGATTTTAACGGACCTGAGTGTGAACAGCAGTAATTTTGTGGGAAAATATTCGTTAGGTGATTCCATAATAAGGTCACAGTTATCAGTTATTGCCAACGATATTGCTAATGATACATTTTACTTTTAGAATATATACCACTTAAAAGATAACCTCTAATTTGTTTGGAAAATAGCTAAATAGCCGAATAGGGCCGGAATTAAACAACACTGCTTAAATATTGAAACACCAACCTGCATATCGTTTTTCAGTGTTCTCCAGCTATGGGTTCCTGGGTTTCTTTTGCCTTCATTTTCCTTTTCTATCGGTTGATTTGTATCACAGGAAGTGACGTCATTAGCTTCCCCGTTTTCCTCTGAAGTATTCACGTCCATTTCTTTCAGAATGTCCCTGGCAGAGGTTATTCTAGTGGTCAGTTTTTCACCATTTTGTGTCCTGCGTTTAGTGGGAGAAGGTGAAATAGAGACTCTACGCCTATTTGGAGAATTGCAGGTGATTTCTGTGAGTTCCTCAGACGTACCCCTACTCTTGCCTTCAATACTTTGAAGGCTATTAGCGTTATCTTTATTCAAATTCTCGGAGTTACTTCTCGTGATTGGCGAGTTTTCCCGTTTTTTATGCCTTTCCATTCCTGACAATGTGTTACATCTCCGTGCAAAGCGCGAATCACTGATACTTGCGTCGCTGGTGTCCCGCCGATTCTGCATGGAGAGTAATGTGGTTCCGTGACTGGGACCATCCACAGTGCTCCGCCTGTTGCTTCGACGGACTGAGTTCCGTTTTGAATCACTTCCGGTCTCATCGCCTTCCCTTAAGATACCGCGGGCTCTGTTTATTGCGGCCTGAGCACTAAGTTTCATGTTGGCGGTTCTCTAGAGAATAATCAAATAAATAAATAAATAATAAATAAAAATAAAAAAAGAATGAAGTACAAATAAAGCTTTCAAAAAGAACCGACTGTTAAAGCAATTATGTCATATCAAAGTTTGACAGGTTGGAAACATATAGCTAACATACTGGCACAACATGGAAAACAGTAAACGTCAATTCTACGGGGCTTGTCCATTTCTAAATTTTAAGCTCTTTTTTTACTTTCTTTGAATTCTTTTTTTTCTTCCCTTGTGTCTTCTTGTTTCTTTCCTTTCTCTTTTTTTTACCTCAATAAATAAGCGAAATAACTTACGTAGAAATCAGCTGTTTGTTTAAGTTTCCTTCCAAACTCGGCATCCCTGAGTTCCTTAAACGTATCACTTCCAGTAGAAGTGATTGTTTTCATCGCAAAATTCATGTGATCAGCAGAACCCACTGATAGAATGTGATCCACAAACTGCTGCCATATGGGATCAATGATGTCATCAATGTCCCCATTTATGACGTAACTGACGTTCGGCTTTAGTTCATTGAGCTCCATGATGACTTGATAAGCATTAATGAAAAAAAATCAACACGTGTTGTGGAGAATCTTTACTGAACTTAAAAATGGTTTGGAGCATCCATTTGTTCCTATTTCTTTGCCTCAAGTATAACGTTAATGTATACCACGCGTTTACTCCACATTTGTTTAACTGCAGCTGTGATCAAATGCAATATTGATTTCTATTGTAATTTTTTTTTCTTTTTCTTTTTTTTTTTTGTGTTGCACAGTGAAATATTAACCAATTTCAAGGCCCGTGTCTTATCACCAAGCTCTTAATTCATTTATAATCCTCAGCAGTTGACAAGAGTCATAACTGTCCTTTTCATGAATAAACGAGAAGATATAGTGCTAATCCATTTGTCACTTGATAAAATAAATGTGATTTATCTTAAATACTAATCAGTAACATACCCTTAAAACGGCCAAAAGCAACGTCAGTGTGGATTTCAGAAATGTTAACTTAATTCAGGAGCTGTCATCTTTATACTGTCGCACATGCCATTTTCTATTTAATCACTTCGTTGTAAATTAATGTGAAGTGTCCGTAGGTGTTTAGGTCGCCCAATGCTCAATTACAGTAAAAAAATTATCAGAATCCGGCTTCTTTATTTTGTGACAGCGTTCTACGCGCATGCGCATTAGTTTCCTGTTTTTATAAATCCTTCAAAATGGTGCTTGTAGACGAATGTCCATTAACTTTTTGTTCTAATGTTTTCATAAACTTTAAATACATAATAAATTTGTTTGATTCGCCTGTGGCTAAGATACAAGAATGTGTCTTGTTTGTGTTATCTTAGCACTTCATATTGGTATCTGAACCCTGTAAAACGCCTGTTGAGAAATCAATTTATTGTATTTTGTATTTGAAGTCCCTTTGAATAATGATTTCTTTATGATATCTATCACGCTTTTCGTATACTGGCAGCAATTAGTTTTAATAATGTTGATGAATGCCGCGTTATTAATGTCAACAAGGTGTGTTCATACGATATTCCCGCATCTTTACTCATTCAGTTAGCGTGTCCGCGGTTAATCCAGACACCAACAATCGCTATTTTAGAGCAATGAACGGCTAGTCCACAAAGTCATACTTTAAAGCTTAATTATTATTTCGCTTTATTAATCAGCACAAACTCTTTGATGTGCGTGTTTACAGTTTTTTTCTCACTGAAATAGTATTTTGAATTTTCGTCATGTTCGGGAAATCACTAGAAATAAGGAAAGTTTATTTACTCCAATATCCACAAAAAAGAACATCAAACAAAAATGTAGGACAATAAACAGTGTCTCGACGGTTGGAAAAGTTTTCGCAATGCTTTTTAAAAATTCATAGATTGATTAATAAATATTGATGCAATAAAAAGCCACGCTCATACAAACATACATATCTAAGTCGTACCGTGGCACAAGGAAAGGAGACACATTCACATAACATATTTCAAAAGAACATCGCGGGATTACTGTATAAAATCCTAAAATCCGACTCTGGTTGCGATCTGTACATGCCATCCTGTAAATGGGTATGGAGAACCTCAGAAGTTGGACCAAGCCGGTAAACAGATCACATTAGTTCAGTCAATTTGCTTCAGTCAAGCTGTAAGTGTTTGACAGGGGAAGAGTTTCAAACAGATAATTTTTGCCTGTTTTTTTTTTTTTTGTGGGGAGGGGGGGGGGGGCGGTGGTGCAAAATACCTTACCCCTTTCAGAACCGTAACTGGGGCATGGGTTGTAATAGTTAGCTGGGATATTTTATACAAACCTATTCATACAAAAATGAAAATCATACTTCTTTGGAAAGTGTTTTGATACTTTTTTTTACTGTTTACAGGATGGCCTAAAGACACTGATTTCCGTAATGGGTAATGGAACCCACTGCATTCGCTTAGCAAACGCAATCGGAGCCAGATTCGAACCCGTGACTTTCGCTACTACTGGCAGAGAGGTATAAGTGTCAATTTTACATTTGCCCTGCAAAAAGCCTCTTGGCAACATGCGATATATATATTAAGTGTATTGTGTGAAATATTATGAAGGAACAACGACAGTGTGTAGGTTGTTATAATGACTTGAAAGTGGCGGGTGTAATTGTTACTTAATTAACAAGTACGTGCTAGTTTAAATACAAAGATGTCATGAATAGTCCTCTAAACTTAAGGCTTATCTTCTAATTTAACCAAAATCACTTATGAAAAATACAAGTGTCTCCACCCACATATCTTCTTGGAAGTTATACAATGAGTTCAAACTTGTGTTATATATGAGCTTCTATTATTAAATGTTTCGCAAGGTTTGAGAAATTACTGTGAACATTGGAATAGTGTGGTACTCATGTTTACCAAAGGCTCTCACTATTCCAGCCTCTAATTATGTAACTTTTTTTAGTCATTGTCCTGAAGATAATGTCCTTAATCTACCAGTCCTTTTTTTTTTCAAGCATAAACCATAGATTAAGCATGGCATATTATGTCTTAATATCACTGAGTGAAAGCGACTTGATCGGAGCTAAACAACTCCACAAATAGTCCCCTATAGTTATCATACACGGCGAACATTAAGATCAACACTTTTTGACACACATACACAAGCCCTCCTAGACCTCAAAGACACTTCAACGTCTTACTCGTTTTTAATATTGATTTTCACCTATACATATTGAATATTTTCCTTTTATTTGGTTTCCTTAACTCTCTGTTCAGGAAGGTGAAATCTCGTTATAAGAATCAATTGGTGTCCTTTGGTATTAAGCATCATATGTAAGATCTACGGAAGCCTGAGTTTTAATTTCCTAATACACTCACTAGTATACTGCAGAATAGCACCAAAACTAGACAGAGACATTCAGATGGACAAATATGCAGATATGTAGGCAGGCATATAGTCAAGCAGATGTCTTGACCGATTGTATATAAATATCCATGTGTGGATATTTAATCAGATTGCAAGAAAGATTCATCAATGGGTTAACAGAGGCTTAGATATATGAGAACTGATACTGAATAAAAACGCACATACACTGGCGAACGCACACATACGCGCAGACACACATACATACATACACGCACACACACATACACGCACACACATACAGCCCAGTGTCCCAGATTTTGTTATACCCTGAATCAATTCATGCGATCAATGCAGGCCCCCTCCCAATCCGAGCAACATCATTTATTTTACAAATATCTAAGTATGCATTAAAATGTTATTTATCTTGAGGAATACAATTTCTCGTTTACTTTAACACCCACGCCTAAAAGTGAAGAAATGGAGTATGAAAAAAACTGGTATACTAAACGTAAGGATTAGGGACTATATACCAAAACTTCTCAAATATGTTCTTCAAGAAGATTTGCACATGTTTGCCTTTCATTTTCGTTTGTTTCCATTTTTGATCACCAGTATCATTCAGTTAATTTCTCCAACAATTATGATAAGAAATATCAGACATTGACACACCTGACTCATCTGGTACTTGACAAAGCATCAGCACGCAAACCGAAGCAGCTATATTTGTTGCATCACATTCTTGTGGACATTATCTGGGAGACACTATAACAGCACTGGAAAATAACGCCATTGCCTGCCCGAATCATACGGGTTACTCACACAGTAAAATCTACAATTTGGTCTAAAACAATTGGTCCGGCTTCCAGAATGGGGAGTTGTCCGAATTAACCATGTTCTTATTATATAGAAACCAAAGCAAAATTAAAAGGGACTGTCCGAATTAGTGAGTTGTCCACAGTTCTCCGAACGCTTGTTTTACTGTTTTAAAATCGACACAACGGTTTGGCCATTGATGACCCTGGAACAGTTAACAGAGAGTACCCAGTTATCGAGTTCTCCACAGTCGTGCAGAAGAATTACTGCAGGGTCATCACTGACCAAAACCGCTCTGTCAATTTTAAAATATCAGGGACTACAACAGAGCATACATCTATGCTGTCAACCTGTACACATATTTTTCCAATTTTTTGCAGCTAAACCAAGCAATACATAAACTCCTAAAATGCATTAAAATTGCCCAAATTTGGGGTCCCCTTCCTCGTAACGTTTTAAATTATTTGTCTACAGATGAACGCACAAATGAGCAATACGTATTTCAAAGGATAGAAAGGCATGCAACTTCATTGGTGGCATCATTTTCCTCAACATATGAATAAATCTACAATTTAAGTTAGCTGACCAATAAAGATTTATTCCACGTATTAATCTTTGTCGTTTATTTTTATCTACTTATGTAAGTGCATAAAGCTTTAACTTGATTAAGTGCTTGATAAATTGAATCAATATATGTGTACTTTCGAATATTTAACAAATTCGGCCGAAACTTCTATCATATCAGTTTAAAACTGTCCCTGTTTGTCATCCAGTAGTCCAAAAGTATGACAACAAAGGGACATTAACCTCTAATGTTTCGTAATTAAATTATTATAAAAGTTTTTTTTAAAACATATGCTTTGTAAATTTTGCTGTCGAAATAACGATGAATATTTGCATCCATCAGAAAAAAATCTTGTCTCATTATTAAAACATTATATATGTTAACTTCACTCTGGTGTTTGCATTGTATTTTAATTCCTCGAATTTAAAATTGCTTAATCAATTAGAAATGAAACCAGTGTTTTTGGTAATATTGCAAGGATTTGTTTGTTATCTTTGAAAAGACTCGAGTGTCCTCAGGGGTAACTAACTCATCAAATTAATAAACACCAGCAGCAGCACCAACACCACTAACACCACAATCACAACAAGCACCACCAACACCACTAACACCACCATCACCACCAGCACCACCAACACCACTAACACCACCATCGCCACCAGCACCACCAACACCACTAACACCACCATCACCATCAGCACCACCAACACAACTAACACCACTATCACCACCAGCACCACCATCATCACCAGCACCACCGACACCACTAACACGACCATCACCACCAGCACCACCAACACCACTAACACCACCATCACCACCAGCACCACCAACACCACTAACACCACTATCCCCACCAACAACACAATCAACACCAACGCCACCATCGAAAATAGTAAGTTTGAAGAGCTTACCTAATTCAATATTTTCAAAAAAAAATTATTTATTTAACGAATAACAACTTGCATAATTTACAGCTACGCTGGGAAAAATAAAACAGTTCCACTTTATTAACTAGCGTGGAGCATAAAAAGATGTCATTCAACTTACTTACTTCCAAAATTACTCAGCAACAATTCAAAACGCACTCTCTAAGTTAGTTAAGCAGATGTTAGGCTAGTGCCCTTAAATATTGCGTCAAATTTCAGTTATTACGCAGGGGGGAGGGCCAAAGTGTTGAAAATTTGAGTTATGTTATTTATTCAAGGGAAACACATACTTATAAAGAACAAAACACCGAAAAATAGTAGATTTTTAGGGTTACACATACATATATTATAAGTTCAAAAACTAAATGCCAGTTGCACAAGAATAGCACAAGCATATTTAGAAGGGCATTTGTTGAGAAATATGACTAACTTGGCAAACAATGATATTTTTGGTTAAAAAATAATCTCCCGGGGATGGAAATTTCTTGCAATACATCACTCACTGTCACTGCATGGGTGTTTTTTGCAATTAGCATCCAAATCGGTCGTATGTGCTATATCGATGTTATGCCGGCAGCGCTACAGTAAAAGATGAAAACATACCGTTTTTATCAATTCGGTACTCTTGTAGTACCTTTAAGGCATAATTGAATTTGGTACTGGTAACTGCACATACGGAGTCAGTGTATTCCTACAGATGTGGAAATACATAATAAGAGCAACAAATGTTGCATAGAATTATCGGTATGTTTACAATCATTGCATTATTTGGACCATATAAATACATCTTCGCTTCCAATTTTTATACTGGACTTTCTCAAAGTATTGAAATTATTGTCCTCCTCGCCATACCGAGGCTTCGTGCGTGGAATTATGAACAAGATCACTACATACGCTACAATCGTACCAAGAAGAAATATCCAAAATAACAACCGATCGATAACCGCTGCGATCGTTTGCCATTCCACAACAATCTGGCGTCGTTCTATTAATGCGGCTTTCTTGGGGCATTCGATTTCAAGTTTCGGAATATATGTTCGGTCGTTCTGCACTTTTGATTTGTCATTTCCAGATGTGCGCATTTTAGATGCATTTACGGCCTGATCTCTCCTGTCTTTTGATGACAAAAATGAATCTTTACTACACCGAGTGTTTTGAAATAAAAGTTGCTCCTTTTGTTCCTGTTCAGTTTGTTCTCGCAGTATCACAGAAGGCCGCTTGCGCCACACTGGACTTGATGATTCACTTCTTTCATCTCCTCGGCTGCCATCGAATGCACCCGTATCTGTTATGGTGATTTTGGGAATAGCACTGGCATGGCTGGGAGAGGAGTCATCATCATTTCGTTTTTTCTTTGGCTGAGAACGACCACAATGTTGTCCTTTGTCATATGCCTCTTTATCAGCTTTTTTCGAACTCTCCTGATTTGTGGTCGCCGTTTCGTTGCGTAAAATATGATTCAAAGGAAAAATTTCAGTGTTTCTTTCTTTGGTATTTAATGAGGTATTTTCTATAATGTTATGATTTTTTTCACACACAGTATCATCCGGGGATATCTGAGACAACTCTTGATACGTTTGAGTGACAGTTGTGACATTATCTCGCCAGCCCTGGCAATACGGACATTGCGCAGTTCGATGCATATTTTCCAGTCGTGTGATATCATCCAGTGCTCTGTTGGAGTCACAATACTGACACGGCCTAGGTTCTATGTATTCATGAACTGTGATCTCATTGGTTTGTTCTTCCGTCACGTGATTCTGACTGGAAGCGCTTGGTGTGTTTTGGTTGCGCAGAAGAATACGCTGATGGGGATGCGCAAGACAACTGTACTTCTCCTCCTCTTCCTTGTCCTACAACACAGATACTTAAAATATAGAAGGACGACGACGATATCTATACACATGTAAGTTATAGTTAAATGCTTTGTGGCTACATTCTGTTGCCACTTGCTGCACACAGCGAGAAAGATGTTAAGAATTAAATATTAATCTGTGAATCTAAAGTTTAAAAGTTTGTCCTCTATGCAGCAAATATATTTGAGGTAATATTGCGTTATGCTCCGGATTGGCATATTTGAGATAATGTCGAGTATTTTGGTATTTGAGACCGTATCGAGATGTGGATTGAAATACTTACTAATTTGATGCTTTTGGTCATTTTATCGATATCATGTTTCAAGCCTAGTACCCTGGACAAACCCTCCAGTACGAATATGCGCAGCCAGCGTGGGGCATGCATTGCTTTGCTGCCTCTGTTGTATAGGTTGATAACCATGACAGCCATGATGACACTGACAGACGTCATGGTCATCACTGTAGTCAAATAAATACCTGTAAAAAAAGAACAATAAAAGTTGAATGTGGCGTGTATCGGTTTTCCATTTCTGCTTGAGATATGGGTCCGTAAAGTGAAGGTTTTTATCAGTTTTAATTGTAGTTAAAACCGCATGAATATAACAAAAGCGCTCTTTACCAATGAGAGGAACAGATTCGGATGTTGCTGGCACCTCTTCCGCGATGAGAAGCATGAACATGGAAAACGCCAGGAAGACGGACAGCCCCAAGCTGATCTTCTCTCCAGAAGTTGATGGCAACCAAAATGTTAGCAGCGTCAATACTGACAGCATTACACATGGAGCAATGATATTGAAAATATAGTACAGTGTTCTTCGCCGGATGTGTAATGTAAAAAGTAGATCTGGATGTTCTTCCAAACTAGATGGATGTTGGCGTAGTGATTTTTCAAAATGTAAAGAAAGTAGTTCCCATTCGGAGTTATCTATGAAGTCTTCCATATGGATACTATGTATGGAACTGTGAAAATCTATCCAGGGTCCTGAATAGATCCAGGATCCAAATTTCCACTTACATTTCTGATCATCAAACGGGAAATATGCGATATCTACCTGTAAGCATTAAGAAAACAAACCCTTTGAGATGATTTGTCATTTACGAAGAATTGCCACAAATATGTTTTTCAAAAATATCTAATTGAGAAGAATTTTGCCGAAAATAATAATCCATTTAAAATATGTAACAAAAATGTAAGGATTGTCATGGCTTACTTTACACGAGCTTTTAAGCTTGATGGGTACCCTCCATAAAACAGTTCCATTGTAGTTGACCAATACATACATGCCTCGCATGAATCCTGTTGTTCCATCATCAGCACTGCAACAAAACAACACGGGGCACATTACTGTCGTTGATATTATCATGCAACATAAGAATTACATTTGAATTTTCAAAACCATCTTAAATTGTTGGTTTAAGCATGTTTTATTTTTGCAGTTTATGCAGAGAAACAAGTCAATTTTCTTGCGGATTTCAACATTGCTATCACAATTTAAGAAGCAATGTCGCGACACTATGACATTATTTCGTGCAATTTCTCTGCACTAAGCAAATGCAATCAGAAGGATTTGAGAGCCGATGCTGGGATTAAGCTGTGTACGAGTACGTAATGGCACAACGCGCTTTAAAGTCTTACGAAAAAGGGAAATTGATCGACCAAGGGCAACAAAAATAACTAAAGATTGCTAAGATTAGAAGTTGCTATGTAAAATTATTTAAATCAATGCCTTGTTCCATGCCTCTTTCCTTTCAGCAGTACGTCAGTGTACTTAGGATTGAGCACTATGGTTTTTATAATTAAATAATCAGGCAATACCGGTAGAGAAATTGATCACACAATCAGACAGAACATGTTTTACTTTAGTAAAAGCTCCAATCTTCAATCGATCGTCTGCTAGGTGACAGTTGAAGGATGTTTTATGTGAATTGCTTTTGCAAACAATAAGGCAGACCATATCTGGAATGCTGTTCTGTTAGTTTTACCGTAAAACTACAATATCTTCAGTATGATTTCCTGAACGCTACCATCACACCGTATAGCACAAAAGCTACAGCTACACTTCGCCTTTTCTTGGAAACGTATAAAACTTTCTACATTTTTAACATTTACATAAATCAAAAGCTTTAAGGGATTAATGTAAATGATAAGCAGGCGCAGTAATCGAAAGTGGGAGGATGAGGGTCTCTTAGTCTTCAAAGCGATACAGATTTTCAGTAAAGATAGCAACGACAGAACTCCCCCAAAAAACTGCTACAGAAATACCCTTCCAAAAAAGCGATTCGTTTGAAAAAAAACATGAACGTGAAAATAAAAGTAACTTGGAAGATCGCTAAAGTCTGCTAATTCGAAAAGCTCGCTGATTTATTTTATCGGAAGAAAAATCGGCGGGTGAATGTATCGAAACATCCCGTACGCAGAAAAAAAAATAGGAAAGACAGGGAGGGAGTTAAAAGTCGCAACATTTAAGACGCCTGTTTCCTGAAAATTTCACCTAGCGCCAGACAAATTTCGAATTTGTAATTATTCGCCTTTTGACGAAATCATTTGCAGAGAAAAAGAGGGAAATGCTTTCCAGTAAGAACTTATAATTACATATAACTTTTCTCCATAGCTGAACAGTATCTGTAAATACATTACTTGTTAAAAAGAAATGTGTCAGGTAACCAGACGCGTTCTTCCGGTATTCGCAGAGTCTTAATGTCATTATAATCCAACGGATTCCATGGTAAATTCTCATCTTCCCAGGTCTGGTCTATGAATACGTTTGTTGTGAGCACTTGGCTTCTCTCATCCTATAAAGAGAACAGCTATTAATAAAACTGCAAAGAGGAGCAAATGAGATGTGTGATATTTGAGATACTTTGTTTTGTTTTCCGACCATAACACGGAAGAGTTTCAAGCCAATGTGAAGGCAGATTGCGCAGAACGTAAAACAATAATTCTGATAATAAAATTATTTTGATTTTTCCGTCCCCTACCTTACAATTCAAATTTAGATTTTGTTAATTATAAGCCAATTTTTCGCAAGACATAGCGCTTCCCTTTCACCATTACCGACATGGTCTTTGCTTCTTCCTTAGCCTCTATATTCACGAGTAAATGTTTAGTAAAGCGCATCATTACACTTAGGGATTTGCCAAAATCCCCAAGGGTATTGAATTTATGCGAAAATTTTAGTCGCAGTTGTGGCACGTTCTCTCCGTTTTTTTGGAGCCCGTGGAACTAGTCAGAGGCCGTAAGGAAGCTGAAATTTTGATAAGATAAACTGCAGTATGTATAGTTGATCCCCTTGTATTTTTTTTAAATTCGAATAATTTTTCAATTAAAAATAACAAAACAAATTTGCGAAATAGGCGGCAAGAAGCAGTAGTTTAAGCATGATATCAGCCTCGGTGTATTGATCGCCCAACTCTCAATGAAAGCTATCACAGCATACGCGTGCAGGTTTAAGTTGGCTGCTGCGTTTGGTTTTTTTCCAAGCGAAAACACAGAGTTTAACAGCCTATTATTCTCAGATTAAGGAGGGTTGCAACCCCTAAATCCCCACCCCTTGGATCCGCCACTGAGTGATGAAATTTCGCTCACTGAAAGAGGGTGATTAGACGCCATAAAATCCGCATTTTTTAACCATGATCTTAGAGAACGATTGACATCCTCGACCATGATCAATGTAAAAAACTGGAAGTTGACCATTATCTCGAAAACAGTTAGAGATTATGCACATTTATGAGATTTTGAGCTGATTTTCGACCCTTTGCCTGAAAGACGATATGTAAGAGGTACTTCGGTGGTCAAAAACCGGATGTGGGCCATTATCTCGAAAACTATTAGAGATAGAGCGATTTTGGGCTTATTTTCGACCCTTTGGCCCTAAAAGACGATATGTAATTGATCCTTCGTGACTTTGAACTCCTCGGCCATGGTCAAAGTAAAAAACCGGAAGTGGGCCATTTTCTTGAAAACGGTTAGAGATAGAACGATTTTGATCTTATTTTCTACTCTTTGGGCCTAAAAGACGATATGTAAGAGGCTCTGAGTTCAAAATGGTATTTTTTGTGACCCCCAGTTGAATTTTTGCTACTCGGTGTTGAAAACGGTCTAGTTCATATTTAAAATTGTTCTTAAAGTGTGCTTAAACTTTGAACGATATATACGCACAAGATCTGTTATTTGAGTGAGCGTAAGCTCGAAATCAATGATAAGCGTGTGTGAAGCATTGATCACTGGTCTTGTGGAACTCTCGTAGCCCTCCATGAGATCTTGAAACAGCCGCTGCTCATCTGGGATATGTTGGTTGTATCTGCTTGTATTCGATGCTGAAAGAACAGAAGTATGTTTACTTGTGCTTTACGCTGGTTAGATATATAATAACTACAGGTGTATAGAGATGGCAAATAAACAAAGACATTTTTGTCTCAAGGGTGATGTAATAAATATTTTCGCGACGTCTATATGCCACTCTTTCGACGTCTAAATAAGTCGGTAGGTAGGTGTTGTGAAGTTGATGAGCGGATCGCCTCCACTTTACTTGGAGAAGTGTGGAAAAAAGATCACATATGTTAAAATTTGCCTTTAAATTCCGCTCTGCCTCCAAGAAAAATAAACAAAATCAGAAAAATGACTTTGTATTCACAGAAGGCGGCTGTGGAGTTCACAAGTTACTTTTATTTTTATTTTAAAACATATTGTTGTAAAAAATTGCTGCGAGTAATTAAAATCAGCTTATTTTGCGTGTGTGGTGTATAATTAACTTTTGTGACGGCTGGGACTGGTGGGTATATGACTGTTTTTTTCGGTAGCCATTTTGTATGGATACCATTTTTACGATACCCGGGATTTTGCCACGTAGACTTCCATAATTGTCGAAAACCAGACGTTGGTGAAACGCTGAAATATTTACAGCGATGAGCAAATTACAGTAACGTCGTAAACATTAATGTGACATTATGTCTAAACAATGTTGCAAGAAATGGACCGATGATTCTTCCCATATTGCATTTACAACGTAAAAACAGCTTAACTTTCAAGTGTGGAAGTGAACATCTCCGAAACATGGAAGATAATTATTCTATAATTGTTCTAGCTAACGGCAAATTAGAGTACAGAGCACAACCACGATATATTTGCTCACTCTTTGTTCTCGGTGGAGAGATCTATAGATTGTACTGTTAGTTATAAAATGGGCTTAAATACCAAACTTCTAATATCCGTTTTACATTTAAAATGTTAATGAATTTTTAATAGAAATGAGGTCAACCGGCCATGCTGCAATTTGCATCTAATAAAATTGATCTTCCTACCCCTAACCGTGTCAGAGAAGTTTGCGTGACAGGGTTATGACAAAGTAAGGAATCATGAGGAAGCACCATATCGAATTGTACGAATTTAACATAGTTTCTGGATTAAAAATTGTAAAAAATATATAAATAGCAGTTAAAAATAACGATGGTAAATTTTGTTAGGACTGAACCCTTTTTGTGTGTAAGGCAAGTTTTGGTCCTAACAAATTCTGGAGTTATGAACACTGCATTGAAAACTCAAAACATTACCTGCTAAGGTTACCATGGAGATGCACAACATCACACAAGAAGACAAAATACTTGTAACTTGGCTGTTGATCTCCATGTCCTATTCTGAACTCATCATATCTGCTCCATAAGGAATCACCTGGAACATGAATCATATACGAGTCATATCTAATGGCAATGCCTTCCGTAATAACTGTACTAGGACGAATTCAAGAGGGAAAAGGAAAGGGATGTTATTTCTTGTATGGCATCATTTTTGATGTTTTTACTACAGGTTATAGGGATGTGGGCTTTTAATAGAATTCGGGCACTTCAATAAGCCAGTGAACTAATGAACTCACTGGTGCGTGATTCGATCACAGGTCTACATCGGTGCCGACCAGTAAAAGTTTATTTTAAAGGAAATATACTAGTATTATAACTAGTAACAAATTATTTCAAAAGGTTAATTTTCTTACACAACATAACGATGATTTATTAAAATGTTTTAGTGGTTTGTTTAGTGATGACCTCAAAGAATGCTTGAAAACAGCAGGTGGGAATTTGTGCCACCTGTGAAGAAGCGATTGACAAACACAGAGAAGACACTATGATGGAGGGGGAGGGGGAGGGGGGAGGGGGGAGGGGGCACATTACCTACGTTACCAACAACGATTTATTTTGTTGACAAATTCAGCTATTATTGCACAGCCTGAGTAACCCGGACACCTTGCTGGTCGGGAAAAATTGTCAGTCCGAACGCTGTCCGGATCAAGGTTTTTCTGTGCTACGCTTTTCACTGTTGCTTAAGATTTCTATGTTTTGCCTATTAATACCATTGGTATTATTGACTTTTGAAGTGGATGCAGGCCCATTTCGGCTTGTGCCGTTTTTGCACTTATTCGGTTGTTTGTTTTTCCAGGTGTCTCCGCTGCAGCCATTGTCGTAATGAAAAAAGTGATCAAAGTACGGTATATGAACCGGATACGCCGATCCTGACAAGGTGTAATAACAAGAAATCAACCGCTTCGAGGTCTATCCTAAGTGTGTAAAGTGCCAAAAAAACACCACCCCAAATCTACTGCATTCAAAGTGTCAAGCAACCCTCATTGAAGCCCAAGCCTGTAATGTGCCCATGCCTTGATTGTCACAATTTTGTGGCGGTGACACCATCTCAACTCACGCTCGTTGTTACTATGACTGTTGTGTGCACAAGAAAAAAAGCAATTTACTCTTTATAAAATTATTCAATCTGATCATACTTATCAAAATTAATTTTCATTAAAATTAATTCTCAAAGAATTTATTTAATATACTTCTAAAATACACTAGCAAAATAATACTATAGAGTTACATTTTTAGAAACAGTCACAGAAATGTTTTCGCTCTGTGTGTAGCAATATAAATATAGATATGACAGGTTTGTCATTTTGAATTTGATACATACCATGCAATTAGAATACTGAGAACTCGAAGAGGCAACATAGGCTACATTATAAAGAAAAAAGTAACATACGTAGCATACATGAGATCCTATGTATCTTCTACAATATTTCTAGATATTTACAAAACCACACCACACCCTACCGTTAGCCGGCGAAATGGAGGTGCCTAATTTACAGCTCTACTGCCTTTTTTGCCATTTCAAAAACAAAATGAACTTAATGTTCTGGGTGTCGGGCTACTGACTTTAACTTAAAGTTTGTAGTCGCACCTGGGGAGTAAATATACTCAAAATATTTTGTACTGATGTCTATATATTAGTCTCCGTTTTATAATTACAGAGGAGGTAAAGAAAATGCAATTCATTTACTATAATCATCATAGATAGACGCATGAAAAATGTGATTTAATGACCTCGCTGCGTGATACATAAAAGCCAAAATGATTTATTGAGAAAACAAAACAAACAACGTTTGATAAAAAGAAAAGACATGGATTGCGATAAACGATAATAAGAATTGATGCAGTGATGATTCAGAACCCTAGAATCCGGTTATGAATGAGAGGAATTTCAATCAAACTTATTGGCAAACTTATTGCTCAATGACTGTTTATCTTCTGTATAATCTTGTTAGCACTAAATTACACAAATTGCTTCTTAAATAATGGCAGAAAAACACATTTTTAATCCAGTACCTTGAGTGAATATTGATAATGCAATACCTTAAGTAATGCTGGTAATGCAGTACCCTACGTGAACACAGTATATAAATAAAAATTCACAATGTAGTGCCATGTTAAAGAAGTGATGGAATACAATACCTTATGTAAACACTAATAACACAGTGTCTTACGACAACACGGCAACACAGTGCCTTATTTAAACACTAACGAAGTCAGATAACATTACATTACGAATACAATGCTATTAGGCATAAAAATATAATACACATTAAAACAGAGTCTCTTGCGTATTTGCAAACTGTAGGTATTAATCTCATACAGCCGAGTTGCCATTAATTCCACTGTAGATACTACAGATTTACGCAGATAGACTCTTTAATCATTCCATTATTCCAAGCTTCTTATTGCTCGGCCCATTTGTTATGAACGGCCCACATCCGTCAGTGGAAATTGAAAAAGTTCTTTATCGTAGGGATATATCAAGGGTTTAATGGTAGTAGTGTATAATCTTTTTCTGAAATGAAACATATGACACACTTGAATTGTTAAGAATAAACAATAATAAGGTATTTATTCTCATACCACAACTCAAAACTGAGTATAAAATTTGCTTTATAACACCATTATGTTTCTTTTCTCCGCTATTATATTTTGAACTGATGCTCTTTCACTAATTTAATTGGTTTAAATAGTATTCAACAACTGAGTGAATGTTTTTTGGGAAAGTATCATACTTCTGGTACCGTTGTATTTTTCTCAACGAAATCAATCTAAGATCAGTCTTAACAAAGTTACGTCTAGTTAAACATTCCTATTGATTTAGGATGCTTTCTCTCATTATTCTGGTACGGTTTTACTGCTATTCATCTAATCTCGCGACTGCAATCAATTTCTATAATAGATCTTTAAGAAAAAAGAATCAATGTATGTCTGTGATTTTTAGTCGGATTTTGCTGTCAGCAATTAGCTCTATGATCACTATGGTGAGCAAATTTCTGGTTGCCAGTATAATGTGCACAAATAATCTTTTTCAAGGTTAGCAGAGAATCTGTTAAATAAACACATCTTTTCTTCATTCTTCAATATCAAAAGTGCGCGAAATAGAAAGACATATCTATTAATAAACTATTAACTTTTCTTCAACCACAACAATAAAGTGACTTGATTTGTTTATTTTTAAGTTTAAGTTTAAACACAGTAGTATGTTACCCGCATTTGCTGTAATGCTAGCAAAATAAAACAAATATTTAAAAAGGTTTGATTTTCATTTTAGTGCGACTACTACATGTATGTACGTGTTGCAAGCTGTTTAAAATACGAGGAAAAACCTGGGTTGCATTTTTCGTTATTTTTAATGGGTTCAATATTGTCTACAGCAAAAGCTGGTTAATGCGGATAGCAGTGGAACTGATATAATTAACAAGTGGTCCGGATTACTCAGATAGTGCTGCTTACCAAATTAACCATTAGAAGTACTGATGTCAATCTTTTCTGTTATACTGCTTTGCTTATTAATCACCAATTGTTAGTACTGCAGTCAGTCTGCAACTCCATCGGCAATATGCCACTATATTTTCCACAGATCATAAAGGGCTCTGGCCTGTCAGATTTCCAGTATATTTTTTAATTTTTCATTTCATTCCACAGCAAAATAAGTTTTTTTAATTGTTTGAAATGAATTGTCAATTGCTCCAAGAGAAAACTGATGATTTGCAATCGATATTGGTGTACAGAGCATTATTCCTGTATCGCGATATTACGCTTTAGGTTTATTTGAAACTGATGTTCAACAGACTGTATAAAAGGAAAAAGCTTTTTCGGTTTGTAACTCCACCCCCCCCCCCTCTTTAAAAGTATTGTCCCACAACACCCCGATAAATATAAAAGTGTAGAAATCCCGGGAGGGCATATAACTATCTGTAAGAAGGTTGTGTCCGAATTATCCATGTGGTGTCTGATTATATAAAAAAAACAATAGAAAATAACACTAAATCATTTAATCCGAATTAGAGAGTTATCCATATTATGAAAGTTTATACCGAAGCCGGTTTTACTGTCTCTTTTGATACTTGCATACCTACCTCCAATTTTTGTCAGTGTGGATTCCAAGCAATCCGTTTTGACAGAGACTTGGTCGGACCCAGCAAGGAAGTTTATTTTATACTTCCGACGTTTGCTTTTCAAGCTGTTTGAAAAGTGATGTGATTGCAGTTCCTCTTATTTTTATTTGATAAAGATAAGAGGAGTAGATTTTGAATAATTTGTCACGTGTTATCGTATTAATTCCGGATTATCATGCAGGCGTGAAAAAACAACTCGAGTATAAAAAAGGACCACGAAATGATCAAGCGAGCAAGCTTTAATAAATATCTAAAATAAAACAGAATGACATATTCTAAACAATGTTTTAATAAATTCTTTCTTTTAAAAAAATAATGTTTGGTACAGTAAACTGATATGCTTTGCGAGTTGCTAAGATAGCACTAAATTACTTCCAAAAATAACAAAAACAAGTATTTTTATACCGTTGTAAGCGTGTTGATAGCCGATAGGCGGGAACCGGACAAAATACCACTGGACATAATACCACCGGATATAATACCACCGGACAAAATACCACCGTACATAATACCACCAAGGAAATGAAAACTAGGACAAAATACCACCAAAGATATCTTTTTATTATACAACGTAACAACGCAGACTCGGTGGCGTCCAGTCATGCAAGAAGCTCAAATAAGACGCGAAAAGGGGGCGGCTTCGGGATTATACGAGATACATACTCCTGTGGCTCAACATGCAGAGTAACAACCCAGACAGGGTGGCATCCAGTCATCGCGGAAAAGACTCAACATGAGATGCATGACGGAGACGGCTTAGATATTATAAAAATCAAATGCAGTAGGTCGCAGAGAATAGGAGTATATACTCCGCTATGTCATTATTGATAAGGGATGACCATAGCGCGAGATTTTTCGCATATAAATAGGGCACTAAAATGAGCAGAACTTAAACCAATATCAACAGCAATAAACCAGGACAATAAACTAACTAGAATCTACAAAAATGGAAATAATTACCCCCCAAAAGGGCGGGCAAAAGCTTTGCCATAATGGGCATATGAAATGTAGAGACTTTAAGAGCAGTTACAGTAAAGTAGAATGTCCTCAGTGAATGTAATTTTACGTTTGTTTTAGTTACATTCAGTTATGAATAGCTCCGGTGATCAGAGAAAGCAATATAAGATTGTGGTGGTATTTTGTCCTAGTTTTCATTTCCTCGGTGGTATTATGTCCGGTGGTGTTTTGTCCAGTGGTATTATGTCCGGTGGTATTTTGTCCTACACCCCCGATAGGCAGCCACTGGACGCTTCACTTTTTTTATGCACTCACAAGTGCTTCAATAAAAGTGAAAGCGTTTGCTTTATGGCTGTTTCTTGTTCAGTTGCTCTGATTATTATACCATAATGATGTACATAATTGGATGGGAGACCGATAATGTCAGTCTATATTATGCTCGTGTCATTGTTCATTACGGAAGATCTGATTTCCAATCTCGGTCAGTTATTGCTCATCCTGATATACAATTAAGGCTCACATTACCCAGGAAGCATGCAACGTTCTATAAAAGTTGGCTACATGCTGTGACCAGACTTCTTTGGAATTTAGGTCTATATGAAAGTTGCAACGATAGGTGTCGGGATTCGACGCTTATAGATTCTATTTTATAAAAAAGGGCAAAAACTTGCGCGCCCCTCACAATCGAATGCTTAACTTTTCATCTTGACTTAGTTTCTAAAACATTTATCATGGCTGGCATTTCCACCTAAGAGAGAAACAATATAACAGTGTGTTTATTTTTATTCGCGACTTCTACACAACGCCGGGGAAAAGCCGTTGTTTTGACTTTCACATAGAACTAAATCCGGTGTCTAACTTACATTGTGGAGAAGACATTGGACAGATGTTGCGATCTGGTCACAACGGAAAACAACAAACTTTTAGAAAGGTTGGAGATTGGGCGAAAGGCGTTGCCACCTGAAACATGCACTGGAGAGTCATCATAATGCTTGCTTGTTAAGGCAAATAAGAAATCCAAGTATTTGTGCAAGTGTAGTTAAGGCTTCAGCTAAAAAAATGATATTAGGTATATATGTAAATTTCGAAATATTCTGTTGTGGTTGAAAGAACACTGACAAAAGTAATAAAACTGACTATATTTTTGTAATCTTTGAGAAACCGCCACTGCATATAAATCCATATGTGTGCAACGGTATCCAGACAGAAGGGCCTTGGACAAAAGGGACTTGGACATATGGGCCTTTCCCAAAACGGCCTTTCCCAAAAAGGCCTTTCCCAAAACGGCCCTAAATGAAAAGTTGGACGAAAGGGCCTTGAGAATTTTTTCAAGGATTTTGAGTTTTAAGTATTTAATAAAATATGTAATAAAATAACAAGTAAAAAAAAAAAAACTTTATTGTGTTTTTACTGATAACTGCCTTGGTGTTTTGTTTCATTTACTATCCATCACTCTCTTGAGATTTCCGAAGCACTGTGCCACAGGATAATCCCTGTTTGTACCAATCACTGCCTTGATGTTTTACTCATTGCAAAGACTCTTTCAATTACTTTCCATCACTGTCTTTAGATGCCAGATTTCGGAGTCATTGTGCCACAAAAGATAATCTCTGTCCTTTGTTTCGTTCCTTTGCACTGCGCTGTTTAAACACACGCACTACTCAGGATATGTTGGCGTGTCAGTGTCTTGCCGATATATAACGAGTTCTGAATTTGAGGTCTTTACTTGAACTGTGACCATTTTTTTAAATCAATAAATTTTGATTTTTGGAGTTATTTTATTACAGAAAAAAAATAAAAATAATTTTGAGAACCATATCCAACAAAAAAATTTCTCAAGGCCCTTTTGTCCAACTTTTCATTTAGGGCCGTTTTGGGAAAGGCCTTTTTGGAAAAGGCCGTTTTGGGAAAGGCCCTTATGTCCAAGGCCCTTTTGTCTAGGGCCTTTCTGTCCCGGATTCGTGTGCAACAGATGTTTTCAAAACTGAGCTGAAAATCTTTGATCCTTGTTTTTTTATGGTGACAAATGACGTCTGTGTTGTCTCAGCCTGTATGATAACGAGATCCCAAATAAGAGCCGTCAATATATCAACATCAACAAGAAAGCAAGGAGACGGTTGTATTGATAGTAAGGGTTAAAATTAAAGAACCCGGGAAAGTAAATGTTAGATCCTGGAAAACATCATTTAGGGTTACGTCGTATCGTTGTCTGTTTCCATTGATTGCTTGGTGTATTTTGATAATGGCCAAAGTTGCAGCAGCGTCATTTATTTTTGATTGTTTTTCCTGTGAAAAGAAAGGGGGAAACTAGTGACATTGTACAACATCGAATGGTTTTCCAAAATGGCCAAAGCATAAAGAACATCTCGATTGGACAATTACAACTCTCATGCTGTTGGTTTTAATACGATTAACAGCTAAAGGCAGTGTCGGTTACGATCACAATACACCTAATGTATTTAATTTGGAATAGATGCCTACAGGGAAAAGATTTTATTTTCAGAATTTAGCGAACCCTAAGCACCCTTACCATTGGTCAGTTTCTGTTTAAGGAGCATAGCCAAAGATTCAATTTACTCCACATGGCCTCGTTAAACCCACTCTTATTTCCTCACTCGGTAGCAAATAAACGTTGAATTAAAAATATTAAAATAGCAAAAAAATAATTTGTTTCTTTTGATCGCACGGTTTTACTTCATCGATCATTTTAAATTGCATTTTCTTGTTACACCATCTTAGATTTTTTCTCCACATTCTTTGCAGGCAGCAGGGTCTGAATATACAGTAGAACACTGGAAAATGCCCACTCCGTAGTTTGGCCCACCCCACAAATAGGACCACTTTCATTAGCCCTGTTTTTTGTGAATTCTGTGATGAAGAACCCCACAAAATATCAGATCACTGTAGCTCAGTAACACTGGTGGTCGTATTTCCGGGGTTGCACTGTTTTTTTTGTCTGTTTCTTATTATCTTTTTCACTTGATTCAACCGGCTGGACCAACCCTCGAGGCCTCCACCACGAGCAACTCTCGATCAACCCCCCTGCCATTCAGCATGATTCTATGCCGATATCTGACACACACTTTGTATTGCGGGCCGATAGGTTTGCCGTTAAGTTGGAATTTATAGCACGAAAGGAAGCGATTTATCTTCTTCCCATAAAATACATCACCTTGTGGCCTCCTTTTACATTGTAAATTCCCAGTCTGTTCTCATTTTGTGCACATAAATACATTACTACCTCTTGCTGAAAGATTTTGCATTGAATGAAAATGTGGGCATCCAATTGGCCCGCCGCCTTTTCCCTTTTTAAGATACATCAGGTCTCATCCCTTACGAATTTTATGGTGATTATTTTTGTCTGGCAATGTACAGTGTTAAAAATAGGTTCCTTACGACAAGTTTTTGTTCAAGCTGTTCCGTTAATTTTTGAAAGGAAACAAGTCTTATTCAGCTTCTGTTCTGCAAATCTGAGACTGAGATGCATCGACAAGAATAAGAGGACAGTTTCTCTGACGTAAAAAAATCAGTTCACTTAGCTCTGCGGAGGCCAAGGTCACCCTGGTATCTCTTATGTACAGTCTTGTAGGATCAGAAGGGTCGCAAATGAGCTCGAATTTGCTCTATCGCTAACCGTTTTGGAGATAATGGTCAACTTCCAGTTTCGATTTTGCCTTTGACAGAGAAGGTCAAGGTGACCGAGGTATCTCTTACGTAACGTATTTTAGGCCCAAAGAATCGAAAATGAGCTGAAGATCGCTCCATCTCTAACCGTTTTCGAGATGAACTTCCGGTTTATGATTTTGACCTTGGGCGAGGTCAAGGTCATCATGGTACCTATTTATCGTCTTTTCTTTTAGGTCCACCATCCAAACAAACAAACAAACAAAAAGAAAGAAAGAAAGAAAGAAAGGCAGAAAAGGTAATTGCAAAGAAATCATGAAGTTTTTATCCAATTATGCAAATAATCGAGCTGGGAACCGAGAAAAAAATAACGTTATTTCTGGTCATAACTCCAAGGATCTTTGTTAACGGAGTGAACTGGAATAACGCCATGTGTGTTTCTGGAGATCCGGGATCGTGTTTTCATCAGATATTCGAATAATTATAGAGAATAATTATCTTCTCTTCATATGATCAAATGTGTTTAGATTTAAATATACGCACAATTTATTTGATGAAATCCATCGAGATTTATTCAAATCAAGTCACCAGAATGTGGCTTGGTTATAGGATGGGGCTCAGGAATTGCCATAGTTTATGCCAGACAATGACTTATTACACATTTTATAATATAGTTTCTTACGTCTTTGTCGACATAAATGCCGATGTTCTGTTGTTTTGGCAAGATGCCATGAATTGAAAAAAAACGGCCTTAAAATAAACTTAACAGCTACAGCATCACAATGGAAACTAACACAAATGCCCAAAAATGGCATGTTTTCCAAACGAATCAATTGTGTTGGTTATTGAATTGTGATTAGGGATAAAAATGACGGGACTAGAAAGGTGACCTTCAAACAGAATATCGATGCGAACATTTATGGCATGCAGCATCACAAAGACAAGATAATATTGGGCCCAACAGGGCCAAAACAGATTTACATTAAACCCTAACCTCCATGTCATTACCTATTTTTCTGTTACTGATAATAACGATTTATTGATCCTCAATCATGTAATGTTTCGCACTAACTTTGGTGGTGAAAGGGATTTGTGTTGACCTTTTGGGAAAATCGTTCAAAAATAAGTGCCCTGAGACAAAATATTACACATAACATCTCCGAGATTTATACCCTCAATTTTTGTACCCGCATCTGTAAAATGTTGTAATAATCTTCTGTTTCTCCGCCATTTAAATGTACAAATCTCTATTTTTCTCCTGAGATCCTTAAATGTGCAACTGCACATACACGTTCGACAAAAAAAAAAAAAAAAAAAAAAATGAGTGCAAAATTTTGAGGCTTTCAGCTTCATCAGAGCTCAAATTTTACCCCGGATGTAGATGACGACGTTCAACATGGATTCGAGGGCTTTAAAGACAATCTCCAACCAAATTGGCTTTGGGTGGTTGACACATTAGCTTGCTTCCGCCAAATTAGCTTGGAGGCAGAGCTGAGACCTCTAGCAGAGAAATGCTATTATTGGTTAGGGGAAATTGTCTGTGTTTTGTTCCTCACAGCAACTGCTCTGGTAAATATCTAACTGTTCACCATGCGACTGTTTACGGGATGAGGTCGCTGCAATTTGGTTCGGTACTAGCAATCTTATTACCCCGTGTGACACAGCGAAGTCAAAGACAGGGTTGTGCCCAATACATCTATTCTGTCATTACCCTTAAACCTAATATTGATATCTGAATTGCTGTCCAAAAGAATCACGATCCCTGCTGACAGAAATGCCTTTATTTCGAGTTGTTTTTAACGGCCAATGCCATTCACACAGAGATCCATGGTTGCTTCAAGATAGACAAACAGGAATCCAGTGAGATAAAGTGACAGAAAAAAAATATTCAAAAAATCTCGGAATGTCTATTATATGTTGAAAAACAAGTGAAACAATAAGGGTGCCGATCATACTAAATTCCCCCTACACTAAATACGCTTTTTATCAAATCGAAAAGAAAAACAGATCCAGAAAAAAATCCGCTTAAAACTAGCACTACGCAGGGAAAGCAATAGTTGGATTGTTGCTGGAAGATGCTCACACATGGTCAGCATGCATATCAATGTCTATTCAACGGTAAAATATACAATTACTTTGCTCTCGAATGAATCAATAGGCTGAAACGAATTTTCAACGACGCGTTAAAAATAAATGGTTACTGAGTGAACTAGCTAGCCAAAGGCGTGCTACAGAAAAACATTATTTGATCATAACGAACAGATATCTTAGTTTTATCTCATACAAACCAGAATGCCATATACAATACACCAATTTTCTCCGTTTCCCACTTAACAGTTACCAGTATCGGTTTCTGTCTGTTTAAGAATTTGTTTAATTGAATCAGGCATATCTTCAGTCCAATAAGAGTTACCTTAAATAATTTCAGTTATTTCTCATTATTTAATTTCCAGACAAGTTTTTTTTATTAATTTTTGGAATCATCACGTTTTCCAGAAGCCAGTTGATTGGTCTGAGACGTTCTTGTGACGTCAGTGAGACGTCGCCTGGTTGGAATTCCGAAGGTTAACAGCTGGTCCTTTACCAGTAACCATTGCGACAGTACATCAACGTTGGTTAGACGTCGTAATCAATGTCTCATCAACGTCGGATTTTAGTGGATTATGGAAATCTATACAACGTCATTGGATAGTTGTCTATTATCGGGCGCTTAATTAACGTTGCGAAAAGGTTACAAAAAGAATCGTAATGACGTCTATATCCAGATGTTATATAGACTTAGAAGTTGTACAGATGTCAAAAGGTTATGTAGAATCGTCTTCCCCTTCAGTATACCAGTACATTTGGGTCATCTGGCCACTTGCGTGCTTATTACAGTCTCATAATGTGCGTCCTCATTTTGGCCTCTTTTCGAAGCTATCCGTCATGGCTTATATAAAGCGAGGGCAAGATCAGGCTGTTGTTTGGTTGTGACCCGGAAGTCTATACAATCTCCAGTGTCAAACTTGTTAAATGTTGCACTTATGACGTTCAATAACGTCTTAGAAAGTGGAGGTTTCTTGGAAACGAAAAAAACAATGTCTAAACAACGTTTTGAATTCCCCCTCTTTTAAAAGTAGCACTAAAGGCGTTGATTACACACCGGAAAAGTTCATGTTTGGATGCGCCAAAAACAACGTCTAAACAACATTGCTTATCCTAAGCCTATTCAAACTGGAATAGAAGAAAAGCTCATTAAACATCGGGAATATTAAGTTTTGAACAGACGCACCGAGAAACATATTTAAGGTCGATATCAATCACAACCAAATGTAATGTTATTTGCTCGAGCTGACGTTGCGGTCTCAGATTGAAGTTAGATCAGAATGTTTAATGGGTTGTTGTCATTTCTGCAAGAAATCGAAAGCCGATGTGCCGTCGTACGACATCTTTTATTGTCGTTGTCACGTCCTCAACGTAGAACTTTGAAACGGATTTGTAAAGCATACAGCGGCTCACTGACTAATCAAATTTCCGATCGCGATTTCCGATTGTCGCCATGTCGTATGAACATTACTTTGCCACAAAGTTGTTCTTTGTTATCAACACTGGGCATGTGACCACACTGTCAACTGCCTAGGCACAGCTTCATCCAGTGCGGTGAATAGAGGAAGGCTGATATAATCAAAGACAAGAAAAAAAACGGACACTCCCTGTTCAGAAGTTATCGTGTTCAAAATGTGTAATCTATACAAGAACGGTGTCATAAACTTGAGCACGGACTGGCAGATATGTAGGAAATGAACACTGGGTCAAACATTTCATGGGGTCAAATATCCTGATGTTATAAAACCGGAACGACATCAATGAAACACGTCATATTTTGTTTTAGGTTTTTGTGGGGCCTTTTCGTTCATACTTTTGCTATGCTTTTTTGTATCTGACCCTCGTTGTGTGGTTTTATTGTAAAACGGTCAAGCCAGACGCTGATTTTATCGATTCCAGATCAGGCAGTACGGAACGACTGTTCTCGTCTGTGAGAACTTTATTGCTCGCTGAAAGTTTGAAGTGCCACTTATTCTCGTTGGTGCAAACCAACGATAATACCAGAGCACCCCCAGTAACATAAACACAAATGCATCGCCACAAGATTGGTTTTCTTTAAACGCATTCCTTACTACTGCCCTCGCTGACTCGCGTCTTAATGAACAAATATTGTTAACAAGGCATCGTCCTTAGTGCTTCAGCTTGCATGTCCATCTCGTGATTACAGACCCCCAAGAGAGTTGGTTTGAAGAATAACAACAGAAGACGTAATCGAAAGAATTCAAACAACTATACGTTGGAGAAAAAGCCTATGATTGCCTTGTCACCAGCAATTAACAGGCATACGATGAAGTCAATGGATGAGGTCACAATAATAATAATAATAATAATAATAATAATAATAATAATAATAATAATAATAATAATAATAATAATAATAATAAATACCAGAACAGATAATGAGACAAAATGTCTGGTAGATAAAGCCTTCATGGTTGTTGAATATTAATAACATTCGCACGAGATATTCCAACTCTGTTCGACGACATTTCCGTGCTATTTTCTTATAATATTAACCCAAAGTCATTTATCATTTCTCCGTGTTGTCATGGTAATTAACATTAAATCAACTTTGCAGCATGTTCAAAAGGAGCATAAACAATTACAGGGAAAAAAGTACACTGTACAAAAATGGTTCTTTCCTCGCCAGTTTCTTTTGGGAAAATAAATCAAACAGATATTATCTCAACACTGTCAATATGTCTGGAGTAGGGAGAAAACGAGAGTTCAAGCACAGGAAGTGACGTCATCATGACGTCAGGAGGTGTGCTAGAACTCTCATGAGAGTTCAAGCACAGTGACGCCATAATGACGTCATAGGGTGTTCTGAAACAGATATTAAAGCGCGCGCCCGTGTCAATGACGTCATTCGTCACGTGACCTGTCAATCATGTGTCACATGACCTGTCAATCATGTGTCACATGACCTGTCAATCATGTATATGAGGAAAATTTTCCCGATCATAAACCTTCTGGCCTGAATGGCTCAGTTGGTAGAGCGCAGGACCCGTGAGCGGACCCATGATCTGAAGGTCAATGGATCGAACCCGCCCTCGGGCATCACTTTCATATCATGGGGACCCCCCCCCCCCCTGGTGAAGAATCATATACCATGGGGACCCCCCCCCCCCCTGGTGAGGAATCATATACCATAGGGACCCCCCCCCCCCGGTGAAGAATCATATACCATGGGGACCCCCCCCCCCCAGGATGTGATTCAACACTCCTATAAGAGCACATTGTCTGTGCACATATGCATCATTCAAGCTCTGACTGCCGTTGGTTACACATGGGAAAACAGTTGCTCTTACCTATTGTGTTGTGCTGTGCTGTTGAAGAACAAGTGAAGGATTGACTGGAATACACATAGGAGACGAAGTGAAACTAGGATGTGATTCAACACTCCTATAAGAGCACATTGTCTGTGTACATTTGCATCATTCATGCTCTGACTGCCGTTGGATACACATGGAAAAAAAGTGAAAACAGTTGCTCTTACCTATTGTGTTGTGCTGTGCTGTTGAAGAACAAGTGAAGGATTGACTGGAATACACATAGGACACGAAGTGAAACATTGACTATTCTTTGGAAAAAGGAAGTGAAACATTAGCTATTCATTGGAAAAGAGAAGTGAAAGATTTGGTTATTCTTTGGAAAAGGGAAGTGCAAGATTGGAAGACAAATTAACCAATGACTTGTGGTAAGTCATCTTTTTTTTTTTTTTTTTTTTTTTTTTTTTTTTTTTTTTTTTTTTTTTTGGTTTGTGTTCACTTTTATGACTCTGTGACATTATGTGACAACATGTGACTGTGACATCATGTGACTCTGTAACATTATGTGACTGTGTAACTTTTTTTTTTTTTTTTTTTTTTTTTTTTTTTTTTTTTTTTTGGTAACATTATGTTACATTATGTAACACAATGTGACACAATGTTACACTATGTTACATCATGTGACACTTTGTTACATCACGTGACTATGTAACATCATATAGTTATATGACTATTGAATTGCTATATGAACATAATTAGTCAAACGTATGTATGTCATTATCAGATCGTTCAACAGAGAAGTCGTAATGGCTCACTGGTTAGAGCGAACGACTAGCAACCTAAGAGCCCCGGGTTCGGTTCCCGGCTGGGACAAAAAAATTTTTTTTTGGTTATTTTTAGTTTTTGCTCATTTTTATGACTCTGTTACATTATATGACAACATGTGACTGTGACATCATGTGACTCTGTGACATTATGTGACTTTGTGACTTTTTTATTATTATTATTATTATTATAATATTTAATTAGTCATATTTCAATGGTTTCCCCATTACAGTAACCACACACATAGCATAAGTATATGTGTACAGAGTGTGGTGGAAAACCGATCGATAATTTCAGAGTGCACTCGTACAGAGTGTGGTGGAAAACCGATCGATAATTTCAGAGTGCACTCGTACAGAGTGTGAGGGAAAACCGATCGATAAATTCAGAGTGCGCTCGAGTGTGGGAACAATCAATAAATTTGAGAAGGAATGGGATTTTCCCTACGTTAAGTCTAATGTTATGTTCTAAAGTTATAGTAGTTGGAAAATGACACTTCTAAAGCACATTTAACAAATGTAGTTTTTAACACCATATAATATATAAAATAAGTTTGAACATTTTAGCATGCTACTTATTTGAATGTTCTAAAGTTATAGTAGTGGGAAAATGGTGGTTCTAGACCAACTTTAACAAATTTAGTTTTTAACACCATATGATATATAAAATAAGTTTGAACATTTTAGCACGCTACTTATTTGAATATTCTAAAGTCATAGTAGTTGAAAAATGGTGGTTCTAGACCAATTTTAACAAATTTTGTTTTTTGACAAAATATGATGTATAAAATAAGTTTAAACATTATACAATGGTGTAGTAGAGTAAAAATGAGGGTTCTAGACCAACTTTAACAAATTTTGTTTTTTGACAAAATATGATGTATAAAATAAGTTTGAACATTTTACCATGGTGTAGTAGAGTAAAAATGAGGGTTCTAATCCAAAATTTAATTTTTTTTTGAAAACATATTATGCTTTTCTTAATGCTTTCAGGTATCGTCAGAACACATCGCTCTCCGCTTTCACCTGATTATTAACAATGTCAACATTACTTCTTCACCGATGTGTAGAGACCATGGATGACGTCTTCAAAGTGAACTATGTTGACTATGTGTTTTCAAAGCTTCCTACTTTTGAATCTAATTGGATTTTACAAGTGAAGAATTTGCATAAGCATTGGGAAGCTGTTGGAAAGATAATTCCAAGAGATGAATTCATCCACTCATTTCTACACGAATGTGAAGAACTACTTTTACCATCAACTTACGACATTGATTCAGCATTTATCCGCGCGAATACAACTTGGGCAGCTGAACTCATGCTAGCTGTAGCTGCTAGAATTATTTTACATTATGATGATGGCGTTCCATTGACGACGAATGCATCAGAACTTGTTCGATTCAACAATGAACGAGTTGAAGTGAATTCAAAGCTTTGTAAAATGTTTGAAGAACTATAGAAAAGCTGACTCTGCAATTTCTAATGGCATAAAAGGAGAAGGGTGAAGTGAAGTCATCATTCAACGCGCAGCCATGGAGAAGACAAGCAGCTTTAAAATTAGTGCAAACTTAACCATTACTGTGGAGCATGGAGAATTTGGGCTATTTCTTCGAATCAAACGTGGAGAGAGATGGCTTGCTTTATCACCATCCTTGTGGAAGATTGTGTGTCAGAACTTGGCAAGATTACGCAACATTGGCTTCAAACTGTACTTAACGCAAACGAAGTGGCTTGAAGTCATTTCATACTTGGATATGCGCTATGTGAGTTTTGTGCAAACATCACTGTTTGAAGGGAAAGAATATACGCGCTACATCAACATGAATGATGGTGAATGGGGGACATTGCTTCAGGAAATCCATAGCATAACCTCAACCTTACTGCCATGTACGGAATGTCATGGGAAGAAAACTCCTATCAAGCTGCAAAAGGACAATCGAATGAAAGTGTCAAAGCTTTCCAAGAAAAGACTGGCTGAAGTTCAATTGGAGAATATGGACGTGCAAAATCAACTTGGACTTACCTGTGAATATTGTGGTGCTTACGGATATGCTGAGGATTATGATTGTCACTGCCACAAATACAATTGCAAGTTGTGTGAACCTGACAACTTCTGCAACAAGTGTGGCTCACTAACAGTATCTGCCGAGTAAGACTACAAGTCATTTGCTTACCAGTCATCAAAGTGTGTAGACGTGTCATATGGATATGTGAAAGATGGATGTAGAAACGTTTTTCAAGGAGACGTATGTGGACTACATGATAAGTGAACTGGCGCGTTTTGGATCTATTCAACAACAACTGGAACACTTTGACATCTATTGGGAACTTGCTCATTCCACGCTGAACGTACCGAAATTACGTGAGGATTTCATCAAAGAGTGTGTGCTTTCAAACATTGACGGAGCTGAGGAGTTTGATGTGGAAGCAGCATATCACTTTGCTCGATTTGATCCAAGACTGTTTTATGAAGTGAGAGAGTGGCTAATCTACATTGCAGTATAATGACAGACATTACATTGAGACAATATATTGTGCAAAAGACATATTGTGAAGAAATGTTATTAGCTGTAAAAAAGTTTGCATGTTTAGTATGTCCTGCTTGTCAAAATGAAGAGTGTTCAGAACATACTTGTCATTCTGCATGTGTCTATACATATTGGAATGAAGCTAAATATTACATTCATTTAGATAAAGTGTTAGATAATGCAAATCAACGTTGTGAAAAATATGGTGTAGATGCTATCACATTTGATGAATTAAGTAGTTGGTTAATGTACATTGAAGATCAATGGACTCCAATTATTCACACCATTGTATCAATACTTGATTTGTAAGATATGTTGATAAAATGCAAGATGTGTTGATAAAATAAAATACAAGATATGTTAATAAGTGTTAATCATTTAGTGTTAACATGTCGACGTGGAAAGACTACTTAACCAATATTTATTTTAAACCTGGTCAACCCGGGGCATTTGCTGGTCCTTACAAACTATATCACATATTAAGAAAACATGATCAACCAGTCACTCATTCACAAGTGAAGAAATGGTTACAGGATCAAGATGCCTTCAGTTTACTACAACCTGTAAAATATAGGTTTAAAAGGCAACGTGTCATTACACGTGGAATTGATGACATGTGGGATATTGATTTAGCTGACATGGGAAACATAGCTTCCTATAATGATGACACCCGTTTTTTATTAGTTGTCATTGATGTGTTTTCCAAATATTTATGGGTGCAACCAATGCCTAATAAATCACATACGAGTGTCATAGAAGCCTTTCAAAAGATTTTTCATGAAACACAACGAAGACCACGAACTCTAAGGTCAGACAAAGGAACTGAATTTAAAAACAGATGGGTAAAAGCATTTATGAAGAAGGAGGGAATACATGCCTATACGACAAAGAATGAAACCAAAGCCAACTTTGCTGAGAGAGTCATTCGTACTCTAAAGGGAATGATGTATCGATATTTCCTACATAATCAAACGTATCGATATATGGACATCCTTCCAGACTTAGTGTATAATTACAACCATAGACCTCATGGCTCCCTCCCTAATAAGTATGCTCCTGCAGATATTCGTAAAGACAACGAATCGAAAGTGTGGAAATATATGTATGTAGACAAATTGAAATTAAAACCGAAGAAGAAAAAACCCTACAAATTTAAAATTGGTGATCAGGTTCGCATTTCTCACATAAAATATGTATTTCAACGAGATTATCATATAAAGTGGACGCAAGAAGTCTTCATTATCACACATCGTTGTAAGAAGCAAGGAGTACACTTGTATCGTGTGAAAGACTTTTTGGATGAAGATATTGATGGACATTTCTATGAAGAAGAACTACAGAAAGTGACAAAAGATATTGAATCAGTCTACAGAATTGAAAAGGTCTTGAAAACACGAAGAAGACGAGGTGTTAAAGAATTATTTGTGAAGTGGTTAGGTTGGCCAAAGAAGTTTAACAGTTGGGTGAAAGAAACAGATATTCGAAAATGAAGCATCCATTCACGTGTTTGGTCTCTGGACCTACAGGCAGTGGTAAAACTTCTCTAGTTAGAGAAATTCTAGAACAAAAGTTAATTAAACCCTCTCCAAAAACCATTTTATGGCTCTATGCAGCAGATCAGCCTTTGTATAAGGGAATGAAAGGTGTGGAATTTTACCAAGGCATTCCAGATGACATTGAAGAGCGTTTTAACCCGAAAAAACCAAACTTGCTCATCATTGATGACTTAATGACCAAATGTCATAGTGATGAGCGAATGACACGTCTATTTAGTGTTGGCAGCAGTCATCAAAATCTAAGCATTATTTTTATTGTGCATAATTTGTTTCATCATGGTAGAGAAATGCGAAATATTAGTTTGAATACACATTACATCATTCTGTTTAAAAATCCTAGAGACAGTCAACAAATTAGTACATTAGCGCGACAAATGTATCCTGGAAAATCTCAATTTCTCATAGAAGCCTATCAAGATGCTACGAGCAAACCTCATGGCTATTTATTTATTGATTTGAAGCCGAAGACAAATGATCAACTACGTATTCGTACAGGCATTTTACCAAAAGATACACATTACGTATATGTTGATAAGGTCGCGTATGAACAAGAACCAAGTCACTTGACCATTCGCAGCCAAGATGTCTAAACGTATTCAAGCGAATCAACCATTTCTTCACTTGCTCGCACGCAGCGGGCCTAAACGACGTAAATCCTTGCTACAACAAGCTACTAAGGAAGAATTAACTAGCTTGTTTGAAATTTGTTTGAATATATTGCGAGGACATTTACCCTTAAGCTCAAAAAGGTATAAGGTATTCAAGCGTGAACGTCATACCCTACGTACACTAGCAGATAAGAAGATATCACTTCGAAGAAAAAAGAAGTTGGTTAATCAGAAAGGAGGATTCATTGGAGCTATTGCTAAATTTGCATTACCCTTGTTAGCTCAGTTGCTGTTAAAATGAAACATACTATGAAAATGATCCTCATTCCTGAATATGAATATAAAATGTTGTTAGAAAAGAAGGGAAAAGATGGTGAAATCAAAACGAAAGTGAATAAACTTTTACGTGGGAAACGAACTCGTGAAAAGGCAATAGAAATGTCTCAAGTTCTTGGCCATCATTTACGAACAATTCAGTCGCAACAACAGCGGCAAAAGTCTGTTACATCATCCAAAGCAGAAAAATCAGAAAAGTCCCAACAGTTTCTAAGTCATTTTCAACCTATTTATCATGTAAAACTAACACAACTTCTAGCAGAACTTAAGAAATATGGTACGAGATGGACAGATAAAAATGAACTTGTTTTAAAAACAGGTACTGTCATTACAAATTCCAACATTATTGATTTGTTGAAAGAAGCATTGGTTGCTACAAGAAGAAAAGAACAACGAGAACCACCGCATGGTTGGAAGCAGTTTATTGAGGAAATTGTAGATGCTAATATTCCAAAAACTGTTTTTGGTAAAAAGACAACTCGTGAAGATATTACAAAAGAGATACAACAACGTCAACAAAGGTTGTTTCCAGAAGGATGGGAAACTTTTTAACATGGATTAAAGAGCTATGGTGTTGTTGTTGTAAAGAAAATGGAAATAAAAATACTATTCCTGTAAAAATTAGGTGTGTTAGTGCTTGTTGTCAGGGAGAAGTAGTAGATACCAATTTAGATCATGTAGATAGCAATTTAGACAATAATGTAGACAACAATGTAGAAAGTGAGGATGAAGAGTGTCAAACATGAAGTAATGTATATACACATCTAGTCTATCTACATCACATAAACGATTTAGCTGCCATGGAGTCAACAAGTTTTTACATTACTTTACCCAGCAATGCTAGTATGAACTATTATCCCAACAACAAGACTTCAAATTATCAAATTCGTATGCCTCGAACCATCTATCTGAACGGAAAATATGAAGTGGCTTTAGCTGAAATTCAATATCCACATACATGGACAACCATGAGACATGGAATGGACTATTCTATTCAGTATCGACAACAACCACTGAATGATGTTGTTCTTGACACAATCAATATTCCTTATGGTTACTACAGATCCATACAAGAAATATGTCATGCAGTCAATGAAGAAGCAACTAATTCTATGAAAGATGACCTTAAAGAAGGTATTCGGATAAAGTATGATAAAATTAGACGACGCGTTTTTCTATATCTAAAATATGGCTTTGAAGTGTCATTCTCCACTGGATTAGCTGAGATTTTAGGATTTATCCCAAATCAATGGTATACTGAAACGTGTACAGCTGAATATAAAGCTGATGTGAAACAGGGGTTTTATACACTTTATGTGTACTGTAGTATTTGCGAGCCACAAGTTGTTGGTGATTATTATGTTCCTTTGCTACGTTCTGTTGCAATACAAGGACATGATGGAGACATTATCATGAAAACTTATGGAGAACCTCATTATGTTCCTGTAAACACATCCAAATTTGATGTGATAGAAGTGAATATTAAGGATGACACAGACCATAATGTTCCATTTCAAACTGGGAAGGTGATCTGTAAACTTCATTTTCGACCAAAAGCATTATGAAAGCATACACACACAATCCATCTATTTATCGCAACCATTTTCTTCGTCAAGTGGGTGGAGAATTACCAGGATTTAAAGGAGCGCGAATACAATATGGAGATGGTATTGGTTCAATACTGGGATCATTGGCTCGAAAAGCTATTCCACTGCTTAAGGCAGGGGCTAAAATCGTTGCACCACATCTTAAAAAGGCTGCAAAAGATGTCGCGAAAGATGTTACAGGTCGAGTAGCACAACGTATGTTTGGTGATGAGTTAGGAGGACAAAAGAGAGCGAAACCAGCAAAACCTGTCAGAAGGCGAAAGGCAGCTAAACGGATAACATCAACAAAATATAAGAAAGATATTTTTTAATCATGTCTTTAATTCATAATCATTCTTGTGAATGTAGTCTTTCTCCATTAGAATGGTTTCACATACCACCAACGCAAACTGCTGTAGAAAAAAGCTATAATGTAGACTATCAACCACTAACTACTATTAGAGAAGGTGCTCCAATAGAATTCTACATTCCTGCGAGTACCGAAGAATATCTAGATTTAAAGAACAGTAAACTCCATATTGTATGTCGCATTGTAAAGGTTGATGGAGAAGCGTGTGGTGTAGATGATAACGTGTCATGTATCAATGATTTGTTTAATGGGTTATGGTCTAATATTGAATTATTTCTAAATGATCGATTGGTATCACATAGTAACAATACTCATGGTTATACCAGCATCATATCTCATCTCATTCATGACTCGGAAGAAAGTCTCAATTCTGAGCGCTCTATGCGTCTCATCTATAAAGATACTGCCGGGTCAATGAATACTCATCAGGTGAAAAGACCTAATCATGAAAGATATGTATCAGGTTTTCATGTAAATATTGAAGGTGGTGATATAGCTGAAACAGGAAATAATGGTTTACATAATCGCTATTTGCATACACGTCTAAGCCGTGAGTTTATGCTTACAGGTGGTATAAGGGTAGATTTGTTTGAGCAGGATCGTTATCTTCCCAATGGTGTTAGTATGAAATTACGTTTACATAGACAAAAAGATGAATATGTATTAATGGCTGCAAATAATGGTTTTAAAGTAGAAGTGAGAGAAGCGTTTTTAACCATTCGCAAAGTGAGGGTTAGTCCAGGTATTCAGTTGGGACATGCAGATGCGTTGATGAAAAGTCCTGCTAAGTTTATTGTTACTAGAAAAGAATGTAAAGTTTTAGCTATTCCAACTGGATTTCAATCTTTTGTGAAAGATAGCATCTTTTTAGGCCAATTACCAAAACGTATTGTCATTGGAATGGTTCATAATGAATCCTTTGCTGGAACAGTATTGAGAAATCCATACAATTTTGAACATTTCAATCTTAACTTTATGCAGCTTTACTCTGATGGTGAACCAGTCCTATCAAAACCTCTCAAGCTTGATATAAATCAAGGCAAATATCTTGATGCTTTTGAAACACTTTACAAATCTTTTGATAGACTGGATGGTGAGAAAAGTTCGATTATAAAACGGGAAGATTGGCCTAGAGGTTATTCTTTATTTTCTTTTGACTTAACACCTGATTATGATGGTGCGGATCATTATGCCCTTATCAAACATGGGAATTTGAGACTAGAAATGAATTTTGCTGGTGCCTTGCAAAATACAGTCAATGTTATAGTGTATGCTGAATTTGATAACATTGTTGAAATAAGTGCAAATCGTAGCATTCAATTCGACTACCAGTCATGAACACGAAGCAGATAGAAGCCATCCTATCCCATGATGCCACGACAAAAGACTTGTTTCAAGGTGTGTTTGCCATGGACCAGTTACCATCTTTACAACGCGGTGCCTATGTCATCAACACAGACGATCATGATGAGCCAGGAGAGCATTGGGTGGCAGTATATTATGACGAAGACCCTGCAGAATATTTTGACTCTTATGGACTTTTACCTATAGACAGTCGTTTGAATAAGTTTTTAAAGTTTAATTTCATTTATAATTCAGTTCCATTACAAACACCAATATCCTCTACATGTGGATTTTATTGTGTGTATTATATAATTCAAAGAGCTCGAGGACATAGTCCTTTTGAAATCATTGATGTATTAAGAAGAAGTGATGGTGATTTTGTTGTAAAGGATTTTGTATATAGACATTATAAACCATTATTTTATTGATGTTGTATTAGTTAAGTTGTATTAGTTAAGTTATTGGTAATTGTGAATTGTATTATGAATATTGTAAATAAACAAGACAGTTTTATACAACATTCTTTGTTTATTGTGTTATACATTATTTACATTTCAACAATTATTTCACATTGAATTTTTATTTTACAAATACATTCAATACATCAATAAACACATGCCATTCATACCAATCTAAATTAATATATGTATCATAGACATTACATTCACGTTTGTAAATGCTATGAAAACTAGCATAACACTGTCCACTACCAAACTTTATTATTTTAACATCTTCATGTTCAGACAGTTTCAGTTCATATCCATGATCATTCATGTCAATGTTCATCACCATAACACACATGGGATGCGTCAGTTCAATGGACTTGGTGCCTCGCATGAGTTGCACTCCTTCCTCTTTGAATTCAAGCGTCAGGTTCTTTCCAATCCAATGCTTGTAACAGAGCGTGCCATTCCACTGTGTTGAGGGTGATGTAGTCGTAGCATTTTGTAAGCTCGTCATATTGGCGAAATCGTACAAACACATCTAAATAGTTCTCAGTCACACGCACTTCTAAATCCTCTGAGAGTTTCAGGAGAAAGCCAGGTATCCTCAGCTTCTCTAGATGGTCTTTCAACACAGATTGTTCGTCAGTTGATAGAATGATATACTTTCCAAAATGTTTTAGCACGATGTCATCATATACGTTTCTCAGATATGAGAATCCATGCGTAATGGGTTCATATTCCGATAAAAAGTCTTCCATCTCGTTCAACAGTCAGATGAACTATGAGCTGTCTCCTTGTCTGCAAAGACGTTTTTATGCTCGCAAGATGGTGAAGAGTGGATGTTGTATCACTTCTAGGAATCGTAAGACTGCGCGCCAGTTCTTGATATCAAAGATGATCAAATCTGTATATGGTGTATCTGGCACAACTCCCTTATAATCCTCTGGATAATCCTGTAAAAGATTTCTACAGATTTCTACACGTATGTTAGAATCATATTCAGCCACCGTCACTTCCACTTTATTTTCAAGTCTACGTTTAAACCCATGTTCAAGTGGTATGTTTTTAAAGTCTTTCCACACTTCAGGTTTAAACCGATGATAACTTGTCTGAGAACCTAGTATCACTTCATTCCTATCATTTACAGTAAGGTAAGCACCACGGTTCAGCATGAGTGCATTCATGTTTTTACCTTGTTATGAGTCGTCTTCTTGTCTGCGAAGCCTTTTATCCACTTCTTTCACCTGCTTCTTCAACATTTTCCATTCAGGTATTGTCAGCAAGATTCCCTTTTTCGTTGGACGGTTTTTTCCAGTCCCCTCATCTCTCAGGTACTTGCGAATGTTTACCACTCCTTCATTGCTTTGTTTCATAATCTTGATATACTTTCCATTTCCTAGAGAAAGCATTCCATCCCACGACTGTGGTGTTGGTGCTGTCTCCACTTTCAATTTCTTGATGGTAGTGGTAGGATTTTTCACTTTTAAGTCTTTAACTGCATCTGCAAGAGTATCCATATCAGTTGTAGATCTCTTACGACTTTCACGTTCCATGTTAACACTTCAATGTTCACACCTCAAATAACTCTTCCGTTGGAGGACCTCCCCCTTTTATACCACAGCCTTGTAATGTCCATGCGCTAAAGTGGAATAGCCATCACTCATCACATATCGCTTGTCGTCATATGGGGAGAGGGCTACTTTCCTCAACTTCTCCGAGAAAAGCTGGTGACTATGACTTCGGATAATGTGTCCTGTAGCCATCGTTTGAGTTTTCTTAAACAAACTGTCTCTATACTGCACATGGTTAATGCGTCTTTGACACGCGCGAGTGATGCCTTTGGCCGTACGTTTTTCTTTCCCACCACACAATAAACTGTACATTTTCGGTCTGAGTCCAACAAACTCTTCAATAGGGACGCCTGCCGTCTCATCCTTCATTTTCCCGAGCACTTTTTTGTTCACGTTGGAATGTAGGAAATGATCCGGTGGATAGTCACTTGTGTCGAACAGGTCAGCATCCTGCTGCATATCCTTGTAGATATCTTCCGTTTCTATGTCGTAACATAGACTGTCGGTGTCGCTGAACAATAACTTGGCATTGGGATACTTGACCATGATGTAGTTGTAATGAAAGTTGAACATAAGCACTTTGCTGAGGTCGAGAATGGTGAAACCAACTTGAATGGGTTTATCCAGAAGCAAATCCACTTTGCGCAAATGTACCGCGGTCAAATCTTCGTTGAAAATTTTGAATTTGTGGAAAGAAGGTTTGGCTACAAGTTTCTTGAACCGCTTTTCCTTGTGAACAAGTTCAACATTGATTCGCTTTCTCACATTTTCCATGGTTTTGCCAAACACTGAGTTGTTCATCAGTTTGAAGAAGTCTTTCTCAAATGGGTTCTTGGCCAATTTTCTCTTTTCCGTGTTCAAGGTAATGTATTTTGCCAACCATTTGCTCTGTTCAAACATGATGGCGCGATGTACTTTAGTGACTTTCAACCCCAGTGAGACGTACTGTTGTAAATTCCTGTAATGAAGTACATATTTCTTCTTGTCAGACAAGTTAGGAATGAGCTTTTCACTGGGTTTGCCTTTCATGCTTAGATCTTCCAGTAGCTTCTGACTGTACTCTGACAATTCTCCAAATTTGACACATTTCCGTTCTGGAGCCACTGGGTAGTAATTATGACGATCATGGATTGAATTTGGATATTCTAAATCCACTTCCAAAATGAATCCAATGTCATCATCTTCATCCACATCCATGAAGTCAATGGATTCTGGCTCGCTCACCCACATAAATCCTCTTTGTGGCATGCTTTGTGACATGGCCCAGCCATACAAGTTGTTTGCGTCGAGGTACATCAGGTAGTTGTTTGGTATCTCAGAATTGTATTCTGCTACGTAGGGATTATTTGCTTTCGCATACTTGTGTGTGATCACGGATATTCCTCCACGTATGCCTTGCTCAACCATTTGGTACATGTCAATGTCATTGATCAATTCCAACTTCACCTTTGTCGCTTTTAACATTGCATCCCACGACAGTCCTGGTGCTGTATAGTAATGAGCGGGATCCAATTCATACGTGTTGAGACATACTTGACGAAAGTTTTCAAACACGTCAGCTAGTAATAACACATCTGATTTCAGGTACAGGTCGTGGTATTCACCAAATGTTGTACAGTTGAATGTATCCCACACCTTCTGCGCATGTGCATAATCCTCATCGCTAATGTCCTCTTCGCTAAGCTGACTATAAAACTTGTCCTTTGATGGTAGCTGTGTTTCAGCAAACTTGGATGGCTCGTCCACGTAATCGTAGGGGTACACTCCCTTTCTCAACAACAAATCTTGCTGGTTACTATCGTGAATGTGAGAGGTCATGTTGTAGAAGTTATCTTTCCCTTCTGCTGCAAGGTTGGATACCAACTTCTGTAGGGAGGTACTCATGAACTGAAAGCTGTCTGTAAATTTCAGATTGCTCATGGTGAATGCAATATATTTCTCAATGGTGTTGGGAATGACTGTAATCGTTTCATCTTTGAATTTCCCAATTTCCTCCATGATAAGGTGACTGTCATAACCTCGCAAATTGTGGAAAAACACAGGAATGATAAAAGAATCTTTATCCCCCTGCTTATCCTTTCTAAGTCGGAATTGTAAGTTGCATTCACTATGTGCAGCTCCGCGATATTTACCATTGATATGGTCATGATCTCTCACACGATCTGCTCCTAGAGGTTCATGACAAATGTAGCAATCAACAGCGTTCTTAAAATTCTCTTTGTCTTCGGAAGTCATAACCATTCCCTTTGGCCGCTCTAAACCACGTACAATACGATCACGTTCATTCAACATATGGTCTAAAAAGACCTTTACGGCATTGTCTCCTCGATACACGACTGGTGCACGTGTGTTGTACTGGCTCACAACCACATAGGCAAAGCTGTTTGGACGATGATGTTGATACTTGTCTCCTTCATGCTTTTGCGTGAAACATTCAAAGTCTGCATAAATCACAAACGGTGCTCGTTGTTGTTTAGCCACATTCTTGAACTTGATGAAGGGTTCCTTGGGAAATGATAAACGTTGCGCGCCATGCTTGCCACACACTTCACGATGCTCATCTAAAAGCTCTTGTCGCATAAACCCGTGAAGACAGTTGAAACAATAAAAAGCTGCACCATTATGCTTTGATCGATAAGACATAAGTCTGCTGAAATTCTTGATGAGGCAGTAATGCCTTTTCTTGTCATCGCTAATCAAAAGCAAGTTGATTTCTCTCGCACTGGTGTTTCGACTCAGTTGTATTGGAACAACTACATCTTGTTCATATCCAAACACGTTAATGGACACATCATTCTCCTTTTCAAACTTTGGAATGTCTGTAATCGGTGTCGGAAATGCCATACCCTCTACCTTTAATTCCTTCTCAAATGGCTTGTAATTATTCACGCGATTTGCATTTCTGTCATGAGGGTGAAGGTATGCCAATACTGACCATAAGAAACACTTGTTGTCATCATTCTTAATGTTTATCACACCATTTGTTTTCTTCACTTTCTTCGGTAGTGGAATAAAACTACTCGCATCCAGTGGCGTTGACGTAGCTGTATGTACTTCAATGTACAGTATGTTATCCAATACCCAGCCAGAGCCTTGTCGCTCATGTTCATCAAACTTAGTAAACAATTCTTTATAGGCGTCTGGCAAGTCCTGCTCAATATCTGCTGGGTTGTATGCTGTATATGTTGGACTGCTGATAAATGAATTATCCACTTGTTCTACCATAACACCTTCAGCATTCGCTGTCAGTTTCTTGAAACGTGCATGAACGACAATGTACCACTTCATTCCATAGTTTAAGGTCTCCAACAAATGTGTCTTGATACGGTTCTCTTGTTGTCGCATTTCAAGCAGTAAATCCGATCCATCCTCAGACTCAAATCGTCTTTCCTGTGCGTTTTCTCCCAGACTAACCCTTCTACCTCTCCCTACTTGCCCTGTTTTTTCTTTCTGTGAAACATGTTCTTCATGAGACGCATTTTCCATCTCAGCTGGTATGCATGCATGTGCCTCAAATGCATCCATAGATGGAAATATTTTAATGCATTCACAGCAGAGGACTGGATGAGGTCTGATAACACCATCTTGTACCGTCTTTCGTCTCTTGGCTTCAATCATCTCAACAAGCTCTTCATTAGCACGTTTCATCTTAGCTGGTTTGCATGTATGTGCTACGAACAATTCCAGAGATGGAAATGTTACATTACAATCATGACAGACGACTGATGTGTCTGAATTAGATGCCATTGTTGTTGTCACGTCAATTGCTTAAACTGATATGATGAAATGTAGGTCTCACTCATCCTATTTATACCACCTAGGCATGTATTGCAGAGACATCTAGCGGAGAGCGATGTGTTCTGACGATACCTGAAAGCATTAAGAAAAGAAAAGCATAATATGTTTTCAAAAAAATTAAATTTTGGATTAGAACCCTCATTTTTACTCTACTACACCATGGTAAAATGTTCAAACTTATTTTATACATCATATTTTGTCAAAAAACAAAATTTGTTAAAGTTGGTCTAGAACCCTCATTTTTACTCTACTACACCATTGTATAATGTTTAAACTTATTTTATACATCATATTTTGTCAAAAAACAAAATTTGTTAAAATTGGTCTAGAACCACCATTTTTCAACTACTATGACTTTAGAATATTCAAATAAGTAGCGTGCTAAAATGTTCAAACTTATTTTATATATCATATGGTGTTAAAAACTACATTTGTTAAATGTGCTTTAGAAGTGTCATTTTCCAACTACTATAACTTTAGAACATAACATTAGACTTAACGTAGGGAAAATCCCATTCCTTCTCAAATTTATTGATTGTTCCCACACTCGAGCGCACTCTGAATTTATCGATCGGTTTTCCCTCACACTCTGTACGAGTGCACTCTGAAATTATCGATCGGTTTTCCACCACACTCTGTACGAGTGCACTCTGAAATTATCGATCGGTTTTCCACCACACTCTGTACACATATACTTATGCTATGTGTGTGGTTACTGTAATGGGGAAACCATTGAAATATGACTAATTAAATATTATAATAATAATAATAATAATAAAAAAGTCACAAAGTCACATAATGTCACAGAGTCACATGATGTCACAGTCACATGTTGTCATATAATGTAACAGAGTCATAAAAATGAGCAAAAACTAAAAATAACCAAAAAAAAAATTTTTTTGTCCCAGCCGGGAACCGAACCCGGGGCTCTTAGGTTGCTAGTCGTTCGCTCTAACCAGTGAGCCATTACGACTTCTCTGTTAAACGATCTGATAATGACATACATACGTTTGACTAATTATGTTCATATAGCAATTCAATAGTCATATAACTATATGATGTTACATAGTCACGTGATGTAACAAAGTGTCACATGATGTAACATAGTGTAACATTGTGTCACATTGTGTTACATAATGTAACATAATGTTACCAAAAAAAAAAAAAAAAAAAAAAAAAAAAAAAAAGTTACACAGTCACATAATGTTACAGAGTCACATGATGTCACAGTCACATGTTGTCACATAATGTCACAGAGTCATAAAGGTGAACACAAACCAAAAAAAAAAAAAAAAAAAAAAAAAAAAAAAAAAAAAAAAAAAAAAAAAGATGACTTACCACAAGTCATTGGTTAATTTGTCTTCCAATCTTGCACTTCCCTTTTCCAAAGAATAACCAAATCTTTCACTTCTCTTTTCCAATGAATAGCTAATGTTTCACTTCCTTTTTCCAAAGAATAGTCAATGTTTCACTTCGTGTCCTATGTGTATTCCAGTCAATCCTTCACTTGTTCTTCAACAGCACAGCACAACACAATAGGTAAGAGCAACTGTTTTCACTTTTTTTCCATGTGTATCCAACGGCAGTCAGAGCATGAATGATGCAAATGTACACAGACAATGTGCTCTTATAGGAGTGTTGAATCACATCCTAGTTTCACTTCGTCTCCTATGTGTATTCCAGTCAATCCTTCACTTGTTCTTCAACAGCACAGCACAACACAATAGGTAAGAGCAACTGTTTTCCCATGTGTAACCAACGGCAGTCAGAGCTTGAATGATGCATATGTGCACAGACAATGTGCTCTTATAGGAGTGTTGAATCACATCCTGGGGGGGGGGGGGTCCCCATGGTATATGATTCTTCACCGGGGGGGGGGGGTCCCTATGGTATATGATTCCTCACCAGGGGGGGGGGTCCCCATGGTATATGATTCTTCACCAGGGGGGGGGGGGTCCCCATGATATGAAAGTGATGCCCGAGGGCGGGTTCGATCCATTGACCTTCAGATCATGGGTCCGCTCACGGGTCCTGCGCTCTACCAACTGAGCCATTCAGGCCAGAAGGTTTATGATCGGGAAAATTTTCCTCATATACATGATTGACAGGTCATGTGACACATGATTGACAGGTCATGTGACACATGATTGACAGGTCACGTGACGAATGACGTCATTGACACGGGCGCGCGCTTTAATATCTGTTTCAGAACACCCTATGACGTCATTATGGCGTCACTGTGCTTGAACTCTCATGAGAGTTCTAGCACACCTCCTGACGTCATGATGACGTCACTTCCTGTGCTTGAACTCTCGTTTTCTCCCTACTGTCTGGCTAGGAGTTTCAACCAAGAGATTTAGCGCCTAATATGATATGATGTTTAACAACTGCGGAGTTTTTAATGCGAGTGTAACAGAGAGTTTCCATACTATCAGACTCTAGGTGAAAAATATGCACATGTGGTAACGCCCAGTTGAACTCCATTTCTGGGTTCATTTTTCCAACGCCTTGTCTGCCCAGAACTCGGTGTTGGAGCGGTTCTTACGTGCTTTCAGAACTGTACAGTACTGCAGAAGTATTCATGCATATAGCAAACATTCTAAGGTGCAACAAACGTTGAATTAAGGCGGCGATGTCGGTCCGACCAGACAACAACGTTAACTCTGGTTGTATTGGATTGTGATTGGTCGGACAAGAGATCAACGTCGAAGCATCTTACTTGATACAACACTGAATAGACGTTGGGTATACGCATCCTTATGCTTTTATTCGCAACCAAAACTGTCTCAACATCTTTGGTACAACGCTTAACAGACGTCGGGAAATCGAGCTGGACTGACGTCGAAAAATCGACGTTGTAAAGTCGTTGAGCTAAAAGAACCTTCTTGTACTATCGCTCACCGGAAATGGTAGCCATGACAGGTCACTTTGAAACTATACCGAAACATCAGAATTGCAAGAGCGCGCAAGTTTCTTCTCCACCTTCCCTTGAAATATATTCATGGAAATCGATTATGCGCATCCTGCATAACCAGATGACCTATAAGAAGTGTGATGGTGAGTGACCACACTATAACGAGTGACCATGTCGCCTCATTTTAGACCAAAAATCAATTTTCGGACTGAAACAGTGTTTCCACAGTCGGTCTTGGAATAGGGGCACCCTGGCTCAAAAAAGTGTACACTTTTTCAATTTCATTATTGATCGTATGACGTTTAACTTAACTGTAAACGCTGTGTAAAATGTAAACGTAAGAAAATGTTACTTACGCTTGACCACTTCTTATTCTAATGGGCATTTCTTGTGACTTAACACTGTATCCACCAGGGCTCTGTCGACACTCCGTACATGTCGTAGTCATTAATCGTGTTATCGTTATAACACTAACCCCCATGTCGTTTGCGACATTGGCCTTTCCTGGCCAGCCTGGATACGGCCCACCGCAATGGCTCCTTGTTTTTCATTTAACCGCATGTTAACAAGTGATTATCGACAATAGGATAGCTGAGGTTAATATTGTACATGATGGGGTAACTTGAATTTTTATTCAAACACAAGGAACAATCACCCGCTTGACCGCACAAAGAAGTCAGACAGTAGACAAAAAGTGTACTTTTGTGAGCGGGGCGGGGGGGGGGGGGGTGCCCCTATTCCAAGACCGACTGTGCGAATACTGTTTCAGTCAGAAAATTGATTTTTGGTCTAAAATGAAGCGAAATGGTCACTCTTTATTATTTTTAACATTTGAAGTTCCAACACATGTTCATCAGTGCAACAGATCCCAATCCCCCCCCCCTACATGGACAGAACTTTTGTCCTTATGATTATGTAACGTCTGGAGAGAGATGTTGCTTTGACTTCAGTTTGCAACCTTTACGCAACGTTGATTAGACGTCGTATAATCGACGTCTATCCAACGTTGGAAGGTAGACTTTGTTTCCACTTTCATAAACAACCATGCCCGACGTTGATCAGATGTCAGATTCGGCTTCTATACAACTTTGATTACTGGGTAATGTGCTTTCAGAGTCGTACGCGAAATCGTTCTGCCTGAATGCCTTGAGCTTGAGTGGTTTCAGAGTTGTACAAATCCAGAAACTGCAAAACTGCTCGCTTACTTAGAAAATTGTGCATTGCATGACAATTAGTTAATATGTGTTCTTTTGAAAAGACGCGGACTGCAGGGTACTGAGATGGTATACTTGTGCACTTACAAAGATGCGCGTTACGTGATACCGAGATGGTACTTGTTCGCGTGCAAAGGTTCGCTTGATTATGATGCAGCACTGATGACACGCTACTCTAATTGTAGGTATTTTTGTGTTGCCAAAGCGTGGCGCTCCCTCGGGTATTTCCGGTTATAAAGCTACGCACGAGGCGATATCCAATCCAAAAAGGAGGATATTAATGCACCTTTTTTTAGTTGCACACAATGTTTCACAAAAAGCCGTGTTGCATTGCTAGAGCCATGAACTTATCCGGTGATATGATATTAGTTGAAAATAAGTAAATAACTTAAGGAAAGCCATAAAACAACTTACAACATGGAGACAGTTTTTCGCAATAAAATATGCGAACTCATCAAACTCATTAAAGCAATATAAAAATGGGGTCATTTTCGAAACGTAGTAAGCGTATGTATGTGCATAGTTTATTTATTTTGCTTTTTGGTTTTATGAAATGAAACCAAAAACTATTACGTTGCGAAAAAATAAAGTTTGTTAGTGAATACATACCTTTTCCTGCGATAGAATCCAGGTGCTTTATTTTAATTTGTATGGTTTGTTGTTATCTGTTTTTTTTCCTGTTGTCAGAAACTTAAAATACTATAGTAAGATGCTCTCAGTTATCTTTTCTTGTAGATTAAAAATGTAATCTTGTAACTCTGTGTTAAATAAACATTTCTTAACGACATACATAACACACATGAGTTTTTTGTTGTTTCTCAGTATTTACCAGCATTTCCCTTGACAAATGAGACGGTGTAAATAACCTGGAATAATTCTATCCATCATTACATCAAAAGGCAAGCAAGCACAAGTTACAGTTGTATTCCGTGATAGTTTGAGAATAACTAAACCGCGATTTTGCAACTTCAGTCAAACATTGTAGTTAACTGGTGAGTACTGGGCTCCATCGATCCCGTATGCCAGTCTAGTACTCTTACGTTTCTCAGTACTAACACTTTATCCAATTTACTATAATGGAAATCCATTGTAAACTCGGAGTTGTTTCCTATAGAACTCTCTCGCACACAGCTAAATTAGCGCTATTGCTTAACGCCAACCCGTGCCTTTTTGGCATGCCTTCGCTTGCTCAAGTGATGGCCAGATTGCTGCACTAAATCTGCTGATAGCTCATATATTCTGATGGAAAGCACCACCATTCAAAACGACAAGAACTAGTCAATGGTGCCCTCTGTTACAATACTATTCTTTACTAGTTTTCGTGCACCTGTTTATTAACAAATTTGAGCACACACTTCTACAGCATTTACATCAAATGCTTTCGTGCAAACAGTGTGTGGCCAGCCTTATTACTGGTCGTAAATAGGTCTGTCTCAGGAAGTCTTTTGGCCTTTGCATTATAACTGCAGTATCCGCTAGGTGGAAATGACGTTAAATAGTCTTAGTTATATGGGCTTATCAGATATTTTTGTTAGAATTCGAAATAGGCTCTTTTCATATCTTTTCTATATTTCGATTCACGTGACCTAAAGGTCAAAATCCCAGCGCAAAATACTCAATTACCCCTTGCTTTACACTATGTAGTGTTTGGAGTCCAACAGTTATGTAAAAGATGCTCCATCTGACGGCTTTGGTTAAATAGAAGATTCACACCACCTTATCATTCTATATACTTGTGTCAAATAACCGGCGTGTGTGCGCGCAAGCGTGTGTGTATGTATGTATGTGTGTATGTGCGTGCGAGAGAGATGCATGTGTGTGTGTGTGTGTGTGTGCAAAAGAGAAAGAGAGAGAGAGAGAGGTAGAAGCAGAGATAAAAATAAAGAAAACGGAATAGTAAATATAGTGGAGAAGACGGGTAGAGACTAATTAATCAGAGAACTACGGCTACACAAAAGCAGCTTTGACCATGTACAGCATTCTGTGTTTACTGCTTTTCCCATGCCACTGACCCCGAAACTACTGGCTTGAGTAATGAAATCTTGTGCAAAATTAGTGTGATTACTGCTGTATTATTCTGTAAACTCTGTAGCTAATATCCTAGGTCTACAATAGGCAGTAGGCCAATCAACAAATCTAATTAGGATCGCTAGTTAGAAGTGTTTCACTAAAACCATGGATAAATACAATTGCGCACGTCTTTTGAATCCCAACCTCCCAATCCTGCTGTTACTTTTTTCTCGTTGCACCTCGTATATTTTACAAACCCTTTTAGCTTTCCCGCTTTGAACGAAACGCGGCAAACGGAATTTTTAAAGTGACATCCGTCGAGGCCAAGTAGTATTCAAGCTTTTAATAACAGCAATGAGCTTCTATTTACTAAGAGAGTGCACTTGTTATTTAGCAATACAAATCCAGAGATTGCAGCGCCGCCCTAGCGGACGCCGTGGCCTCATGTTAGCTACCCGGCTAAGAACATTCAAGATCCTATATTTAACCTACATGTATCAAGCTGACAGTACGTTGTTGCGGCAACAACTGAAAGTGCGTTTTCATTCATAAGACAAGACACATGAAATAAGGATTTGATCGAATAATTTATTTCATTAATATATGAATCTATCACAGATATATAAAAAATCAGTTCACAAAAATATTTGATCACCAAAAGTCAATATATCTGGGTAAACTACCATGAAATTCATGTGACTAAAATGTCTTAGACTTTTCTATTTCGCTTAACCCCAGAAGCTGCACTCCTTATATTTGCACGGCGTAACATATATACTTATGTGTCCTGTTCTTTATATGCTTTTGTTCTAAACCGAGTACATGTCATCACCATCTGGGATGTGTGATATAACAAGTATTTGCCCTTTGCAGATATGTACGTGTTACACTCAAACTGGTGCGGAACTAGAAGTTTTTGTTAAGGAAAGGGGAGATTCACATATGTATCTTATACGGATCAGCCATTCCAAACAAATACACGGGTAGGGTGGGGGTGGGGTGGGCGGTTAGCGGGGGACCGAGAGTGAAAGGATAACATCACAGTCTGGTCCCATTTTCTCATAGCAATGTTCGCCATGACGGTTTCTACCAATTCGAAAGCGTCAAAATTGGTTTGTTTCTCCTTTCATCTTTGTTATGTCTTCGTTTTCATGGCATATAAATGTGTGTAACAATATAAAATTTTACTTACAAGTGTTGTTTTCACTGCCTTTTCATGCTAACACACTGCATTCATGAACCCAAGGTTAGAAAGTTTAAAAAAATTATTGCATAAACTGTATTTTTGGATTGTGGATTTTTTAAATCTGTCTTTAAAAAAAGATTATAGAAAGCATGGATTTTTTGCTCTATTTTTCACATCTTTATAGGCTTTACTTATCTTTGATATGCTAAAAGAAAGATACATGCCTCTCCGCATCATTTGGGAATCGAAACTAGGAATATGTACTATTGTAGCGTGAGTTATGGCAATTTACTGCCGCACAATATGCACCTCCATGCCTTTTCTTTGATGCCATTTTGTTTTGATTCCGGATCATGGACACGGCAACCGTATGGTGGCGCTAGCAGCACAGAGCATATGCACAATGCACTGAAGTGAACCGTCTTATTATTTAAAGGTCTTTGATAACAGGTATCATTATACTTTGCCGTTCAGTTATTAGGTTTGGTGCTATACTCACGTACCGTTAACATTGAAGTTGTGATTTTCTGCCATGTTTTACTACTTGATTTGCTTAAATATATCCAGACCTTGTGTTGTCTGGAATTCCTCCTTATATTAAGTCTAAATGTTTGTGAAACTAAACCGGACAAGAAACTTTAATAGGAACCCTAAAACACAGCATAAAAATACTCATTACACAAAACATAAATTCCCGTATACATTTAATAGAATCACATATAAAGCACAAATTATAAAAAAATATAACATTGTGACTGAAGTGTGGCGCAGATCAGCAAAAAGGGCAGGGGGCAACGTTCTAAATCGCACATGAAACACTCGGAGTAGATCGTAAATCTACATATAAAACAACGGAAGGTAACCTGTGAAAGAATGAGTTAAGCAGCCATAGCAGAAAACAGTAAAACACGGTAAAGCCGTCCAGCAACAAACTGATACAGCACAGTTTGATAAAAAACTAGAACAGCTTAGTATGGATCAGCACAATTACTAACCATGAAACACAAATTACAAAGCAGCCTGTATGAAAACAAAGTAGAGCATACTGCGAATTTCGAACAACAGCAAACGTCCGTTAATTATACAACAAACAAAACAACAGTATGTAGGGCCTACTCTCACAGAAATCAATCACATATTGTTGCCTTTTGAACATCGGACCCAGAAGCTCTAAAAGGAATGCGAAAGTTATTTAAAATACCCGACTTCACTAAATGTGAACATCCTAAACATTAAGCACAAACAGCAATGCACTTATGCTGAGCAAAAGAAACATTTCGAAATGAGGCAATGTGGCAGTACTTGAAATAGATATTTCTATGTCAATTCTGTTTGACATTTGATCTGGTTTTTTATGTTTTGCATTCATGAATGACCGCTTTAATTTGTTTCTTTTCAATCCTTGATCCAATATGCTTTCATATGTTGGCTTACGCAGTGGAAAATATCTTGCTATGTTTAATAAAGTATCGTTTTTATTTTGAGTAGGATACTGCATATCAATGCGTTCATTTCTAGAGCTTGTTTTTCGCGGGTTAATGTGATTTTGCAGGCTGTATGGTGGTGCAAATCGTGCAGTACGTCTGCGGTTTGTTACTGTGTCTGGGATAACGTCAGTACTGTCAATAATTATCTCGATGAAGGTAGAACTAAAAGTATCCACATCGGACGAAGAACTGGGAATTGCTCTGTCAATTATTGTTGTAGCATCCACCAGCGGTCTAGTCCTAGTTAAAGTCAAAACATCGATAGAATTTCGAACAGTACTGTCTCTTTGAATGGATGTACCAGTAGTTGCAGGTGTTTTTATCGTGGTTTGTATGACGTCGGGGGGTGGTATTGGAAACGATTCATAATTTTGACTAATTTCACTATTATCGCTTAAAGTAGATGTGTGCGTGAACATTTGAATAAATGGAGTAACCGTTGCTAAGGCCGGAGTAGGGACAGGAACCGGAGTAACAGTAGAGATCGAAGCATCAGTATCTGGTTGAACAAATTCATTGGTAACTACTGGATCAGGTAGAGGCATCGGTATGGATGTAGGCACGTTATCTACTGGAGTAAGTGTTTGGGGAATTGTCAGGGAAGACGCAGTTGATGCTATTTGATCTGTAGTGATTGAAGGGGGATTTGGTAACATCGTTGCAGCAGACGTCACGTGAGATTTTGGAACAGCAGTTTGAGTATAAAATTCAAAAGTTGCAGTCGTTTCAGGTGGAGAAGGTGAAAATGTGACACTTGGCATTTGAGTAAGTGCAGGAGTTTTCACTGGCGGAAAAGTTAGAGTATAATCAGTGGCATAGTCTGATGGTGTGGTAGTTATTGTTTCGCTTGATCCAGGAGTAACTGTAGGTGTTCCAAAACTCTTTTCAAGGGTAGAATCGAGTGGATCGCGGGGTGTGGCAATAGCTGTTTCACTAAATGTAGGAGTAAATGTGTTTGTTGGAACAGGGGGTTGATCAAAGGTGGTAGTTGGCTTCTCTCGCATAGATTCCGTGTCAGCAGAAGTTTCTACCACAGTAGCCGTAAGAGTGGTAGCGCCATTGACTGATTTGGTTGATGCTGGAATAGGTGTTAAAAAAGGAATGATTGAATGAACTGATGTGGGTATAGTTTCGTCTGAAAGAGTGACAGTGTCTATTGGTATAGATGTTGTAGTTGATAATGTAGATAATTTCTGGGTATTTACAGAAGAGGACTTAGTAGTTCTGATATGAGTTACTGTATTTGGATTTATTAGTGTTGAAATCAGAGTCAAACCGGCAGTGTGGAAAGGAGTGGTAGATGGTTCTTTGTTTGAAGTTGCATACTTTGTTGTGATTTTATTCTTAGTAACGGGGACTTCTACGGTTACAGATGTGTGTTCAGCGGTACTCGCATGTTTGAGAGTGGTGGAAGTTCGTTTCGCTGTGGCTGTATATTTTGTTGTTGCTTGCTGTTCAATTGTAGGAGAATGTTCTGTTGTAGTTAGTTGCTCGGTTGTGGCGTTATATTTTTTCGTCGATTGTTGGTCTGGTGTTGTTAAATATACTGTTTTGACTTCTTTATTTGTGGTTTCTGTTGAGTTCAGTGACTCATAAGAAACATTTTCTCTTATAGCATTTGTCTGCTCATTCATGACGGGTATTTCAGTTGCATGCGGCAGGTTAACAGTACCAGTATGTCTTTCTTTGGGCAGTTGTACATCTGAAGTTGGGTGATCAATTGTAGTCGGCCGTTCAGTTATAGCTAATTCTTGAGTTGTCGTAACGATACCCCCTACAACAGTACGAAACAAACACAAAATAGATGTGAAGATCTCCATCAAATATGGAAATGTTATAAGAATAATATAATCAGGAGTTTTTAGGAATATTCAGTATGCCATGATTTCTTGTTTTGCCATGAACCTGATATTTTTAAAGTATTTAATTTTAACCATTTCTTATTGAATGTGACAGGAGAAAGGTCAATGCCTCTCTGCCACTTTTTATGAAATGTTCTATTATTAATAGAAAGAGAGCAGTTCCTAAAATAGTTACTGTTAAAAAAGGTATTTACTTCTAACTTTGATAGACTATTGCCTATAACACTTACTATGTGTTTATGGAATGTTTATTCTAAACTCACCAGAAGTCGCACAGATTCTTGCCAAGACAGATACGTTCCTTAGTGATACATATTCAGTGTTTGTTTTAGATCGAAATACACATTTTATGCTTGTGATGTCATCAATATTTAGGTTTTTGCTGATTGTTTCCCATTCATTGTCGTCCTGACTCTTTGTAAATATCTGAAGAAAAATACGATTAGTAAGATAACCAATAGGATTCGAATGCAAAAATATATGTAAATGCCTAAAATATAATAAATCATTATTTGTTCCACTTGCAGTACTTTCGGATGCTCTATTGTGAAACTGAATTTTCTTATTCCCACTTGCAAACATAGTTTGCAAATGGGTATGCTTTGCAAAGAATTCCGGCCGTTTATTCCTTCCTTTTTTCCGTCACGGAGGCTTCCTCCTACGCTATTTGACGTAGGACAATGAAATTTGGCACAGAGATAGAAGGTGATGAGATGTCGTGACATCCACAAATATTTTTACCTTGGCCTTCAAGGTCAAGGTCAAATTGAGGTCAAAGTTTTTTTACCTCAAAGTGGTTTCCAGAAAACTCCTCCTAGGCTATTTGACGTAGGGCAATGAAATTTGAAACAAAAATAGAGAGTGATGAGATGAAATCCGCATAGATGTCGTGAAATCCGCAATTTTTTTAACCTAGATCTTCAAGGTCAAGGTCAAATTGAGGTCAAAATATTTTTTCAAAAACCTATTCCATCACAAAAAATTGCTGGAAATAGCGCTCAAATCCAGGCTTCAACACGTATGCGCTGTCAGTAGGCAGTAACATCATGGATTCAATCTCGACATTTAGTGTCAAGGTCAAGGTCATGTGACTTTTGTATATTGAATTCTGTTAGAGAAAAATTGTCCGTTATCTCGAAAAAGGTTAGAGATAGAGCGATTTTGAGCTTATTTTCGACCCTTTGGGCCTAAAAGACGTTATATAAGAGGTACCTCGGTGACCTTGACCTCCTCCGTCATGGTGAAGGTCAAAAACCGGAAGTTGATCATTATCTCGAAAACGGTTAGAAAACTGAATTTGGTTATTTGAGATTACATTATATTCACTTCAATGTCCTTGTTCATGATAATAATTCGGAAGCTGACAATTACGTGGAAAGACTGAAAAATTTGTCTTTGACCAAATAGATTTACCATTGCAAGTGGGTGTCATTTCGCTACGTGTAGCGAAATTCGGTCTAGTTAAAGTACGTTTTTCCAGCATCAGCGTCTGGGTAGTAAGTACATAATATTAACACCATACAACGATACAAGAATCACATAACACAGAAGTCCACTAACTACTCAAATAGTGCTTATGTGATATTGCAAAGCATTTTCCGTATTAGATTCAGTTTAATTTAAAAAAACGTACCGAAAATCGTGTTGTATTAGTTCTAGTAGCTATTGTGAATGAAACCACAGATGCTGCCTGGACTTCAAACGTTACTAGAAGAATTTGCAGTTGTCCCTCGGGTAAAAGAAAATACATTTCAAGACTGTCTTCTGTACTAAGGTTAACACCATCAACTCCTGAATGGACCAACATAGGTCGCGGGTTTATGTTAAATTTGTTTGGCTTCAAGGCAAGTTCAATATGTCTGTTGTCTAGCAATGTAGTTTTCTCAGTAGTCTGTTCAGTACAAGCGATATTGCGTATACACAGTGTTAATAACACCCTGACATTGCGCAATTTCATGACAGTGTCAACTCTCTGTGGTTTACATACAATTTCTATACGATCAATGTTGTCGTCAGTTAAAGCCTGAGATGTAGGAATCCAGTATAAATTATCTGAAGATCTCGTAAATACCTGAAAAGATTTACTCCTGAAAATAAGTATAATGTCTTCAGTATTCCTGTATGGCATTGTGTATTTTCAGTGTGTTTACATTTCTAATTCTATAAAGCGTCGATGTACTACTCTATTAGAGAGAAGTACAATACAAAAGGACGACTTACAACATGCTGTATAAATGAACGGTTGCCTTTGAGAGTGTTAATTTTAAATTCTAAAGGAAGTAATCTTATCCACTGCAGCCAATTAAATCAGGTAATTGCTTATCACTCGAGGCCTGCTCTAAACCCAAGAGGCAATCGTCCAACCTATCTATACTCTTGATGTGTGACTTTAAACCAATATCGGGTTGTAAATGATAAAGAAAAAACACAAGAATACTCACTGGAATGCGTCTTGAAAGTTTATCGGTGTCATACAGGAAAAACGTCACAACCGCTGCATTTTGGGTCTCTAACGAAATCTTGTCTATGTTGTTATACTTGAAATTTTTTAATTTTACACTGATGCGATCAAATGAATTAATGATGTCTCCGGAATTCGGAAAATATTGTAAATAGCGATTGATGTTCTGCCCATCTCTCGGATTTTTCTCTATATCTAGATATCCGTAGCCAAGTGATCTGGTTACTAAATTATAACCATTGTGACAAAGAGCTGAAAGAATAATGACTATTTGAATATTATCATTGCAATAATTTCAAGTATATAAACATGATTAATTCAATGTTTCCACTGTTTCTAAGCAATCTAATTTCTACAGCTACTTTCGATTTTCTACTTTTCTATTTTGCTTGATACACATATATTACTTTGGTTCCTAATTTAGACAGAATCTATATTTATTAATGCTTAGCTAAAAATAGGAAAAATAGTCTTGAGTATAAAGCATACAATTTATTTGATACATATTCTTAACTAACCGCTTTTTGATATAAAACAGTCACAGAAAAATAAACTCATCAATAGTTATTTTCACTGGAAAACTATTTTTCACTGAAAGACATCCTTTTCGTATTCACTCAGCGAGTGATTTTTACGGTATCCACTAAAATACTGTGGCAATCAGGCATGCTCTTTACAGCCTATTTTAACAAAGCGCATGGTATTACTGCATGTATTAAAGACTGGTATAGCTATACGCACTCACAGTGTGTGGCATTACTGCATGCATTCAAAAAAAAACTTAAGTATTACCACAGACACTCAAAGTGTGTTGCATGACGACACGCAGGTGTTATTTTACACGTTCGAAGTGTATGTCATACCACACATTCAAAACCTTTAGTATTACCACATACTCTCACAGTGTGTGACATTACTATTCGCATTCAAGCAGATTCGTATTACAACACATACTCCAAGTGTGTGGCATTACTGCATGCTATCAAACCTTTGATATTAAAACACGCACTCAAAACGCAAAAAGTATGGCATTACTGCACACACTTCTGAATTGCCACACACACTCAAAGTTCATTGTTTTACTACTCGCGCGCAAAAAATTTGGTATCAGCACACCCACTCAAAGTGTGTGGCATTACTGTAAGCACTACACTAAAAAACTATGATATTACTTTACATACTCCAAGGGTGCAGCATTACCACCGCCAATCGAAAACTGTATCATTACTATAGCATTGCTAAATGTGCTCGAAGACTTTGAATTGTTACATATGTCCAAAGACTAAGACAAACACTAATTTTGCATAAATAAGTTTCGGACGGCACATCGCAATTAAAATTATGCGTTGTAAAATATACCGAAATTATTTGTCAAATAAACTAACATAAAACCTTTGGCAACTGAAAAGTAATGCTTTACCTGGTTAGTTAGTATACAAACTAGAAGCTGGTGAAGATTTAACATGTGTTTTCAATGTAATCAGTTACAGTAAGCTCAGAAGCTCAACCTACCAGTTCTTTGTCAACCACACTAATTGTCAAAAGGTGAATATAACAGATACCTGTTGTCTCACAAAGCCTTGCTAAGATATACACATTTCTGACTGACAAGAAATCTGAAGTGACTTTGGACCTGAACGTGAAGGTGACACTAATTACATTTTCTACGTGCAGCAACCTGCTTACTGCTTCCCACTCGTCGTCATCAAGTGCAGTGGTGAAAACCTAAACGAAAAGAAGAGACAAATATTTTTTATTTAAAACTTTTTAAATATGTTTGGAAAATATATGTGCCGCATTAAAATAATATCATAACAGGAAGTCCAGGAACATTTTCGCCACAAACAGCTGTTCTATAATTTTGCGAAGTCATTAAGGATATTGTTATGATAAACTGTTAAGCGTTACTAAGCAACAGTATTTTCTTCTTGTGTTGAGGTCTAGATTTAGCTCATTAATTGACAGATCATGTCAAGGACTGATAGCTTAAAGACTGGGGATAAAGCCTTGTGATTCTGTAGGTTTGAAATAAAGTGCAGTAATTTTTTCCCGTTAGAATCAATTCATGGAATAGACTATAACATCTTTTGTTTATGTCAAATGTCAAATTGCATTCACAATGCCAGATTGAAGAATAAGGCTTTAAAATTTGACATCATCCTTCTCGGTGTGTACATCTAAAACGATTATTCAATATCTATGGCAAAAATTTTTATTAACGAATTCATAGATCGTAAACTTTCAAAAGCATTACATTAGTGTAATTCAAGTATACTGTGAAGTATTTGTAGCACCATATTGATACCTCCAAGGTAACTAATATATACATTGAAATTCATTTTTTTGCGTAAAATTAGAAGTAATTTGCAGAAATTGACGTTGACACACTTGATTCTGTTTGCCTACTTTAAGTCACAACTGATTAATGTAAATAACTTACTGACACCCTTGATGAGTTACTTTGTGTTGCAGTTATAAATGTAACGACGGAAACACCTTTGATCTCAAGCGTGGCAAGAAGAAGCTGGAAAGGTCTTTTTAAAGTCTCAAAGTTTAAAATTAGGCGATCATTTGCGTCAAGTAGAGTATCGTAAAATCCAGAATTAGCCAGTAAATGTCGGGGATTGTTGTAATTAATGTTGGGGTTTAATACAGCATCCATGTAGGTGTAATCTAGCGATACTGTCTGTTCCGTTAAGGGGTGTGTGCAGTTAATCTGCAAGTCACAAAGATTTGCTACAACACTGATGTTGCGCAGGTCCATAGAAGCCCCAACTCTCCGTGGCCCACATACAACGTCAATGCGATTAATGTCACTAATGTAGAAAGACTGAGACACCGACACCCAATCAAAGTAATTCCGTGTAAATATCTGAAAAATATTACAGCAATTTTTCGAATATACATGAAAAAGAGAATCAAATATGCTAGTGTATCTCTGCAAAAATATTTGCATATATATAATATATATTTGCATGCTGTAAATGGTTGGTTGTGTATAAAAATGGATACAATGTGGTTATTTTGGTCAAAATAGGTTGTAATAGGAAATTGAAACTTACGTACAGGGAAACGCCGTACCAAGCGATCACTGTTGTACACATAAAAAGTCACAACTGCTGAATTTCGTACTTCCAGTGTTATTCTCAAGATTTCCTTTACCCGTGAATTCAAATCTGTAAAAGTCAGGCTGATGCGATCAAATTGTAAAACAGTGCCTGAAGAATTAGGGAAATCTTTGAGGTATTGATTAACGTTTGTCGCTGTGTGACTGGGCTCTTGCTTTATATTTAGATAGCCATATCCAAGTGTCTTGGTTACCAGCGAGTAGTTGCTATGACATTTAGCTGGAATAAAAAAATGCAATGGGTTATGTTTACTTTGAAATTCTAATAATTTTCAGAATTTCTTTAAACTGTGCCTAATCGGTTGAAGACATACTGTGCATCAGATTTTGTGCTATAAAGACATTAAAATTATTTACCAGATATTTATAACACCAGCTTTATAAATCAAGTTAAATTAACTGATGAGCATAAGCAATGAAAATTACCTTCTGGCTGGCAAAACTGGCCCACAATGTTGACATTTCGTACAGATATTATTCGCTCAGGCAATTTAGGGTAAAAGATCAGTTCTATCTGATTAATATTGTTCAGGAAAAGCGATAGATATACCTGCTGCCATACTTGATTTCCTGCAACTCTCGTGAAAATCTAGCAGCAGACAATAGCAACTTATCTTAATTTAAGTTAAATAAACGCACTTGCTGTCGCAATTAGATTTCTAGATTCATCAACGCAGGTATGGCTAGTTATTTTGAAAAATATATAGCATATTGCTGATTCTGGTATAATCTTTATTCATTTCCATGTTTTAATGAGAAAAATAATTAAAATATTTGAATTCTAATTTTAGAGTAAAGCAAGTATCAAAGCTGTTTTAATTAAAAAATACAAACCGAATGTCTTTGTTTTGAACCGTCTTCTGTAGTCACTATAAAGACAACTGCCGCCGTATTAAAAACATCTAAGTCAATAGTTAAGATGCGCTTCAGCTGTCCAGCATGATGAAATGTGATATATAGACGTTCACTTAAAGAAAGGCTTATATTTTTCAGTGTTCCTGTCAACGAATCTGATGCCTGTTTACCAAACGTGTTTGGGTTAATGTTCATGTCAATTATTCCAAGTGGTAAGGTATTTGCTTTGAGATGGTACCCTTCCAGGCAGGCGTCTTTAACCACTTAAGAGAAAGTAAACACATTTTCATCTTAAGACATGCAAAGGCTTAATTATCCTCTTAGCGAATGATAAGATAAAAGGAGGTTTTATTTTACACTGGCAAATTTCCAGTAATATCTCGTGAATGAAAAGTCATAGATGAAATAGAATGATTTTTTATAAAATGAAAAAGACTAAATTAACTAAATCAACTAAATTATCATGACACCATTATCATATGGAAGCATAAATATATAAATAGATGCCCCCGCTTATTTGTCTCGACACCCACAACTCTCTTTACCCATTTGGTTTAATTTAGTTATTAACAGCAATAAATAATTTACTTAATAACATTCGATAAATACTGAATGCTTGAATCAATAAAATATATCATTATCATAATAAATCATTCAGGATAACTGACATACTTTCGCCGCAAACTTTCAGAAGAAGTCCTAGTTTTCGGATGAAAACGCTTCGCCCTCTGGTTCTCGGCACATATGACAACTGAAGCATGGCAATGTGGTTACGCTTTACCGTGAACGTCACATCCTCCCAAACATCACTTGCAGCTTCGATAAATACCTGCATACATCTTCAGATAAGCAGAGCTATAGACACACATTTACTTCAATAACGTCTAAGAAATAAATCAAAAGGCATACATATGTATGCCTAAATAAAAGACACACACACACACAGATATATATCAAACTATCGGGACCAAAAGCCTGTCTTGATTAATATTTTTTATTTTATGCTTGATTTTATACCTTAAATATTGACTTTCAGTGTTCAATATGAGAGTCTGGCACCAATGGCTAGCCAGTAAAATTTCCTCACTGTGCTTCGGAGGTTTGTTCCGTCACTTTCAGTGATAAACAAAGTGACAGCAGCTGCTCCTTGAACTTGCAATAACAGCATAAGTACTTCCTTCACAATCTTTTCATTCAGAAAAGACAGCATGACGTGTTGCTGTGGCTGTATAATTATTTGTTGACCAGAGCCCAGTAATATTGCATGGGGGTTTCCATTTTCTAGCTTAGGATTCAAGGATACCATTAATTCACCGTAACCAAAGAATCTGATTGTCTCTCTGCCATTTGCAGGGCAAAAATCTGCAGCAAATAGTTACAAAATAAGAATGATAAAACACTAGATTAACTTAGTAGAACAACAACTTAAATATCGAAAAATATATTAACTATGAAATTATATTGACGGATCTGTCATGTAATATTTTTCAGAAAGACAAATGCCAACTACGCATTTTTGTTGCTTGAAGTCATATTAATTGTAGTTACGTGGCATTTAATTAAACCTGTCAAATAATGATGCGCTTATGGTTAGAAGCTCCTCGTCTCCCCTTGTAATCCAATTGTGCTTCCGGTTATAAAATACTCTGACCTTTACATACCCCTCTTAAGTAACCACCCATAAAGAGAAAAATAATAATTAGAAGTGCCACTGCATAGGCCAGTGGTAATTCTTTATTGGGGGTTTCGATATTAACCTGCTTTGCAGAACGTTGCAATGATGGTTAAGTTCCTTAGGAGACCGACGGATGCACTTAGTGTAGGAGAGACAGAGAAAGTCAACGAACGAACATCCTGCGTTACATCCTGACTGTTTTGAATGGTGAGTGTGGTCCAGAAAAGACGCTCTAAGCGTGTTACTGCAATCTGTGTGATTAAAGTTATTGGGAAACAACCTTTAAGCCATTTAACTTTCCGTCCTGGTTGAACTGCTGTACTTTAGATCTTACTGTTTTGGATGTATGTTATGTCTTCCTTGAGTACTTGAGTAAAGCAATGTGGACAAGAAATTAGGTTATTATTATTGAATTGTCTGAAGTTTGTCGATGTACAAATTAGAAAATAGCTATTCCAAACAAATGATAAAAGAGCCAAGAAAAATGGAATATCCTCACCGTTTCTTTCCTGCTGGTGTGAGATTTACTAATTTTATACGTAAGTGATACTATATTTTTAACTTCTAGGCTGATGCTATTGATCAAGAAATCGCTTTGGCCAACATCCATTTCGATTCGTAATTCTTGTCTGACAGTCAAAGCAGTTACAGGAGCGCTCTGCACTAGTACATTGTAGCCATTCTGTGGGGGTGAGTTCGGTGAAATGTCAATAATGCACTCTGCTACTGTTAGGCGTTGTACTGTTCTGGGTAACTGGTTGGAGCATGAAATAGTGGGCACTGCATAAAATTGAAACACAGCACAGTGGTTTAACAACAACTGCATAAAATATTGCCTCGTACCGTTTACATTTTGTGTTATATGTTAATTGTGTTTGACTATTGAGCAGAAACAGTTAAGATAGAACTTTGACAATAGCGTTTTGTTGATCACTACTTTACTTTATTAGAAACTAGTTTCTTATGTGAGGTAGAAATGATTGTAATGCGGCTTGTAATGCGTTATTGCTTATGTGAAGAGCACTTACCTGTGTTTAAAAAAATAGCAAAAATGTCTACATAATGGGGTAAACTTGTGTGTTTAGGCATTCTGGATGCACAAAGTACTATTTTTCAGTGCATTTATGTCATCCAAAATCCAAAAAACGTACTTATAAAGAACAAGCCTGTATCATAACTGTACACAGCGTTTCTCTTTGTGACATAATAATATAATATAATAAAATTATGGGCTTTATTCAGTTAGCCCCGTTACCAAAATCAGATACGGTATCTGAAGAAACATCGTCTACACATAACAAATAAGGATCTATATAAATCTTGAAACGTAATTTACCTGGAACGCAGTTTTCTATATAAAAACGCACGTTTCCAATAGATATATATGAAGTTCTTCGTGTCACCATAAACATGAACCTGATTGATACAACATCCTCTATGTACGACTCTGTTAAGTTCAGTTTTACAAAGGTGAACTCAGATGTCTCCTCCATATATACCTGTATGGAGAAATAATAAATAATGCTCCAGGAGATGCAACATTATTAAATAATGCACAGGAACTAAATTTCCACTAAATGCAAATGTAAGCAATCATAACAGATTTTTGTTAATATGAAGGATTTAATTTACAACTGTTATTTTAGCCATTCGTGCCCTTTCTGTCATATAAAAATTTGTGCTTAACTTACTGACTTTCTGCTCAACATGTCTCTACGTTGATATATCAAAAATATTATCACTGAAACTTCTTTTGACATTAAAGTTATGCTGAGTAGTCTCCACGGCTGAATCACTTTGCTGAATTCAAATACCAGGTAGCGATTATACTTAAAATCTATGGTACTGTTGCCAAGGCTGATATTTGTTTTTTCAGAAGATAGGTCACCACTGGCATATGACATCAGTTTTGTGGTGACATTACCAGTGAGAAGAACAGTTGAGCTTATTTCGTGGCCTTCGGTGCAAATCATTTCTCCTAGGTCAAAAGCATGGATTTGATACTATTACACAATACCAATTGAAAAGCCCAATACCCCATTACATTTATTTAGTGCAGTCTTCCAAGATTTTAATCAGTTCTTCATGGGTATAATTTCCTTCGAGTAAGCTATACTTCCATGTAATATTATCATTGATGCTCAAACTCACAATATACAAATACAAATGACACACAGAAGTAAATTTGTGTAATTGAAGCAGCAGACTCTTTCAGTATAATTAACGCTATTAAATTTCCATTTCAGCATCCATTATAAAAGATCATATATGTGAAATAAAATTGTAAACTAAACAAATCAAAGACTGGATTGAACAATATTCCAAAACAAATAAAAATACTCAGAATAACCTTTTACAGCTTCAAACAGCGTTATTGCCATAAAGTAAAAGATTAAAGATTTAATTATATTTATCCTCCCCATGATCTTTTACCACACTTATATTGTTTCTAAAAAGAATAAAGAGTCATGTAGCCTATTTGCAAATTGATTGTGTATTGGTATTTTAGATAAAATTAATAGCTGAATTGAACACTTATCTGTTTCAATCAATTGAAGTGATTTTTCTTTCATATAATTCAAATACCAAGAATCTTTACCAAGACTTCGCAAAACATTTATTTTTGTTACAAAGCTTAATAAATAATTTACCTGAAAGTAATGATTCTTTCTATTTATTAAAACACACTCAATACCAATAAAAATGATTAAAAAATATTCTGAAATATTGTGTTTGTGTTTTATGATATATATAATTCTACTCTATGCCACGAAAAAGAGAAAACGCGTTTATTTTTTCCATATTTAACAAAAAACCGATCTTCAGAATATAAAAGGTTCTTGAATGATTTGTTTAATTAATTGGCATAAACAACATTTTGTAAAGTAATACATTCTTATCTAAAGATAAACAGTTTCTTATTAAATTTAATGCTGCATTTATTTTTCCAAAAAGGAGTGATTACACTCCCTATAGGGCACACGTTGTGATATAAAACTTTTGGCGAAATTTTCGTTTTCTAGTCACCACACCAAAGAGAACCGAGTGCTTGAAACAATAAAGTAGCACTTAATATTATAATCCGCCGTGGCACGAGTGGAGAGTATTAAGACGAGAATTTGTGTTCGTCTGCATGTTCTCCGTCTGTCGGTTTGTCTGCCAAGTTTCTCTCCATAAAATATCTCTGTATCTGTTGGTTACAGAGTCTTAAAATAGTTTGTGTTGGTTGGAGAATATACTGAAACTGCGCCATGTTGCATAACAAATGAATCATTTCAGTCCTGCCAATAACAAATTTCGCACACCCAGCAGTGAGATACATGCCTCTGATATTTACACTTGAGGATTTGCCAAAATCCCCTAGTGTATTGAATTTGTACGAAAAATTTTAGCCGCAGTCGTCGCATGTTTTTTTTTTCTTTTTTTTTTTTTGAGTTTGTCCGTGGAACTAGCCAGAGGCCGTTAGAGCTAGAAAGATGAAATTTGGATATGATCGGCTTCAATTTGGATATGATAGACTTCAGTATGTCTAGTTGATCCTCCTGTATTTTTTTAAACATTCGATTAATTAAAAACAATAAAACAAATTGGCGAAACAGGTGGGAAGAAGCTGAGAGCAGTAGTTTAAACTGGCATGTTATCAGCCTCGGTGTATTGATTGCCCGACTCTCAATGCAAACCATCACAGCATGCGTGTTCAAGTTTAAGTTGGCTGCAGCGTTTGGATTTTCCCAAATGCTAACCAGTGATAAAATTTGGCTCACTGATAGAGGGCGATTAGATGCCGTAAAATCCATAGTTTTAAAATGACCTTAAAATGACTTCCTCGGCCATGGTCAGCGTCAAAAACCGGAAGTAGGCTATTATCTCGAAAACGGTTAGAGATAGAGCGATTTTGAGCTTATTTAGGATCCTTCGGGTGAGCCTATAAGAGGTGACCCGGACCCGGATATGGTCAGAGTCAAAAAACGGAATTTGGCCATTATCTGGAAAATGGTTAGAGACAGAATTTTGAACTTATTTTCGACCCTTTGGGCCTAAAATACCATATGTAAGAGCTCATGTTCTACCCTTTTGGCCTAAACAACGTTACATAAGAGGTACCTCGATAACCTTGACCTCCTCGGACATGGTCAAAGTCGAAAACCAGAAGTTGACCATTATCTCCAAAACCGTTAGAGATAGAGCGATTTTGAGCTTATTTGCGACCCTTTGGGCCTTAAAGATCATATGTAGGGGGTTCTTTGTGACCTTGAGCTCCTCGGCCATGGTCAGAGTCAAACACCGGAGGTTGACCACTATGTCGAAAACAATTAGAGATAGAGGAATTTGAGCTTATTTTCGACCCTTTGGGCCTAAAAGACCATATGTAAGAGGTACCTCGGTGGCTTTGACCTCCATATGTAAGAGGTACATGGTCAAAGTCAAAAACTGAAAGTGGGCCATTATCTCGAAAACCGATTTTGAGTTTATTTTCGATTTTCAACACTTTGGGCTTAAAGCACGATATGTAAGAGGGTTGAGAGTTCAGGATCGTATTTTTGAGAAACCCAAGTGTAATTTTCGCTACACGTTAGCGAAAAAATCTACTTTCTAGTTCTAGTTTACTCCCACCTACATAGCCAGTGCAGCTACGCCTAGATCACATTAACTGCAATAATGTGCGCTTCCATGTTGACATTAAAGTTAACATTTCTTCCACCTATAACGATTTGTCAGTGCGTGCTTTTCTGTACTAGGAAAAAGCAATAACTGGCTATGGAAACAGATACAGAATAGTGATAATATATTCCATTGGTCCCCTTCCCCACGCGGTTCTATTACGAAATTAGGGGAGTACGCATGAGAAGGGACAGATAAAAGATATAACTTATTAATACTGACCTCATGAATTAATATATAGAGCAAAGATTTACAGACTCCAGAGACGATTAAAATAAATAAGAATTCTATAAGTATGGAATGTAATTATTGAACCACGCAGTAATTAATTGCTGGAATTATGACAAGATGAAATTACAAAAAGCAATATTTTATGCATGAGTTATTACATTTATTTATAGCATACATACCTTTATAGAGTGTTGTATTAAATAAATATTGGACAGTTTCTTGCTTCTGTTTTCAAAGTATTTGCATAATATTTGGCTATTTCGGACACCTTTCGTGAATTTCAATATGTAACAATCAACAGAACTCATAATTAAGTTCAAAGCACCGCTTTTTATTTTATGATTTTCTTTCCTTTGCATTTAAAAATGATGAAAAGTCACACTTACACATTCTCAGTACGACACCCAATTTATGTGCCTAATATACCTCAAGTAGAGTAAAATTCCATTTACTTTATAGATAAATGTAGCCATGAAAATTATTACATAATAGGAAATTAAAAAAAAACTGGCAACCAGTGGCTACCCAGAACTCATATTGAGCTTTGCTTTAGCTTATGACAAAAATTTAATTCCGAGATGCTCTCTTTTCCAGGGGTCGGGCATCTTAACGACGTTTTAGGGGTATGGCTGATCCTTTGTGCTTCTTTATTGAATACTCTGGTAAACTAAACAACAATTACTGATCTTTGAACAATTTATTGCAATTTTTCAGTCAAAAAAGATCTATTGGATAACACATAAATATTCCGTATGAATCTAGTAATAGAGCAAATAATTTAATCAGAATAAGTTAAAAAAAGGAATATGTCACTTTCGCGAGTTTCAGTCCTGCTTCTTTTTAAAGTTATAAAGCGATGTCGTGCAATATCACTGCATTAAAAATATTTTTCCGCTCATTGAATTTATCCATTGCTTGGATGAACGCATGGCCTGTAAACTGCGCGAAGACTGTTTCAATATGCAGCGTTTGAGATAAAAATTCTAGATTTTTCAAACAAAGCGCATTGAGCTGATCCATAAAGCGAAGTACTTCTTAATGGATGACCAGGGGTGGGTCATTCTGACACTGCTCTCCACTGTCTAAATCGTTGGTTTCTTTCGGCTTATCCGTTCCTTGCTGGGTCAAAAACTCCTCCTTCCAGACATTTCCGACACTGTCTGCGGTTGCAAGATCGTTCTTAATGCTGTTGTTTTCCTTTGCAGTCATAGGGAAACTCGCAACAGGAACTGATGTCATCAACTATCGTGGCATTAAAAGCATTTCGCAACTGTGGTGTCCTTAACACTGGCTCTCAAACATAATAACCAGTGTCATGCAACTAGAACGCTCGCGTTTTTGTGAAGCTCGTCCACGCCAGATTCTTCGGTCATTTTTGACAGCACAGAACGGCGTAAACACTTAATGAAGTGATCCCCGGGTCAAGTGGTAGAAGAACCGATGTGGTGTCTGCTGGCAAAAACACAAATTTGACGTTCGAAAAGTCAAACTAACGTTTTATTTCGTAAAACGAGCTTTTACGAGTAAAAGCGCAATTCGCGTTCTCCACTTTTAATGGGTTCCCTTCAAATAATATTTACCACGCAAAATAAAAAAGAACTTTTTGAGGTACCGTTCAAGATCACTTAACCCTTCCATCCATCCTTCGACCAATCAGGATGCCCGAGACGTCTTCTGCTAGTCTCGCAGAAACGACATTCCCTTTTTAGCCCTAAACGGCGGTAAAACACGCCCAGGCTAGTTGGGGAAGGATGGGACGGGTTAAAATCAAACTTAAAAGTGGAGAACGCGAATTGCGCTTTTACTCGTAAAAGCACGTTTTACGAAATAAAACGTTAGTTTTACTTCGCAAAAGCTTAGAATTCGCTTATCTCCATTTTTAATGGAACTTGAGTCCTGAGCAGGGGAGCCTGTCATTCTTGAACTGCCCGAAAAGGTCGCGAATTACACTATGGCTTGTCAAAGCTCGTTGTATAACCAGGAGTGCTGGGCACTCGAGGCAGAAGAGGAAGAAATAAAACTTGTCATATAAGTTTCAATTCTTTTAATGATTTCCTAAATAAAGTCCGGAGGAGTACCATTCCGGTCTTTTAACAAAAGGTAAAATCATAAACAAATTAAAATATCACAGCAACTGTCAGATGAGATGAGAAAGGCTTCCAACCATGCCATCATCTTTTGAGAACTATTACCATCCCCCTCCAACCGCCCACCGGATGGATCCATACCTCAAGTTCTCACTATTCACTTGCTATGTATTGATGAACAATTAAGTTTATTTAGCAACACTACAATGCGATCGTAAACCCGAGGGGTTTACGCAAATAAACTATTTGACACTTCGAGTAACGCGACTGAAGTGTCTTACAAGACATGCTATTCAAACTTGGAAAAAGAAAGACACCGTTGTCTAATTTCCTTTCTCCCAAATTATTCTAATTTACCACGTTTATTCGAAATAAACTTGCAAAGATTGACTAGATAGTTCTAAAACTACTGTAAATCGCCATAAAATGAAATACAGACAAATTCTAGCTAATTTGTGACTGTTTTCCTATATGGGGCCGTTATGGTCCCATAAGCCCATAATGACACTATAGTCTCTTATACCAAGGACAACCGACCGGTCTTTCGGTCTTCCGGACACAACGGATATGCGGTCACTACAGTACGTTTGGGACCGAAACGGCCCCCTTTTCTTTCTGAAAAACTTGAAGAAAGGAGAACAAAACTTCAGACCCGAGTAGCCGTAAGACCGAAGACTGGGCTGTACTCATTACACATACGGTCATGAACACTTCGGAGTAAATAAATGCTTAATTAAAAATCGTCCAGCGTTTGTCCGTAGCTTAATATAAGCACGGAGCCGAAATGGTCCAAAGGACCTTAGTGAAACGAAATGTCCAGAGTAAGAAGGGGAGTCCTTCTTGCATGTTGTTACTTTCGTGGCTTGTGGTTGTTGTTACTGTTCCCGTTACGGTTCTTGGAGAAGTTGCCCTTCTGCTTGCCCTTGTTCTTGAACTTGGGAATGCGGGCCTACAACAGAAAGCATCAGCCTGAAATGGTTGTTTCTGAAGCCACGAAAGGTCATCTTGTGAAAAGTGTTTCAGATAGTATTTAACAAACGAGTTGGAGGAAACCCAGCAACCTGTAACAATCAACAGAACTCATAATTAAGTTCAAAGCACCGCTTTTTATTTTATGATTTTCTTTCCTTTGCATTTAAAAATGATGAAAAGTCACACTTACACATTCTCAGTACGACACCCAATTTATGTGCCTAATATACCTCAAGTAGAGTAAAATTCCATTTACTTTATAGATAAATGTAGCCATGAAAATAATTACATAATAGGAAATTAAAAAAAAAAAACTGGCAACCAGTGGCTACCCAGAATGCATATTGAGCTTTGCTTTAGCTTATGACAAAAATTTAATTCCGAGATGCTCTCTTTTCCAGGGGTCGGGCATCTTAACAACGTTTTAGGGGTATGGCTGATCCTTTGTGCTTCTTTATTGAATACTCTGGTAAACTAAACAACAATTACTGATCTTTGAACAATTTATTGCAATTTTTCAGTCAAAAAAGATCTATTGGATAACACATAAATATTCCGTATGAATCTAGTAATAGAGCAAATAATTTAATCAGAATAAGTTAAAAAAAGGAATATGTCACTTTCGCGAGTTTCAGTCCTGCTTCTTTTAAAAGTTAGAAAGCGATGTCGTGCAATATCACTGCATTAAAAATATTTTTCCGCTCATTGAATTTATCCATTGCTTGGATGAACGCATGGCCTGTAAACTGCGCGAAGACTGTTTCAATATGCAGCGTTTGAGATAAAAATTCTAGATTTTTCAAACAAAGCGCATTGAGCTGATCCATAAAGCGAAGTACTTCTTAATGGATGACCAGGGGTGGGTCATTCTGACACTGCTCTCCACTGTCTAAATCGTTGGTTTCTTTCGGCTTATCCGTTCCTTGCTGGGTCAAAAACTCCTCCTTCCAGACATTTCCGACACTGTCTGCGGTTGCAAGATCGTTCTTAATGCTGTTGTTTTCCTTTGCAGTCATAGGGAAACTCGCAACAGGAACTGATGTCATCAACTATCGTGGCATTAAAAGCATTTCGCAACTGTGGTGTCCTTAACACTGGCTCTCAAACATAATAACCAGTGTCATGCAACTAGAACGCTCGCGTTTTTGTGAAGCTCGTCAACGCCAGATTCTTCGGTCATTTTTGACAGCACAGAACGGCGTAAACACTTAATGAAGTGATCCCCGGGTCAAGTGGTAGAAGAACCGATGTGGTGTCTGCTGGCAAAAACACAAATTTGACGTTCGAAAAGTCAAACTAACGTTTTATTTCGTAAAACGAGCTTTTACGAGTAAAAGCGCAATTCGCGTTCTCCACTTTTAATGGGTTCCCTTCAAGTAATATTTACCACGCAAAATAAAAAAGAACTTTTTGAGGTACCGTTCAAGATCACTTAACCCTTCCATCCATCCTTCGACCAATCAGGATGCCCGAGACGTCTTCTGCTAGTCTCGTAGAAACGACATTCCCTTTTTAGCCCTAAACGGCGGTAAAACACGCCCAGGCTAGTTGGGGAAGGATGGGACGGGTTAAAATCAAACTTAAAAGTGGAGAACGCGAATTGCGCTTTTACTCGTAAAAGCACGTTTTACGAAATAAAACGTTAGTTTTACTTCGCAAAAGCTTAGAATTCGCTTATCTCCATTTTTAATGGAACTTGAGTCCTGAGCAGGGGAGCCTGTCATTCTTGAACTGCCCGAAAAGGTCGCGAGTTACACTATGGCTTGTCAAAGCTCGTTGTATAACCAGGAGTGCTGGGCACTCGAGGCAGAAGAGGAAGAAATAAAACTTGTCATATAAGTTTCAATTCTTTTAATGATTTCCTAAATAAAGTCCGGAGGAGTACCATTCCGGTCTTTTAACAAAAGGTAAAATCATAAACAAATTAAAATATCACAGCAACTGTCAGATGAGATGAGAAAGGCTTCCAACCATGCCATCATCTTTTGAGAACTATTACCATCCCCCTCCAACCGCCCACCGGATGGATCCATACCTCAAGTTCTCACTATTCACTTGCTATGTATTGATGAACAATTAAGTTTATTTAGCAACACTACAATGCGATCGTAAACCCGAGGGGTTTACGCAAATAAACTATTTGACACTTCGAGTAACGCGACTGAAGTGTCTTACAAGACATGCTATTCAAACTTGGAAAAAGAAAGACACCGTTGTCTAATTTCCTTTCTCCCAAATTATTCTAATTTACCACGTTTATTCGAAATAAACTTGCAAAGATTGACTAGATAGTTCTAAAACTACTGTAAATCGCCATAAAATGAAATACAGACAAATTCTAGCTAATTTGTGACTGTTTTCCTATATGGGGCCGTTATGGTCCCATAAGCCCATAATGACACTATAGTCTCTTATACCAAGGACAACCGACCGGTCTTTCGGTCTTCCGGACACAACGGATATGCGGTCACTACAGTACGTTTGGGACCGAAACGGCCCCCTTTTCTTTCTGAAAAACTTGAAGAAAGGAGAACAAAACTTCAGACCCGAGTAGCCGTAAGACCGAAGACTGGGCTGTACTCATTACACATACGGTCATGAACACTTCGGAGTAAATAAATGCTTAATTAAAAATCGTCCAGCGTTTGTCCGTAGCTTAATATAAGCACGGAGCCGAAATGGTCCAAAGGACCTTAGTGAAACGAAATGTCCAGAGTAAGAAGGGGAGTCCTTCTTGCATGTTGTTACTTTCGTGGCTTGTGGTTGTTGTTACTGTTCCCGTTACGGTTCTTGGAGAAGTTGCCCTTCTGCTTGCCCTTGTTCTTGAACTTGGGGGATGCGGGCCTACAACAGAAAGCATCAGCCTGAAATGGTTGTTTCTGAAGCCACGAAAGGTCATCTTGTGAAAAGTGTTTCAGATAGTATTTAACAAACGAGTTGGAGGAAACCCAGCAACCTGTTTTTAATATATCTGAAAGAGACACATTACGCACGGCCCTGAGGGAGTTAGCTACCTGCCTAACTTGATGGGCTTTGACGTTTAGTTCCTCTGACGGGTTCGGGTCACTTTGTGCTTCGTCATAGGCTGCCAGAATGATCTTTTTAATGTAATTTGATATCGACTGTTTCGACAGATCTTTGTAAAATTTCGGCATAAAAGAAATGATGAGTGCCTTCTGTTTTTTAGTTCTGTAGGCCTCTGACATTTCTAAAAACTGACGCAAAGCCTTGACGGGACACAAAGAGACCAAGCCGTCGATTTCGGGGTCGTCTGGTAGTTATGGAAATGTGATCGAACCTTCCCATCCCTTGGGTCATAATGTGGGTCTTTCCCATGCATCCTGCTCTGAGGACTAGGGTGACCTTTTCCCACGTGCCCTTATCTTTATTTACCTTTCTGTCCAGGGCATGAATTTCACCTCTTCTTTTGCCCGACGCTAAAGCCAATAAAAACGTGAACCTTAAAGTTGCGTTTTTCGCTGAAATCAGGTACCGCAAGACTAAAGATAAATCCCACTGCGCTATGTTGGATGGGCAGGGTGGGCAATTTACTTTAAAATGTCTTACTAGTTGTGAGAGAGATGTATCTTCGCCCGGGTCGTAACCTGTGGATGCTTTGAGTCTTGACCCTATAGCGGCCCTATAGCCCTCGATGGAACCTACCTTTAATTTCTCCTCAGTGAATAGGTGGTCGAGGAAGTCCGCTACCACTGCTGGGCTGGCCTGAAATGGATCCAGCCTAGAAGTGCTACATCAGGCGGCAAACTTATTCCACTGAAACCTGTAAACCTTGGCCGTAGAGCCCTTGTGACTGTTTACTATTTTCTCCCTCACCTGTATAGAGAAGTCCTTGTTCTTCAAAAAGGACTGGTCAGACACCAAAGGTGGAGATTCAGTAAGTGAGGGGAGGGGTGGAAGTGTTGCCAGTGGGGTTGAGATAGCAACTCGTTGTGGCACGGAATCTGTATCGACCTCACTATCTTGCAATGGAGAAGGAGGGCGAACCATGGGGCTTCCGGTACCCACGGGGCAAAGGGCAATAGAAACGGTGGTTTCAACTCGATTACTCTCTGTAGGACTTGCCCTAAGATTGCTTGTGGGGGAAAGGCATACAGCACTTCGTCCCTTGGCCATCGACAGTTAAGGGCGTCCACTGCCCAAGCTGCTGGGTCCGGGCAAGGGGACACGTACTGGGGAAGTTGGGCGGTCATAGAGTTTGCAAACAGATCCAGAGTCGGAGTACCCATGGGGACTGACGTGTCACCCATTGAAACGACCGAGGGGATAGGCACCATTCGGTGTTGATAACTTGACTCTGTCTGGAAGCTAAGTCTGCTAAGACGTTTAGTTTCCCGGCTAGATGACGGGCTGAAATGGTCACCTGTTCCTCCCGGGCCATTGTGAGAATCTGAAACGCTAGCTTAGAAAGGGACCGTGATTTGGTACCCCCTGCTGGTTGAGGTACGCTATGGCTGTGGAATTGTCTAACCGAAATAGGACTGCCCTGTTTCTGAGTTGCTTGGCCAGTTTGGCCAACGCAATCCAGACTACCCGGAGTTCCAGCCAATTTATGTGATAGATCTGGAGCGCGGGTGGCCATTTGCCCTTCCATACCTGCCCGTGCCAATAAATTCCCCATCCCGAGTGGGACGCATCGGTCTGAATCTCTATCTCTGGGGTGGGGGGCTGAAATGGCATTCCTTCGGACATGATTCGTGCATCGCACCACCACTGTAGAGCTTGTAGGGTTACCTGTGAAACTTGCATCCTTGTTGTGGTTGAACGACCCTGATGCAGTGCCCATCTCACCTGGCTTTGTAATGGTCTATAATGGAGACGGCCCAGAGGGACTGTCTTCTCTGTAGCCACTAATAGACCTAAAAGGGATTCCATGGCTTGTAGCCTTACCTTTTTATCGGGGGAATATTTCCTATGGCTTTCGCGATTTTCTTGTAGCGCTCCGCCGTAGGAAACGCCCTTGCTATTGCCAGGTCCCACAATTCCCCTAGAAAAGTAATTGACTGTTTGGGGCTTAGTTCGGATTTGGCTAGGTTCACTACTAGACCTATCTTAAATGCCCTGCGAACTAACGTCATAGTTTGATTCTCGGCTACCTGTCTGTCCTGATGGGCCAGGAACCAGTCGTCTAGGTACTGAAAGACTAACATGCCTTCTAGATGTGCCCATGTTTTCAACACCTTCATTACCTTGGAGAAAACGTACGGGGCCGTAGCTAGACCGAAGGAAAGTACCAGAAAACAAAATCGCTTTTTCCCTACTTCGATTACTAACCTCCATCCCCCGGATTTCTTGGGGACCAGAAAAACCCTGCTGAAAAAACCCGCTTGATTTTCTGGCATTTCCTCGATATCTTGCTTTTGTGTTAGGCTCACCAACATTTCCTGGAGAGTCAACTCTTTTTCCGACCCCTTGGGGTAGGAGGTGACCAGTCGCTTTGGCGCGTTGGAGGTTAGGGGAATCGAGCATCTGAGCCCGTTCTGGTCTCGTTTGAAAGGTAGAGAGTAACCCCTCTTTAGCCAACGCACTACCTTTCGAGACGCCCCCATTTCCTCCCATTGTTGCCAAAACCTTCCTAGTCTCCCTCCTACGGGCAAGGAGGCGTTTAAGGAGAGCAAACTTTCCAATTCTTTTAAGTTTGTTAAAGTATCGCCAGGAGACCAGGGAATCTCGTAACGGTACTTTGATTGGTTGCTACCTGAACGACTGTGGAGACGAACCCTCTGTCTTGCTGCCGGAGTTGAGTTTCGGTTTCTTGACAGGGGGACTGCTGCGGTAGCTTCCTCTTCAGTGGGCGTTTGAAGGAGGATCGGGACATCCTAGACATAAGAGCATAATCCTGAGAAAGTGATCGACTTTCCTGGTTCACCCTCTCTATCTCGGCGGGGGGGGGGGAATAGTTCTCGTTCCCCTAGGGCAGGGGCATGGCGCAGATCCCGTAGACCTTTGACACTGGACCGACAGTGCTGGAGAAAGGCGTCTCGACGTAGGTAGACCATTGACGTCATCAAGAAGGTGGAGAGTTTGACCACGTCTCGGGTAGCTAATGCCAGGCATTCCATCAGTTTGGAAGACACAGGATCACTGAGGCGAAGTTCTTCCCAACGAGACTTCAGTGCCTTGAGTGTGTGATCTTGAAATTACATAATGTTCAGGATGTGACGGGAAGACGCCTGGATGGTCTTGGCGTCTTTCTCCACTAATGGAATGTCCGAGTCACTACACACTGTAGGCATCCAGACTGTACGCTTCACGGGTTGTTCCAGAGCCTCCAGGGGAATTTGTTCATCCGCTGACCGATATGGGCCTGGTCGTACTAGGCAGTGTTTAGATAAATGGAATCGTGACAGTGTGCGCCCCTCGCATGCATCCATCTTTTTGAATTCCCTCGTGCTGACCATAACAGCATGAGCAATGCCCTCGCTGGTGGCTAGTGCGATGAAGGAATCTTGTTGCGGTGGAGCGGTCTGAGACGTCATACTAATGGGTGGATCCTCTTTATCTAAATGTGGGGAGCCACAGGAAACCTCTGCTAAGCGGGTTATCTGCTATCTCTTGAGTGGCATCCCTGAACGGTACGTCTTCCGGTGCGATCGTAGAAGCGGAACTCGAGGGGGTTGCATCTTCGACCGACGGGGTAAGGTCTGGTGGAGAGGGAGTTCGGATGGGGCGTCTGCCCGCTGCCGCTGGGTCCCTCCAAAGTCTTTGCCCCCGGCCTGGGGATCGAACCTGATCCGTTGCCCGTAATGGTAAATGAAAACGGGAATGCCTAGGCGCGCCCTCGGATTCACCTTCTACGTCTTCGACCTCTGACTCCTGTTCATCAGATGCTGCTTCTGGGAGTTGAGATTGTGATAGCTGTGACACTTGAGGATCCCCTGATGGGTTATAAATTTCCCTCTCTCTATTGCTTGGAACTGTGGCGAGAGGGGAGATTTCCATTGGCCCGATTTCTTCGTCCTCATCCAGCAACACAGAAACTTGGCCCGAAAGGGGCACGCCCACGGACTCCTCCTCACTGATGGTGACCGTCTCGGGAATATCCAAGTTAGAGTCCAGTGGGAGGGGAGGTACAGGCGAGCCCGACATCGCTGCCACTGACTGATTCTCCGGGGGAGACTTCTGTTTTTGACTAAGCAGATTCTCCTGCTTTTGTACTTGATGTTGTAAATCCAACAGTTGCTTTTGCAGTTGCGACTGCATCGACAAGAACGCCGAAAAATCACTCGGGAGACGCTGTAGCTGGGGAGGGGGATAAATCCTCTCGTGGGGGAATGCCTAACTGGCCTGCAGCCGCCGAAAGAACTGGTCCCGTATCCCTATGTGTCACAGTCACTTGTTCCACAGACGCCCCCTCCGGACTGTCCATGGGTTTCGCTCTGGGAGATGATGCCCATGCTTCACAGAGAAGATCCCGTTCTTTCCCTTCCGGGATATCCAATTCTGCTACAGTCTCAGAAAACGCGCGTGACTTACTCTTGGATTTTTTATGTCTCTTAGATGAAGTAGTGGCATCCGATTCTGCACCAGTGTCAACGTGCACGGGAGTGGAGACTTGGCCCAGAATAACGGAGCTAATCTTTTTCATGGTATCTTGAATGAATTCACGAGTAACAAACGAGGCTGAAGAGAGGAATTTGCGCTTATCCCTCCTGCGTTCGTTCTTGACCCTATTCTGTAACAGGACTTTCCAATCCTCTGGGGTGAGATGTAGACACTTGCCGCACGGGTTGTCTTGCTCGCACAGAGGTATTACGCTATTCCGTCTGCAGCGATCGCAGATAGAGTGAGGGTTACACGAAGTTGGAGGATGAATACACTGAGGCAGCAACGGTGGAGAGTGTAGACTGGCCTCTGTCATATCTGAAACGCAAGCAGAGGAAAAACAACCGTAAGAACATGTAGTATAAAAGTACCACCAATACTATATTTCTTAGTGCTTTGCTTCAACTGCAAGCTTTGCCCCTCCGGGCCGTGTTTACAATCGCCCAAAGACCGCAATGACTCGATGGGCTAGATTATGACGTAAAGAGGTGCTTCCTGGAACGGCAGCGTTCCGGGGCCGTAACGGACTGGACCGTAATGGGACTTCCCGTGTCGGGTATGGGTCTCTCTTGCCTCAGATGGGAGCCTTAGACCATAGGACCGTAACGGGCAGTAAATCCCGTTGGACCAGAATGGTCTTCTCGCACCCGTGACCGTATGACCACAAAGGGAAAACGGTCCTGGCAAGGAAAAAGACCCTCAGACGTCACAGAAAACGTCTCTTTTCGTCGGAAAATGCTGTCAGACTTGCAGAACTTACTCTACGAAGACTGAGAAGCGACCCAAAGAGTAAAGCTTAAGCAAAACTGGCCATTTCCGCGATGACACAGCTGGCTGGTAAAGCTTGAAATCTGATCAGGTACAGCAGCCTGAAAAGATCCTACTCCTAGACGAAATGAGGTGGAACTGGTAAGTTCCTCGATCTGAAAGAAAGTGGAGAACGAGGCGCACTTCTCTGGACTTGGAAAGTGTCTCCGTGACCGTGCAAACTCAACCTAACCAGACCAAAGAACAAAATGTCGAATAAACACACTTCGGCTCCATAAAATTATCCCAATGCACAATAATAGATACAGTAATCCATTAGGTAGTGAATTATGTAAAAAATGAAGCAATTCGCACCTTAAACCAGTTCCCTTGCTGCAAAAAACCGGCAGCACACAGAATGGTGTGTTGTACAGACGCCACGCAAAAAGGGAATGTCGTTTCTACGAGACTAGCAGACGACGTCTCGGGCATCCTGATTGGTCGAAGGATGGATGGAAGGGTTAAGTGATCTTGAACGGTACCTCAAAAAGTTCTTTTTATTTTGCATGGTAAATATTACTGGAAGGGAACCCATTAAAAGTGGAGATAAGCGAATTCTAGGCTTTTTCGATGTAAAAATAAGGTTTTCATTATGCTTAATTACAATTGATATGGTTGCGAAAAACAACGGTCTTTTATACATCCCAAAGGTGACCTCGTCACCAAATCCGTTCAGAAGCTATTGTTCATCAGGAATCCGGGACAGAAGGGCCCTAGACAAAAGGGTCTTTGACATAAAGGCCTTTCCCAAAAGGCCCTAAATGAAAAGTTGGACAAAAGGGCCTTGACAAATTTTTTTTAATATGGTTCTCAAAATTATTTTTATTTTTTATTTTTTGTGTAATAAAATAACAACTCAAAAAACAAAGTATTGGTTTTATTTCCTGATTCATCGAGACAAATTTTTGGCTATCCTTTATTACTTTGTCTTATATCCATTGCTGTGGGTCAAAGTTCAGATAAAGACTTCAAATTCAGAACTCGTATATCGGCAAGACACTGACACGCCAACATCATCGGGTTAACGCGTGTGTTTAAACATCACAGTGCAGAGGAACGAAACAAAGGACAGAGATTATCTTTTGTGGCACAACGACTCCGAAATCTGGCATCTGAAGACATCGATGGGAAGTAATTGAAAGAGTCTTTACAATGAGTAAAACATCACGGCAGCACGTGATTGGTACAAACAGGGATTATCCTGTGGCACAGTGCTTCGGAAATCTCAGAGAGTGATAGGGAGTAATTGAAATAAAACATCAAGGCAGTTATTTTATTACATGTTTTATTAAATAATTAAAACTCAAAATCCTAGAAAAAAATTCTCAAGGCCCTTTTGTCCAACTTTTCATTTAGGGCCGTTTGGGGAAAGACCTTTTTGGGAAAGGCCGTTTTGAGAAAGGCCCTTATGTTCAAGGCCCTTTTGTTCAAGGCTCTTCTGTCTGGATACCGTTCATCAGTCATGCTATTGTTCTCTTTGCATCACCCTATCGTCTCCAATTCGGGAACATGTACTCAGTTTGCATGCTGATGCAGCAAACAAATACCACTCCTAACGCGACTCTAAGACTCTTTCTTTATACAGCGGAATATTTGCTGACTGGCTGCATGATCCGAGATGGGTGTCTCTGATGCTGGGGTTAAAGTGCCAATTGGGACTAGGAAAAGTAGTCTAAGTCTCGATTTCCGATGTGGTCCTAACTGTGAAGTTCTTGGCCCAATGAATTTCTTCGGAACTGTAGAACATGATCCTAATAGTGGAGAGGTCCTAATTCCGGGGTGGCCCGATCCCGGAGTTCCCTTGTCTATTTCAAGTGTTTAATTTGTACCTTTTTCTTGTACAATTTACTTTAATTAAGTTAGTCAGATCGAAAACGACAAAAAACTATCATTTGTTACAGATTTCTCAAGCCTTAGAATATTCTGTTTGGTATGCTTTCTTGTGCTACACACTCACACCCGCAGTTATAAAGAAACATACACGTAAAACATAACAGAAAGAGAATAACAGCACATACAGAGAGATACAACACTCCACTATACACTCAGCAAAGCACTTATTTTATCGACTGACATGTGCTCTTTTGACAGAATATTGACATGGCTACCAGTGAAATATTGCGCAATGTATTCCAACATCACCTGAATTGGTTTATTCTAGTCGATCTGACAGTATTCTTTTCTTACTTCCACCAATTGAAGGTCTGGCAATTCGAAAACCGAACCAATGTGAATGTGAATCCTTTTTACACTTGGAAAGTTTCTCTTTCTTAGTGTAATTAAGTTCGTACGGGAAAGCGATCTTTCTCTTTGTTTTGCTCTGCAAATGGTTTCCGAGGATTTCCTCCAATACACGCGAACAGCTATGAAATTGACATTTTAGATGAGTGTCGGGGGATGTCCATTCTGTGAAATTTTAATTCAACAGATGTCTTAGATGTTGTGTGTTGTAGATGATAATTTTACACGCCATATCAGCGACAACAAAGCACGACCATCCTTAGCTTGCGGAACAGTAAACAGTGCAATACATAAGAAGTCAATGTTTCTTTTGTATGTCGCGTAGGAATGTTAGAGCCCATCTGCGAATCCAGTCCATCTGCAGATGGGCTTGGCCCAACTAAGAATCCCCAGTTGGGCTGCCCATCTGCAGCCCAGCTGCGGATCATGAAAATACATTTTTCCCGGCCCATCTGCAGATGGGCTTAGCCCATCTGGGAATTTTATATTCTTTCATTTTATGATATTTTATTGAACTTTTTGTCATTTTTTGTATGTCCTTTGAAAATAACGATCACAAGCATCCCTTGTTGCCTAAAGTGATTGCGTGATTTACTCCAGGTTTTGATCCGGTGTTTAGTCTACTGTTGTTGAAAGGTCGATTTCATTTATTTTCAAATGATTGATGAACAAGGGGCGCGTATGATCTATTGAAGGATTTTCAATTGCAATTTGATTTCACTGTTAAGACTGTTGTGTTCGTGGCTTTATTTTCCAATGATTAATGCATAAGAAGCGCGTGTGATCGGACACCACGACAGCCACTCCGAATATTCCGACATCTGAATTTGTGCAAATTCTCCACGCCAACAGGAATCACTGGATTACTATATCGAATATTGGGCAAGATTGGAACACGGTAGTCATTTATGACTCCTTGTGCCGGAAGCCATCTCCCGAAACCAAAGTGCTCATTTCGAAATTCATGGACACTGATCCAAAGAAAATGAAGTTGTATGTCATGAATGTCCATCGCCAGACAAATGGTAGTGACTGTGGGGTATTTGCAATTGCATTTGCCCAGACTCTGTTGAATGGCCAAGATCCATGTGAACAGAACTACATTTATCCGAGAAAATATCTTGCCGAGAATATCCAATGTTCAGCCCTACCCACATTTCCATCGGCATTCATTTTGCGAATGCCACGCATTCTCATAGAATGTTGAACACAGACTGTTAAAAATGACTGATGTCATATTTGGGAAAAATGACCAATGTCATAATTTAATTGCAACTGCCGTGTTTAACTGGTGATTTTAATTAGAGCTCAGTTCTTGTAGTTTTATAGGATTTTAAAAATGCAGATGGGCAGCCCAACTGGGGATTCTTAGTTGGGCCAAGTCCATCTGCAGATGGGCTGGATACGTAGATGGGCTCTAACAGGAACACTTATGGTAGACAGGCAGGAATACCATAAAAGGACACTCTGTTACATTTTGCCACCGATTTTTAACTTCTCCTTCTCTTGTTGGCTACGCTCGGAATGTTTGAATATATTCACCAGCAGATTTCATCAAACTTTTCAAATTGCCAGACCTGAGTGAATTTTGAAGTTGCTTTTATTTGCTCGTATTTTCTTTCAACTAAATCGCTTTTATAGGAGGGGTGTTTCTGAAGTACATTGGAAATTCATATTATTGTGCGTTAAATTTCACAGATAATTCTTTTAAAACTTTTTTTTTGCTTGGAGATGTGTTCACTTAGTATCTTAATTTTAATTTTGCAAATAAATGGAATTTTTGGCTACTTTGCCTGTTACACACATCCTTCAAACATTAATTTTGGTTGAACCTTTTCAATGTTCGAATAACATTCTCTGAAGGTTGTATATGCCATATTAAATAACGTTTTTTCAAACGTTTTCAAAAAGTTCATTTCAAGACTTTTTTTCCGCTAACTCAAAAACCTTTTATAGCGTTTTGATAAAAACGTTTTCTATGGGTTTCTGGCAAAAATTTATTTATGGGTTCGTTCAAAAACATTTTATTAAATTTCCATTTTACCTCGACCGATTTTACCTTGCTGACCTCGTACCAAAATTCATGCTCACAAAAGGTACCAAGATTTCCCTGGAAACCCTTTGGAAACCCTTTGGAACCGGATATTGGTCTATAATGTGAAATTATACTTCGGATAAATAGATGAAATTTATAATACACGCATATGTAAAAAACAGATCGACATACCTATGAAACTAGTAATTTAAAATAAATGCTTACTTTGAAAAGAAAAATATACCTAACAATAAGTTCAACGCAGTAAGTATAACTTCTGAAAACGTGCTCATTCACTGGCTATCGTGACAACTGCAGTGTTCAATCTTTTTATGCTAATCACAAATAGTTTCATTTTCGTTCAAAAGTGAGCGTTTTTATTTGGTTACAAAATGCTGTAATTGGTTTGAAAGCGTTAATTTTGATTGAAATTGCAACCCTTCTTCAACAAGAAATTGTTATAATTTTGTTAAACGTTTTTTTAACGTTTTTATTTGGTTACCTTAAAAACCTGTTTAAAATATTTGAATATGTTGTTAACAAACGTTCTTCTTTGGTTGCGATATGTAACTTTTATGCGACCAAAAATCGTTGCATTTTAAAAATAAAAGTTATTATATGGTTACCATACAGAAGTTTTTAGCAACCACAAAAGGTTAGAAAATAGTTGGGATAACGTTTTAACTTTTTTACAACCTTCAAAAACGTTTCCATATTTAGCGGGACATGTACTGTACGCAAGCGCGCAACGTTTGTCAAGAGATTGTTTAATTTAAGCATAATTTAAGCATATTAAGCATATGTTAACTAAAATTTTTATTTAAATATTTAAGTGCCCAAAAATGGGTAAAAAGTTTGGTTTCATGTGAATTGCATAAGAACAACGTACGAACTACCTATAAAATTTAAAGCAAAAAAATTATATGTATGTATGATTTTATATGCACTTCATATGCAGTTTCCATGTACTTGTACTTCCTACATACTTCATGTGTACTTCATGTGTACTCTTCCGTATCAAACAAACTAGACTTTTCAGCACTGAGCTTCACGCCCTAAACTTTAGAAAACAAAGGCCGCAGTCCTGGCGCATTCCTCGGTACAGTCAAACGCGCCACTGTCAATTTTATAATCAAGTGTGAACATCACAATCGATCAAACTGTAATCACTTAAAAAAATATAAAATGATATGCGAGTTGGTGTTTGTTTAACTTTTTTATACTTTTGTCGGGGCATCGACATGATCAGTCGGTTGATTCGGTGTTGAGGGTACCGGTGCCACCCTTCTATCAAAGCCTGGCGTAGCTGAGTGTGGTTTTGAGGAGGCTAATTTCGGGCACGAATCTTCCTATCCAGATGATCCCATAGATGTTCTATGGGGTTCATGACCGGGGAATAGGGTGACCAATCCAAGGTGTCGCCAAAACGATCCACCTGACTGACTGCGCATACGGCGAAGCGTTCGCCGATACGTCTATACTCAGGCTGGCGGCCATCTGCGTTGTATAAATGAAACCGTGACTCATTGGTAAATATCACATGTCGCCAGTTTTGCAATCTCCACTCTCCACGATGGTTGTTATCAGCCCACGCGCGACGTCGTATACGTCTCCGAGCGTTCAAGAGGACGCCGACGTAAGGTCTGCGAGCTCGTAATCCGTGTTCACAAAGACATCTGATGACCGTTTTTGCACTTATGCGGTTGTTGGCAGTGGGATCTCCATCACGGTGGCAGCAGCACTGCGATACCGATCGCGCAGGTGGATCAAATGGATACGGTGATCCTGATTTGGCGTAGTTACTCGAGGGCAGCCGCCTCTTGGTCGCTCCCGAGTGGACCCAGTTTCATTATAACGCCGTTGCAACTGGTATATTGTAATTCGGCTACAGTCAAAGCGCCGCTCCACTTGGCTGAGTGGTACACCAGCTTCTAGCATGCCAATAGCGTGGTCGCGACAGGTTTGCGGAAGTCGAGGCATCTTTATGCGCTCGATATTTAAACCAAAATTTACGTAGAAAGGTTGCAATATCTTTCTTCGAAACAACTGATAGTAAAACCTAGGAATTAACTGAAGCAGAACGAGCTCCTGCCTATCAATATGGTTTAGAACTCTATACCACATTAATACCTTGATAATCATTGTATTGGAATAAAACAATAGATTATGTCGCAGATTTAGATCACTAACAATTATTCAAAGCTTCAAGCAAAACAAATTTAGAATAAGAAATATATTCACTTTTTGTGTGTATGTGTGTGTGTGTTGGGGGGCAGCACGTGTGCCTCTAACCACTCCAGAGGTGAGGGTTGAGATTTTGCTATCCCTATTTACGTATTAACAATGATTGCCGTATTTACCGATTCAGCAATACGCGGAGGTGTATTGTTTATGATTCAGATGTACTAATCAATTTTAAAACAACAGAATCAGAACAACACATAATAAAGTTAACAATCGGCTTAGTGCTAACCGTTACAGTCAAAATAAACTGTCGACAAAAGTTCGCTCTTTTTTGTGCACTGCCGATCACAGAAGCTGGAGCACGTAACCTGCACACAGGAGGGTCAAGAAAGAGAGAAGGGAAAACATAAATCCTTACTGCTAATATTCCTACTACTAGTGCTACTGCCACTACTAATACTAAATAATAATAATAATAATAATAATAATAATAATAATAATAATAATAATAATAATAATAATAATAATAATAATAATAATAATAATAATAATAATAATAATAATAATAATAATAATAATAATAATAATAATAATAATAATAATAATAATAATAATAATAATAATAATAATAATAATAATAATAATAACAATAATAATAATAATAATAATAATAACAGAAATACTAGGAAATAAATGAAGAAAAAAAATAATTACTGTGGAGCAGTGTACGTGTTCCTTATGAAAGCGTGTGAAATTAACTCTGTCTGAGTGCGTTATTGTATCATGTTTATTATTTATATGGCCCGCCCAGTCAGCAGGCCAAATTCTTCCTACTTGATGCATTGCAAAGTTAGCAAATACAAATAACAGTTCATAATACTCAAGACCTGTGATCAGAACAAGCAGACGTTAGTCCTTGAAGGATGCTTTCATTCACATTTTCGCAACACCTCCTGAACCAGTCTCACAAATTATCAACTCTTTCCATGCCCATTTCTGTGTTTATTTTTAAAAAAAAAGTCTTTAAAACAATTATGTATTGGGAACAAAAAATGACAAAATAAAAGTGGCATGTTTTTGAGTCAGTTAACGATGTTACACGATATTTTAGCCGTTTTTCGTAATGTACTGTCACCTTCACAAATCCATCAGTTAAGAAAAGAACAAAGGTTCAAAGAGATGAACCCGTTATGAAAATCATCTGTCTGTCTGTGACGAGAGCACAGTGAAAATTATTTGTTGTCCGCCAGAGGGCTCTTTGGGGTAAAAGAGAGCAAATATTTGAGCTGCGAAGTAAATGACCATTATTTATGTCAGAAAAGCACTCGCTTGTTTCCTTTTGTTCGTGTGCCTATTTCTATTTGAAAAATTATCTTTCAACAGTGGAATCAAATATTTCATACAGAATTTAATAAAAGCTCTTATATGTGTTTTATTTAGAAAGAGACATTTATTGTAATTTTCATTTGTGCAAGATACGGGGCTTGGTATTATCACTACATTTTTAGATTAAAAACGTTATTGAAACTTAAGTATTAGCTTTGGCCGATTAATTTATGAAAACCATACTTTTAAATTTATATTTCTGTACTTTGTGTGTTTATTTTTCATGGATTAATTTAAATATATCACGCTGTTGAAATAGCACTTAACACTTGTTTTAGCAGTAAATTCTGTAAATACATTCACAACTGAAATTGAATGTTAAAGTAAATTTAAATAGTTCAATATTTTCAGCTAAAAAAAGGTAAAATATTAAGCTATTGGGGTTTTTAATCTTGACTAATAAATGACTTATCTCAGCTTCAGAAAATTAACTAAATTATACGAGCTGCGCAGTTAAAAATGCTGTCTTTTTGGAGGAAATCATCCTGAAAAAGAATCGGTAGCTTTCGAAATAACTTTACCGAATAAGAATGAAAACGAATTGTACATAACCGAAATAATTTGGGGTCGGGGGAGGACGGGGGGAGTTAGAGGAAAACAGATGGGCATGGTTGGATACTGCTATTTTAGTGTTAAAAGTTATTTGTCATTTCATCTATTGACTGACAACGGATCTTTCAATGCACTGGATTAACATGCTAAATGATAAATAAGCGAAATTCAGGTAATAAATCACCCATTTCTTTGATTTTTTTTAAACAGCATTAAAATTACTTCATGGGCACGTCAAATTTTGAGCACACATTTGTCTTCAAATTTGAAAGCAGTTTATATGTGTTTTTAAAATATCTCAATAAAGTCGGGAGGAACTGAATGCACCAATTTCATTATCATCTGAGTGTTAAGTCGGGAAGTGGGGGTGGGGATAGGGGGGGGGGGTGGGAGGTTAGATAGAGAGTGTTGAGTTAATATTAAACACACATAGACAACAGCAACATAAATCTTTCCCCGACACCATTTGCAAACATGACCATTAGAGGTACTGGTAGATGGTTCGGTCATAACTCATTCTTTTCACACTGCATATCTCTCGCAGACGAGTCCGCTTGTATGAAAATAAATGAGAAAAGCAACGAACATTGGCTCCAGTGTTAAACATTCACTGTTGCCTCTGCCCCTTTCGGCTAAAACAAGCTACAAAGAATAATCCCTTACATTTTACCTACTTCAAAAAGTAGCGTTTTTATTTCTGCGGTTTTGGAAAAGAATAAATCAAAATGTTCGATGCTGTACTTAAAGTATTAACATTCTGAACTCTATTGCAGTCATATATGGAAATATTCATCACACATTTATTGTGCTCAATATCTCATATTTATCTTAATGAAATATGTGGTGGTGGGATGAAAAATGACTGTACCTTCTAAAGACAATACTTCCCAGGGCCATTTGTTTGTAAATGCTGTCCGCAAGATTAATATCGTTGTCGTGTGTATGTGTTTTAGCCTTGCTTGCTAAACAACTCGATCTTGATTCGTTTTCACTGTAGTTCCTTTGGGATTAATTGACGTCACTTAAACTGGATTTAGCCTATGGTGTTTTTGTTTTGTTTTACACTGACCAGTATCATACAGCTTATTATTAATGACGAAGAATTAATATAGAAGTAAAAGAAATATCATTAATTACTTGAAATAAACACACTTCGTGTATTATTTCAAAAAGAGTTTGTGCTTTGAATTTTGTTTCAGTTAAATCACTTTAGATTTTTATTAAAAATGTTCTCTACCCTTCTCTGGCCCTTGTCTATGACCAAAACGTTCATACATCTTTCATTAGGGGGCATCCATAAAAAACGTGCGGGTGGCAGAGGAGAAGGGTGGCGGGTGTGGTTGGTTGTAGCTAGTGGGTAACGCCACAACATTTACGTATATGAAGAGGCGAAGAAGTCAAAAAGTCAAAAATTTTATCAGTGCATCGAAACTACCATTCACACACAAAATTTACTCTTATTAAAACGATTAGTGCTTTGTTAACGAAAAGTGTGAAGAAGAATTGAGTAAGCGTTACATGACCATGAAAAGATCAGTTAGTATTAATTGCCAGAATATTTGAAGTAGAACAGTGAATTTAGGATCCAGCAGTTGTTAATGGATTTCATTAAAATGAGACTGCCCTTTCTTCCTGTCTATATATTTGTCTCGTTATTTATCCGCTTCTTAACTATTTATCTATTGCTTTTTGATATTAGGTGTAGAAATTCATGTATCCCCTCAGTATATATTTATATTATATATTGTGTCACATACGTAATTCTTATAATATGATATAACTTCAGACATAATTTTTTGAAGAAATTTTTAGTTGTAAAAACGAACAGGCACAATTGAAATCTTAACTTTTTATCCCGAAGAACCCTCCAACACCTTCTTAATATTTAACGAACTTCAGGTGAAAATAAAGTTTTTTCTCTCTAATGTGTAGTTAACTGGCAAACTAACAATGCCAATCAATTCAAATTTTGTTACTGATTGGGTTTTCCATTTAATATCAAAGTCAAAGTCTATCTCATATCGGAATTAAAAAAAAAAAAAAAAATACGCCCCGATTTGACGACAAGATAACTGCTCGAATGCGTGCATATTTACTGTAATCGATAGGTTAGCAACAATCTGTTATGAAACTACTCTGCTGCCATAGTAATGGAGAAAAAAATATTCTATGTGTGAGCTAACAATGCTGATGCTGAGCTTTAAAATTATGTTCTAGCTAAAAATCAACAGGGTTAGTCTTTTTTTATTGGAATAACAAATACCAAAGGAGAAGAAGGGCTTGAAAATGTTCGCAGTTATAGGGTTTGGAGTTAGCATAGGCCTGGCGACCTCTTTGCACCATCTCCGAGTTTTCTCTGTTGAAAGTGTACAAAATGTAGATAGCGTGCTTAAATGTTTATTTTGCTATTTATTCTATTCTCACGAAATTCAAACCTTAACTTTTCTTTGAAAAGATGTTTCTCGTCTTTATAGCATATGGTAAATGATGAGACGAATATTCTAAAGAAAATGCCTTGGTGTGGAAAAGTCATTATTCATCTATCTACTGTTTGCAGAGTTCACATAGACAGTGAAAAACGAGAAAGGAAACGAAAGCCATTTTTCACTTTCACAATAAGAAATATGGGCGCCCATGTTTAGAGCTTTCTGTTGAAATTAGTCTGTCATTAAAGGCAATAGTTAGACAGAATTAATGATGCTGTTGGGACGAAATTGTGCTCGTTTTTCTCTCTGAGAAATGGTTCTTGTCTTTTGATTTGGGTGTATTCAGTTGTTTTGAGCATAGAAAACATGATAAGGGAGAAAACCTAAGGGTAATATCCCCCGGTGTGAGTTTTGCTCTTTTACGTAGTCGTGCTAAAACAGCTGCATATCCAAAATCATCTCAAAACATGAACAGGTCTAGAACGGCTTCCTGATCAACCCCAGTTTGCAGTCCGTAGCTGACGCATCAAGTTCACCATCTTTCTACTACAAGAATTATTGAAAACATTGCCACACAAAGTCGAAACGACAACAGACATTCAGTTTTCTTTTTTTTTAATTATAGAATTAAATGCAAAATTCATTCAGGTATTCAAGCTTTTAACAGGTAAAGTTTTACAAGTTTAATTGGGTAGCTTTGGACAATTTTGTGTAATGTATGTGATACAACTCCACTCATTGCCCACTTGTTACCTTACAACAGAATATAAATAGAAGGGCGTGTTTTCCGCTCTTCGATCTGCGAATCCACCACTAAATTGCGATGCATTACAATACACTACATTTGCCACCTAGCACCGTGCCCGTTTTGTTCAGGACTTTATTTCAGAGTGTGACATAAGAGTATATACCATCTTCACACCAAACATTCAGGGAAGTGGCTTTGTATGGATATCTCCCGTAACGACAAAGGAAAACACGCACCACAGCCATAACCTCTTACAAAAAGGACCCATAGACTGGTTTTCAGTAAGAAAGGATACAAATCCACCCCAACCCCTCCCCCCCCCACCCCCACCCCCTCATCCTAACAGGACCGTATCTGGTCTCAAAATTACACCCCTTCCTTCTCCGCTTTTCTTTTTGGACACACGTGATACCACATGGGGTAATTTTACCATGACGTTATTGTGACGTTTCTGGAGCATTGTATTGGCCTTGCCCCTGTCAATACAGAAATCTGTACCACGTATCTCTGACCGTTGTTTGCCTGTGGAGAGTTGAGCGCTGGCTCAAATAGTGCGCATTCGAATAAGCCACAGACGAATGTCTTCAGGCTTTGCAGGGCATTGGAAGAAAGAAACGGCAAGTGTATTTCACTAATCTCTTTTTGTTCGCGCCCTGACTCGTTCCTGTACAGTGAGCAGAACGCTGGTGCCACTGGGTTATAAATGGCATATTCGTGGCTACCATTTGTTACTGTAAACTGTTGTTTGTGGAGTGGGTATCATTTTTAGCAGGTCGGCTGTTACTCCGTTCTTTTAATTATTGAATTCCACACAACACAAAAGGTCGTTGTTAAGATAGCAGAAGAAAAATGTTTGTGCCAAGAATGGTGATAGTGGGCGATGAAAGCACCACCAACAAACAATACGCCGCTTAAATTGGATGCTGTCCATTAAATTATTAGATCATTGCTGCTTTTGCTCCCTTGGTTGACTATGAGCCACGACCGCACTCCTGCCTTCAATATTTTACTTAATTATTTCGCTCAGTGTTATTTTTGCAAGTTCTGTGGATTTTATACGATATCTCATCACATTCCCACCATAAAATTATTGTAAAAGCTAGTGCACATAGAAAATTCTACTTCAAGCATTCTGTTGAACTGTTTTCTGCATGTTTGACATACTTGTTCTTTGAACAATAGAAAAACTAGAGTGGCTGATGCACCTGAACATCATTGTCACAGAATAGATACTTTACTGATGCTGTCGAAAAAAAAAACAAAACCAACAAATACGCATTGTCGACTTGCCCCATCTTCAAAATTGATTATCATTCATTTAAATATCTTTTACCGACTTGTTTAAAGAACAGTTTTACATTAGGACGGTTTAAATGCTGAATTTCAAAGGCTTTTACAAATGCTCTGATCACATGAACATGCAAATTATATTTTTATCTTGCAAGTGAGTGCCAATAGTTTGTGCAAGGACTTTTTTTATTTTTCTTGGTCATTTCAACATCGCCACTGCTCCTCTGAGTGGATCTTGAGAATGAAAGTAATCATATGTAATTGTCCCTTTTTCAATCTAAACATGGAATGCCAAAGACTTCTGTCTGGGATATTTTGGCTCTGTTTCCATTGTACCGGTATTCCGGGATATCTTTCTCCTGCACAGTCCTTATATATATATATATATATATGTATATATATATATATATATATATATATATATATATATATATATATATATATATATATATATATATATATATATATATATATATATATATATTATTGGAGGTTTAAACATCGATCTCATTTATAACGCTTTCCGATTGCAATTCAGAATCAAAGATAATATAATTGTAATCAACATTTTTATATATGGGACTGCTGTCAAGTTCTTGTTCTTTTCACAGATCAAACAATGTTGGTGTTGTGAAAATAAAGAAACCCTGAATAAGTTCTTTACCTTTTGTGGTGAACAATTAAAAGTAAAATAGTCAAGTCGTTTCTGTTAGTACAACAAAGTAAATACAATTTCAGGCAAACTTTCAGGTTTTAACCTCTAAAAGCAGGCAGTTTACAAAGTGGTTGAAAGTTTAGACAGTTTACAAGGTGGCTGATGGAACTAGTCAGTTTACAAAACTACCTGATGGTCTTAGACATTTTGTAAACTACGTGATTTGGCCGTTTGTAGCATCTCCCCCCCCCACACACAAATACACACAAATATTATATATATATGCGTGTGTTGCAAAGAAATGTTACTTTGTATATTGTTTCAGAAGCAATTTTTTTAAAATCGAATTGTTCTGAGCAATACAAAGTTCGAATCAAAGCCAATTACTGTGACTGCTTCCATAGTTACTTTGAACACATATGATTAAAAAACTTATAAAAACCTTAGTTACACACCTTGTCTGGCTGATGCATCTGCTATTAACTTTTCATACAAGGCTTCTAATTCTTATACGGCAGCAACCATCAACTGCTTTTGATATGATATTCGATATCTTTCAGTTTAGATGTTTCTGTTGATATATTTTCTGATTCAGCTTGTAACAATCCACGGAGATTTACAACGTAATTGTCTTCTCTGTATCATATATATCTGAGTATATTATTAACTGGCAAAGCAAATGATTGAGCATATTGCCATAATGGGGGAAATCGATTGACGAAGGATGCAATTTTAGTTGATCTTAGCTTTCATTGACTTGCAGCAATATTTTACAGTATTTAAAAATGTGCTAGTTAAGTTACGTCTGGAAATGTAACAACGAATATTGCAAATGGTGTCAGTATATGACATGCGTTCAGGTATAGTAATATATTTGGGCAAGCAAAAATAAGTCAGTCATTTACGCGTTGTAAACTTGTGATATTAGTCAGATTGGTAGTTGACTATATACGAGACGTTAAATTTGAAAGGAAAAACATGTTTGATTTATTTTATAGCACTGTTTCAATTCACCTAGAACCACGTGTTATCATAGGGTTTGACATATTCTCATTGCAATGATATGTGGACTTGGAAGGAATAATATAATGCCAATTAATTAACAATAAAGAACTAAAGAATAAAGAAAAGTGAAAGCATCATAAATAAGGTTACATTTTTTCATGTCACGTGCTGGGATTTTTCTTCTCCACACTTTGAAGAACGTTGCTTTTAAGTCTTATATGTTGCTTTGAGAATTTAGTTAAGGATAATGTGTCCCTTATTGATTCCGCTACATGCATTTATGGTCAAATTTAGCGATTGCTGTGTTTGATCTCTCGTATCCTGCTTCGTATCCACGCTACTATGCAAACAATTTTTGCCAGAATCTTTCCTTGGCTTAACTGCTTTGCACAGTAACACCTTGGGATAATGTTCAAAAACAGTACAAAACAGTGTCTTGACTAATAAGTTTCACAAAATACTGACGACATTAATACCACATTCATACTGAATTAGGGATTTGCTGCACTCTGGTTGGTTATTGTTTTAAAGCAACGTAGGAAGTAGGAAAAAATAAACAAGGTAATGGGGGATAAATATATTTAAGTGTAAACATATAATACACTTTCTCTAGATTTTAAATTCTTTCTCAGTCTATGGTCTAACTCTAAGGTCTAATCCTGGGAGAATCTATATGGAATGAAGATATCCTGAACCACTGTGTCAACTTGTACTCTTGGAAACCATTATATCTACAGGGTCTTACTTTTCGACCTTGTTTTTAAAACCGCATCGCTAACGCACAGGTTTATAAAGTAATGTTGAAAAGAGCTGATATATATAAAGTTCATGTGATGTGCTAGTCATGCAAATAGACTGGCGATATTCCCTGTCACAGTGGCGTTTCATGACACAGTGAGGAGACGTACGAAAAAGATGGAGGTGATGTGAATGATAGAGTTGAAATTCTCAGCTGATATAAATGCTGGATGAATTATTTGTGTAAAAAGTATTACTCGTTAACTCTCCTTTTAAATACCATGTTTTTACTTTAGGAAACCAAAAATTTTACATATGAGGCTTTTAGTCAGTGCAAAAAAAACATTCTTGTAGAAATAAATGTGTATAAAAATGATCAAATAACTGATAAAAAGTGAGATAATGTGTTCTAGTGTCATTTATAAGTCTGCAGAATGTACCAAAAACATCAGTTTATAAATCACTGTTTTTGGCAAGAAGATAGGATCGCTATAGGTAGGAATTCCAACAAGAGCTTAAACAGTCACTGCAGGACAATATATACATATGAATACGCAGTTTTAGTTAACCAAAATTAACCACCAAGAAAATGCAAAATTGATTTATCTATTAGGGTTTTGATTCTGATTTTGTATACCATAAAGATAACTTATCTATGTTTATCGGGGGGGGGGAGTGAAACTTAAGCCAAACAGGGAAAACTATGGGGTATTCTGTAACCTCCAGAACAAATGTCTTACCCTTTCATAATCAAGATTAACCTCATGTGTCAAAGAGCAACTTTTGAACATTCAATTTTTGTTAGGTAAGGAATATTTTGCTACTTATTATTATTAGGTGCGGATGACCAGCAGAAAAAGGGGGGGGTGACAGCTTTGGTGGTCTGGACTGCGGCATTAAAATTTGGAGGGTTGGAATGCGGCAAGAAATCCTTCCTCACTTATTTAATTACAAAATGATTTTAAAATTTATATCGTGATGGAGTGATGGGAAGGGGTCCTAACTGAGTACTTAGTTGCTGCTGGATGATTTCTGCTCAAAAATGTGCAAAAATTATATTATCCATGTCTGAATTCAAGCACTGACTGAAGCAGAGAAGAAAAGTTGGAGAACTGGGAGGGCGATCGTACAGTTATCAATGACAGTTGCAAACACCCCTGTAAAAAGACTCTCATTCCTTTGAAAAGATGTCTGTTTTGCAAGAATTATATGAGTAACTCAAAGGGTCCTTAGTACATAGACGTGAGAAGCGGTACGAATACACTTCTCCAACCGGCGCCGGACGAATTTAAAATGTACAATTGTTGTGAACAGAGTACATAGAAAATTGATTAGTGCGGAGCCAAAAGTTTGTGTCTCAAAAAGCTGTTTATTTATCATTAAGTCGTTAATTTGAAGAGAAGAATTAATTCTGTAAAAATAAATTTTATTTGTCGATTAACGATATCACCTAACCGTGTTCTAACTTGACCCAACAAAGTCGCTACTCTCACAACTATTGATCCTTATCAACCCAATTTGTACATTGTGGTATTAAAGAAGGTAACAGCATATAATTGATAGATAAAGCTACTCGTAGCTGGAATTGAATAAATATGAACAGAAAAGTGCCGGCAATTAAACGTATGTTATTGTGGTGTGATTTTGAATAGTTGTAAAACATACTGCTAGTTGTCAGCGTATATGACATAATAGCTAATCAATAGTCATATTTGTATTCAATAGTTTTATAATAAACAGTACAACTCATATTCCGCTTTTATTAAAAAGAGTCGAGGTTAGTGTCCTGTATGTACCGGAACACTGTCTGTTTTTCTAACTATTTCTATATGTAACCCTACAATGCATAATTATGTATTATACTGAAAGGCCCTTGATCTTTCGCTGTAACGCATGCTGATTTTTTTATTTTATCAACGTTAACTAGGGGTAAATTCTTACAATGCTTGCGAATATCGCAGACGTTAGACTTAAAACATTAAAAATATCACTTTCTTGCGTTTTATTTATTAATTTCAATGCTGAAATAAAAATTTTAATTTTTGTTATCTGGTATATGCTTTCTTGAATCCGTGTAAAACCAAACTGTATACCCTAATACACTGCAATTGTAGATACCACTGAAGCCAGAACAAACATCACAACATTGAACTTCGAAAAATTACAGAACTCTAAATTTAAAAATAAACTGTCCTTTTAACCTACAAATTATATATTTAGCAGTTTTCGTGCACATTTCATACATATAATGAACGCGACGAAGTAAATTTATTCCTCGAATTATTCCTTTAAATACGACTCAACTTTTCTTTTTTTCTGAATTGCATAAGAAGGCAAAATACATCAGTTCAACTCAGCTTAGTCTGCATTGCTTTTTTTTTTACTGGTGAGGTTTTCTTTCAATTACCTGGAACATAAATGACATATATGATTAATTGACACATCGAGATTGACAAATGCATCAATACACTGTGAACAACTTTAATATGAAAATAAAGACAATACCTTTGCCTTTTACGAGGAAGCGAATACTTCTGAAAAAAAAAACACACACACACACTAATATATTCGAAGTGCAGTGTTTTCTGCTTCTGAAGTCGGGTACTTTTTGGAGTATAAATTGTAACTTATTACAATTCAAGCAACGAATGGAACATATTGCATTAAACAAATCATTCAAAATACAGATGACTCGCTGTTAGATCGCTTTTTTTAAAGTGATAACCAAAACAGTCAGGAGCGCATGGACTGAGCCAACCCTCGCTCCAAAGCTTTTTAGTTGGGGACGAGAGCGTTCTCAGAGGATCCGAGGATCGCGGGACAAGTATAGAATGACTATTGGAAGAGAAAAATGATTGGTGGCTGAGACCACGGTTCCAAGAGCGCGGCGTTCGCATTAATCCAAAAAGAAATTCGCAGCAGTATTATATTACATGATTTTGTCAAGAATACAATTTTAGGACAGAGTCGCACTTTCGCGCAATAAAAGTAAATGAGACAATAAAAAGTAGTTAATCACACAACCATATTTATTTATGAATATTTCAATTGTTCAATGCTGCTTTTAACCAATTTGCTAATTCTCTGGGATCGCATCTGACCCCACTTTCTCCGTGTATCTTTTTATCACATATGGTAACATCTATCGTACTACGTCTGCCCTCCTGGAGATAAAAGTATTGCTGGAATCAAAACTTGAGATGGTGATCTAGACCAGTTCAGCTACAATATATTTTTCAGCTGTAAGTTGGATTGCAGCATGGCTGGCTACGCATAGAAGTCATGCCTCTCAGTCTATTTTAGCAGAATTGTTAAACTGCGTTCTATATTTCTTTTCAGTGCATGTCAATCATGTTAAGATATTGAACCAAAGACGCTGGTTTTGAAACGTTTGACACGCTATTAATGGCGTGATAGATTTGTTTGTCTTATATAAACACGCCATACACTAATGCTATCTCTTTTAAAACAAAGTACATCTTGTTTTTAAGCTCCGTAAAGAAAACACGATTTAATGTGTTGTTTGAAAAAAGAATTGAAAATTTGTTGCTGAAATCCTAAACATTTAAAATATTTCGATATGTGGTAGAAAATATGTTGTAAATAGAAAAGCAAGACAAATTCCATTCGCGTATGTTTCAATGTTTAAGGTTAAGTAGCCTCTGTTTTTTTGAAGAAATTTAAAGCTTAATGTTTGATTGTCTATAGTGTTTTTACGTAGGATATTAGTCAAGTTACTGCAAAGATTGCGCGCTGTCCCTTAAATCCACGAAATACAGGAACATACTGGAGTAATTGTATATGGAAATTATACGGCTTCATCTGTAAGAATTATTTTGCATTAATGTGCAGTAATGTTTAGTTTAACTAGCAAGGATAATGGTTATAGCACTATTCTGGGAACTTTTTGTATAATATTGGTTGTTTCTTATTATGTGTTTTTATATTCAAGACAAAATTGGCTTTATTTAAGCTTCATATTAACATATCAATCAATATTTCAATTCTATTTTGGTCATACATATTGCTAGGTACATTGACTATTTAAATTAATAATGTGGGGATCTTACAAGTGTGATAAACATTGTTAATATTTTATTGATTGAACACTGATTCGGGTGCATCTGCATGTTTTATGCTGCAAATGACATTTAAACTGCAGTGGCAGCAATCAATGCGAATCGGTAATTGCTCATGGCTAATGTGCTCTGCTGGAAGATTGAGAAAGAGAGAGAGAGAGAGAGAGAGAGAAGGAGAGAGAGAAAGAGAGAGAGAAAGAAAGAGAGAGAGAGAGAGAGAGAGAGAGAGAGTAGATGTAAAAGGCCAAAAACTTACGGGCAAGAGTAGATATGGTAATTAGAACAAATATTTGAAGACTGCGACTAGTCAGTTTTGTCATTGACACTGGATGAAAGGGGACTGAAGGTTTGCTAAACACTTGTTTTTGTACTCGGGGCCATGGGTGCAAATTTAGTAGTTGTTTGAACGTACCGCCTTAACTTCGTATTTGAATAGCCTGGCCAAACTGCACTTTTCAAGTAAATTGCCACTGAATGACCAATATCATCAAGATATCATATTATTTACTGGCATTTATAAGAAAGATTTCATTTAAAACAACGTTATTTCGACATCTTTGTTGTTTGTTGTTTGTTGTACACGCGATTGCTTCTTAATACTACAACATTTCTTGTGTCAGTTTCTTTTATTGGAAACATTGCCCAACTTGCTGTGACTAGCCTCAGTACAGACGTTATTACAGGTGTTCGTTCTGCTCCTCTCTATGTTCACCAAGACCATAAGCGTATCTTCCGGAAAACATTGCATGCTGCAAGCATCAATTTACTGTAGCCTCCAAACATTGCACGGTCATTTTAACAATTACACAACAATGAAACATTAACAATTTTAGTATGGACAGTAATTTTAAAATAACTGGCTTTTAGTGTGACCAAATTTATTTGAATTTCTGTTTTCCAGTTTTATTGTACATGTTTAATCTCGACAAAACACTCCTATGTCTTCACTGTTGGGGTTATGCTAAACTATCTAGATTTAGAATCTATAATATGTATTGCTCATTGTTGCCAACACCACCACATGACGTAAAGCAAACAAACAAAGTACTGAATTGTTGGAGTTCTCCGGTAAGAAGTCTACATTTTTACGACTTGTGTTTTAGCTATCCAAATAAATTTTGTCATAAAATCTAAAAGAGCACATTTGAAGATATTTTATAGAAACCACTTGTGGAGATTTACACTTTGCAAAATTATTAACTTTTTACAATCTCTTGCAAGTCTGCAGTTTTTTGTCCATCAGAACCATTTTAAACACTCAGAATACTCGTTTCTTACTTCTTGGTGAGGCATAATTTGTTCACATTGAGTATTTCTCTTTCCGAGCAGAACTCTTCTGCCAAAACGAGTGTTGACTAAAAATAATATTTTCTATAGATAGATTTCATTCTCACAATTCTACTATTCTGTTAATAAAAACCTTCACGTGTGGTTTTTAGCACTACGGAGGTATCTACAGACAAATAAAATAGGTGATCCATACGACACGTCGACGGTCAGGAACGTATAGTATAATTCAGGGAATACAGCAACAGTTGATCTGTTACCTTGCCACATGATCGCTACTCAAATGGTCGATGACAATATATATATATATATATATATATATATATATATATATATATATATATATATATATATATCTGTGGTGTCAGAAGATCGACCAGTTGCCTTGTACACATGGTAAAATTTCAAGAGAATTTTCTTATGAAAGACAATGTTATTTTTAACGTTTTTATAACCTTCAATTTTCCAGGAATTGCCCAAAATCAATAGAATTACTGTTTGGTTTGATTGTTGTTTGTTCTCTTTTTTCATTCGTAGAGGTTTGAACTCTTAAAAGAGCAATAATAATCAGTTTTATATTGATTAATTGATTCTGTTACAAGATGTATAGCTGTTGTGGACCATGATTTTAATTGCATACGCAAGTAGCCAACTAAAGTAAAGATGAAATATATGTTTTGTAATATTTTATTATATAGGCATTTCATTGTGCAATGTTAACATTTTATAAAACAATATATAAGCTAACCCATATAAATAATTTCATTCTCTACCATATAGCAATGACAGGAGAAACATTTCAAAATATGACAAACTTGTGTTAAATAGTATGATATGACACAAATACCTCGAGTAAATTCTATAAATACGATTTACACTCAACAGAAGCTTTGTCTTTGGGGGATTTTTTTGGAGTGGGGGGAGGGATTAAAATAACCAATAAAATATTCACCATATCTTACTCTGATGTGTTTGTTTTAATCTTTGTCACACAATAATAACGTCATGATAAAACGCGTGCCATAGTGGAAAACCTTCTCATCTATCACATTGTGCTCGTAGTACACTGTTCAATCCAGAAACAAAAAAAAACACATCAAGGGACATATTTTAATAGTAATCAAATCACACAGGGCTTGGGGCATATTAATCTTTTTTATTTAGGCTTTATAGTGCAGTTCATCAATGAACCAGAGACCTCTTCTAACTCACTTTTTCTCTTAAGACTGTCTCAAATGCGAGTTACTTTTCAAATTTGTTTTAAACCGGTGGATTCGTTTGTTTTTTGATGTAGTTAAAATCTACAGGATAGCTAATTACTCCTATTCTGCATTGTTCTCTACGGTGGTTTGTCGTGTAAAAGAAAAGCGAAAGAACAATTGTGAATTTGCGATTAATTTGGAAGAAACTTATCTCTTAGTCTGCCAGTGTAGAACCAGTAGGGCATCATTTCGGTGTTGCTATTCAAGGAAATGAATCAAACTTCAAAAGAAAGTGTGTTTCAGCTTTAACTGTTTTACTTCACCGTTTTATAGGAGCACTGATTTATTTCTGATAGGAACATACTATTCTGGTAACCCTGTGTAACGGTAATGGTATTTAAGAAAAAAGGCTAGAAAGTAGAGAGAAAGAGAGACAGAGCGAGAGAAAGAGAGAGAGAGATAGAGAGAGAGACAGAGAGAGAGAGAGAGAGAGAGAGAGAGAGAGAGAGAGAGAGAGAGAGAGAGAGAGAGAGAGAGATCAAAAGCAAAGAAAAAACACATGTACATCGTGAATTAGAAAAGTACTTTTCACCTGGTACTTATCTCGAACTTATTCTGCGACTGGTGTATTCAATAAGTTTGAACAATTATTTTCACGGACCAACTTGCTTAATATGCTAGTGTTTTTCTCATTTTTATTCTTTCTCTGTTTTACCACAAAACAATAATTGTGTAAACAAATGTAAACAACATCATGCCATATTACGTTTAAAATTGTTCAGAGCAAACCTTGTGACAAGATACTGAAATAAATTTTAAAAGTTTCCTCACTATAGGTATCAATTTTTTTAAGTATATCGTATTCATTGTAAGAAACTGAACACTACCGGAAAAACCCTGTTTTGTCTTTACAGTTTACATATTCCAAGCAATACTGAACACAACTAAATGAACGGAAAAACTTTCAACATTAAAACACTATACATGGTTTCTATTTATCAATCCTGACACAGTCTTCAAAAAATAGTATCGAATGGATTTCATTAATGTGATGCATCCTTTTAATAAACACTCACAAAAACACATGGAAGAATCATAATTAAAGAATGCTAAAAAGCATAAGAGTGTTTCATCGATTTGGAGCCTGTTTAATGCTAAAATGAGTATATTGCTATTTCAATTTGAACTTAACATACAACTCAGACAATCAAAACATCTGTACAGTAGCAACACGCATGCTACACCTATTTACCCTTATCCAGTTACCCTGCTATACCGATTTTAAAGGCCAGTTCTGTGCTTATAAACATCTTAACACATTTGAAAATAATTTTATTAGTGATTTCGCAAAAATCAATGTGCTATTTCTTAGAACGTTAATGCACTTAATTAACAGATCATAAACGCATTCGTAGTGTAGAATATTAATGCGCTGATTTTATATAATATAAATGTGCCTGTGATATAGAACACCAAGACGCTTTGTTTATTGTAACTAAATTTCTTGATATTTTATAGCAACATTGCTGTTCTTGTGCAGGAAATGCGAGCGCTTTGCAAAACAAAACAAAATTTGCAGCTAAAATGCATATATTTTAGAACTGAAATGCAATAGAAGAACGTCAATGTTCACACGTGCTAGAACGGTAATGCACTGAATTTTAGGACGTTAATATGTATACTTCTTGGAGCCTTAATGTGCTTCTCATTTTTTCACATTGTTGTGCTTACTTTGGACATGTTATGCCAATACTGTTTACAACGTTAAGGCATTTATTCTATAGAGCCTGTTATGAGCTTAGTGTGGAATGTCAAGACGGTCTCCAGACAGCGCTGTATGTGCTCTAGAGCCAGCACTGAATTACGAAAATTTTGATTGGAAGATGAATGAAAACAAAAATAAATCAGTGCGCAGCCTCACTTTTAACCAAGCTGTTTTCTTGTCGATTGATAGATTGTCGATATTACAGCAGGATACATAGGAAAAGCCGAAAAGTACACATTGTTGTTAAGGGAACCAACGCAGCACACCGTCTTTTTGGACGCAATACTGTTTTTCCTCCAAGTAGCTATTTGTACTTTGAAAAATTAGCATTATCTGATAAACTGAGTATTGTGTAACCATATTGTATACATCGGAATTTGCTTTACACCTAGTGCTTTACAAATGCTCACCGATTTTGATCAACCCTGTTTGATATAAAAATACGTCATCCGTCCTGAATCTTAATAAGAAGAAAGAAGATAATGAATAACAAAAGAAAGAATAATACGCAAGTTTATGTCTCAAAGAGACAACAATCAAATCCAGACACTTACGCTATGGTAAGGGAATCGAAATCCAACACAAGTTCATACTGTTCTAACAGCTAAATAAAGAATCTATCGGTTAATTCTACAAACAATTCTATGAATTCCATTGAGACTTTCATGAAATAGACGGTAAAATTTCTACGTTCAGATCACTATGGATTGGTGCTAAAAGTAAACACCAGTTTTAAAGCTTTAACATTACGTGATGTTGTTAGTTTTGCGATTCATGACACAAACACTTGACTGCCTAAGCGCTAATAGACGACACATGTGGATTGCAGTGCAAGATTTTTAGACAGCCTTGTTTATATACTCTTGGTTGCAAAGCCAACAGCTACATTGCAACACTTTTTCCATCTCAGCCAACTTGGTGTTACGCAGAGCCATCTATTACTACTCGGGAAATCTTTACCACTATTAGATCTTTGGACAAGTAACATTTCAAAAGATGCCGTTCTTATATCTCTGGATAATAAAACAGGGTTCGCGTTGGCGGGGTTTTTATCCACTTTTTGGGCTTTTTTTTAACCAAATAACTCACTTTTTCGGAACCCACCGAGTCTTTCTGGACCCAATTGAGTCACACTTTCTTTTTTTGACTCACTTTCCTGAGAACCCACGAAAATAAGGACATTTGAAGAATGTAAAATCTTTTGACGTTCATTTCGCTGCTTCCATGGATTTTAAAACAAAAAGTTTCATTTTGCAACAGAGATCCGTAGATGGGTTCTAACAGTATGCATTGTTTTGGAGACAAGACAGCTACAGATACATGCGCAAAAATCCTAATAAGAGATTAAACCGACATTCAAATCCGTTGCACATAATACATACATTTGGCAGAATATGACTAGTATTCCCAACAAGCGGAAGTTTTACGTAATTTTACGTCGCTCTTTTTTTTTAAAAGGCTGTTTCACATATAATATTAACACCATCTGTTTGTTAGTAAACAATCATTATATATCTTCTACATCTTGTAAAAATTACCTTTATTTTTTATAAACAATACCCTGTTATTTCCTTGATCAATCAAATCCAATTTACACGTTGTGATTTAATACAGGTAACAAAAACAACAGAATTTTAAACAACTCACATTTGAAAACAAAATTGTCCCCACCCAGATGTAAACATAAGAGATGAACCATTCATTAAACGGCCATGTGCATTTATGTAACAATAGCCAGACAATAGCAATCTGCTAACAAACACAAACAGATTTTGTTAGGGAGTAATATGTTTATATAAAAGACCGTTTTAATTTTGTTTGCAGCAACAGGAAATAATACAGCAAAATATGTTGTATCACATCCTCTAATTGATTCGTCCGATGAGTTTAAATTCTGATACATTTTTAGGTGGTCACTCGAATATTATATTTCGAACATACAATTTGCTAAAATTATCCATTTCAGCTCTTTTTGTTTTCATTTTAGCAAGATTTATCTGGCATTGTGATGATAAGTATCTTTATAATCAGATAATCCCTTCAAGATTATGGTGGGGATGAGGGGGTTGGCACTTTGGCCCTCAGTAGAAAACATTTAATACAACTCCACCCTTCATGAAACACAAACGTAGTTAAATATCATAACACGAAGCGCACATTTTATACAAGTGTGTCGTTGTGTGGATATCAATGAATACACCAATGAAATGACTAGAAATCAAACACGTGACATCACCAAGTGATGGGTAATTTATAAACACTGTATATATTTCTCGCTCATGGAGTCATTTTTTCCAACCAGAACTGAAACAGTAATCCGATGGAAAACTTTTTTTTTAATTTTTCGGTCGTGTTGTTGGAAAGATGTTGCACAAGTGTTGTGTAAAGACGTCGAAGAGGCGTCGGTTTTACGCGGTTTTACATAAATACCCACTTATTTTGCAACTAAAATTCAACCTTAGTTGTTTGGTTATGTTATCCGAAGCCATTCCAACTTCCAAACAGAACAAAAGCACAACCAAACAAGAAAATCTTTAGCTATGAAAAATGTATCTCCCACACGTATAGGATGAACATTTAAAAAAATTAAGCTGCATTCCTATTTATGGCACACACAATATCTAACCCATAAATAACAAATACCACGTGACTTTACTAAACATATTACAACGCCTTCCCAAAATTTGGTTGCGTATTTCTACTATCTACATCACACAAAAATGCAAAAATATGCCTGAACATTTTCGAGATATACAACTTTTAAAAATGAGATGAGCTGACGTCATCAAAGTCTATGACGTCACGTTGTCATGGCTACGAATTAGAGCTATCCTCACGTAGCACTTTCTGGTGAAGGAATAGATGTTTCTTGATCACTAGAACCAGCGTCCTTTGTATTTAATGCAAAACTACTATCCTTCATGCGTTTCTTTTGTTTCATTCGTCTATTTTGGAACCAGATTTTTACTTGCGTTTCATTTAAACCTAGCGCGGCCGCGATTTCAATCCTACGAGCACGCGTGAGGTATTTATTAAAATGGAATTCTTTTTCTAACTCTGTTAACTGTTTATTCGTAAAATTAGTCCGTCCCATATTTGGCTGGCCAGCAAATGAAGTAAACTCGCCGGATTTTGCTGCAAATAGAAAGAAAAAGTTCGTTCAAATTATTTGTTATTATACATATTTATATATTCACAATAATATGGAACAAGCATAATGATGATAATAGTCAGAATAATACTGGCACATGTTGGTGAATTGAATAATGAAAAAAGGAACTCAGCGTTGTTGATTGTTTAACCCGACAGCTTGTGATTATTAGAAGTTAAGCATTGATTATCCAGGCTCCAGGAATTGGTTAAGGAGAGGCGGGGCAGTTTTTTTTAAATTCTTTTTTGTTAACTTTTGGTTCCAAAGCCAGATTTTTGAGTCATTAAAATATGGGGTGTCCGGGGTGGGGGGATAGGTGGGTGGGGGGGGGGGGGGGGGTGGGGGCTATTGCAAATCCTCCATCAACGAGAAAAATAGACATTTTTTCTTGTGGTATTTTTCCTAAGTGCCTAGACCCTGGGAAATTGGGAGTGGTGGCGTTCTACTATTTGCACCGCAATCCTTGGAAGAAATAATGTGTTTGTATGCAAATGAATTAAAAAGAATGCAGATAGAAATCTCAAGTCCTGTGGTGTAGACAGGCACTTCGTAATGAAAATCACAGCTCTGTAAACTAATACAATATCGATCATGTCACAAAAAAATCAATATTTTTCATCTGCAAATGTACATCTCGGCACGAAAGATGCTGATGACACTTGATGATGGTCAATATTCCAAAACATCAAAGTCGCACAAATCATATCACATATCATTTCAAAAGCATATCAAAATGTGAATTTGCCTTCAGACCAATTGATCGAGAACCTTTGTGGATTGCAAACGATTTGGAAATAATGTCGATACGAAACTGGAATTCATTCAAAGAGTAATAAAAGGGACTTAGCTATGTATTTAGATATCTGACACTTTCTAAAGTTGTTACTGTAAATTTTGATAGCAGTTTATTCTTCGACTAGTCATTATATGAGAGTTTAATTTCTATTTGAAGAAACAAAAACACTGACATTCATATATTTTATATATAGCGAGGACTTCAAAATAAACCCGTCAAGCAGCGATTATACTTTTTCACACATTTACGAGCTAAAAATTTAATGTACTGTGATAATCGCATTAAAATAATTTGCAATGATGATGTCTGGATGTTTTGTCAAATACCGTTGAACCCCGGAAATAGAACCTGTAGTGGGGCTTCAAGTGACCGGAATTCCGGCATGGTTCCTTTTTTGAAGTTCCTTGTAACTCAAGACACCTGTAGTGGGACTATAGAAAAGTGGTCATATATGTAAGTAGCCCTATATGTAATGGGCCCTATTTGACTGTAGATACCTTCCCCGCCCCGATCCAAAGGAAATGTCGTCTCATAATTTCATTTTTGCGTGAAGCTGGAAACTAAGCTAATGTTTTCACACTGCCCTCAACTCAAAGTTTAGTGAAAAAAACTTCTTTACTCAATTCTTGCGCCCCGAGGACAAAACATAACCCTTTTGTATTCAAGCTGTTGTTTGCAGCTACTTGACTTCCATTCACGACATTTGAATTTTGGCAGATTTGATGAAAGCAACAAGAGCTTGATCAAACACATTCTACATATCAACTGAGCAAAATTAGGATCAGTTTCTTGGATATCCAAATAATGGGTGGATGACTTTTTTTTAGCTGATTAATATTTCAGGCAGAGTTTTGCTGGGATGTCCTTTGGGTTCCTTAATTAACTGTGACAGTCACAGCGCGTTGTTGTTGTGCTGTTAATGAAATCTTTTCTATAATGAACCAAAAAACTACAACAAAAGGGAGAGGGGGGAGGAGTGATATGCAGGAAAGATTCCTTCTCAACAATATTGTCTCAAAATGACACAAGTAAAAGCCAGGCTACTTAAAAAAAATCAGGAGCTCCATACAGTTTTAGGTTTTATTTTTGTTATTATTATTATTATTATTATTATTATTATTATTATTATTATTAATATTAATATTATTATTAATAATAATATTATTATTACTACTACTACTACTACTACTGCTGCTGAAGGCAAATTGTGCGCACAAGCAGATGGGAGAACGGGCTCTGATATCCTGCGTAGGTCTTTACGGACGGTGTAATACTGGGGTTGGACTGTGCTGGAGGGTTGGGGTGGGGGTGGGGGAAGAGAAGACCCCAGAAACCTGCCCACTTTCAATGTGGGTTTTCGTGGCATCACACACTACACCGAATAACAGTAACAGCTCGTTTTAGCCAACAAAAAAGCTTTCATTTCAAATTTCATAAGAAAATTTTAAAAATGAAAACCCCTAAAGACTGTACTATTCGACTCCAGTTATTATAAAAGCCGCAATTATAATTGACGAGGAAATCAATACCTCCGCAGATTGACTTCAAAAAGAAATCAAGAGAAATTGACTTTGATGTGCGTTGTGAACACATGCTTTGGGATGGTCAACAGCTTGCTAAGATATCGACAGGTAACGTTAGAAATTGCCGACTTGTTCCCGATTATGAGCTGTAGAAAATGCATTCAAAACATCAGCTGTCATTCCGAGGCTGTAAAGTGGCAAGTTTCTATAATTAAGAAACTGAATAGTCGATAGATTTTATTTACTATATGGTGTGACCCGCTTTATTAAGAAAATACAAGTAGATTCGGTTAGCTTTTAAAATGACCATGAAATATTATAACCCAATGGTTTATTTTGACAGTAAAAAAATAGATAAATATTAAATTTATTGTTTGTATTAAATCTGAATAACATTCCGGCCAAAAAACAATAAAGATAAAAAAATGAAAAAAAGGGGGCTGAAGTTGTGTGAAGGGAAACAACGGACATGAAAACTGTAGTCAATTCATTTCAATGTTGCAAAATGTCGCTTCATATCAATAAATAAAATAATGCAGAATACAAGTTGTATTACAAGTTGTATTTAGACAATAATAGAAGTGTTTGATTATTATAAGCTTTGCAAAAACAAAAAAAAAAAAAAAAAAAAAAAAACAACGGAAAAGTATAGCTTATTCGTTGGTAGTTTCCAAAATGATTCCGGTTATCCCTGGATCTGGAACACCCTTGGGTATGCCACAGGACCCAGCAGGGGCTGTCAGTCAGGTTCGATCACGTAGCCCCTCATTCAAAGTGAAATGAAGACTGTATAGGTATATTTGTGTCATGATTTCTCAATGGAAAACCGAATGTGTCGAGTTTCTTTGATTCTGATCTAAGTAAAACGTATTTCTCTACCATTAAACCTATTATAACCTTGCTGCATTCCATCTGCTATCCACTATTCACCAAAGAGAACTAGAGGGGGCAATGCACTCTTACATAAATGCGCGCAATTTTCACATTTCTGTTCGTACAAGAGGTAATAGAAGCTCACCTGTACGCTCTTAAAGCTTTAATATTTATCAAATAAAATATCTAACTGGTCCTCCCCTCCCTCCCTCCCCTCCCTCCCCTCCCTCCCCTCCCTCCCTCCCTCCCTCCCTCCCTCCCTCCCTCCCTCCCTCCCTCCCTCCCTCCCTCCCTCCCTCCCTCCCTCCCTCCCTCCCTCCCTCCCTCCCTCCCTCCCTCCACCAACAACGTGGTGTCATTGCAATAAAATTAGGGATTTTCATGTCATCGTCGAGAAAAGTATCATACTTTGTTCGTTTTTAAACTATAACGTTGCTCGTGCTGATTATTTATCTTCTTTTCTCAAACGGCATTTCATTTATATGTTTATACGTGATAATGGTTATGTACCGAGTCACTTGTAAGCCTTCATTGTGTAAGTGGCGTAGCATAGAATGTGTTTTGAGAAGCATAAATCCTGATTTTCTACGTTATTGTCTCACATTTAGGGTGCATTCACTGGCTCTATAAAGACCCAGGATCCGGGAGAGCGGGCGACTCTTCCTGTATTTTTCCCGGGGGGGTAGGTGGGCAAGAATCGTTTCGGTTGTCTTTAATGACCACTCTACCACCGGGCCCTCAATGCTAAACATTCTGCGCCTGAGTGTAGATTTTATATTTGCTCAAAGAGCAGAACATACGCTGGAGACAGGTCTCTGTTGTAAGTGGAACAACACACATGGTTTTAATGAAGCCTAAACGATCAGGTGCCAAGAGGGAGGATTCGTCCTGTCATTGCAACATTTGGAGGCAAGGACACGCTCGGTCGTGTGTGCTCGGGACAACGGGGCAAAGCAACCCCGTGCCTTAATAATTCATTGCTTCTCTTGTGTTTTCAACAAAATAGGGTTAGCCAATGCCTTTGAACGAAAGGGTATTTGGACCATGGAAAATCAAATTAGTCTGGAGAAAATTTTTGTTGGTGGAACTTTGGCAAATCATATTTGAACGGATAAAGGTTATAATTTTTGCTCAGTTCTTTGAGATGTGACAGATACACTACCATACAGCTTTTCAAATTGAAGTTTACATTAGCGTAGCCTCGATAAAGATCCCTTTATTTAAGCTAAAATGTTGAATAATGTGAAGGCAGTTTGATGTCAGTTCGTCCTTCCGGTCATTTAAGACTCCCACCACTCCTCTCTAACTGATTATTGCCGTTTATTGTGGGTGGTCACAAGTGCATATCAATAAGGTATGCAATTACATTGCATCGCATGTTTAGTACACAACAGAGGAAATTTTGAATCAATCTTTAACCATATGTTTTATTCGTAAGATTTAGCAAGTGTGTTTGGCGTAATGATTTTTAAAAATTGAAACATAATGTTCACGTACTTCTTGCTGAAATGTGAAATAGTGCACTTTCGAGACACATTGGGTGTTTTTTTTTCACGATTCATGCACCGAAACGAACCGAAAAAACTAGACCGAAATTCGCACAGCGAATTAGACCCTACTTGGAATGATTCGGCGGAAGAAGAAAAAAAGTAAACCAAAGCGAGGAAAAAAATAGGTGAAGAATTCGAGGCAATCCATCCCCATTTGGTATTTTCAATATCAAGTTGGAATATCATCAGCTGTTTGAAGAGTACGTTAAGATGTTATAATCAGTACCTCTGCCTTTCCAAAAATGTAAAATATGTCCCAAAGCCCTAACTTGCTAGGTTAAGGAAAAACTCTACAAACGGTTATTTCACGAGCTGTTATGAGATAAACATAGAATATGCAAATCAGGAGCCTCTGTCCAGTTTAGTTCCATTAAACGTGAATCATCGCAACGAGGAAGGATTGTGTTTGTAAGTGCTTTACTAATATCTATGTTTAAGATGGTATAATTTGTCGCAAAATGGTGGTGCGCCGAGTATTTTGCACCTAATATTCGCCTCTAATGACAGAAGATATGACACAAGAAGAAAGAATGAATAATAGCTATAAGAATATCATATCGCATACTTGTCAGAACAAGCTATCGTTTTATTTCGTAAAACGAGCTTTTACGAGTAAAAGCGCAATTCGCGTTCTCCACTTTTAATGGGTTCCCTTCCAGTAATATTTACCACGCAATATAAAAAAGAACTTTTTGAGGTACTGTTCAAGATACTCTAACCCTTCCATCCATCCTATGGCCAATCAGAATGCCCGAGACGTCGTCTGCTAGTCTCGTATAAACGACATTCCCTTTTTAGCCCCAAAAGGCGGTAAAACACGCCCAGGCTAGTTGGGGATGGATGGGACGGGTTAAAATCAAAGTTAAAAGTGGAGAACGCGAATTGCGCTTTTACTCGTAAAAGCTCGTTTTACGAAATAAAACGATAGTTTTACTTCGCAAAAGCTTTGAATTCGCTTATCTCCACTTTTAATGGGACTTGAGTCCGGAGCAGGGGAGCCTGCCATTCTTGAACTGCCCAAAAAGGTCGCGAATTACACTATGGCTTGTAAAAGCTCATTGCATATAGGCGAGGAGTGCTGTGCACTCGACGCAAAGAAGAAATAAAACTTGTCAGCTAAGTTTTAATTCTTTTAATGATTTCCTAAATAAAGTCCGGAGGCGTACCATTCCGGTCTTTCAACATAAGGTAAATCGTAACAAAGTAAAAAATATCACAGCAACTGTCAGTTGAGATGAGAAGGCTTCCAACCATGCCATCATCTTTTTTGAGAACTATCACCATCCCCCTCCAACCGCCCACCGGATGGATCCCTTCCTCAAGTTCTCACTATTCACTTGCTATGTATTGATGAACAATTAGGTTTATTTAGAAGTACTACAAAACGATCGTAAATCCATAGGAATTACGCAAATAAACTCTTTGACACTTCTAGTAAAGTGACTGAAGTGTCTTACAAGACATGCAATTCAAACTTGAAAAAGAAAGCGAGTCCGCTGTCTAACTTTTCTTCTTCTCATTTGATAAATTACCACGTTTATTTGACATAAACTCATAGCGATTGACTAGATAGTACTAAAACTACTGTAAATCGTCATAAAATGAAAAACAGAAAAAATTTTGCTTATTTATGACTGTTTTCCTATATGGGGCCGTTATGGTCCCATAAGCCCATAATGACACTATGGTACCTCATACCATGAACCATAAACCGGCTTTCGGCCTTCCGGCTACAACGGGTGTACGGTCACTGGGTACGTCTGGGACCGACATGGTCCCCCCCCCTTTCTTTCTGAAAAACATGAAGAAAGGAGATCAAAACTTAAGCATCCGAGTAGCCGTAAGACCGAAGACTGGGCTGTACTCATTACACATGCGATCCTGAACACTTCGGAGTAAATAAATGCTTAATTAAACATAACCGTCCAGCGTTCGTCCGTAACTTAATATAAGCACGAACCGAAATGGTCCAAAGGACCTGAGCGAAAGGCGAAATGTTCAGAGTAAGAAGGAAAGACCTTCTTGTAGGTTGTTACTTTCGTGGCTTGTTGTTGTTGTTACTGTTCCCATTACGGCCCTTGGAGAAGTTACTCTTGTGCTTGCCCTTGTTCTTAAACTTGGGAGAAGCATTCCTACAACAGAAACACTCAGCCTGTAATGGTCGTTTCTGAAGCCACGAACGGTCCTAATGAATATAAGCCAGACAATTCATCTTGAGAAAAATCTTTCAGATAGTATTTAACAAACGAGTTGGGGGAAACCCAACAACCTGTTTTTAATATATCCGAAAGGGACACGTTGCGTACCGCCCTGAGGGAATTGGCTACTTGCCTTACCTGATGGGCTTTGATGTTTGATTCCCCTAACGGGTTAGGGTCGATTTGTGCATCGTCATAGGCTGCCAAAATGATCCTTTTAATATAATTTGAGATCGACTGTTTCGAAAGATCTTTGTTAAATTTCGGCATAAACGAAATGATGAGAGCCTTCTGATTATCTGATCGGTAGGCCTCTGACATTTCCAAATACTGTTGCAGCGCCTTGACGGGACACAAAGAGACCAGACCGTCTGAGTCGGGGTCATCTGGTAGGGATGGGAGAGTAATGTGATCGAACGTTCCCATCCCTTGGGTCATGATGTGGGTTTTTCCCATGAATCCTGCTCTAGGGACTAGGGTGACCTTCTCCCATGTACCCTTATCTTTATTTACCTTTCTGTCTAGGGCATGGATTTCGCCTCTTCTTTTGCCCGAAGCTAAGGCCAATAAAAACGTGAATCTTAATGTTGCGTTTTTTGCTGAAATCACGTCCTTACTAAATATATCTGGGCGCTGAAGATACTGTAAGACTATTGATAAATCCCACTGCGCTATGTTGGATGGGCAGGGTGGGGAGCTTACTTTAAAATGTCTTACTAGCTGTGATAGGGAAGTATCTTCGCCCGGGTCGTAGCCTGTAGACGCTTTGAGTCTTGACCCTATAGCGGCCCTATAGCCCTCGATGGAACTTACCTTTAATTTCACCTCCGTGAAAAGGTGATCGAGGAAATCCGCTACCACTGCTGGGCTAGCCTGAAACGGATCTAGCTTAGAAGTGCTACACCAAGCGGCAAATTTATTCCACTGCGACCTGTAAACTTTGGCCGTTGAACCCTTGTGACTGTTTACTATTTTCTCTCTCACCTGCTTAGAAAAACCCTTGTTTTTCAGAAAGGACTGGTCAGACACCATAGGTGGAGGTTCAGTAAGCGAGGGGAGGGGTGGAAGTGATGCCAATGGGGTTGTGATAGCAACTCGTTGTGGCATGGGATCGGTATCGACCTTACTACCTTGCAATGGAGTAGGAGGGCGAACCATGGGGCTTCCGGTGTCCATGGGGCAATGAGTAATAGGAACGGTGGTTTCAACTCGATTACTCTCTGCAGGACTTGCCCTAAGATTGCTTGTGGGGGAAAGGCATACAGTACCTCGTCCCGTGGCCACTGACAATTGAGAGCGTCTACTGCCCAAGCTGCTGGGTCCGGGCAAGGAGACACGTACCGGGGAAGTTGGGTGGTCATCGCGTTTGCAAACAGATCCAGAGTCGGGGCACCCCATGGGGATTGGTGTGTCACCCACTGAAAGGACCGAGGGGATAGGCACCACTCGGTGTTGATAACTTGACCCTGTCTGGAGGCTAAGTCCGCTAGGACGTTTAATTTCCCGGCCAGGTGACGGGCGGAAACGGTCACCTGTTCCTCCCTGGCCTTTGAAAGAATTTGGAATGCAAGTTTGGACAGGGATCGTGATTTGGTGCCCCCCTGCTTGTTGAGGTAAGCTATGGCTGTGGAGTTGTCTAACCGAAAAAGGACTGCCTTGTTTCTGAGTTGGTTGGTCAGCTTGATTAGGGCAATCCAGACCACCCGAAGCTCCAGCCAGTTTATGTGGTAGGACTGAAGCGAGGGTGGCCATTTGCCCTTCCATACCTGACCATTCCAATAAATTCCCCACCCCGCATGGGACGCATCGGTCTGAATCTCTATCTCCGGGGTGGGGGGCTGAAATGGCATTCCTTCGGACATAATTAGAACATCGCACCACCACTGTAGGGCTTGTAGGGTTACCTGTGAAACTTGCATCCTCGCTGCGGGTGAACGACCCTGATGCAACGCCCATCTTACCTGGCTTTGAAATGGCCTGTAATGGAGACGGCCCAGGGGGACTGTCTTCTCTGTTGCCACTAACAGGCCGAGGAGCGATTCCATGGCCTGTAATCTCACCTTCTTTCCTGGGGAAATACCTTTTATGGCATCTGCAATTCTCTGGCGGCGTTCTGGCGTAGGGAACGCCTTTGCTATTGCCAGATCCCAAAACTCCCCTAGAAAGGTAATGGACTGTTTGGGGGTTAGTTCGGACTTGGCTAGGTTTACTACTAGACCTACCTCTAGTGCCTTGCGAACTAAAGACATTGTATGAATCTCGGTTACCTGCCTGTCTTGATTCGCCAGAAACCAGTCGTCCAGATACTGAAAGACTAACATCCCTTCTAGCCGTGCCCATGTTTTCAGTACTTTCATGACCTTGGAGAAAACGTACGGGGCCGTAGCCAGACCGAAGGGAAGTGCCAGAAACCAAAATCGTCTTTTCCCTACTTGAAAGGCTAGAAATTTTCTTGCCGAGCGATGGAGAGGAATATGGAGGTAAGCATCGGAGAGATCTATGGAGGTACCCCACATCCCTTCCCGTAATGACCCTTTTATCACCTGGGCCGTGTCCATCTGAAAGGTGATCACTCGGAGAAAACCGTTTATGGGGGAAAGGTCGATTACCAGCCTCCACCCTCCGGATTTCTTGGGAACCAGAAAAACTCTGCTGAAAAAACCCATTTGATTTTCTGGCATTTCCTCTATCGCCTGTTTTTGAGACAAGCTCAGTAGCATTTCTTGGAGAGCTCGGTCTTTTTCTGACCCCTTGGCGTAAGAGGTGACTAGTTGTCTTGGCGCATGGGCGGTTAGGGGAATAGGGCACCTGAGCCCGTTCCGGTCTCGTTTGAAAGGTAGGGAGTAACCTCTCTTTAACCAACGTACTACCCTTCGAGACGCCCCCATTTCTGCCCATTGCTGCCAAAACTTTCCTAGTCTTCCTCCTACGGGCAAGGAGGCGTTTAAGGAAAGTAAATTTTCCAAGTCTCTTAAGTTTGCTAAAGTATCGCCAGGAGATAAGGGAATCTCGTGACGGTACTTTGGTTGGCTGCTACCTGAACGACTGTGGAGCCGGACCCTCTGTCTTGCTGCCGGGGCTGGGTTTCGGTTTCTTGACAGGGGGCTGTTGTGGCTGCGCACTCGGCTTAGACGGTGCTGGAGAGGACTGTTGTGGTCTCTTCCTCTTCAGTGGACGTTTGAAGGAGGAGCGAGACATCCTGGACATCAGGGCATAATCTTGCGAAAGCGAACGACTTTCCTGGTTCACCCTCTCTATCTCGGCGGGAGGAAATAGTTCTCGTTCCTCCAGGATAGGGGCATGACGCAGGTCCCGCAAACCTTTGACACTAGACCAGCAGTGCTGGAGAAAGGCATCTCGACGTAAGTAGACCATTGAAGTCATCAAAAAAGTGGAAAGTTTGACCACGTCTCGGGTAGCTAAGGCCAGGCATTCCATCAATTTAGCAGACACGGGATCACTAAGGCGAAGTTCTTCCCAACGCGACTTTAGTGCTTTAAGTGCATGATCTTGAAAAGACATAATGTTCAGGATGTGGCGAGAAGACGCCTCGATGGTCTTTGCGTCTTTCTCCACTAATGGAATGTCTGAGTCACTACGCACTGTGGGCATCCAGACTGTACGCTTCACGGGCTGCTCCAGTGCCTCTAGGGGAATTTTTTCATCCGCTGACCGATATGGTCCTGGTCGTACTGAGCAATGTTTAGATAAATGGAAACGCGACAACGTGCGACCCTCACCGGCGTCCATCTTCTTGAACTCTTTCGCGCGGACCGTGACAGCATGAGCAATGCCCTCACTGGTGGCTAGTGCGATAAACGAGTCCTGTTGTGGTGGAGCTGCCTGAGATGTCATCCGAATGGGCGGATCCTCCTTATCTAAATTTGGGGAGCCACAGGAGACCTCTGCTAAGCGGGCTATCTCTTGAATGGCATCCCTGAACGGCACGTCTTCTGGTGCAATCGTAGAAGCAGAACTCGAGGGGGCCGCGTCCTCGACCGATGGGGCAAGATCTGGTGGAGAGGGAGTACGGATGGGCCGTCTGCCCGCTGCCGCTGGATCTCTCCAAAGTCGATGCCCTTGGCCGGGAGAACGCACCTGCTCCACTGCCCGTAACGGTAAATGACAACGGGAATGTACTGACGTACCCTCGGATTCTTCTTCCCCGTCTTCCACCTCCGACTCCTGTTCATCAGATGCTGCTTCTGGGAGTTGGGATTGTGAAAAATGTGACATGTGGGGTTCCCCTACTGGGGTGTAAATTTCTTTCTCCCTGTTGCTTGGGACTGCTGCTAGGGGAGAATTTTCCATCGGCCCGATTTCCTCATCATCTTCCAGCAATGCGGAGACTTGGCCCGAAAGGGGCACGCCCACGGAATCCTCCTCGCTGATGGTGACCGTTTCGGGAATATCCACGTTAGAGTCCAGCGGGAGGTGAGGTACAGGCGAGCCCGATATCGCTGCCACTGACTGAAATTCCGGAGGAGGACGAGAAACCGTAGCTGATGGTTTAGGCTTTTGCCTTTGACTAAGCAGACTCTCCTGCTTCTGAACTTGACTCTGTAAATCCAAAAGTTGTTTTTGCAGTTGCGATTGCATAGACAAAAACGCTGAAAATTCACTCGGGAGACGCTGCAGCTGAGGAGGGGGGGATAAGTCCTCTCGCGGGGGAATGCCTAACTGGCCTGTAACCGCCGAAAGTACTGTTCCCGTATCCCTATGCGTTAAAGTCACTTGTTCCTCAGACGGGGACTTAAACGCCCCTCCTGGACTGCCACTGGGTTTCACTCTAGGAGGTGAGGCCCATGCCTCGCGGAGACGATCCCGTTCTTGCCCTTCCGGGATGTCCAATTCTGCTACAGTCTCAGAAAATGCACGTCCTTTACTCTTGGACTTTTTATGTCTCTTAACTGGCGTAGCGGATTCCGATTCTGCACCAGTGTCTACGTGTACGGGGGTGGAGACCTGGCCCAGAATAACGGAGCTAGCCTTCTTCATGGTATCACGAATAAATTCACGAGTAACAAACGAAGCTGACGAAAGGAATTTGCGCTTATCCCTCCTGCGCTCGTTCTTGGTCCTATTCCGTAATAGGACTTTCCAATCCTCTGGAGAAAGATGTAGACACTCGCCACACTGGCTGTCTGGCTCACACAGAGGTATTCCACTATTCCGTCTACAGCGGTCGCAGATGGAGTGGGGGTTACACGCGGTTGGAGGATGGATACACTGAGGCAGTAACGGTGGAGAATGTAGACTGGCCTCTGTCATATCTGAAATGCAAGCAGAGAAAAACAACGGTGAGAATATGTAGTATAAAACAACGCACAAAACTACATTTCTCCGTGCTTTGCTTCAACTGCAAGCTTTAACCTTCCAAGCTGTGTTTACAATTGCTTAAACACCGCAATAACTCGCTGGGTCTAAGGAAAGACGAAAAGAGATGCTTCCCGGAACGATAACGTTCCCGGGCCGTAACGGGCTGGACCGTAATGGCACCACCCGTGTCGGATATGGATCTCTCTTGCCTCAGATGCACCTGGGACCATCGGACCGTAACGGGTTTTGTGAATCCCGTTGGACCAGAATGGTCTTCTCGCACCCGTGACCGTAAGACCACAAAGGGAAAACGGTCCTGGCAAAGAAAATGACCCTCAGACGTCACAGAAAACGTCTCTTTTCGTCGGAGAACGCTGTCAGACTTGCAGAACCTGCTCTACAAAGACTGAGAAGCGACCCATGGAGTAAAGCTTAAGCAAAAACTGGCCATTTCCGCGATGACACAGCTGGCTGGTAAAGCTTGGAGTCTGATCAGGTCCAGCAGCCTGAAAAGATCCTACTCCTAGACGAACTGAGGTGGAACTGGTAAGTTCCTCGATCTGAATGAAAGTGGAGAAAGAGGCGCACTTCTCGGGACTAGGAAAGTGTCTCCGTGATCGTGCAAACTCAACCTAATCAGACCGAAGAGTAAGATGGCGAATAAACACACTTCGGCTCCATAAATTTATCCCAACGCACAATAATAGATAAAACAATCCATTAGGCAGTGAATTAAGTAAAAAATGAAGCAATTCGCACCTTAAACCAGTTCCCTTGCTGCAAAAAACCGGCAGCACACAGAATGGCGTGTTGTATCGACGCCACGCAAAAAGGGAATGTCGTTTATACGAGACTAGCAGACGACGTCTCGGGCATTCTGATTGGCCATAGGATGGATGGAAGGGTTAGAGTATCTTGAACAGTACCTCAAAAAGTTCTTTTTTATATTGCGTGGTAAATATTACTGGAAGGGAACCCATTAAAAGTGGAGATAAGCGAATTCAAAGCTTTTGCGAAGTAAAACATACATTTATGTTTCAGGAGCGGATCCAGTGTTTACAAAGAAGTGACCCAATCCTCCCGGCCCCCTTACCGATAAACATAAAAACCACCCCCCACCCCATCCTCTTATTGACATATTAACGTTACTAAACCTTTTCAACTGGGAATTGTATTGTTGTGACCAGTAGTAATCTAACAAGGAGAGATCCCACCAAAAATTTTAAAGGGATGTCAGTTCCCAAAGGTAACTTTGTTCAAAGCTTTCTCAGCGCCCGATTTGAAACCTAAGAAAGATCTTCAGTATTGCAAGCGCCCCTTCCCTCCAAATAAATCAAGGTAACATTCCATGTTTATTTTTTACCTATTACATTTAAGTAGCATCTTGTCTGCAAATGATGAAAAAGCGTCGAATTTGCGCAGATCTTTTAGTTTAATGTGCCTTTGAATAACGTTCGTGACGGTTTTTTCGGTACAGAAGAGTTCATAATTCAATGGCTTTTAAGGTTCATGTTAATATATGCGAAAACAATAATAATTATAACACAACTGAAGTAAGCTATTTTAGGCGGTACATTGCCCGTATACCAGGCTAGCAGTCAACCCCCTTTCACGTATCACAATAAAATATGTAGCACCCTTTTTTTGCCTATTTGTCTTATATTGGTATAAAGTTACCTTTGATAACGCAGTTTATATGGTTCTTTTGTGTTTACAAATTTTACATATCATTAGATATCCGTTGACATCTTTTTAGGACACCATTTGTATCAATTTGCCTCTAGTATCTAAATATTATCTTGCATCTAAATCCAATCAACACAATGTCAATGTTTCTTTCTTAAAATCTAGTTCAATAAAATGTTAATATATTTTGCACTGCTGGCTTAAAATGGCATTATTAAACGTCTGAACTATTGCCAATTGTGATTCAGTCATAATCAATTCAGTGATTCCTTTCTAGCAGTCTTCTTTATCCTTCCGGTAAATTAAATAAATCTTGGGAAACTTTCTCTTCTATCTCACAAACCAGGCGTTACGTAAACTAATATACAAGCTTCGCAATACTTTGGAAGAAACCATCACTAACGATAAAAAACACCACTCGGTTAAAAACTTTCAGCATCTATTTGTTTTGGTCATTGAATAACAAATCAACGAACGACACGGCGAAATTCATACAATCAAACGAATTTAATGCGAAATCCTTGGATATCTCACATAAATGTGTATAAAATTTAGCACTGACCTACCGGTAAGCTTCTACCAAGCGTAACCTCAAAATCTGTCATGGTTGATTGGAGGCCATGTTAATGAAGCTAGAAAACTGCTAAGAAAGTGACTGTCTGCCCCGGTATTCAAAAAAATTAACTGTACACCGCAAAAGGGAAATCAGCTGATTTAGCTAAATTATGTGAACAATTTTTATAATAATATCTTTCAACATAAAAGTAAAATTCATAAATTAACATTCAAAAGTTCTGTTAGCTACAGGAACTGTTAACTGAATTTGTTGACTGTACAGTTAACTTTTGTGAATACGGCCCCTGGCCATTATTTTTTGACACCATTACCAACTGAAATCTCATGTCAGGTGAGGTACTTTATACTCCATATTCTACCAAATTTGGCGACGATCGGTCTTCATGCTTTCGAATAATTCAGGCAGGATTGGAAAAAAATCAAAATGGCCGCCATGCAGCTGTGCAGTGCGAAGACCTAGGTTCTTGAATATATATGAGAGTACGGACGCCTAAAATCCAATAATAAACAATGATATATAAAAAGTCATTATCCGCTCTTCGCGTTCATATACATTCTATACAACCGATATACACATAACGGTAAGATTGGGTTAAAGTGATAATATCTATGATTTCATGTAGAAGTACAAAGCCTTGCAAATCTATCTTTTTCTTTAGATAATCGTTAAAATTGATAAAAAAAACCAGTCCCATCTGATCAGGTTTGCCCATACATGAAACAACCTCTGATTAATTTCGACGAAATACCAACATTTCTAACTAAAAGTTTTGTTTTTGTTTTTATTTATTTATTTTTTTTTTGGGGGGGGGGGCAATCAAATATCAACGTTTTAATACAACGTGTAGTGGTGACCAGCTGTGGTTAGCTGAGTTCGGTTTTTAATGTGCAGCTTGAAAAACGCATGTCCATCATTTCAATTTGAATCCATTAAGGCTAACACTGTTTAAAGATAAAAGACACATAAATGATATTTTAATGGATGCGCGGTATCGTTGTAGATTAACCAGTAATAAAACTGCCAGGATACCACGCGAGATCTAAAGCTGTTCTCAACATGTCACGTGAACATGCCTTGCCTCCCTGTCTTCTCCGTAAGACCGGGTTTAAAATCTTATTAGCTGTTCAAGAGGCAGTTATATATATATATATATATATATATATATATATATATATTATATATATATATATATATATATATATATATATATATATATATATATATATATATATATATATATATCTGAATATTTAAATTGTTAAGCATATCTATCCGACAGGACATGAATGTTTCTTACTATAAATTTAAACTGTACAAAAACATAGATATCTGAAAACGGGATTTTGTATCTTTTATATATCGCTGTTTCCGTGTCACAGTAATTAGTACGGGAGAAAAAAATATGCAACGTTTAGGTATTTAAAAAAGGAGAATTTTCTATCCCTGGAAAACCCTGGTTTGATTTATTTGTGAACTGATCATATCCGTTTTCAGCTTTGTCGAGGCAGCAAAGGGAATCTGACCGAGGCTTGACAGAAGCAGATGACACTTGAACACACAGGAATTATCGTAGGGAGGGGTGAGGTCGGGGGAGGGGGGGGGAGAAGGGGATGACGTTAATGATACAAGGGGTAGAATGCAGGTGGGGTGACAGCAACAAAAACAGTGAGGTTAAAAGAACCACTTGAGTTTGCTATTGTTATGAATAAAAGGTGAGATCTAATACCCTGATAAGCATGTTTGTGGTCTTGTAAAAACACATTGCATTAAAGGTTATGTTTTCTTAGTATCGTATTTAAGCTCTTTAAATATTTGACTTTAAAATAATGGAGCTAAATGTAAATAAATTCAGATCTAATTTTTTACTTAACTTTGTTTGACGAGATTTTAAAGCTCTTGAACGACTTTCAAAGTTGCCCGTGAAACTGAAGAACAAAATGAATTTTATTCTTGTAAATTATTTCTTTCTTGCTTGTTTTGAACCAATGCAGTGAAAAGCACCAACCCTGGCTTAACTGAGTTAAGTCAGAGTTAAGTCGTATATCGTATAAAAAGAACATAAGATAACGTAGTTTGCGGTTATTTCTCGCCCGTGCACGGTATTCGCACACAGATACTGACCAGTAAAAAAATGGTCGCACCCCTGTATAAGCCATAATCAGAATCATAAATGTTAGCCAGTATAAGTAATAGCATCATAGCGGAAATTTTGTGCGAATTCGCGGTCTTTCTGTTTTCCGTGCACCACCCCTCCCATACGATAAGACAGAGACAAATATAATTATAAAAAAGTGCCATGGTTTCAGAAGTTGTTTTTCTTTATAAAATATAAAAAAAAAACAAGTAATATTCGTACGAAACTGAACGACATGCAAAATTTGTGTACTTTTGGAACATCAAAACAAACAGTGTGTGTATGTAGATGCAGGTGCATTGTAGAGAACACAAAGTGATATGTATTCCTTTTCAGAGATGAAAATATTGCTCTCAACGGGGCAGCCTGTAATTTATACCTACCGACAGGTTTGATCAAAATTTAATTTCTGACAATTAGGGGGGACCCGTTCGCGAAATGTATACACTTGCTTGGCATTCGAATGCACGGTATCTCAACATTAGAGGTATATCAAAACGCAAGCTTATTTTTCAACACGCACTTTTTGATGTCCGTATAACGTTTTCAGAAATGTCAGCATGTCTTTCTGACAAGAGAATATCAAAACTTGTATGGCCCTGACTTTTCAAATGATGTGTGCTTAAAAAGGGGCTAATATAATGGTTATAATGACTTCAACTTCAATTTTTTTTCAATAAAGGAGGTTTTTCTCGTGAGAAAATGTTACACTGATATTGCTTGTGAAGGTTTTGATAATGACATTGGGTTTCGATACTAACCAAAGGAACACCATGAACTGGCTAAGCCAACAAACGCCGGGATGATCTAAGATGTCTGACGAAAACTAATTCAACTTAGATTTCCCTATGCGTCTTTTAAAATTACGTTTGAGTGTGAAAACCATTGTGAAGGACTACAAAAAATGGGGTTCTCAAATTCGCTTCATTCCGGTGAGGATTTCACGTGGCCTTCCGGTAACAGATACGCACGTGAATCTTACTGAATTCCGGAGTTTTATAACCCTCTTTCTGCACGTGATTTGTAAGAGTGCAAGCGCACGTGTGAACGGGGTGACAAACAAATCCATGACACATTGCGACACTGGAGTAATGTTGGATAGCCGACTCATCCAACGTCGGATCAACATTGGATTCCGGTTGATTATGTAAGCTGAAATACTTGCGAACGTTAGATAGACACCGATTATCCGACGTTTAACAAATTTTGTGTTGGGGTTGCAAGTGGAAGTCGAAGAAACGCATATTTTCAAACGTTGTATAGACATCGCGGAGTAACGTTGCACATGAGTCGGGAAAATATAAGTCTGGAATTGCCATCTAGAAGTAACAATGATAAGGTGTCGTAGTCACCCTTACGTTAAAGTACCTCACCCTTCGCCTATCCAGCAGAATATGTATAAAGTCAAGTTTTATGAATATTTTTAAAAAGTAGGCGGGAAAAAACGTGCTCGCGTCTGAAATTTCCACATTTTACGTTCTTAGTTTCGTGTGTTTTAAAAGCGAGCTGTCATGGCTTCCATTTCCGGTGAGCGATAACATGATGAGTGTTCATTGTTTGTGACGGGGATACATTGTCTGTTATTTGATGTTTATACAACATCGATTTTTAGACAGTTATTCAATGCCACATCACAGACGTTGATTAGACGTCGGAGAGAGTGGCGTTTTGGCTGTGACCAAAAGCAACATCTAAACAACTTTACTTATTCAAACTCAGTTCAACTTTGTGTCAAAGAAGTTGATAATACCTTGATCTATGGTCGCAACCAATCACAACCAAATTACAACCAGATTCAATGTTGCAGTGTGGTCGGGCGGAGTCGCAGCCTCAAATCGATGCTGGACTGACGTCGAAATATTTACTGGGTTAAAGTCCGAGCGCGAGCAATTACTCGCACGTTCACACTGATGTGAGTGAACCGAGAAGTCCGTTTTTTAGATTTGCCTATTGGTTTCAGGCACTAATCACACATGGATTCAAACTGCGCGGTGGTGAGGCCTTAACCATGCGCAAACGAAATGCAGAAGAAAAGAATTCTAGTAACTTGTTCCTTCAGATCGATTCGGTTCTCTTCGAATCACTTCCGGTCAACGTGAAATGAATCGGATGAATTAGAACTTCCAGATCCTTTCACTTCCTATCCCGGTCAAATGGCCTTTAACATCTAGAGCCTCATAACTCTTCTGCATGTAAAATTCCATAAATCAACAAAAGTAATCCTTGTATATAACATTTGATATAAACCTTATTACGGCGTAAATGAAACAGCACGCAAAAACTAATGTTTAGGGAATGGAAATAAATCGGGTACTAATGCAACACGGCGGTTGGGTAATCACGCTTGATTTTGACGAATTGCTAATAAATTAGTCTCATCACAGAAGTTGACTTTTCTATACCCTGGTTGAGAATTTCTTTATGATGTTTCCTTCTGATTCCACAACACTAAATTTACATTTTAAAAATTGAAAAGAAAAAGTGTGATTGTTCTGTCCTTTTAATTTATCTAATATCTATATAATTGAAATTACTGAAAAGGGTAAAACGATGGCTGGAGTTAGGCGTATATTGATAGACCGCTTTCCAACAAAGCTTTAGGGACCATCCAGAAAGTACAATGCGGGGCTGGGGGAGTAGCCTGAAGAAAGGAAAGTTCTTGTGGTGTTGTTTTGGCGTATGACGGTTGTATAATAAACATCATAGAATAAAAATTGTATAGGTAAACATTAATCGAACTTTTTTTGTTCTATTAGGAATGTTTCAGAAAAAATCCAGTGTAGCTGTATGGCCCTGGAGGATGTTGAGAAACTAATTTAAAAAAAACTAATTAAAAAAAACTTTCAAGGTACATCGAAATTCCGATGCAGATTTCGGATAAACCATAACTTTGGATTTAATGCCGTTTCTGTGGCTGAAAAAAGTAGTCTCATTTCTTGATTTTCAATAATGGGGTAAGAAAACTAGTAAGAGCAGCAGTAGCATGTTTTTTTCTCGTCGCAAAGGTAAAAAATAAAAGATCATCTACATGAGAAATATACTCACTCCTCATTTGCTGAAGGAAAAAAGATCTGAGGATGGTGGGAGCTAATTTGCACTGCATCAAGACTACACGATTTTGGCTTGATGAGGGAAGGCAAAAAGGGGTAGAAGTTGCAACACCAGAGTCTTGTTAAGAACTTCCAAATGGAGGAAAATCAATTTGCTTTGGCATCTGAGACCCTGTGGGATTAGCCATTGCAAGTTAGACTCATATTTGCAAACACAAGAACAAGGAACTGCACGTCGTGTAGATTTAATGAACCATTGTTAGCTCTAATTCTTGAGATTTCCCACAACGACTGATCCATTGTGTATATGTCTGTATGTGCGTCTGTGTATGACCGACCGGGCATAGTTTTACGTGGTAAACGGGACGGAATTCAAACAAAAAAAAATTCAGAACATCCAACCCAAAGAGTGCAAGGATGGTTTTATTTCGAGGTTAGGATTTTTATAGCGGCGATGTTTTTATCATTCTTTATCTTATTTGATTAGGATCCAGACTGTGTATGGATCAAACATTTAATAAAACTAGATACCTAAAATTTATCCAATTATAGCAGTTACCATTCCTAACATATTTTGGATGCACAGAGTAGGAGATGAGGAACAGGCTTGCTTCGATCACAACGGAGACAACTACTTAGAGCTGATAAAACAATGGCGGACAGATATCCAGCTTCCTGCACCAAATGTAATCAATCCAAGAGCCATTACGCACGCGAACAGGACCTACGAGTATCGCGAAAGAACCCAGATCTTCTGCAAATATCCATTTTCTTTTTTATCGCTCATACGCATGTGAGTTAAAAGAGCGAAGATAAATAAATAATCCGTGCAGTCATTTTTAAAGAAATAAGCTCTGTGAGTTGTTTAAGCTACACGGAATGCTATTTTGCTTGGTAGAATCTGTATAAAACTACTAAATCTAGTAAGTATGTAATTGATGACCAACAGGCACTATAAAACTAAATCAGAGAGATGGATACCTGTAGAGAGAGAGAGAGAGAGAGAGAGAGAGAGAGAGAGAGAGAGAGAGAGAGAGAGAGAGAGAGAGAGAGAGAGAGAGAGAGAGAAAGACAGGTACATTGCCACAATAAGCTGACACTTTTTTACAACTGTTTACAGGACAAAAAAAGAAAACAGCACTTAAACCAAATCGCTGGTATTTTTTTGCTAGGATTTCGTTGACTTGTTGTCTATGTTTTCCTGTTAACACCATACATTAGTGGTCGATGTAAATAATGAAACGGGGGTAATACTTTGGCAATATTTCACCGGCTTCATGGTTTTTAAAAAAATAAATTTAAATATTTTTATTCGATATATTTGACATAAAACAATTCATGCCTAAACTGCTCACAGTGTGTAATGTTAATAAGTAAATAATCATTTAATGTAACAGAAACGGTCAATGTTTATCTACTTACTGGTCATATTTTTATTATAAGTTAGTATATTTCAGTTTGCACTTTATTTACATGAAAACCTCCACAAAATTTGCTATTAAATCATTCAAACATTTTGGGTTCATTCATCCAACATACATTAATTCGATCATATTATCAATACATAATAATTTGTTCAATACCCAGAAGTTTTACCAAATTTATAATCTATTTGGCATATTCACACAAAGAAAAGGAGCAACGTGCTTCAGAGTTGAAAATTTTTGATTCATTTAAAAGGTATTTTGGCAGATACCGCGGCACCACCCAAAAGGAAGATAGGTCCCAACATAAGTCATAATGAAATTCCAAGGTGTTTGATGGGTTTCATGTCACAATAAAACTGGAAAACTTTTCGGCAAGGGGTAATTTTTAGAGTACCATTAATAGTTGGCACTTCTCGGGGGTAGCGCGTAAAATTGTTGTTCGAAAAGTGTAAATCTTCTGCCAAAATGAATGCTTGCATTTTAATCGATCACCTTCTTATTATCAAATAAATCCACAAATATAATCTATCGTATTAAAAGTTTTAATACATAAACAAAAATAAACGTGCTCGGTTTAACAGTTTTCGTGTTCTATTGATTAAAGCGCAACTTTAATTTCAAATCAGATTGCATGTTCTTTCACATCGATAAAGAATATAAAATACTTTCAACGAACAAAACGCTTTACAGCTGAATGACTGCTGTATTGTAAAAACCAAAAACATTTTGCTGCAATTAAAAGCACGCAATTTACTAATTGGCGAGCTTACAGACGCACATATGTTCTTTTGTACAGCAGTATTATATGATGGCGGAATCACACGCGAGAACGTTTCAAGTCCTTTTGAATATGAGTCAATATCTCAATAAATAATCGATTGTTCGTAGCACGGGAACAGCCATCCTTATACCTGAACGAAATGCTAAATAAGTAAATTCTCTATATCCGTTTTTATATATATAAACAGTTATACATAAGTTGATTGGGTTGTGAAAATTTGGTTTAATTCGTGTGTACTTTCTTTAGGTTCAAAATGATTTTCTTGCAACTTGGTTCATCTGCAGTGCCAGAAAAGCAGAGATAAGAGAGAGAGAGAGAGAGAGAGAGAGAGAGAGAGAGAGAGAGAGAGAGAGAGAGAGAGAGAGAGAGAGAGAGAGAGAGAGAGCGAAACCATAAAACACAGCAATGACCAACGCTAACAAGGCCTGTCAATGCAGAGAAAAACGCGCAAAATATTTTTAGGATATATCTTGCACGTAGTGGCGATGTTTGGTGGCTTGTTCTGTATGCCATATTGATAAGATAAGTAGCACGTGGCTCCATCTATACGATCTGTTGTTAACTGTAGCTTAACAACATAACAGCAGTTGAACCAAAGGTCATCCATTCCCATCTCTGTAGCGGTTTAGTTTGCGAGAAAAATAACACAACACGAGTCAGCCAAGGGCCTATTGAATGCTATATGTGAGTGATAAAATGATGCATTTCAACCACAAAGACCGTCAGTTTTGAAAGGTAAATGTTTCAATGTCAGAAAACATCGCAATCCAGATTTGCTTATAAAAACGAAGCAGCATGCCCAGTTTATCAATCCAGCACTTTTAACATTCTTTTGTCAGTTTCAACACTGTTTTTGGTAATAGGTATTTTTAAATGGCTATTTTTTATGTATAAAAAGCCAACCACAAAACCGCTTCTCCACCTCAAAATTCTATCACGGATGGTTTTTAAATATTGATTTTAAGTTGCCGCAACGTATCCCCAATAAAAAAAGATTTTTGGCCAGTTATAAACATGAGAAGTTTTCTTTCCGTATTTTTTTTGCGGATGTAGTAGCTAAAAATGTGCTACCCCCTCCCCCCTCTCACCCCTCGAAGCTGGAGGGATTCCTGGCATGTCTGGAATGCATTTTTCAGAAATTAGAAAATATTTTTATGAGATTATATGGAGTCATTCTTTCATATTTAATCACAGATTAGAAAATTCATCATATATCACTTCGGAATTATATTGATATCCGGAATATTTTTTAAATATATGAGCTGTATCAAAGATAAAAAAATGATCTGTACAATGACATTGGGAAAACATTTAAGAAATATAATGGAGAAGAATAAGAGATAAAATAACGGAGTGTCTTAATTCCTCTTGATCTGTGAAATTCAAATTTGTGAAATATATGAAGTGGTGAATTAAGATACTGTGACTCTCTTGTGACTCATTACCATAATCAAGAAACCCGAAAACCAGACCATTCTAGAACAAAATAAGACCTTTCTGAAAGTAAGACCATTCTGGAAGTAACATAGGGTTTGAGGGGTTCTTGATATTCAAAACGCAGCCCCTAACTCGATCCGAAAGAATTGGTACCAGAATGTGAATCAGAATCTGTGTGTAAAAAAAAACACAATATAAAACAAAATAAAAAACGTGCTGAAAAAGAAAGCTGGAACTATTAAAGTAAACATAGAAAAGTGCAAGCATTTTTATAAGATTGGCGCCAGATTTGTGTTTTATGAGGCACTTATCAAAAAGTGTTTGGTAGGATCTGGTATGATGCTCCCATACACTTTGCGCTTCAGAGCGAAAGGTCAAAAGGGGAAGTTTATTACGAGACAGTATATTGGAACAGTTCCAACAGACGTCATGAACTGAAGAATATATATACTCATAAAGATGAGTATTGAGTATACATCATGATTAAGACTATCTTTCTTCTCAGTTGTGATGTTCTATGCCTTTGATCATACCGTATTTTACAACAAATGGTGTTTTGAGGAAGACTTTTCTGCCTGCTTCTCTCGTGAAATTTCGCTTTTTTCTGTTGGTGCAGAAATTATGTTCTTCCGTTTTTTTTTAACAAAGAAACAGAGAAACTATGCGGAATAAAATCAAAACGTTCCATAACAGTAATGCCATTAGAGCAGCAGCTTTTGGACCAAGCATTCGAATTTACGGAAGCTGCAAAAATGTGATACTTGCAAACATTGTAACATAAGGGGGTTCTGCTGCCAATTAAGGAAACATACTACAGCTTTCCACGTCACTTTCGCAGACGTTTGATGGGCAGTTTTTCGATACCAAACGTTCAGATTCTTTACATTGTTGTTCCTGTATAAAGTTGATAACCGTGTTGAAATGTTTTCTGCTGTTTTCAGAAAAGTTGTGGCGAAGGATATAAAAAAAGAGTACTTCAACTGGAATAAAACAAAACACATTCGAAAGGAACAGTGAAATACTGCCAGTGAACGATTTTAACCGATTTCACGGGCGTTTGCCTAGTTTTCATTTTTTTTATTCCAGTGAAACAAACCAGCTGCATTATCTGTCCAATTTATAACAAAACAAGTTACACTTTTACACTGGATGGCTTCTATTCCTTTCATTCAATATTCATGTGACGTCAAGCTATTGTTATTGTTTTAAATTGTTATTTGGCCGTACTTTAAAGTCCATCAAATGACAATGGATTCACTTGCAGTTCTATTAAGCAAAAACTGTTTTCTTTGCTTCAAGCCAGTCATTTAAAGACACGGCCCCATTGCCACATCGCCCACCCCATCCAAACCTCTCGATTTGTTTGAAAATGCTGTGAATTTTTGTTCTATTGAACTGTGCATATTATATTAGAAAACAGACGAGTCAATGTGGGATGGTTGAGTAAAAAGGAAGGGCAAGTTGTCTCGGGGCATAGTCTGAAGAGTTGGTAATGCACGTGAATAATCGCGTAAGCAGACTCAGTTTATAAATAAGAAAACAGCCCTGAGAATCCCGTTATACTTTAAAAGCAAAATGAAATAATCAACAGGTTATGTCTACAACCATTTTGGAAAATTCAGTGTAACTCCTGTTCTTTTTTTTTCTTTAGCTTGTGTTGTGGTTACAATACAGTTGTAATTGTTGTACAATTACAGCAATTCCATCAACGTTTTCTGCAAGTCTACAATGAAAATATAAACACAAGTATCTGACCCTTGGCAGCTGCTTTATTTTACTTATCATGAAATTTTTTGAGCTTTTGATGAAATAACACTATATTCGTTTTGTAGCCGACGCTGTAAAAATGTTTCTGTGTTTTCTTTTTCTTTTTTTTTACAATAAACGAGTGTCGTTTAAATATTGACATTTAGACTGATCTATGCCTCATCGTCTTCCAGTGGGTTCAGCAATACAAAGAACAGAGAAATGTTTCATGGTTTTCAAAATTGAATATTGGTTAAAAGAAAGAAATAATGCTCTCAGTTTTAATCCTCTGGCACGTATACAGCTATCTTGTTTCATTGTTGGATACTTTTTTCTATGGCAGAAGACATCGTTGTTGGTTTTTTCTCTCTTTCTCTCCAGAGGCACGCCTCTTTGGCTTAGATATGCGCTGTACGCGATACTGATAGCTCTGATACGCAAACTGATTGATCGATCTTTTACCACGGATCAAAATATTCCATCATCAGAAATAAAATAACCAAGTGCCTACCGATTTATAGTTACGGAATGATTAAGTGTTACTAAATGTGGTTGTTTTTGTTATTATTTTAACATCGCTTATTTGTTTTACTCAAACATTAGGGAGTTTTATGAAGAAATATGATGTTCTTCTGCCAAGCATTTTTTTCTTTAAATAAACTTAATAAATACATTCCTTACCTAAGTTAAAGAAATAATTATACAATAAGCATGACACATTATTTTCAAATTACACTTTTAAAGCCATTCCTGCATTGAAATCGAATTCTGTCATCTCAAAGGTCGTTTTTTGTTTTTTGTTTTTGTTTGTTTGTTTGTTTTTGTTTTTGTTGTTGTTGCTGTATTTTTGCTCATTTCCAATGACGAACAATGGCCAGCATTCAGCAGCTGTTCGGTGAAGTACTATTAAACCAGCCGAAACACAGACCACTTGGCATATTTGTAATATCTATAAAATCATGTGATTATCTTATCTCAAAGATATTTTACAGAAGAGAAAAAAACCCTTAAAATTCGGCATTGTGGTGCAGTCTTAGAGGTATTGTAACAATTTTGTTTATAGGAAATTTCGGTTTGCTATAAGAACGGGAACAGAAATTATGTGAGTTTAGTTTTCTAAGTTATCTGCGCAAATTTTGCACTGTCAAATCTCAAACTTTCAAATAGACATTGTCAGTGCAAAGCATGAAAAAAATGTATAAAAATAATTAAAACTGTTGGAAGTTATTTGCAATTTCCATTTAGCCACAAAAATCTTCTCAAAAATAAAATCTCAAAAAAATATTCTAAAAGTTAATGCAAAAGTAAGCATTTAAGTAATTTGTGGCTAATTTGCAATTATGAATTAAAGGTCCAGAAATTTCGATAAAATATCCATTTTAGAACAAAAACCTTGTTTCATAACTGACAAGAAAGAACTAAGGATAGATAGTATGTCATAAGATATCATTCACTTTTATCATATTTATCAGTTTCGAGTCCACAAGGAGAAGTTTTTGGAGAACAACTTTACCAAAAATGCCAAAATACGCTATATTATTGATGTAAGAAGTTCAACGGATGAAATGTTGCAAGAAAAATGGGCATTATTTGGTGACTCCTTTTTACAGAAGAAATGAAACTCGTTTTTTTCTTTTAAAAACATTGCAACTTTTTATCTGATAGTCATTGAATTATTTTCCTCTGTTCATGATATTGCAAGACACGCTTATCTAAAGCTAAGCCGTATGCTCTGTACTGGTTTACATGTATAAAAATGAAAATAATAGAGTTTTATGCCACCACAGGACCTACTTCAATCTGGTTGTGCACAGTGAAATTCCCAGAAACACACACACACACAAAATGCAATTGATTTATTCTGTGGTATGTCGAATCGGTAAGATTTGTTTATTACATGGCATTTATGGGACAAAACCAACGTTTTATGTTCACTTTAAGCGCTTTGCAGATTAGTCGACGGTAACTTGCTAATGCCAGTTTGGAAAATCTGATGTTCATTTTGACTGGGGTGTTTTTTGTTTAGATTAATCACATTTGTTTTACAAGCCACTAACGAGAAAATGGATTTTTTACAGAATAAAACATCACAACCAATAAACGGCATGCCTTCAGTATTTTGAAAGTTATTTTTTCTTACAGATAAATTCTTTGCTCTTTGTCTCAGCTCACAAAGCATCGCACATGCATAAAATTTGACTTTGAAATTATTTGTATTAAAGGTTTAAAATATTTATCGTTATTTTATTATATTGATATGCCGATCATGCTCTATAAATTATTTAAAAGACGCGTCTTAAAGCGCTTGAGATGTGATGAAAACAACATTCTTCAAAATTTTAAATGAATTCATTACGCCCGTATGTGTCAATACAATAAATGTAAACAAATTTGGACCTACTTTTGCAGTATTTTAATGTGCCATATTTTCATCATTCACAGATAATAAGATAGCAAAATATATGTTAGCTGCAGTTTAGTTCAAAAGGTGTTGAAAACCAGTGCCTGGATTGCTCCAAGGCATGGGCGCCATTTTCAACGGTCTTGTCTTAAATATTTATAAGCCGAATCTTCTTGTTCAAACCCTGAACTCTAGCGTTTTGATTATATTCTAGGAATGAAATAATAGATAAACAGATGCCATGGGAGTCATCTTGGTACGTCTGCGTGTGTAATTTATGTGAATTTGCATTGAGATAAACCATATAATTGAACCAGTACTTTAACATGTGTGCGCGTCACCGCAGTATGAATTTTAGAACAGCAGCTAAAAATGTCACAAAATCTGATGATCGTCGCACGGCATAAGCGACCTTCATTTGGCCGCTGATGTGTGTGTCATTGCCAAAAAGCACACGTTAGAGTCTGAGAATGATGTGAAAATTACAAGTTTTATGACCACCGAGCTTTGTACTTAAATTACGGCAAAAAAATGTGTCACCCAAACAGCGATACAGCTGATGCGAATTAATGCTTGGTGGTGGTTTCTCCGCATTGTGAAAAAAGACTCACATGGGATAGAGTACTCACAGTAGACAACCAAAACAAGGCATGAGGTTTCCACGATCTCACCCCCCTCCCACCCCTCCCCAAACCTACCCGCTTTTAGTGGTACGAATTTCTCTAAGGAAGATTATAAACTAAGAAAATTGTTCACTCCAGTTTGCTGTTTTTAGTACGCCGGATGTAGAAATGACAATATTTTGTTATCAATATTATTAAGTAATGAGTAGGTTTCACATCTATGTTTGCATCAAAATAAATTAAAATATACTCATCGCTTCAGCATTCTGTTATTGATTTATTGATTTATTTTTCCCCTTCTGAAGTAATTTAATACTTAATCAATTTAAACAGAAAATCTTGGTGTAAGGCTTTTGTTGCCATGGTTTTGAAGAAATATATTTTCTACATTGTTTTTTTTCACTCAGTTTTTGTTTTTGTTTTACTTAAAGGTCGAGATTTAAGTGTCTGAAATGCCGCCCTAAAGCTACAATGGCGGTAAATGATATTCATATGCAAATTTTTTTGGTTCAAATTAGGAGGAATTTTATGCTAATTTTCGTGTACAATGCCTTCGGTGCATGTACTTTCCTTGGCTAAAGCAAAATGCATGTGATACGACTTTAATGTTACTCCTAATATGTTTCATCAAGGGCCATAAATGTGCCAGACCTCACCACAAATAGTGGGGGAAATATGACATAATTTCCTCTCACGGCTATTTGTGAAATTTTACACGCACACCCACCCACCTGCAGTAGTTGTCTTGGGCTGAGCTCTTTTTACTGTCATCCATTTATATGTGGCAACATTTCCTTCATTCTGCTGTCCATTTTGACCATGTCCATTCGTTAGGTACGCTCCTGGATTCCCACATTGTGGGTGCATTAAGGCCCCATGACTGTATCCTAAGTGATCTGGGTAAGGGGGTGGGTATCCGGGTGATCCGGGCAAATCCGGAGTGACGCATCCATTAGGCATTAGACCGGTTCCTGGCGGTCCGTAATATGGCGGGAATGCTTGTCCCTGATACGTTCCATACCCGACTTGCCCAGAGTGCGATATCACCGGGCCTGTATCGTAATGCAACGGGCTACAGTTTTGTCCCTGGCTATGTGGCGATATGTCCAGCGGTAGAGACGCCACGCCATTGTGAGCGTTACTGCTGTGATGCAACGTCGGACTCGGGTGGTAGGGGTATTGTCCAGAGTCCCCTAAACCGTTGAATGGAACCGCTCCATGGTGAGAATAAACACTTGAATTCGCCACACCGTTATCCTGTTGGTTTCCAAAATGTGTAATATAGGTCTGGTTATCCAGGTTACAAATTGTATATTCAGTAGAGTTCATAGTGTGGAATAGTACCGTTTATTGTATAGATCTCGCATATATATCTATTTCAATGTCACAGTGCTGTAAGTTACACCAGTTATTCAAAGTCTATAGAAATACGGGGCATCGTTGCAATGTATATGTTTACAAAATGTCGAAAGCGAAACAGTTTACTTTTTATTCTATTCCTTCTTGTCTCTTTAGGCGACTTGTTCAAATTAGCTTACGATGTTCAGATAAATCGAAAATAAATGAAGGTGAATTTACAGTGCTTTCTCTGAGGCATTATAAGGGTAGGCCGTACCACGTGATTTTCTATGAGCCAATCAGACTCGAGAAAACGTCCTACAAACCGTTCAATTCTGCAATGATTGATTGCATGTCAGGAGACTCCAATTTACCTTTTTCTTTCCCTCTCTGGTAGCTTTTCCATCCAAATAAATATTCACAAGATGGCGGAACTTATATTTCATATTTCTGTGACCCAAAATCTAAATTTTGTTGATTTTTAGTAAAGTTATGAGAGAAACAGTAGCACAGGAAAGGCAGACGTCAGACCAGGTAGCACATGTTGTTATGGCAACAACAAGGGGTCAAACACGTGACGTCACTGAAATTTGTTTGTAAACAAAGGTGAGTGTTTGTTTCCTTCTTTGTGACAGATGTCAAATAAATTGCTCAAAATGGCAAAGATTTCGTTCATTTAAAAATAAACCTTTGCAGAATTTAAAAACTAGGTTGTTTCTTTTTTCACATGAAATGTTTACTCTGTTGCTGTGAGCTGTGAATCGTTCGGAAAAGTGTTTTTTTTTTATATTGTTCGACCTCAGTGTAAAGGGAGATGACAACCCTTCGCCAAGAGTACTAGATTTGCCAGCATTTCTAGCTGATGTGTGATAATCATATCAGTCCAGAATTGTCCATCCCAGCCAAACAAAATAAAAATACTGAATGGTTTTCTTGATCACCAAAAGTTTAAAAAGAAAAGAAAGACAAAGAAAGTGAAAATCTGCACCCAACAGAAGACAAAAAAAAACAAAACAAAACAAAACAAAACATGAACACATCGTAAAGGAATCGACTCGAACTATAAGGATTTTCTATACAAATAAGGATTATCTGTGTGCTTTGTTGCAGCAAGTGCAGCTCCCTCTTTATTGTTCATATTACGGAAGACATAAGCTGGGGGGGGGGGGGGGGGGGGGGGAAGGAGAGGGCCGTGGGTGGGGGGGGGGTGTGAAGAAAAGCGTCCATAAAGTGTCGTTAAAGTGGTTTTGCTGCGGAAATTGTTGTCCGTGTTGAAAACAGCTAAGACACCCTCAGGTGTTTTCATGCAGAAAAGTTTGTAGTTGCCATTTTGCTTGTTGTTGTTTTTATTTTTTTTTCTGGTTAAAATCAAAGAAAAGCATGAAACCCCCTATCTGATTTTCTAGCAAATCTACAGAAAATAAATAAAGAAGTACAAAGATATGTACATCTATGCAGCTTCGTTTAATGATATTGCGTGTATCAGAGCAACAGACCACAAACGGAATATACCACGCTGCAGGCCGAGTTCAACTCTGTAAGAGTATGTTTACATATTTGCTTTGTCCCAAAATGTTAAACGAGCGGCAAGATTGTCTAATTGTTTTAAAAGTCAATCACTGCTTTTAAAAACAGGAAAGCAGGGCTGTACCTTAAAGGGCGCGCGGGCGCGTACGCACCTAAGATTTTGGCCATGCGCCTAAGAGAAAAAGTTTGGCGCGCGCTGCGCGCCCAATTGTTTGGCCCATTTAATATGATTATAATAATATTATGATACATTTTTAGGAAAAAAATCATCAAAAAATGTTTCTTGTGAATTTCAAGAGCTGCGAAACAGCCACAGGTTACTCTGCATTTTACACACCATTAAGCTTATGTATGCTTATTAGATGTTACATAATTCAATCCATGACCTTTCTCTTTGTCACAGGAATAGCGTCTTGTTAAGGGATCCTCTTTCAAGTGTTATTGTGACTCAAAACCCTTATGAAGAATACGACCCACGCGCCTAAGATTTCGCCCACGCGTCTAACTTTTTGAAGCTAGGCGCGCGCACGCCTAGCTTTTTTTCTTAAGGTACAGGCCTGGGAAAGGTCTGCAAAATATAGAAAAAAACATCACCATAATGAACATCATTGCGGACATGAAAATATTGCCAACACTTCCTGTCCTCCTCAAGGTCAACCCTACCTCCACATAAACATAAACAGCACAGCCAGCAACCGGAGACGGCGATGAGTAGATTTAAAAATAATTCGATACAATACAAGGAGACGGACCGACAGAGCCCAATCCATAAGCCCCATAAAACCCCGGACGGGGCCAATGTTTTTGCTAACACAAAAATGAGTATGCCCCCCTCCCCCGCCCTAATCAGTCACCTCAGACAGACCCATTACTTCAGTGACCATCTACACTATAGGGTCTCTCTTCCTGCTAGATTTGATTAAAATCGAATTAGCCGTTTCTGAGACACCGTGCACATGGTCAAAAAAGTTAAAAACCCACCACAAAACCGGGTATGCCCCCCCCCCTCCCGCCTCAGTGAGTCGTCTCAGACAGACCCACTGCTCCAGTGACCATCTATACTATAGATTCATTCTTCCTGCTACATTGATCAAAATCTAATTGGCCGTCTCTGAGACACTGCGTGCACAAAGTTAAAAACACACCAAAATGAAATTTATAAAAACCGTTCAAAATACCATTTTTGATCAGAGTCAACATTCGTGATGATATGAACTGTCTGGTCTTCCTAATTCCACGGTTTGGTCAAGATCCGATGAACTGTTTTAGAGATATCGCGTAAACAAAGTCCAAAAACACCTAAAAACAAACCAAAGTGAAAGTACCAAAAGTTCGTCAAAAATTCAATTTTGACAAAAATGAAAAAAATTAACCCTTTAGTGATGATCGTCACTGTATGATCTTTCTTTCTAAAAAGTTTGATGAAGATCTGATGTCCAAAACAGTTAAGAAATATCTAAGTGAAAATTTCAAAAATTCGTCAAAAATTCAATTTTTGACAAAAATCAAAATAATTCCTCAGTGCAAATTTGTACTATAAGATCTTTCTTTCTACAAGGTATGGTGAAGAGTTGACGAGCTGCTTTTGAGATATCGCATAAACAAAGTCTAAAAACAGCACTGAAAGCACCAAAATTTTTTTAAAAATCGCCAAAAAATGCAATTTTTATCGGACCGCCAAAACAAATCGATGTGCATCAAGCTACAACCATGGGAGGGAGTCCTGTAAGCTATCAGACCAAATTGCCTCACATCTAAGAGGAATGAGTGGTAACAGATAGACGGACAGAAAGACGGGCAGAGCCTAATCCATAAACCCCCCTCCGGGGCATAAAGCCCCGGTTGGGGGCTAAAAAGTCCCGGGCTGATTATGAACCAAATTTTTCTAATGGAACAACACAATTGTTATAAAATAAAATATGACGCCTTGCCAAGGTCGTTATGACTTCGGACAGAAGCCAGATACGGGCCTTGCTTTCGCCCTCCGCCCTATCCTTCCACCCCAAAGCTTTATCTGCTTTTTAAAACCCAGAAAGGCAATATTTCCGTGTGTTTTAAATTGGCGGAGAGAATTCTACACTATGATCCTATTTCGCACAATCGAATTTTCACCCGAAATTTCAACCCTTGCTAACTTTTGAACTTCTGACCCCGATACCATTAAGAGCTTCCATAAATGATCAAAGATGTATACATATGTCAAGATTTATTTATAACAGAAGATAAACATACTTCCAGAACCCACTTTACAAACATAGCGATTTGTTGAACCTCAGCCATGAGGCAGCCAAGGAGTCATCCGGATCCCAACACATTTCTCGCCTACCGTCGCTCAAGTTATCCATCCCCGCTTTATACCAGGTCAAGGTCAATCCCAAATCCTCTAATCCCTGCAGAGGTTGGTTGAGTGATATGATGGCTTGTTGTTCTATTTGGTGTATGTCATGGGGCTGGTGGGGGTGGGGTTGGGTGGGGATGTTATGGGCGGTCTTGCATAGACAACGATTTCTTTACTAGGTGGATGGAAAAGTCACATTTAATGTCTAATGTTTTTCAAATAAATTATATATTATTTTTTAATTGAACCTGGTGGGGGGGGGGGGGGTTGAAATCTTACACTTGAACCTGGGGTGGGGGAGCGATATTCGGATTTTGACAGATAAAACTGTGCATCAAGGAAGAAGCGACTTATTTCAGTCTTCGTGTTAGCAGCAGTAATGTAACTGCTCTCTTGCTGTTGCCAGTCTTGTCATACACCACAAAGTCAATCACATTAACCTCCTGTGACAACACTTTGATCTTACAAGTTAAGTGTAATTTACCGTAATAAGTTCTTTACAGAAGGGTATTACCTAAACAAGGGTATTTTGCTTGGCATTAATGTTGTTTCCCCCATCTTGTCTTGCGACATGATATGCCAAGGGGTGGTCGCAGAGCCGCGTGATTTTTAGACACAAGGGGGCTGGGGTGGAGGTGAGGTAGAGCTCTCGAATATGATAATTTGTTGTTGTAGTTTTTTTTCAAATGAAATGCTGAGATCCCAAGGAAATATTCAATACAATAGTGGTTTTTGCTATTCAATAATATTTTATTGCCTATAAATAAGTAGCTCATAGCAATTGATGATCAGCAAGTTAGTGAGAGGAAGCAGTTATTTTAGAACAGCAGTCTACGCTCCTGTGTCTACATACGCATGACTAGGTTTGTGATGTCATTTGGCATGATTGGGTCACGTGTTGATCAGCGTTGAAGGCTCAAACCACTTTTGTGTGGCCTTGTCTAATAGTTTAAGTCACTGTCACGCGTCATGGCAAAGTCACTGTGGGGGAAATTGAATGTAATACAGCGAAAAAGAATATGCGAAAATGAGCCCAAAAACGCAACACCAACACCCCAAATCCGGAAATAAGACCACGTTTGTATTGGTCGAAAGTGGTCGTAATTCCATGATGCTCTTATTTCTGAAATGACGGGAATACATTGCAATGGGTCTTATGATGAGTGGAAATTTGCATGGTTTTGGTCTTATTTTGAGGTTCTGTTGTATTCACAGTAATTTTAAAAATCATAGTTCTAAAATAAATTCATACTTGCAAACTTGGTTTGCAACTGGGTATGAGTTTGTAGTTTTTTTTTTTTGGAAGTTTCTGCCCTTTTTTCGTTTTTGACAGAGGGAGATGAAATTAGGCACACTTGTAAGGGGTGACGAGGTCTCGGTGAATCCACATATTTTGTATCACCTCAAAGGCAAGGTCAAGATCAAATTGAGGTAAAACTTATTTTTTTCTTAAAATGGTTTCTAAAAAACTCCTTCAAGCGATTAAGTCAGCGGAGCTTTATGTTTGGTACACTTATAGGCAATCATAAGATCTCGGTGAAACTGCAAATAGTTTTTACCTTGACCTCAAAAGTCAAGGTCAAAGTGAGATCAAAATATTTTTCGAAACGCCTGTTAATCATGAAAAGTACCATAAAAGTGCTCAAATCCCAGTTTGAACATAAAAACCGTGTTCAGTAGGGGGTAGCCCATGTGCCGTTAGCAATAGGCCGACTTATCTAGAAAATGTTTAGAGATAGGGCGACTTTACCTCAATTTTGATCCTTTGGGCCTAAACAACGTTATATAAGAGGTGACCTTGACCTTCTCGGTAACGGTCAAGGCAAAAAACCGAAAGTTGATTGTTATTTCGAAAACGGCTAGAGATGGAGCGATTTTGAGCTCATTTTCGACCCGTTGAGACTAAGGAACATTACATAAGAAGTACCTCGGTGACCATGACCTTCTCTGTAACGGTCAAGGTAAAAAACCGGAAGTTGACAATTATCTCGAAAATGGTTAGAGATAAAGCGATTCTCAGCTCATTTTCGACCCTTTGGGCCTAAAGAACATACTTAAGAAGTACCACGTTGACCTTGGCCTTCTCGGTCACGGTCAAGGTCGAAAAATGGAAGTTGATTATTATTTCGAAAAAGGTTAGTGACGGAGTGATTTAGGGCTTATTTTTTAACACTCTGGACCAAAAACAATGACAAAGAATTGGTACTGCGTGACTTTGAGCTTCTTGTTCAAAATTTAATACAAATATTTTCTTTAGTAGTTACTGTAAGTGGATAGATTCCGCTACTACAGTCTTACCTCTGAATCAAGATCACAAACATGACCAATCATTTGGCGTCTTAATTTTGACGCGATCTTGTTTTTAGAAGACAGTTTATAAAAGAAGCGAATGACAACGGGACAGCATAAAAAAGGGGGGGGGGGCATATATATATGGGGCGGGGACCATAAAAAGTTTTTTGATTGTTAATTTTCAAAATGCTTCTTCTCCCACAATATTGGTCAGATTTTCTTTCAATTTGTAAGATTATTTTTAGGTAGGTCTCTCTTGAAAAATTACTTCATTTGGAGATCCGCCTAATATTTTTTAATTTTTGCCGTCGGATTTTCAAAATGCTTCTTCTCTTGACTTGATTCCTTTATAAATTTGTAAGATTTTTCTGCACCCGGGTTTAGCAATATGACCATTTTCTGGCGACCATACAAGCCTACTGATACATGATTTACTAGATCTCGGTTGGTCACAATGTCCCTGGACATTCTTGCTTTGTTTTCATTTTACATGTTAGATTTGTCATCTTTGAAAGGGAAAATAAACCATTATAACAGAAATCATGTTTTTCGAAAAAAAACCTCCAAGTGGTGGCATCGATGATCTGTTGGTGGCTCTGAGGCTCGGTTGGTTGTACTGAGGATTCGGTGGTGATAATGAGGACCCTGTGGTTATAGTGAGGACCCAGTAGTGGTAGTGAAGACTCGATGGTGGTAGTGAGTACCCGGTGGTGGTCCTGGGGCTCCGGTAGTGGCCCTGAGGACCAAGCGGTGGTACTGAGGACCCGATTGTTTTTAATTTTAGATTACGTATTTTCATTGAGAATAAACCGTTATAATAATGACAAAGCTATCTTTTTATTTGGTAAAACGCTTTTTTACGAGTGAACGTGTAGTTCGCGTTCTCCACCTGCTGTAACTGATGCATAAATTGACTCGAACGTTTCTACACATGCAGGTGCCTTATTGGGCAGTAAAACCACCTAATCTAGCATTTTGAAGAGAAAAAAGTTTGGGTCCTCAATGCCACCAGCGGGTCCTCAGTACTACCACTTTCATGTTTATGGAAAGTAAGCATTGTATTTTGGTTTGAACGTTTCTTTCAGCCTAAAACCCCCTAATATAGCATTTTGAAGCGAAAAAAAGTTTGGGTCCTCAGTACCACCACCGAGCCTCAGTGCCACCATCTTTTCCTCAGTACCACCCTTTACTTTTTCCTGAAAGTAAGCATTGATTTTTGGTTTTGAACGTTTCTTTCAGCATAAAACTACTTAATCTAGCATTCTGAAGCAAAAAGGTTTGGATACTAAGTACCACCACCGGGTCTTAGTGCCACCACCGGGCCCTCACTACCACCACGTTACTTTTTTCTGAAAGTAAGCATTGATTTTTTGTTTTGAACGTTTCTTTCAGCTTAAAACAACCTAATCTAGGTTTTTGAAGTAAAAAATAGTTTGGGTCCTCAGTGCCACCAGCGGGTCCTCAGTGCCACTTCGGGACCTCATTACCACTGGTGGTACTGAGGTCCCGAGCAGACTGTGACCCCGCCTCGAATCACCCGTGATATTCCATTCAAAGTTGCTAAGAATAAAGATATGGACAAATTCTGTGAAGAATCTGGTCTATCCAATCGCTGCTATAACTCGAATTTGTGTTTTTGCTATGGATGCGCTGTGTATGAGTTGTTTATACATATCTGAATTCCACGTGTGGCTGGATGCTAACAAAGCGCCGCATTTAAAAAAGCGATATGGCCTGAAAATTATGAAATATGTAACATTACAAATTTTGCAGCGGTGTCAAAACTAGAATCAGCGCTTTATCTAATTCAAATATTCACAGTAAATCATCCAGTGGACCTTTTTTGAAAACAGAAAAGCAAGATTAGTCTTTCATTCAATACTATGATATGTTTAAATGGGAGTTTTCATATCCAGGCATCTCCCTTCAAAAATTCACAATGCCGTTCAAGCCAAGAAAGGAGACAGAATCAAATGTGCATAACTTCAATTTTTATGAACCAAAACTTACTTTTTTTTAACCAATTTCACTTCGTATATATTGAAGAAAGTTTGCCTGCATTCGACAACACACATCACAATGTTTGTTTACATAATGTCGTTGTGAATGCTTTTCTTTAACAAAGTAAGCAACGTACCTGCACTGGCGAAATCGTAGATAGTTGACAAAGAGTATGTAGAACGACTACAGAGTATATTACAAGACTTTCTTCAAGCGCTGTCTGTTCTGTCAGGCCTTGAGTGAAGGATGAGAGCAATTGTGTAGAATAAGACTTTTCTTTACCAAAGACTACAGAGTGTGTGTAGAAAGATTACAGAGTGTGTATAGAAATACTACACAGTGCATCACATGACTTTTTATTAATCGTTCTTAATACTACTTTATCTATTACTGTGAACATCGTGTTACAGCTGAGAAATCTATTTAGACTGTTCTTATTAAAAACAAATGTATCCAAACAAGAATTCTGACAAAAAGTGGTTTTCCAATTAATTTTTCTTGAAAGGAAAGGAAGTAATGTTTCAAAAACAACTAGACTATTGGGAATTTTATGCAACTCATAACGTACTGTAAAAATCCGAGATAAAACAATCGCCAGTTTATGATTGACCTCACTGGTGTACTGGTTGTGTAAATCCAACAAATCGTTGCCTCGAATCAAAGAAGAACAAACAGACCAGCGAGAGTCCCCCAACTACCCAGTTGAATCACAGTATGCTGATTATTTCAACTGACGATTATATTCCGAGATATGGGTCGTGCGAAAGTTCTCAGTGGAAGTATCATTTTTTCAAAAATTTTGCAATTTTTCATTTCTAGGGAGGAATAATTAAACATAGTGTCATGTCGCACAGCTGCAATATATAGTCTTTTTGTGTCAGACAGAAACAGACCCGATTACATAGTTGCTTAGATATGATGAACACAATATATCAAAGTCCTTATCTGTAATGGCAGTTTTCCAAAAAAAAGTACAAATGAAAGTAAAAAGACTCGAAAAATATCGTTACGTCACACAGTTTCATTTATGGTCTTTGTGGAAGAAAGATAATGAATCCGTTAATTACTTGCTTAGATATAGTGTGTACTGTTACAGACCCGTTCCTTATTTAATTATATTTATGTTTTATTACGTTTTACTTGAAGAATGGGTTCATTGCGATTTTTCATTGTAAAAGAAATGGTCCCAGCCCACGAAACTCTCTTTGTCACCGAAAGCACGGAAGCTCAAGGACTTCATAGGAGCTAGAATCGTTCGTGTGCGTCTCCGATTAAGCCCGAAAGTGACATCATGTGGGGCTGGTTCCTTTTGTCAGCTCTGGAAAGTTAGGGTTCCACAAAACACTAGTCAGCTTGCACTGTTTCTTATTCCGTCCGAAACTGACATCACATGGAACCGTTCCAGTTTTAAGTTCAGTTGTGAAAAAATTTTCAAGTATATTTAAAGTTACTCGGTTTGGTTTTTTAGGTGAGAGCTGCATATTTTCAACAAGGTGTTTTTCATGGGTCAAAGCCATCATAAAGCATCGGTTGCGATTATTTAAATCTGAAGGTGTTTCTTGCATTGCTGTGTGTCATAGCCTATTTAGCGGAAAACACAGGTACATCGAATCTTCATTGGTTATTATAATTTTCGCAATCGTAACAATAGAGTCATTCAAGGTCATATTTTCGTCGCTGGTTATGTGGTTCGGACACAAAAAACATATTCATCATGATAAAACTATCACAAACGATCACAAACATCCATATTTAATCCCCAAATTATAAAATAATTTGTTGTAAAATAAATTGATGCAATAAAAATACTAAAGAAAATGTTAATTTACGTTGCATAACTCCAGTATATGGGCTTTCTTGGTGAGAAATGGCATGTATAAAACACTTAAGCCGACACGTGTAATGACATGTTTAAAAAATCGTAACGTAAACAACGTTGGAGAAAAGGTAAAATATAATCTCATGCCGCACAGCTCCAGTATCTATTTTAGGTTTAAGAAAAAATGGATACATACTGTTGGATCGGATACATACCGTTGATTCATGCCGAGAAATATAGCGTACAAAATACCTAAGCCCAAATGTATGATGACATTTTTTGACAAATCTGTCAATGTTGCAATATTTAAGAAAAGCAAAGAATAATCCCACGTCACACAGCTCAAAATACGGTCGAACGAACGGACCGACCGATAGCCGTTCATGGGTTCTCCGCTCATGGCACCCACAAAGAAAGTCTTAACCATAAACTATTTACATTTTTGAATGCTGTAACCATACAAAACCAGGTTCGCAAACAAACAACGAAATGCGACTGTTCGATGGTACTGTTTAATGAAACGTTAGTATGAACTTTTCTTTATTCTTCAGCTAGCAGTATTTATCGATATTAATATTTCATCGAAGTCTCTGCCATATATTAGTACAACGGGGTGATATATTTACAGTTAAGCACAGTCCTGGGTACATATATGTTATGTCTGATATAATGAATGACACCAGCTCATTAAAGTGCCGCTTTTTGCTCAAATACAAACCAGTAACTACCAAAAGAGATATTAATAAAATTGAATGTATTAAAGATTTTATTTGCCATTGTAAGATCAAGCGAAAGAAATTTGTAATATTTCAAACGTTCGACGTATTTTGGTTTCAGCATGTTTTTTTTTCACTTGGAGCTATCAGCCCCAAGTAATTCTCCTGTCTGAGATTAATATTGATTTTAATTTATTAGGATGTACAGGCATACTCAAGCCAAATATTTAAAGAAGTGTCTTGTGTCTATACAAACAAACTCAGAGAAATTTATTTTCAGATGTTATCTGTTTTATATCTACCTTTTGTATTAACTTAGTGATAAAATACGTGGAGTATAAAAAATTTAGACTTCATTATGCAAGGGATTTGGAGAGGAACATGTCCAAGAGGGGGATAGGTTTATGGAGTGATGAAGTTTAGTGCAATAGATTATTGGGCTACTTCCTAATTTGTGATCAATAATTTAGAAAATCTGCTCTCCTTTCCATAGTTAGCTTTCTATGGTTTCCGCTTTCATTTAAAAGTTTCTTCATTTTTTAAACAATCATGAAAGGGAGACAAGGCACATTGATTTGGTATCACTCCTAATTTTGAACAAAACAATAAATAGAATACATAGATAGTAGTCCAAAAATGCGTTTGTCTTGTGTTTATGTGCCCGATAGCCTTTACAACTCCCTGACCGCATAAGTTATCTGGCTGCATAAGGTGTTCCAGATGGTTTCCTTCTAGTTTGGACAGGAGTTAAATGTCGAAATCCGGCTATTAAAAGGGTAACTATAAATGAAACCTTTGTAAGAATTTTAAGTGAACCACATCAGAGCTTGCCATGTCTGATTTTTATCTCCAACATCGGAGTTCTTAGGCACTTGAAATGATGTGTGATGCTACAATAGTTTGATAAATGCCCGTTTTCTTGATTATCTTTGCCCTTAGATGACTCAGAGTGGTAGCTGCTGGTTCCAAAGGAAATTCATTGACGTTTGACAGTGAACAGTGTTAAAAGAATTTATTCCCACTTGCAAACTTCGTTTGCAAATGGGAATAAGTTTGTAGTTTTTCCCGAAATTTCTGCCCTTTTTTTTTTCCTTTTTTTTTTCTCTTTTTTTTTTTCCGTCACGGAGGTTTCCAGAAAACTCCTCCTACGCTATTTGACGTAGGACGACGAAATTTGGCACAGTGATAGAGGGTGACGAGATGTCGTCAAATCCGCAAAATTTTTTGACCTTGACCTTGAAGGTCAAGGTCAAATTTGAGGTCAAAGTTTTTCTGACCTCAAAGTGGTTTCCAGAAAACTCCTCCTACAGGGTTTGTCGTAAAAAGACGGCATGTGGCAGAGACATAGAGAGTAATGAGTTGTCGTCAAATCCGTAAAATTTTTTGACCTTGCACCCCAGAGGTCAAGGTCAAATTGAGGTCAAAATATTTTTGAAAACACCTATTAATCAAGAAAAGTAGCCAAAAAGGTGCTCAAATCCCAGTGTGAATGCATAAAACGTACTAAGTAAAGGGTAAACTTTCATCACTAACCTTGACCTTGAGGGTCAAGGTCAAAGGTCACGTGACTTCACGCGTCCTTAACGACAGGCCGACTCATCTCGAAAACGGTTAGAGATAGAGCGATTTTGAGCTCATTTTCGACCTTTTGGGCCTAAACAACGTTACACAAGAGGTACCTCGGTGACCTTGACCTTCTGGGTCACGGTCAAGGTCAAAAACCGGAAGTTGACTATTATCTCGAAAACGGTTAGAGATAGAGCGATTTTGAGCTCATTTTCGACCCTTTGGGCCTAAACAACGTTACATAAGAGGTACCTCGGTGACCTTGACCTTCTGGGTCACGGTCAAGGTCAAAAACCGGAAGTTGACTATTATCTCGAAAACGGTTAGAGATAGAGCGATTTTGAGCTCATTTTCAACCCTTTGGGCCTAAACAACGTTACATAAGAGGTACCTCGGTGACCTTGACCTTCTGGGTCACGGTCAAGGTCAAAAACCGGAAGTTGACTATTATCTCGAAAACGGTTAGAGATAGAGCGATTTTGAGCTCATTTTCGACCCTTTGGGCCTAAACAACGTTACATAAGAGGTACCTCGGTGACCTTGACCTTCTGGGTCACGGTCAAGGTCAAAAACCGGAAGTTGACTATTATCTCGAAAACGGTTAGAGATAGAGCGATTTTGAGCTCATTTTCAACCCTTTGGGCCTAAACAACGTTACATAAGAGGTACCTCGGTGACCTTGACCTTCTGGGTCACGGTCAAGGTCAAAAACCGGAAGTTGACAATTATCCCGAAAATGGTTAGAGATAGAGCGATTTTGAGCTCATTTTCGACCCTTTGGGCCTAAACAACGTTACATAAGAGGTACCTCGGTGACCTTGACCTTCTGGGTCACGGTCAAGGTCAAAAACCGGAAGTTGACTATTATCTCGAAAACGGTTAGAGATAGAGCGATTTTGAGCTCATTTTCGACCCTTTGGGCCTAAACAACGTTACATAAGAGGTACCTCGGTGACCTTGACCTTCTGGGTCACGGTCAAGGTCAAAAACCGGAAGTTGACTATTTTCTCGAAAACGGTTAGAGATAGAGCGATTTTGAGCTCATTTTCGACCCTTTGGGCCTAAACAACGTTACATAAGAGGTACCTCGGTGACCTTGACCTTCTGGGTCACGGTCAAGGTCAAAAACCGGAAGTTGACTATTATCTCGAAAATGGTTAGAGATAGAGCGATTTTGAGCTCATTTTCAACCCTTTGGGCCTAAACAACGTTACATAAGAGGTACCTCGGTGACCTTGACCTTCTGGGTCACGGTCAAGGTCAAAAACCGGAAGTTGACAATTATCCCGAAAATGGTTAGAGATAGAGCGATTTTGAGCTCATTTTCGACCCTTTGGGCCTAAACAACGTTACATAAGAGGTACCTCGGTGACCTTGACCTTCTGGGTCACGGTCAAGGTCAAAAACCGGAAGTTGACTATTATCTCGAAAACGGTTAGAGATAGAGCGATTTTGAGCTCATTTTCGACCCTTTGGGCCTAAACAACGTTACATCAGAGGTACCTCGGTGACCTTGACCTTCTGGGTCACGGTCAAGGTCAAAAACCGGAAGTTGACTATTTTCTCGAAAACGGTTAGAGATAGAGCGATTTTGAGCTCATTTTCGACCCTTTGGGCCTAAACAACGTTACATAAGAGGTACCTCGGTGACCTTGACCTTCTGGGTCACGGTCAAGGTCAAAAACCGGAAGTTGACTATTTTCTCGAAAACGGTTAGAGATAGAGCGATTTTGAGCTCATTTTCGACCCTTTGGGCCTAAACAACGTTACATAAGAGGTACCTCGGTGACCTTGACCTTCTGGGTCACGGTCAAGGTCAAAAACCGGAAGTTGACTATTATCTCGAAAATGGTTAGAGATAGAGCGATTTTGAGCTCATTTTCGACCCTTTGGGCCTAAACAACGTTACATAAGAGGTACCTCGGTGACCTTGACCTTCTGGGTCACAGTCAAGGTCAAAAACCGGAAGTTGACAATTATCTCGAAAATGGTTAGAGATAGAGCGATTTTGAGCTCATTTTCGACCCTTTGGGCCTAAACAACGTTACATAAGAGGTACCTCGGTGACCTTGACCTTCTGGGTCACGGTCAAGGTCAAAAACCGGAAGTTGACTATTATCTCGAAAATGGTTAGAGATAGAGCGATTTTGAGCTCATTTTCGACCCTTTGGGCCTAAACAACGTTACATAAGAGGTACCTCGGTGACCTTGACCTTCTGGGTCACGGTCAAGGTCAAAAACCGGAAGTTGACTATTATCTCGAATACGGTTAGAGATAGAGCGATTTTGAGCTCATTTTCGACCCTTTGGGCCTAAACAACGTTACATAAGAGGTACCTCGGTGACCTTGACCTTCTGGGTCACGGTCAAAAACCGGAAGTTGACTATTATCTCGAATACGGTTAGAGATAGAGCGATTTTGAGCTCATTTTCGACCCTTTGGGCCTAAACAACGTTACATAAGAGGTACCTCGGTGACCTTGACCTTCTGGGTCAAGGTCAAAAACCGGAAGTTGACTATTTTCTCGAAAACGGTTACAGATAGAGCGATTTTGAGCTCATTTTCGCCCCTCTGGACCTAAACAACGTTACATAAGAGGTACCTCGGTGACCTTGACCTTCTGGGTCACGGTCAAGGTCAAAAACCGGAAGTTGACTATTTTCTCGAAAACGGTTAGAGATAGAGCGATTTTGAGCTCATTTTCGACCCTCTGGGCCTAAACAACGTTACATAAGAGGTACCTCGGTGACCTTGACCTTCTGGGTCACGGTCAAGGTTAAAAAACCGGAAGTTGACTATTTTCTCGAAAACGGTTAGAGATAGAGCGATTTTGAGCTCATTTTCGACCCTTTGGGCCTAAACAACGTTACATAAGAGGTACCTCGGTGACCTTGACCTTCTGGGTCAAGGTCAAAAACCGGAAGTTGACTATTTTCTCGAAAACGGTTACAGATAGAGCGATTTTGAGCTCATTTTCGCCCCTCTGGACCTAAACAACGTTACATAAGAGGTACCTCGGTGACCTTGACCTTCTGGGTCACGGTCAAGGTCAAAAACCGGAAGTTGACTATTTTCTCGAAAACGGTTAGAGATAGAGCGATTTTGAGCTCATTTTCGACCCTCTGGGCCTAAACAACGTTACATAAGAGGTACCTCGGTGACCTTGACCTTCTGGGTCACGGTCAAGGTTAAAAAACCGGAAGTTGACTATTTTCTCGAAAACGGTTAGAGATAGAGCGATTTTGAGCTCATTTTCGACCCTTTGGGCCTAAACAACGTTACATAAGAGGTACCTCGGTGACCTTGACCTTCTGGGTCACGGTCAAGGTCAAAAACCGGAAGTTGACTATGATCTTGAAAACGGTTAGAGATAGAGCGATTTTGAGCTCATTTTCGACCCTTTGGGCCTAAACAACGTTACATAAGAGGTACCTCGGTGACCTTGACCTTCTGGGTCACGGTCAAGGTCAAAAACCGGAAGTTGACTATTATCTCGAAAACGGTTAGAGATAGAGCGATTTTGAGCTCATTTTCGACCCTTTGGGCCTAAACAACGTTACATCAGAGGTACCTCGGTGACCTTGACCTTCTGGGTCACGGTCAAGGTCCAAAACCGGAAGTTGACTATTATCTCGAAAACGGTTAGAGATAGAGCGATTTTGAGCTCATTTTCGACCCTTTGGGCCTAAACAACGTTACATCAGAGGTACCTCGGTGACCTTGACCTTCTGGGTCACGGTCAAGGTCAAAAACCGGAAGTTGACTATTATCTCGAAAACGGTTAGAGATAGAGCGATTTTGAGCTCATTTTCGACCCTTTGGGCCTAAACAACGTTACATCAGAGGTACCTCGGTGACCTTGACCTTCTGGGTCACGGTCAAGGTCAAAAACCGGAAGTTGACTATTATCTCGAAAACGGTTAGAGATAGAGCGATTTTGAGCTCATTTTCGACCCTTTGGGCCTAAACAACGTTACACAAGAGGTACCTCGGTGACCTTGACCTTCTGGGTCACGGTCAAGGTCAAAAACCGGAAGTTGACTATTATCTCGAAAACGGTTACAGATAGAGCGATTTTGAGCTCATTTTCGACCCTTTGGGCCTAAACAACATTACACAAGAGGTACCTCGGTGACCTTGACCTTCTGGGTCACGGTCAAGGTCAAAAACCGGAAGTTGACTATTATCTCGAAAACGGTTAGAGATAGAGCGATTTTGAGCTCATTTTCGACCCTTTGGGCCTAAACCACGTTACACATGAGGTACCTCGGTGACCTTGACCTTCTGGGTCACGGTCAAGGTCAAAAACCAGAAGTTGACTATTATCTCGAAAACGGTTAGAGATAGAGCGATTTTGAGCTCATTTTCGACCCTTTGGGCCTAAACAACGTTACATAAGAGGTACCTCGGTGACCTTGACCTTCTGGGTCACGGTCAAGGTCAAAAACCGGAAGTTGACTATTATCTCGAAAACGGTTAGAGATAGAGCGACTTTGAGCTAATTTTCGACCCTTTGGGCCAAAAAGACGTTATATAAGAGGTACCTCGGTGATCTTGACCTCCTCCGTCATGGTCAAGGTCAAAAACTGTAAGTTGACCAGTATCTCAACAACGGTTAGAAAATTGAATTTGATTTATTTGTGCCCAAATGAGGTTACATTATATTCATTTCGATGGCCTCGTTCAAGATAATAATCCGGAAGCTGACAATTATGTCGAAACACTGAAAATTGTGTGTTTGATTAAATATATTGTGTCTCTGCCCTTGCAAGTGGGTGCTATTTCGCTACGTGTAGCGAAATTCGGTCTAGTTAAATATGCTTTTATCTGGATTATTATTGATGCTAAGAAACTTGAAGTGTTGGCAGAAAGTTTCAGAAGAATTTATTCCACTTTCTGCTTATTATTTGCGTTACAGCGTTTGAATTAACACCTATTTATCTCGCTTACGGTCTCTTGATGGTTCTAGACAACTTAACAGGGCATTTATGATTGCACTCCTTTCGTGCAGCAATAATGCAGTACAGTAGAACAGGAATGCAAACGGTAACGAAAATCGTTAGTATTTTTATAGAAATGAAATATATATTTTAAGTCTGTCATGGAAGTATAGCAGGATGATGTTCTGCGGTATTGCTATTAGAACTAAGCACATCCCGAATATATTTCTGCTCTTGGAAGAATATCTTAGCACATCGTTCATGTCTGTGGATACAGAATACTCAAAACCATTTAAAAAGCATTTAAACATCAAGATTTTCACTCAAAAGTGGTACTAACATTTCAAAATTTTATATTTTTACTCAAAAATTACATTAGTATTTCAAAATCGTGATGATCTAAATTTTCGTCAATAAGAACACTAGTTGTTGGATAGTAAATATTAACATTACATATCAAAACAGGGTGCTTTAAAACCAAAATCATAATTATAATAATAATAATAATTATTATTATTATTATCATTATTATTATTATTATTATTATTATTATTATTATTATTATTATTATTATTATTATTATTATTATTATTATTATTATTAATGTCATTGTTGGAAGTCGTCTTGGTCTTTTTCCCTCGAAGTTCTTCTACTGTTATATGTAGAGTTTTTTTCTAGTGATCAATTGCTTAGCACTGTAAATTATTCGCCGACGATGAAATTGCAAAAATGAGGCTCAGATGCTAATATTTCGAGCAAACGTTTTTCTGAAATTGACAAGATTTGAACAATTGCTTAATAAATCAATCAGTTTTGATATGATAATTTCAAACGGTGCCAAAATATAGATTTTATGTTGAACACATCGAGTTACATTAATTTATTACAGTAATAAATTAAGATCTGAGAGCATCGATTACAAATTGAAGGCAGCTGTCATAATGCATTAAATGTGGGTTACCATTGTTTACTGGTAGACACGAATGTTCACTAGTAAGAATTAATCTTGTTTACAACAATAGAATATATCACATGGTTTGCCTTCACCTATTTGTCACACTTAAGTCTTAATAAAAGGGCTGTAAGGCTGCATAATAACAGCACTTATTGCAGTAATATATAGTGATTTCTTATCACGTGTAGTGAATGACACGAAGGGGAAATAGTGAAATACGTCATTGAAACATGTGTTCCCCTTGTAGAATATAAGTGAAAACTGAAGTTAGAACGTCACATTTATTTCTTTACGTATAAAAATCGTTAATGATGCAACTATGATTTATTCAGATATAATTAAACAAATAAATGTTTTAATTAACTAGCCATATATCTCAACATGCATTGAACAAATACTGGATCAGAGATATTCATAATTTTAAAAGATATACCCACTAAATGTCCATTGGTATCTTTCACATTGCATCTGACAATTTTCGGTGTTTTTTTTCAAGGTTACTGGTGAGGTTGCAAAAGTTTGGCGATAACCTTGAACATACATTGATAAGTCGTTTTCTTCAGTTTTGACCAGATTGAAATTTTAATAGAAAATCAAATTTCATAGATTAATTTTCTTATTGTTCTAAAATTTATTGAAATTAGAAATAAGCGTATAATACTGCATGAATCCGAATTAGAACTTGTAAAAATAGTTCAGTGGGACTTTTTTGCTTGCTATCAGTTGCAATTACGGAAGAGTATATTTTCCCAGATCTAACTAACAGACTACGCAAGGTTCCTTAATGCAAGGAGTAAAAAAATGTAAGTGCAGACTTGGCTTCGTTACAACAACGTTCCATTTATTGTTTCTTGGACGTTGTCTGGAAACTATAATGAAAAAATATAAGCGGAGGGCACGGGGCGGACCGTTTTTTCTTCAATGCTTAAATGAGTTAGCATGACCTGTAAGAAATCCAAAAGGCCATTTGGTATCTTAGATGATGACATGCGTGTCCAAAAAGGCGAGAAAACGGGAAATAATTTGGGGGTGAGACATTTCATTGAAAAAAGGGGTGATTTGCATCTATTGCTCCTCCAACCATATCCTACAAGGTGGGGGTTCTTTCCGAACTGCACCCATGAATTACACACACATACTTGTGAACGTAAGTGTTCGTTTAGTTTTACGTGCTTTCTTTCATTTAACGTGCTTTAGTTCATTTATCTGAACTTCTACTCATAAGCATATAATTTGAAGAAAAGAATATTTTATAAATCCAATTTAAGACTTTGTGGGAATGGAATTTAAAGTGATATCCGCGTTTGCTTAAAAAGGTAGTATCATCCAAATTTAATTGGCATTCCCAGTTTGGGTTTTTTCTTTTAAAAAGTCATGGGAACGCATGATATACACTTTGCACTGAGTGCTCCCTTCCCCACCCAGGGTTAGAAGTTCTCAAATAACGAGAATAAGTCGGAAGTGTAGCAGAGTCAAAAACGCCATCTTGTTACGCATGAGTGCGTAATAATTGACTCCATGCTATGTCTTGTGTTATGTAGACAATAATATCAGCCACAACGCACTCAAATTAAAGGCTTTTGTGAGCTATCGATGTGCTGATAACTGGGTCACAGATATTATTTTGCAATACTAATATTCAGCTCTCTCATTCTGTGTTTACACCAGGGTTAGGTACTGAAAAGGGGATAGTATTCAGGAACATAGTTATATAAAGGCATCGCAGAGGCGCGTTTCCTCTGATCATGTGCAGGGTTCCCATTGCACAAATTAATTATCTTCATTGCAGTGACATTTTATCGCATTAACTTATTAGCAGAGAATCTGCAGGAACTCCCTCTGGGAGACTCTGCTTCGTGGAGCTTCATTGCGCATGTAACATAACGTCATCATATTTCCCCTAGTCATGTATCTCTGCATGACAACTTAATCTTCTAGACAGATATGCAGAAGTGCCAATACAGTGAAAAGTGGACATTAAAACGCGTTAGACAGAAATCGCGTTGAGATGTCGATCCATGTTGCAATTTTAGGTATACATGAAAATTGTTCTTCGACTGTTCGGGCAAGCGACCGACGTTGGATAAATGTTAGGTGAATAATGCTGTGCTGATATAAAATGAGATCGATGCATAGACTTGGGATGCCATGCCTTCTGACAAAGTGCACCTTGGGTCATTCTATGTGTTGGAATATGTTCAAAGTAACTTTCCCTGCCTATTTTCCAAGCATTTGCGATCCCAAACTTGCACATATCTCAGGTTTTAATATTTTGATCATTGTTGGTGTGTTTTCGAAAAGGTGGTTGTCAGTTCTTGTGATCGATAACAGGTTTATGATATGACGCCATCATATGTGGTTCTATGCATAGGTGTTGTAGAGACTTCGAAGTCACTAAGCAACAACCATTTCAAAAACAACCAGATCTTATCTTCATATGTCGGTAATGAAGACCGTTATAGCAAACATATTAGAAATGCTGAGGATTTAATTTCTTAACCATTGTTTACATCAGGCTAACTTCTTTTAATAAGATGACCCTAGTGTGAAGATTTTTACCTGATTAAAAAGTTGTCTACTTTTTATAGATTTGTAGGGAGTAAGTTTTTATTAAAGTATTCTCGTCAAAATCATCTTCCAGTAGCTTTATTTAGTTTTGAGAGTACTACATTGGTCTCATATTGGTCTATGAGACACTGGTCTATGTTGGTCTATCGGTCCCTATATTGCTCTGCGATATATTTTTGGAACAAAAGTGACACTTGTCATGAATTTTTTGAATACGTAGATTAGTTTTTGTGCTTATTATTCAAATTGACGTTGCCACAAATGCTCAATGGTATGGAATTGCTGGTAAGCAAAGTTTGATTGACCAGAGGATTGATTAATTTCAGCAGGGATAAGAGTGTTCTTTATTTCAACCTTAAATATGTTGTTGATGTTTTTTCATCTTTGCACTTGTTGTTATGAAGCTAGTCATTTTCGGTCAATATTAAACAGTAGTTGCTAACAAACGAACTGAGTGTGAAATCAGACCCGCACTTGTGTGTCCTTGATGACCAACGACCAACCTATCCATACCAAAATAGTTGGTTCAAAACTGCAGTAAAATAATCGACCAGTAAACCCGAACGAGCAATAATAAATGTGATTATAAACGTAAATAATTGTAGTTTGCGTTGCATGACCATAAACTGTGTATCTGTTTTCGTGGGAAAATTAATGGTAAAGATATGTTTGTTTTATTGAAGTAGTGAGATGGCTGGGTAAACATCTTTGATCAAGATAGCAAAATATAATCGGTTTCGCCCTGTTCTGGTTGGTAGTTTGTGCTTTGCGCAAATGCATGGTACTTTTATGGCCTGGTAGGGTAGGAAAAATTGATTTCAACCGAAGCTTTAAAAAAATATAAGTGAATTTATTGTATTCTGATGCCTTAGTTCCGTGGGCGTTAGTTATTAAATGTTTACTGCTTATATCATCGTCACCTTTGTACTCACTGCTCTCTGGCGATTCTGAATGAGTACACATTGGAGACATGAGTTCATAATCGTTAAAAACAAACAAAGAAAACATTTTGACTGGTTATATTATCAAGAAGCATAGCTCACTAACTATTTAACTTATTTTAAAGCTTAACATGATAAGTTTAGTCCCATAAACAGGAAAGTCTGGCATATTTAAACACTTGTCTTTGACTTGCAAGGTATTCTTTGGATAAAGGGGTTTTAAAGTGAACATGCTTGAGCTATCCCAGTAAGCATTCTAACGTTGATCCCACGTCAGCATGAGGTTAGGACGTCGACCAGACACACTACAACGATAACTCTGGTTATAATTTTGTTATGAGTGGTCCAGACCACAGATCCGCGTCTTACCAACGTATTTGACACAACGGTAAATAGACGTTGGATAGGCCTTGTTTAGACTTTGCTTTTAGTCGCAACAAAAAGACAACGTTTCAGACATCCAATCAACTTATTTTTGCAACTTTGAATAGGCGTCTATCTAGCGTCAGGAGGTAGACGTTGTTTCGGTTTCCTTGAACAACCAAAACCCGACGCTGATTCAACGTTTAGTCAATGTTGTTGCAATGTCGTAATGTTAACTGGATGTCTCAAGTTTGCTTCATTTCAAAATTACATTATTCTTTTGATACTAACACGCAATTATTGCTGTGTGGGTGCTTCACGTGTTTTTTTCTAACAAGCTGCTTGTTCATTTCATTTTAAAGTAATACTTTGGATATATTTTGATATCATCTCCCGCCAATACGTTAAAAATACATATTTTATTTGGTTTTCCTTTAAAGTGACAAAAAGTTCCAACATACAAAAATTTAATTTATTCTTCACATAATTAAAGAATATTTTCTGGCCAACATATGATTAACTAGATCTTAAGTGTTATTTTGTTTAATACACTTTGATTCTACGAAACTGGAAAATTAATTTATGGGGAGAATTTGACGAAAATAACATGGGATTTGTGTTGGTGTCAGTGGGTGCCTGCAGGAGGGGTAGACCTCTTGTCCGTACGACTTTTGTCATGATCATTGAAGTCATCCAGCTAACATCATATCCTCCTGATTCCTTAGAGGCCAATAGTATGAAGATGGATCATACTATTCGTTGGCTGACCAGAAATCCAGCCTGAGAAGTGTTGGTCGTACGCCATCTCTCTTATAAATGTGCTAAAGAACTCGATCGAACTTGCTACAAAAACAAAATTTAGAGTGATTGAAAAAAGTCCGTGTTGTATTTGCTGACATACATTTGTTTCGAAGTGAGTTAGTTTTTTACTTCATAAAAAGCACTATTCAAAGGCGAGTAAGTCGTAGTTAATGCTTTACATATGTTTGAATCGTAACTTATATCAATCAAATGTGAAAGTGTCTTGAGTTAACAGAAATTAATTGATCACACGTGCTATATATTTTGTGGGCGATATACAACTAAGCTTAATTTAACTTTGCATAAAAAATTGCAGGTGAATAATTTGAATTTAAAAATTCAAGCAGCATAGTGATTCTTTCAATTTGTTTGGATGAAATGCCGCGTATTCTTCAATGACACATCATTTGGTGCAATCAGACATATATGTTCTGTTTTTATTCTGTTAAAATTGCGATTAATAATTAAATATTACAAAATAAGAATCAGAATAAAATTAGGCAGGTCAGCCGTAGACTATAACATCCTTTGCATAACTCCACGGCTTCCTCTTTCCGGTGCGTAGGTACTTTTGCACTTTATGGATGATCCTTAAGGCAATTTTAATCAGCTGCCTTGCATTTTTGGTTAACTGTAAATAATTAACAGAAGTCATTTCGTTTCATATTCTGAAACATGGTTGTGTAAATGACTTAAATCAAAAAGGTTCCTAAACTCAAAACCGTTGTAATGAAACGTTTTGACCCCCAAACAAATCGACCCTCCGGTCGATTTGTTTTAAAACAAACAGACCCCCCCCCCCCCCCGGTCGATTTGTTTTGGGAAAGCCCGCCATAACAAACAGACCTCCCCTATAATAAAATGACCCCCTCCAAATAATCATGTTTAAATATAAAATGGAAGTAAAAAAGGTGTATATGGTTTTTAAATACTATTTTAAGCATTTTCTACCTCTTGATGTAAAAAATTATTATTCTGAGCCTTTGAAATGCCATTATTGAGCTTGGACAGTTTTTTTAGTGACTGTATGTTAGTGGTGCTGGAAGTGTTTTCGTGTTTGAAAATGTAGATGTTAGTTGCTAAATCATTTGTTATTCATTTATATAGTTTTTATTTCAATTAACGACACTAATAAGGCGGCCGTATGTGGAAAGAAATAAAGAAATCAACAAAAAATAAGAGGGTTAAAACATTTCAGGGGGGTCTGTTTGTTTTAAAACAAATCGACCGGGGGGGTCTGTTTGTTTTAAAACAAATCGACCGGGGGGTCGATTTATTTTGGGGGTCAAAACGTTTCCTTACACCGGGTCTGAGTCGTTGTAGATTTTTTTGCTGTTTTTACTTAAGCAAGACAATCGTAGATTACACATCCCCCGCCGCTCTCATCTACACTATATATATACATATAACAAGGTCTAAATTGTGAAAAATCGCCAAAATTACATTTTCTAAAGAAAATAAAAATAACTTAACGCTGCACAACTATACTTTATACACTTTCTACCTGTCCATACTGTATCTTTGTTATTTGTCTACAATGAACAGTAACAAAGATACAGTATGGACAAACTTGTTCTGGAAAACGAAAAAGTCCAAATTTTCAAAAAATCGCCAAAATTACACTTTCTGAAGAAATCAAAATCTAACCTAACGTTGCACAATTACACGTTATGTACTTTATACCTGTAGGGTTTCATCGGTCTACGGTGAATAGTAACAAAGATATACAGCCTGGACAAAGAGGATTGCGGACGGACGGACGGACACGAGGCGTATCGATATCCCCCGCCCGCGGCTAGGGCGGAGGGAGATAATAAGTGGATTCTGAAGTAGATGAAAGTGACAATATAAATGTAACCAGGCGATTGGACATAAGAACGCTAACGCTTTTGTGGTGAGTTTCTGTTTGTTTGTTTTTTTAAGTTAGCACATACTTTCGATAGCTCAGAGCCTAATTCAACAATTAATCACATGGTTTGGCATTTTATATATTGATTTTGAATCCAGTTTGTAACGTTCTAACAAAGTGTTGTCCTGCTAAAGGTTTTGTAGATTCAACATAAGTGCTGTTTTCTCTCGGCTACATAACTAAATAATCATAAGTAGCTTAATAATAGCAATAGCAATATAAACAAAACGCCTTGTCTTAGACTTCGGTTGTATTGCGCGAAATCTGATACAGTTTTGCAAAAAAAAAAAAAAAAAAAAAAAAAAAAAAAAAACACTGCTGATTTTAACACTGTTGATTATGCAGTCTCCGGCAACCGGATTGCAGTGACCGTTAATATTCCATTTATTCGGAGGGAGAGGGACGAGTTGCTTGTGCCATAAGGGTGATTTGGTCCATAGTAGGCCCCCTTCAAACTTTGTTGTTTTAGCCCTTCTTTTATAATATATATTTACTTGTTGAATTGATTCGAGTATCTATGACGTTGTGTGTGTTACCAGACTTTTTCTCCGGAAGTGGTGAGGGGAGGAGGGGGTGCAAGTATAGATTTGGTCATAACACCGAAACATGCCTTTTATACAGTTAGTCACGTTTGTGTGAAAATACAAATATTGAAACCTGATTAAAAATTTAGAATAAATGTCAGATATCTTAATCTACAAAACCGAAAAAGGTTTAGCATTAGTATGAGCTCTATATTTATTCAAATATTTTAATGTACAAATTTAAAGTAAATCTAAAGCACCCACATAGCTATCTGGGAGGTATTTGCTAAAGGTTGGACTGGAGCTTGGAGTATGGAGTGGATTCAAAATAACAAGGCTAGACGAATATAGCGGTTCAGATAAAACATAATCATGGTTAATCGTCATCATTATAAATCCCCCGTTCATATTAACCTGTATTTATGTAATATATGCAAGATCTGAGGAATTTTATTTTCATTCATCAAAATATACTCCAAACGCCAGACTCTGCGTTTTAGCAACTACCATTTTCCAACTTTATTGTCTTTTGTAATAAAGTGTGTTATTATAATAAGTAAGGAGAAGAACCAATCTTATTTCTCATCCCAGTCGAACATTTTCTTCTTCTCGACAAAAAAAAATAGACCAGGTCGAGGCTGAACTTTTTTTAAAAATTTCGTTGCCCGGTGGAGCAGCCCAGATTGAACCGCCTCAAGAAAACACACGGGTGTAATCTGGGCTAGTCAAGACTATACCTCCCCCGCCCAGATAATACCCCCCCCCCCCTCACGCCATGAATATTTTATTTTCAAATTCAACTAAATAGTGGTAAAATTCTACAAATCATAGATGAATTATACTTGGATTCCATCACGAAAATGGGACTTTATTTGCAAAATATCTCAGAGCATTTTAATGTAGTTATTGGTGTTTGTTACAGTATTTGACTGTATTTACTACATAAAATTCCTGTTTTCTTATCTGAAGTGGGTAAGAGAAGGCGGTATAATCCAGGTGGGGGAGGTATATTTTAGGCTAGCCAAGATTATACCGGTGTAAGGAAACGTTTTGACCCCCAAAATAAATCGACCCCCCGGTCGATTTGTTTTAAAACAAACAGACCCCCCGGTCGATTTGTTTTAAAACAAAAAGACCCCCCCTGAAATGTTTTAACCCCCCTTATTTTTTTGCTTGATTTCTTTATTTATTTTCACATGTGGGTAGCTTATTATTTTCTTTAATTGAAATAAAAACTATATCCATGAATAACGATTTATTTAGCAACTAACATCTACATTTTCAAACACGAAAACACTTCCAGTACCACTAGCATACAGTCACCTCAATAATGGCATTTCAATGGCTCACAATGGTTATTTTGATTGACCAAATAGATACTCTCGTCTGTGTGCGTTGTGTACTCTTCAAGCTGCTCACTTTATATACATACCTTATTCGGGGTACGGAAAAAATGGCAACGGAAAAAATGGCAACGGAAATAATGGCAACGGAAAATATGGCAAGTGGAAATAATGGCAACGGAAAAAATGGCAAAGTGAAAAACAGGAAAAAATGGCAAATTCAGTCGAAACAAAGAAATCGCCTACCTTGACTACTCAGGATCAAAGAAAGTCCAGTCCAAACCACTTAATGCCACTTGATGTCAGGGTATTTGGGGTGCAAGCAAAAATGGCAAAACGTAATCCCTGTGTGCGGTACCGTTAATCCTTTGGATACTCGGGTGCCAACGTAACAAAACATTTATTTGGGCTGCATCAGGCAAAACTTAAATCCTGTGTATACAGTATTGCTAATCCTATGGATGTTCGGGTGCCATCACAACAATACATTAATTAGGGGCGTTATCTAGAATGAGCAACATGCTCGTGATATTACGCTTAAGAATAAATTTGACAATTGTGATAGAATTTTTATTTTGTTATTTTGCCATTTTTTCCGTTTTTTCACTTTGCCATATTTTCCGTTGCCATTATTTCCACTTGCCATATTTTCCGTTGCCATTAATCTTCGTTGCCATTTTTTCCGTTGCCATTTTTTCCTACACCCACCTTATTCATGCCCGTATAATCCGGATTATATCTGACGGCTGCGACACCAATTGACATTGATGGGACCATTGAGTGACATTACTTCGTTTTGATTAATCTCTTACTGATGTTTTCCTTGCATGAAGTATGTTTTTATTGATGTTAATTTATGTTGATAGAACTCCGGAGCATTTTTCGACGAGTTAAAATAATAATTTTCTACATCAAAAGGTAGAAAATGCTTAAAATCGTATTTAAAAAGCATATATACCTTTTTTGCTTCCATTTTATATTTAAACATCATTATTTGAAGGGGGGTCATTTTATTATAGGGGGGGTCTGTTTGTTATGACGGGCATTCCTAAAATAAATCGACCGGGGGGTCTGTTTGTTTTAAAACAAATCGACCGGGGGGTCGATTTGTTTGGGGGTCGAAACGTTCCATTACACCGGTGTACCGATTTCAGATTACCCCCCTTAAATGTTACCCCCCGCGAATCTGAAATCGATTTCAGATTCCTCCCCGGGAATCTGAAATCGATTTCAAGTTACCTCCCCGGGAATTTGAAATCGATTTCAGATTCCCCCCTCCGATTTCAAATCCCCCCCCCCCCCAGGCATACCTAGAATTTTTTAAATTTACATCTGTCAGTGTATATACAGACTTGTAGTGCCATGGCTGTCATCGAAGCAGTGACACTAATTCGCGATGCTCCGATGACTGCTTCCATGTGCCTTTTGTGGGACTGGCTTGTGCTTTGGTCTTTAATGACACTACTACTCCGACTCCGTCTTCCTGTGCCCTCTTGTACACATCAAGCATTGTTTTATTGTTAACCTGTATCTGGTGGATTATCCTCCTGTAGACAAGTGTCCAGGCCTGTCTGACTGAGATGAGTATAAATAAGGAGCACTCTTTCCAAAATAAAAAATGCGATCAGAGAACAGCAAATGAAAAAAAAACTAATTCTAGACAAAAGTTATATGAATAATGATAATAGCTAGATATGGAAAACTGAAAAATGGAAACGACTGGTGATAGTATTAATGTTTACAAGCTGTAGTATATACAACGTATCATTGCATAAATGTAGACATTTTCATAGTTCGGCAGAAAAAAACTTGATAAAACTTTATATTTTTTTTTATTTCTGTCTGTTTTTAATTTTGAGAGGGGGGAATTTGAAATCGGATGGAGGAATCTGAAATCGATTTCAAGTTACCTCCCCGGGAACCTGAAATCTGAAAGTAGTCATTTTGGGCTGTTACACCGGTATTGGCCAAATTCTTATTTCGTTTTATAAAATGGCGGACTGACATACACTCATATTATCAATTTATGAGTTGCCACTTTGAATCCTTTGGAGTATTTCTTTGATAAAAATACAAACACCTCAGGCGCGAGAGCAAATAAATTAGGATAATGTTCTCCTATTGAATGGCCATTTTAGTACCATTTCTTGCGTTCTTGTTAATCTGTTGCACTTCAAAATTTTACAAACTTCAAGATTTTACAAAGTCCGCCGGTCGATTTCTTTTTATATACGGGTCATGTCGCATTTATTGGTGATTTTAGTGAGTCGACCGATGAAAACAGGTCATTTTTCCTAGCCTAATTCCACATTTTAAAAAAATCCCCACCTTTTAAAAATTCTTATCAATTTGTCTTCATGAAAATCCTTTTTTTTTTCTCTCTCTCTTTTCCCGCTACGTCTCGTATTTGAGTAGTTGCATATTAGGTAAAATAGTAAGAAAAAAAAGGAAATATACATAGGCTGCATTTTTAAAGCTGCGGTATGTAAGTCAGATATTTTTCAAACAATATGTGATTATGAGGGTGTGGGAAGGGCGTGGATATTAACAAACGCAAAGACAATTTTTCAGTTCAGCTGGTTAGGATTCTGGACCTGCTCATGACGCATCGGATGTATATAAACTGCCACCGCCATGAAAGCAAACAAAAAAGAAGAAGATCGATAACTTGTTTAAAAATACGCTTCTCATAGTTCGGGGTAGTTTCAATGCTGAAATATCGTACACACTCGATAATTCGAGTTTCGATGACTCGAAGCATGCTTTAACCCAAACAGTCCAATAAGTCGAGTAGTTTCGAAACATTTTTTTTTATCCGGATGGGCAAATTTATGAAATGCCCACTTTCTGGTTGGCCCCCCCCCAAAAAAAAATGCTTACAATGTGCGTAAACAGCGTAAGTACTCCTTTTTTAATTTTAAATAATGCACTCAGTGGCCGATGTGATATCGGGTATACTCGGAAATTCTCGGGTCATTAGTTCACTTTCAAAGCCATTAGAAGTATTTACTGGCGAGTCTCCAAAACTGTTTTCTATTTCTTGAAGAAACTGGTCGGAAATGGCATCCGTTGCTGGGGCGTGTTCTTTCTCATATCCTTGACGGCAATCACCAGCATTTATCGTTTTATTGCTACCATAACTGTTTCCTGTATATATTAAACCGCCGAAATTTTCCTGATTTGATGAAGTATTAAAAGCTGAACTATGTGTGTTATACTGTGGAAATATTTCTGAGCTAGAAGACTGATTAATTGGATACTGTGCATCAAAATAGGGCGGGGTAGCTGTGCCACCGTACATTGTGTTAGAATGAGCTTGTCGGTTGCCCACCATTGTTCTTGGCGTTTGCCAGGCCGGGTTGTTCAGAGTTTGATTGTTGGAATAGCCACTGCAATAACTGCTTTGCGTATTCGAGGCTTGTCGCGTATGATTGGCACTTGACGGCAGCCCCATATATTGATTGATCACTTGATCGGTGCCATTTCTAAATACCACACCCCCGTACGGTTGGGGAAACCGCCTGTTCTCTATATTCATCCAGGGACTTTGATATCCCACGGGAGAGTTGTATGCCGTTTGACCTGGGTAAAAATGCTGCGTGTAGTTCTTGTAATATGTCGGGCAAGTCTGTGGAATGTTTGTAGGCGAATCGGCGTGGAAAGGGCGCTGTTCTTGAATGCCTGTTGGCGCCACATGAAAGCTCTGCTGTGGGCTGCAGGCACGCGGTGAGGTCAGAGCAGAATTCTTTTGTTGAAACTGTGCAGCTGCAAAGCCCGTTCCTACAGTTGAGTGTGCTAAGTAGAGGTTCACACCCTGGTCGCTTGAGGTCGCCACTAGAGCATCATTGCATTGAACCGATCTTTGTTGATTTTTCTGAGCGGTGTTCATGGAGAGGCATGGGGCTAATGAGCCATGCACTCTGTTTGGACCAAAATGCACAGGTCGAGTGGTGCATGCGCTTTGTGAGTCAAATTCGTCACACTGTTCCTGAGAGGTTATCACAATACTGTTACCTTTACAAGGTGAAACTTTATTCGAGAGATTTGAATTTAATCCATCCAATTCTTTGGCCGGGTTCGGTTGGTTATTCTCAGAACCTTTCTCTACTTTGATTACACCCGGTGACAGAGCACTTTTACTGTCCACCGATACTCCGGAATCGGCATCCGACATGCTGCCATTATGGCTTTGATTCACAGCATCTGACTTCTCATTATCTCCCATATTTTCTTCCCGTCCATCTTCGTTCGTACCACACAAGAGCGGCGTTTCGGGAATTTGGTCGACGCTTCGTCTTCTTGCTGCTCGATCTTTCGGCGAATCTGTACGATCGTTATCCACGGAAACAGTATTTTGGCTCACGTTTTCCTCTGGTATATTCTCTTTGGCGATATGGTTTTCTCTCTTTATCATTGCATTTATATTGGTATCGATATTGCCATACGTTTGGGATATTAAAGAAAATGGCTGATTATTTGACTGTGACGTCACAGACACCTGGGACTCATAAGGAACTAAATGCGGCATGTTGGAATCAAGAAGGGGTCGGTTTATGGCAGATGAGAAACGAGCGTTCGGAAGCACATTTGAAACAAGTTGCGGAGATTCTGATTCGTCGTTATGAATGTCGTCACACACAGGGTTTGATGACGTCACTTCCGTATCCATGGCCACCGAGTCATCGTCTCCAGCGCTTCCGACACTTTGCCGTTTATGTTTCATCCGCCTATTTTGAAACCATACCTGTCAATTTTAGATGAAATACCACTAAATTTTCTTGTAATCACGAATGAAATACAGTCATCCCTCATTGAATTTCTGTAGTTGATGATTAAACACTAAAATTCAGAGCGTATTAACTTATATACTGAAGTCAAAATAACGTAAAAAGTACAGTTGGAATTGTGTTTTTTGTTACACGCTATAAACTGTTCCACAGATTAAAATGGTATTTAATAGTTTAATTTCACATTCAGGATCCCACAACTCATCAACATGTTAGTCTTTAGTTTATGAACTAATTTAATATTTTAGTAGTCAGAACAGCGCAAGCCATTACAATCTTTCAACTATTCTAGCTGGTTTAGAATCATAGATCGAGAGAACAAAGAGAGAGAGAGAGAGAGAGAGAGAGAGAGAGAGAGAGAGAGAGAGAGAGTGAGAGAGAGAGAGTGAGCGAGAGAAGAGGAAGAGGAAGAAGAGAGAAAGAGAGAGGAGAGGAGGAGGAGCGCACGATAGAATGTGGGGGAGAGGGAGAGAAAGAGAGAGAGCGAGAGAGAGAGAGAGAGAGAGAGAGAGAGAGAGAGAGAGAGAGAGAGAGAGAGAAAGAGAGAGAGAGAGTGATTCAGGCATACTGAAATTAAACAAAATTATACATAAATTATGTGATCTAATTTCTTAATCATTCCTAAATACAACCCTCGCGTTTTTTTCTGTCTAATGATTGCACAAAAATTGAGTGACCCGTGTTTAAGACTTTTGGATAGTCTGAATTATAAGACTGGATTCTGTTTTTTTTTTTTTTGGGGGGGGGGGGGGGGGTGGGGAGGGGATTTTTCTTTTACTAACCTTTACTTGTCGTTCGGTTAAATCAAGACTTGCTGCAATTTCAATCCTCCTCGGCCGGCATAAATATTTATTGAAATGAAACTCTTTTTCGAGCTCAAGGAGTTGAGTATTGGTATAGGCCGTTCTCAGTCGTCTTGGGTTGCCTGTCTTCGGGTTGGTGCCGCGGTTGAGGTGCGAGGCCTGAGATAGGCCCCCTGGGCATCCGCTGTTAAAATCTGTTGGACAAACTGACATGTTTAATGGGAATTGTTTGACATCATGTGTAATTACAAGCTTTTGACATCTCGTGAACATGATTCCATGTATAGGTTTGTTACATTTGAGCAGTCAATGGTATTTGATCATTTCTGGCTATAGTCAACAGTTCGACGTCGGTCCACGGACCACCATGAATATGGTTGTAATTTGAATGCCATTAAAGCAACATCTAATCAATGTCCTTGACACAACGTTGATTAGACGAAACAAAAAATCGACTTCGTATAGACGTCGAATAATCGATGTTTTGTATAGACATCCGGGTCACAACCATGCAACAATCTCATCCTTTTATCATTCACCGGATATGGAAGCCATGACGGGTGGCTTCGAAAATGGACCAAAATGAGGACGTAACATATGAGAATTGCATGAAGCCGCAAGATTTTCCCGCCTACGTTTGACGCCATACATCACGAAGTCTGTGACGTCATCAGTTACCGGATGACTTAAGGTCGGTAGGTACTTTGTGTTAGGGATGACCACAACACTTCATTAGTTCCCTGTCTTGATGAGCTTTCAGATTAATATTTTCCAGAGATCTATACAATTGAAACAGGACAATTCCCGCGGGGACTTTTCCCACGCGGACTTTACCCGCGGAGGATCTTTCCCGCGGAGGACTTTTCCCGACCTAGGACATTTCCCGCAGGGGCTTTTCCCGACCTAGGACATTTCCCTGTGTAAGGAAACGTTTTGACCACCAAAATAAATCGAACCCCCGGTCGATTTGTTTTAAAACAAACAGACCCCCGGTCGATTTGTTTTAAAACAAACAGACCCCCCTCCCCCCTGAAATTTTTTAACCCTCTTATTTTTTGTTGATTTATTTATTTATTTCCACATATGGTCACCTTATTACTTTCTTTAATTGGAATAAAAACTATATCCATGAATAACAATTTATTTAGCAACTAACATCTACATTTCTAAACACGAAAACACTTCCAACACCACAACATACAGTCACCAAAAAATCTGTCCAAGCTCAATAATGACATTTCAATGGCTCAGAATAAGAATTTTCTACATCAAGAGGTAGAAAATACTTACAATAGTATTTAAAAACCATATGCACCTTTTTTACTTCCATTTTATATTTAAACATGATTTTTTGGAGGGGGTCATTTTATTATAGGGAAGGTCTGTTTGTTATGGCGGGCTTTCCTAAAACAAATCGACCGGGGGTTCCGTTTGTTTTAAAAGATATCGACCGGAGGGTCGATTTGTTTGGGGGTCAAAACGTTTCATTACACCTGGATGAAAAAAACTAACAAAAATAAAACTAATTTATTGCAATTTTTATTAAGTAATTTAAACTTGCAGTACACATTCTCAATTGTTCTCAATTATTTTTTGTTGCTTTTTTTTTCATCCGCGGGAAAGGTCCCCGCGGGAAATGTCCTAGGTCTGGAAAAGTCCTCCGCGGAAAAAGTCTCCGCGGGAAATGTCCTGGACTCCTATACAACCTCCCAAGGTTTTTTTTTATTTTTTTATCTTTTTTTTGGTTTTTGGGGGACTTTTATTTAGCATATTCCATATTTATGTATGCGCTGCCCGGGCGCAACATTTCATATCTTAAATTTCGCAAATCTATAATGTACCGTATTTTAGAGTTTGTGATAAAGTTATTCTCCTGAAACTCTTCCTTCTGAACTCGAAACTGGTAACTGATATTTTATTAAAAGCGAGAGATTCTCTTCTTTTAAGCTATTCTTCCCAGGAAGCAGCTTCGATACGATTAGTCATCTATTGATTATTTCCCGAGTGGCTTCACAGTGCCTGAGTTAGGCGTTGTTTCGACAACCATTCCCAACCTTTTCACAACGTTGATTAGACGTCGTATGATTGACGTCTAGCCAACGCCGGCAGATAGATATTGTTTGGACTTCCATATTCAATCATAATCCGACATTAATCCGAAGCTGCGTGCGACGTCCCAAGTACAACCATGACTAAATATAGCACGTGACCAAGTTTACGGCATGTGACCAAGATTATGGCATGTGATCATGTCTACGGTATATGGCGAAATCTGAGATATGACGAAATCTTTGGCATATTTTTAAGTTTACACATATGAACAAGCCTATGGAATATGCCTGAGGCATATGACAAGGTACATGGCATATAACTAAGTCTATGGACATGACTAAGTCTGTGAGATATGACCAAGTCTATGGTGCCTGACCAAGTACATGACATCTCACTTATTTTATGAAATTTGAGTTATTTTTGTTATTCTGGGACTGAGTAATAACGTGCAATATCACTACTTCTACCGTATGAGTTGAACAGTGCAAAAGAATATCGCTGCTGTAGCAACTAAGCAATCCTAGCAACTTAGGAGTCATCTATAAAGTACCTACTCACAGAGGTGGGAGGGGGGATGGGGGATCTGTGGCTGTACGTAGTGAGTAACTTCACCAAGATTGCGTGTGTTTGACAGGGAGGTGGGGGCGCTCTGAGACTGTACTTAATGAGTAACTTGACACATTTGGCGTGCGGTTTGAGGAGGGGGGAGTGACTCCAAAAGTTTCTACGTACGTACTTCATAGATAGCCCCTTCAATCAATTGAACTTCTTGTAATGAGAAAAAAGTGTATCCTAAAACTAGTCAAATCCAACAGTGCAGCAGCGAGTGGATCTGAAATGATGCATACAATGATTTGCCTTCACTTCAGGCTACAAGGGAGCGTAGACGATCTGATCAGAACATTGCCATTCCTTTGCATATTTAAATCGATCCATCTTTGTTGTCACAATGATTGTTTCTCTCAGAGGGGTCATTCCATATATTTACAAGCTGTGCCATTTTCTAAGTAAAAATAAAAATAATAGCTGAACCAAAGGTGTGTCGAACATCCACCAAACTTGACAAGAAGTTGATGTGAAATGCGCCACAGACGGACGCATAGACAAGACCGGTAGCATGTGTCCCAAGCAAGCAGCTGGTGCGTCTTTTTTTTTTTTTTTTTTTTTTTTTTTTTTTTGCATCGATTGCCTCAGAAACCGATTGGAACAAAGGTTATTTCAAATAAAAGTGTAATATCTCTATCAGGGTCAAAAGCTAAAGGCGTATTGCGTAAATCCCCCTTAAAAGGTAAAGCAAAATAGATGTGGCATTTTTACAACCTTTTTGGGAGATTGGGAGATAAAACTGACTTAAGGGAACAGATCATATGCAAATTCTTCATTTATGTCTATGTTGAAACATTTCATTCCAACACCAGCACAATGCCATAGGACCCAGTGGCCACCAGGAATTTGCACTTATAAATGCGGCGGAGATCCTCTGTTTTTTTTTTTTTTTTTTAAATATGATTTTTTTAAATGCTACACTGATTGGTAATAGTATATTTCCTTTATATTTAGTTGGAAAACATGTAGAAAATATATTGGGATACTCCCATAAAGTAAGCACGTAAATATTCAACCCTTCACCCTCTTCACAAAAAGCTTCAAAGAAACATGGATTGTTTTTCGGCGAATGTCTCTTAGGGCTGGAATATTGGCAAAATATGGTGTTTTTCTAACAGTATCAATCGACATTGACACACCCCCTTGTCACTCAAGGGTCCAACAACATGTTACAATTTTTTTTAAAAGGAACAATGTGAAGAGACGTTGATTTATCACTTGCAAACACTGGTTACTTTACAACTAAATACTACATGAGTTATGCTTCATACTGCGTGTACACATCTGCGTTTGGGCAATTGTGGTAGACCGTATTTATTGCTTGGCAGGGAAACATACACCCGTGTATCAATGATACGTTTTAAGGCATTTTAGATTGCTAGATATCCTTTGTACTTTGTTGCGACTAAGAAAATATAAGTTAAAATTTATTAAAATCTTAAAAACTAGAATTCAATCTGTTTCTGTTTTTCGAAAAATCATGGGTTAAATCAATATAGAATCTGCTCTAATACCAGAATGTTCTTGGAAATATTATCAAAATAAGATCTTCACCATCTTCATTATTTTTATTACAAGATTTAAGAATGGCTTAAATAATTTACAAGAGTAGTGATATTGAATCTATGCACATGATTGAAACCAAAGCACATGAAGATGCAATTCTGGAAAGCTCCATCGCCTGCCCAACCATTCCCCTTGCACAATCACTCCCCGCCCCCCCCCCCCCCCTCCACACCGCCCACACCGTATGGTATAATGTCTTATGATGTCTCAGAAATCCAGTCTTTCTCATATTAATGTGCCATTCAAAGTTTTATCACTGTTATTATTATTATTATTATTATTATTATTATTATGCATAATTGTATATTTGTGAATCATACGCCGGGACTTGAAAACTTGGCTTAAAAATATAAATATAACCCCTTTTATAATTGTTCCCGATGGCGTCCCATATATCTAGAGTGCATCCCGGTGTAACAGGCTATCTTATCCCCCCCCCCCCCCTGCACAGCTTCCCCCGGGGGAGGGCGAAAGCTATACTAGGCTCTAGAAACAGCAGGGTTCAGATATGGTGGTTCGAATATTAAGTGGCCCTAGTTGTTTGGTTCTTAGGAGACATCTAGAACGGGACTGTTGAAAATTGGCCGTATTTGTGATGTGGTCTCATTTGTATGATGGTGCTATCCAGAGTCGCCCGCCTCCCCCCCCCCCCCCCCCCGTCCTCCCTTGTACTGACTTCTGTGTTATTTTAAAGCAGTCTTTTAATTTCTGCACTCTGTGGCATTGTACGTACAATTTAAATGAAAACACACAATTTTTGTCTCATTGACATCAAACACAATGCTAATTGCTGTACCATTTTTTTTTGGTTATTTAGAAAGAAACTGCTCATCTGTGCCAGAGAAAAACTCCTGATTAGAAATTTTGCAGCAGATTTGTTTAGTTATTGGGTGCTATTTGATGGGGCTGTGTTTAATCATTGTTGTTGTGATGCTTGTTTTACCCACGTGTGACTGTGGTAAAGTGCTTTGTCCTTCTGTCAATCACTGTTACTGTTTTGGAGCCTCATTCTGTTTTCTGGCACGCAAGCGAGGCAATGTTTTGTCCTTATTGTACATGCGACGCTCTGGGTATAAGTGAGCCAACACTCAGGAGCACATTAACCAAGTAACATACAAAGGCATACAAGACTCTTTTTTGAAAATAAGTAAAACACATTGACCTATGCTTTCTGTAAGTACATTGATTTGTGTTGTTTGCCGAACGTGTGTATGGTTAGAATAATAATGAAGTTCATTTTTAAGCATGTTCTACAATGCTTGTTTTGAAAGGAATAATGTGCAAAAATATGCACATCTATTTATCTTGTGTAGCCGGTAACATGACCTGCATATGAGATCAGAGTAACAAGACTGGGTTACCCCAGGGCACAAAACAGGCACCGACCCTCGAGCAATGTTAATACCATTCTGCATAAACGCAACATACGGTAAAGTTGTGATGAAAAATGACAAAAAGTTGCGAACTTTTTGTTTTGCTTCAGGCCTCTACTACGCTGTCTTTCTAACAAGAAGCTTTGGACATTTTGTAGTATGTGCCATTTAAAAAAAAAACTAATATGAATGTCATTATAACGACAGTTTATAAACTATATTTACAACATTTTGCACGAAAATGTGCTGTTTTACAGTTGTTTCTTGCTTTTTTTTCTACTGGGTAAAAGAAAAGTCCACACCCAAGCAGACATCTCACATAGAACGATTAACTTAAATCTACTTCGGTGGTGATATAAGATAATCTTTTTTTCTATGCTAAACGTATGAAATTTGAACGCCAAATAGAGTGAAGCTCTTTCTACTGGCTCTTTGAGATATGCCATTACGGCTAAAAGTATATATATATATATATATATATATATATATATATATATATATATATAGAGAGAGAGAGAGAGAGAGAGAGAGAGAGAGACAGACAGACAGACAGACAGACAGACAGATAGACAGATAGGTAAACAAATAGATAGATAGATAGATAGATAGATAGATAAACAGATAGACAGATAAATAGATAGATAGATAGATAGATAGATAGATAGATAGATAGATAGATAGATAGACATATAGATAGATAGATAGTTGAACTGAGTGAATGAGTGATATATAGATCGATAGACTGAGTTGGTGAGTGAGAGAGAGACAGACGGACAGACAGACAGATATATAGATAGATAGACGCTCAAGAAAGACCCATACATTAAAGCTCCATATCTACGCTGCTACAATTTCTAGAACCGGTATATTGGGTAGAGAAAAAAAAGACGGGCAATGGTCTCTGACAGAATATTGAATAGAACAGCAGTGATGAGTGCGAAAAGATTGATGTTTACTTGGAAATAATTCAATGACGAGTGGCATAAAAATGGACAAGTGACAACAAACTGCACTTTCTAACGAGAAATTTTGCCAATTTCAGAAACTCGAAATGGACGTTTTGTGATATGAAAATAATGTGAAGTAGAATAAAGAGTCTGTTATATCTTTGGATTGCTCCTGGGCGCTCAGTGAGCCACTATAACAGGCAAGTGTTTGCCAATACAGTGTATAGAAGGTGCAGCATCAATAACAATAATAATACTAATAATACCAATAATAATAATATTAATAATAATAATAATAAAGGTGGTTTTTATGTGCAGATCAAGCTATCAATGAATAAAATCTTCACTGGTTAACTTTTTTCATCCCCAGCAAGCTCTAACATTCCTCCAAAAATATGGAATTTTCGTCATGACTTTGTTTTGACTTCATATGACCCACAGAATCCCCAATTAATTACGTTTCCAAAGGGAGACAGAAGCCTACACTTCTGACGTTGATAAACACACATAAACACACAAATTTCATTTTAAAAAATGAAATTAAAACACAAAACTGACCTGGGGGTGGAGTGACGCAAGCGCTGCTTTTGTAGGTGTGCTTCCGGGAGGCTTTCTTGTCTTTCATCCAAGGAAACTGTGGCAGCAGACTCTCTCCTGATGAACTCCTTGGCTCCAGAACCTCTCTCTGTCCTATAGTTGTGATGGGTTGATCCAGACTTGATTCTGGAGAGCTTGAGCTGTGGTAGTATCCAAGTGCCGTGTGCATAAATGGTATTCCGGAAGTAGTAGTCATTGGGGGCGGATTGTACGTTTCATTATATTGGTTTATTGTTGATGAATAATGAGACGGTCCATGCAAGTGTGACACTGTATTCACATCATGTCCAGATTCAGCGGTACAGTTAGCCATGTTGAAAGACTACTATCACACGTAATAGTGACGAAACATCCGCTATGTGCAACGACACACACACATCAATATCAATAACCCACAAATTTAATTGGGCATAAAATTACACAGTGGAACATAAATCATTGTATCAACACCTTGTTGACAAATTATACAGCCTTTTTCTTTCTACCTCCTCTTATACTTTGTCCTTCAGCACTTTATGTTTTAATAAACAACTCTTTTGCTTTAAAAAAATAATAATATTACTGAAAAAGATTCTCTTTGGTCAGTGATTTGTTTAGTTCTGTTCAAAACCATACATTTGTAGCAAATTTGGCAGGAGCAAAAGGTTTACTCTCATCTGTTCATCTCAGAGCCTTTATATCTCATTCAAAGTGCGTTAACTAACTTTAGCAGACGACTTTCCCACGTGACTGCCACAAACCAATCAATAACACGAATTTATCCATTTCGTGACGACTGCACATCATGTATAAACAATCCTTCAGTTTCACATGCGGAGTTATTGTCT